>JABWPP010000047.1:6165000-6765000 GCA_016920855.1 Puya raimondii
GAGTCCTCCTTCCTTGGCTCTTCCACACAACCAACCCACGTCACGATGCGAACCAGGGAGGAAACTCCTCAAATAGATCAGTATGTCGGCAAGGAGACCACGACAATTTGATCCGAGAACTACCGAAAAAACCAGCTCATCAAATCCAAAAGGCTGCCGGGACGATCGCTTAACCGAACGGCAAAACCGTGACCTCGTAAAGCCCGTGACGAGTCCGGAAGGCCGTTAACGCAACGTCCCCAGCCTTGATCCTCAACCAAGGTAACCTGGCTGCAGAACACACTCTTCGCGAAAACTGAGTCTCCCTGGAGCCAGTCGAAGAGGTCGAAGATCTGGGGTAGAGGGTACAAAAACAACACCGAACAACAGGTAGCTCGACTCACAATCCAACCAACGGAAACCTTGCGAGTCCAACACTCAGGCGTACAGGGCTGCCAATCGCAACAAGCGATACAAGCACCAACGATGCCGAACCTCAGATCCAAAGATCGGACACGCGCTCCAAAGCGAAACTATACGAAAGACATGGCGAAAACTCTGCACGCAAACACAGCTCGGAGCCCCCAACCAGGCTCCCGTCATCCCGAAACCGAGCTAAGAGGGCACCCTGACTCAACCGGAGTCAAACCAACGGCAGTGATGGCAAATCAACTGCGCAAAACCACGCCAGGATTAGCTCAAGGCTCACCACTAGATCGGGGATGACCAACACACAGCTTTCCGCAAGACGACAAGAGCGAGAAAGGTCTTGCAAGGGGAAAGCACCGACCCAATCCAGAAAGTCCCCAAGAAGGGATAGGGTATTTCGTCCTAGCTTTCGACACTACGTTGTCTGCAGCCAACGTACTTATCAAAAGAAAACGAAATATCCCAAGGTCAAGGCCAACAACCAGTTGGCAACACCACAAAGGTACCAGGTCAACCAACTCCAAAGCTGGACCAAAGTCACAGACGAGTCACCGAATTAACGGAAAAAGCAGTCCGACCCACAAAACAAAGTCTGCCCTGAGCCAACTCCCTAGGAGTCATCGGCTTCCAACAACGAACCGGCGGCTACAGGCGACAAAGGGTCGTCAACCACACGAACCAAACCGGAGGCAGAACAAAACCAGCGTCGATTAACCAGCGTCGAACGCGGTGAGATCCCCAACAAGAACCTGGAAGATCTCGCAATAGCACATAAACCTACACTTGCCACCAGAAATCCCCGAACACCAAATTTAGGCGTTAGGATATCCGCAAACTATGTAGGCACCAACAAACACCCGACACCCAACAGTGTCCACTCAGTCTAGTACACGTCAGTTCGACGCCAGAACTAGCCAATGGTCAAAAGACCAACATTGACGATGCCACCAGCAAGACGTCAGAGGGGTAGGCTTCACCTCCCTACCCGACAAAACAGAGGGGAAAACACCCAAACTGCGGTCGAAACCGCTCAAAACAACGTCTCCGTAGAGACGCTCGCAGAGGCCCTCGTGCTCAACACGGAAAGTGGGGACAGGGCGAGAACAGCCCCACAACAACACAGATCCACCAAGTGACGTTTCCCAAGCCCACGAGGGCCACCACTCACCAACGAGTGGTTACACAAAGGGAAAAAACACCCGGCCACTTGGGATCTGTCTGGTACTCCACCACCATTACCAGAAACAGCACGAGCCTGCGAACTAGGGCAGATCAAACACAGGAATTCCGTCCAACACGCTTGAGTGTGACCACCACCCCCAAACACGGGGTCGGCGTCCACGCGCGAAACAGCCGACAAAGTCGCTGTCATCGTCACGGTCGTCGCACATCGGGGTGGGTGCCACAGGAGGGTCTGCAGTCATCGGGGTACACGGCGGAGTAGGAGGGGCTGGAGCGGCAGCTGCCGTGGCCTGTTGCAAAACCACCGGAACAAGCCGAACATGCCGGAGAGGGTCGCCAGCTGACCACTCGCCTCGGCCCCAAGCACACAGGGCACGGTCTACACCAGGCTGTCCGCCTCCTGCCAGCTCCTCACTCGAACCGGCCACAACGGCCCGAAACAGAAAACCAGCAGACAGCTCCACAGGCGCACGCCCACCACCACGACCCGGACGAGGAGGTCTACCAAGACCACAAGCCAACTGCAAAAAGCAGAAACCAGCGCAAGAGAAAAGGGGTCGGCAACTCCCACAAAACACAAGCCGAAAACAAACCCCTCGAGCTCGCGCGCCTATACATCCTAGGTCTTCCTATGGGTCAGCCTAACCAGTGGTTCAGTTACAAGTTGATGAATGAATGAGTGTTTGTTTCCTTTACGCTCTGATACCATCTTAATCTGTCACGCCCCGGGCTAGTTCAAGATGCGGAAAAACGTGCTAAATTTTTCTTTTTGAAAAGCCTAGCCCGCGCCACGTACAGACCCGCCACAAATACAGGGTCCACTGTACACACGGACAGAGCCTCCCCTGTATTTGCACGGCGTCCAACAACAAACAACAGGATCACAACCACCATTCATTCATCCCAACAGCACATCAACACAACGAGAGATTCATACAGCTAACAGTCCTTAACTTGTATGAATCTAAGCAAATCCTTAAGCGAAGGATGATGCAATGCACAAGCAACAATCATTCTAGAAAGCTGCTCCTTACCCAGAAGCTTTAGTTTGAAACCCTAATCTCAATCATTGAAGAAGCCTTTGAAAACTGTTCTCCACACGAGAACTCTCTTTTTTGAAATCACAAAACCGAGCAATTAGAAATCCATTTGAAAACCGTTTCCCACACGGAAACCTTGTTTTACGACGCTACCACGAGGGGTAGAAAACCAAAATGCTCGATAAATGAAACGACTGGAAAACAAGGATACAACCAATCAATCCAAGCATGCTATCATCACATAATCATAAGGAGTAAATTCACAACACAAGCATGCTAGAGTAAGCTCAAAGAATAACTGAACCACAAATGACATCTAATAGGCGAAAGTAGGGTGATAACCAAATCTGGGGATGTAGCCTCACGAGTAGGAACCTCTAGAGCTACTATCTAGGCGTGCCTCGCAGCGTCCCGACACTCACCACCCTGCTCACCTGAAACCTGCAATGGTGGTGGGGGGTGAGAACATGCACGCATGTCTCCCCTCCCAGTGGGTACCGCAAGCCGACGAAGGCGAGGTGTACACACCGGCACGAGGGTCAACAAAAGATAGATATGGTATACAGTAGCACAAGTAAGTATGAGGCTAACATACAACTGAATTAACTATGCTACTGTAAGCAACTAGTATGCATCAAAGGGAAAACCACGAAGTAAACCCAATCTGAAACTACCGGGACGTATCCCATGCACTGTCACCTGCTCATCTATAAGCACATAAACCTTCTGGACGCACTGCATCAAGGCTCACGGGTCGGCACAAACTCAACGACCCTTTTCCGGAAAAGAACACCTCCAAACGGTGGATCAGACCGCGGTGTACGTGAAGTGCTAGAAGAGCTGTGACGATCGATGCAAATGCTCAATCCACAGAACGGCAACAAGCCGAGAAGCAACCGATAAACCACAACTAGGATCGCTCGGAACAACAGGCGATCACCCCGACCAACTGGGTCGTCTCAAGGAACATGCAAGCCACAACTAGGATCGCTCAGAATGACAAGCGATCACCACCGACCGACTGGGTCGTCTCAAGGAACATGCAAGCCACAACTACTCTACTATCCAAGCACGCATATAAGTAGAGTCTACGGGAGTCAAGTGAACTAATAACTGTAAAGCAAAGGAAGGGATAGAAAGGTATCACCGTAGTCCACTGAACCGACTCCGGATCGAAGTACCCACCTGTAGGTAAGATCCAATCTAACACCGACGGCTCACGGGAACCGCGACAGGACCTACGAAAGACTCACAGGGTCAAGGTCCACCAAGTCGACGCTAAACACAAAGCTCTCACATCCCGAAACCGACGGATCGCCCGGGAAACCCACCGGGACGATCCCGAAACCACACAAAGCCCCAGAGGGGTACCAAACAGCCAACAAGGTCCCTCGCTGTCCCCGAACACACTAAACCAAGTGACGGGACAGCGAGCACAAGCTCGGGGTGCCACGAACATCAAACGCACCCGTAAGGCTTCCCGGGTTCCCGAAAAGTGCCGATTTGGCACCGGAACCCCACATCACTCATCCGCTGTCCTCGGAACTTCGGGACAGCGATGAGGAACAGCCAACGAGGCTACACGACGAAGCCAAGTCGCTTGCGAAAACAGCGAGCGAGTCGCACAACTAGAAACGCGCGTTTTGCCGATTATTTCATCGAAAAACGCGTCGGAAACAAATCCGAAACTCCACGAAGGGCGAGGGGGTTGGACAACCAGTCCACAGGGTCTCCAAGACCTTACCCTTGCAGCCCACAGCGTCGCTACGCTGTCACAAACGCCAAAGTCCCCAAACATGCAACATACACATACATACAATCACTAAATTAAGCCGCTAGAGCAAACCGTACGTCCGCTCGACCTTCCGCAAGCACCAGCGGATAGGTAGCGACGTCACGGAGACCGTGCTCACTGTCCCGCTGCGACAGGACCAGTCGCAAGCCGGGAAATCCCATAAAAACAGCGAGCGCGCGCGCGCAAAAGCAAGCTTAACTAAGGCCGTGTGAGCAAGCCGTACATCCGCACGACCTTCCGCAAGCACCAGCGGATCGGCAACGACGTAACGGAGGCCATGCTCACAGCCCCACTGCGACAGGACCAGTCGCAGTCCGGGAAGGTGCATAAAAACAGCGGCCAATAGGCAAGAAAATAGCCCGACGAAGGCCGAACGACGCAACGGCTCAACCAAAACCAGAACTAGGGTGAGCACGGTGTTCGGCACATCGCTGCGATCGTCGGGCTCACCCTC
This sequence comes from Puya raimondii, assembly GCA_016920855.1. Classification (NCBI taxonomy): domain Eukaryota; kingdom Viridiplantae; phylum Streptophyta; class Magnoliopsida; order Poales; family Bromeliaceae; genus Puya; species Puya raimondii. The sequence goes on from JABWPP010000047.1 coordinate 6,169,880, forward strand.
CCGAGCTTCGGGAGTCAGCAGGGAGCTCAAACATCCCAACAAAATAAGAAAACACCACAGAACTGACCCCTGGCCGGAGCAGCTAGCTCCGGCCGGCTGCCGGCCGACAAGCATGGCCGGCGGCGGCCAGGGGTGGATGCGGAGGAGGTGGGGAAGGTGATGCTCACCTTGGCCGGCGACGGGAAGCGACGGCGGCGGCGGCGCAGGAAAGAGCCCTACTCTCGGGTTAGCAAACCCGAGGCTAGGGCACGGCGGCGCCGGCAACGGGCGGCGACGGCGGCCGGCGGCGACGCGAGCACCGGGAAGAGGAGGTCGCCGGCCGTCGTCCTGTCGGTGACCGCGACAAAAAAGGCGGCGGGCGGCGGCGGCGGAGCAACCCCAAGCCGCGGATGCCCTAGCTGCCCCGCCGAGGCTGCGGTGGCTCCGGCGGCGCTCCGGCGGCACGGCGATGGCCGGGGAGGCAGGGTCCGGCAGCGGAGGTCCCGAGGGTGACCATGCTCACCCTCTCCGGCGTCAGGAGGCGGCGGCGGCGCGGCCCCACCAAGCTCGGCCAGCACAGCTCTCGGCTAGAGCTTGCAGTGGCTCCGGCGGCCCCACGGCGGCGGCTCCCGGCGGCGGCTCTCCACTCCGGCGGTCGTGCCACCTCAGGGGAAGCCCAAGCATGGGTTTCCCCTGGGTGCACACCGCAGGGAGAAGAGAGGGAGAAGAAGACAGACAGAGAAGAAGAAGAAGAAAAAGGGAGAGAGAGGGTGGCCGGAGTTGCTCCGGCCAGGCAGTGGCCGGCGGCGGCCGGCGCTGCACAGAGAGGAGGCCAAGGGGCAGTGGGAGCTCGGGCTCATCTCTGGGAGTAGTGGGGGAGAGAGGGAAAGAGAGGGAGAGGTTGAGTGTGAGAGAGGTGGAGTGTGCAAGTGGTAAAGAGAGGGGGGTGGGTGAGCCTCATAAATGCTCCTACCAACCCCTCTCAGCCAAGCCCCCCTCTCCCACAGCAAGCTACAAAAATCCCCCCAGGCCCCCCGCGATTCGAAAATGCACGAAACGGTGCGAAAACGGGGACCCGATCGCGAAACATAAAACGTGACATACGACCTCTCGGCGGTCAAGATGGAATAACTTTTTATCCGCTCGCCGCACGTCGACGCGGATCGCGCCATCGCGCTCAACACTGCCGAGACATCGAACTCACCATTTTGAATCGCCAGAAACGGACTCCGGATCGCGACGTTAAGCCGAAAACTAACGAAAATCACTAAAAGACACTTATATACATATATATATATATATAAACCTATATATATACGTATACTGATCAAAAACACAGTAATGGGGGAGAGGAACACTGAGAATTTCAAATTCCCAAAATTCGGATTCTCACAATTTTAAATTTTAAAAATTTAAATTTTAAATTTAAGACAAAATTTAAATTTGAAAGATATAAAATATGAAATTTCAATTTTAAAATTAAAAAATTTAAAATATCAAATTTAAAATATAAAGTTTAAAATTTAGAATTATAAATTATAAATTTTAATTTTAAGATTATAAATTTTAAATTTAAAAATTTAAATTCTAATTTAAAACAAATCTCTCTCTCTCTCTCTCTCTCTCTCTCTCTCTCTCTCTCTCTACCAGGGAACAAGGGGTGGGAACTATTGTTCCCACCTTATACCGGGTTATCCCGGTTGGGTGGGAACTATAGTTCCTACCCACCCAAAATAAAATGGGTACAAGAGGGGGGATAAGGGTCTTATCCCCCCTCTTGTACCTAATCCAAACGCCACCTAAGTGTTTTCATGGTGATTTAGATTTATTTATGACATTGAAATTGATGAAATTGTTTTAAACCGTATTAGAAGTGGTTTTAGGAACTACGGTTTTTATTCTAACTCATATTTACATTGAGTACCGGTACTGGATTTGAGTTCCTCAAAAATAGAATTGCAAAAACCATATTTTTGCATTGAGTATCGGTATCCACAAACGAGTTACTCAGAATCTGAGAGTACCAGTTTTGAAATTTGAAGTGAGTACCGATTCCAAGCTGGAGTACCGGTACTAATTCGCTTGAGTACCAGTATTGATTCGGCCGAGTACGAAACTCAATAGAAAAATATGCTATTGTGTCATTGAGCACCAGAACCTACCTTCGAGTACCGGTACACAATATACAAATTTTTATTTATTTATTCTAATCCGACTCTAATTGATTCTAAGGCCTGTAAATATATAGTTAGGGCTTTTCTATCATAGGAATTAACTCACAATCCACCCGATAGCAACCCTAGAGACTAGGTTTTCATTCTAAATCTTTTTCCACCAAATAGCCTCTTCCAGATCAATTCAAGGTTCCCCAATTTTAATGTTTATGTTGAATTGATCTGCTCTTCGCATTGAAACTTTTTTTCTTGGTTTCTTAATGAGATTCTAAGCGTAGAATCACCGTCAAAACATGTGTCTATTGCTCTTTTAAGTGTGCGTCGAGAGATGTGGCATGTGGATTCGGCATGTTTAAGGCATTCGTGGATTCAAGCTTGGGTGTGGACCAGCTGTTGGAGTGTGCAAGATCAAAAGAAGACTTAGAGAGGTTTAAGTCCGTGGAGTCGGTAATCACCTTATAATCTATTTCTTTCTTAGTGGATTATTACTGCGTATTGGTCCCATGGGTTTTTTTACTCCTGGTTGGAGTTTTTTCACGTAAATCTGTGTGCTGATTTTATTTTCTGCATTTATTTTATTGCATTCAGTTTTGTGTTTTCGGCCTATATACCTATTCACCCCCCCTCTAGGTATTATATAATTCCTATTTAGATTATTGAGGTTTCCACATAACTTACAATTGGTTTCAGAGCGGAAATTAGGTTTTATTATTATTATGGATGAAGATAGTAATATAAATAGGCCTCCTTTATTTGACGGTACAATTTATACTTAATTAAAAGTTCGAATAAGAGCTTTCCTCATCGCAATTGATGAGCGAGTATAGCAATCCGTTGAATTCGGATGGAACATCCAACCGAATTACATGGTAAAACAACCATACCTAAACCACGAAATAAGTGGTCAAAGAATGAGGTTAAGGCTTCTTCTTATAACGAAAAAGGGATTAATGCTTTATTCAATGCACTTTACTCAACGGAGTTCACACGTGTTACTGTGTGTGATATTGTCAAAGAGATTTGGGATACTCTCAAGGTTACACATGAGAGAATGAATTTAATAAAAGTTCAGAAGCTCCAGATACTGATTAGTAAATTTGATTCCATTTATATGAAGGAGTATAAAACTTTTACTAAATATTATAGATGTCTTCAAGACATTGTAAACACGTGTGTAAACTTGAAAGAGAAAATTTCAAAACCTAAAGTTATAAGAAATTTTTTTAGAATTCTTCCTGAACACTTTAGGCTCAAGATTGCAGCAATTGAAACCGTCAAACATCCGGAATGAGATGAAAGTAGAGAAATTAATAGCACCGTTGATTTTGAAATAACTTTTCCTACTAATCAATCTTCTTTCAAGTCTTCTTTCAAAAGTACAGGTATCACACTCAAATCTATCAAGGAGGAAGAGAGCGGCTCGGATTCCGATGATAAAATTTCACTTGTTGATTTTGAACAGCAATTGGCGCTTCTCAAGAAGAAATTTTGTCGAAATTTTAGTAAGAACATAACTAATAGATTTACATCCAAAACTTCATCCAAAGGATCTTCAAGCATAAAATCCTCAAAAAAAAAAAAAAAGCTTCTAAAAAAAATAAATTTGAAAGGAAAATCCAATATTATAAATACAAAGGCTATGACATATTTCAACAGATTGTCCCACTAAGAAATCTTTTAAAAAGACGGCTTTGCAGGCGAAAACTTGGGACAATTCTTCTTCTGAGGAATCGACCTCAAGTGATGAGGATAATAACGCTATAGCTTTTCATGCTCATACTACTTTACCTTCTTCTTTAGCTGCATATTTATCAACCATTATTTATGACTCATACCTCTTTTTTGTTTTATATGAAACATCAATGACTGACGGTGACGAGAGTCAGGGGGACTTGGAGAATGAAGACTTACCCGATGCCTATAATTAGTTACCTATAGAATCTTAAAAAATAGGTAAGCACAATAAAAACCTCAGGAAACGTCTACTTGAACTTGAGGATGAAAACAAAAGATTGAGGACAACGACTAAAGCTCTTAAGGAGGAACGGGAACATGTGTTGAAGAATAATCAAATTCTCCAAAAAAAGCTAGACCAATCGAAGACAACAGTCAAGTCACATCGAAATAAGATTACCTGTTTAGAAAAACAGTGCAGAAAAAAATTTTATGATTCCAACCAAGTTTTAAGTAAACAAGTTCATTAACTCAAACCCGACAAATAAAAATTCTCCTCCGGATTAAAGAAACTTGGTGATATGCTCGAATTGGATCAAACGAATAAACTTAAAGTCGGATAAAAAAGGACGTTTGTTGAGAAGGTTAAAAATTCAACTTCTATTGTGTCAACTAACTTGAAGAAAAGTATGCCATACACGTGGAATTAAAGGTCATATTAAGAAGCCATGTTCAAAAAATAAAAAGAGAACTCAATCGGCATCTTCTAAATATCTATCGGCATCAACCATTACTCGATGACCTTCAAGTAGTCAAAAGAGACAACAAAATGTTCGAGTAACCGAGATCAACCAGAAGTCAAAACTACAACAAATAGTACCAAAGAAGCCGAATGCAACGTGGAGACCAAAGGTTGATCAAAAGTCAAAACAATTGGTGCCGAACCGCAACAAACCAAGACAATAATGATCCGACAAGCCTGGGTTCCGAAATGTGGTATCTTTTATTGTCTTAAGTTTTAATTGTATTGACTATATATAGTGCTTTGATCGTTTTTATTTTATATCTCTCTTGATCATTACATTACAATTCTAAGTGTTATTATTGTTACGATTTATAGATTATATTTTTACTATTTTCAAACTATAATAGATGATTGCTACATTAAATAGTGCTTTTAACATCAAATAGGTTCACTTTCATTCACTCCTAATTAATTTCTAATTAATTATTAATTTTACTTCACATTCATTATTTATGAAGATAATTTATTATAAGAGTTCTTAAATCTTATAGTCATCAAATTCGGATACTCATGTGTAATCTTTAGAAACTTACCTATCTTGATTGTGTGTATTAAATTTGATGAATAGGTGTTTGCTAATAAACTAAAACTTGTCAAATTTTCTTTCAAATAAGAGATTATATAATCGAGGGGGAGTTATATATAAGAAAATAAAATAAAATAAAAAGGAAAGCACTCCAAGTGTATAAAAGATGCGTGGAAAGAATTACATCTCAAAGGGAGTGTGAAAACTACCACCATATGTAGAAAAGAGTTGCCATCCTGGTCGTCCGGTAAGTGTGTGAAGATATCACATGGAAATTAAATGCATAATCCAAGAGATTGAAGAAAAATGCATATAAAAAAAAAATAGTTCTTATAAGGTGGAATTTTTGATAAAGATGCTCAAAGAGCAATCTCTGATTCATCATTTGTATTATCTCAAATTTGAGGGTTTATACAACAAATTTATATTATTTGGTAAATCTCTATAAGTCATCTTCATAATCCGTTACATCTTGATAATTTCTGATTTTCTAGATTATTTTTGATAAATTAATTTTAAAGTTTATATGAATTAAGAAAACTTTATAATATTTTGTCACGCCCCGATTCCACAGCGGAAGTCTACGGGGACGTCAACCCGCCGAACGGATGGTATTTTTCATGTCCGAACAAAGCGTCAACAAACAGAACAGTAGCAAAGCAATTCTATTCCCAGAATCAACAACAAAATAATTTCTCTACAACTAACATCCAACATGTATCAGAGCACAATAAATAATACTAAAACTACTCTACATCACTGTACCTGAAATCACAATTTTAAGATATAAGTATACAAATAAAAGGCCTTGACCTCGCCAGTCCTAGTGTACAGTATATAATCCAAAAACTATCTAGCTGGGTGCTCCTCTATAGCTTATAGACAAGGGTAGAAGTCACTATCTATGGTGCGATCTCCTTACCTCGAGTAACCACCGACTCAAAAGACCTTAAAAAGTAAACCACAAGAGAGCATGAGAACTACCAAACAATAGTTCCTAGTGGGTACGGTCGGTGACAACCACGGCCTTCCCACTAGGTCTACTAGAGGCAAAAATAGTAAAAGAGCAGTAAAGCATGCTATAAAAGGAGTAACTGAGTATAATATGAATAATAAATCTCTACTATCTATCTTGCCTCTACATATGTAATGAACAGAAAACAAGTGCCTAAAGTATATATCAATGCTAACCTGAATCAGTACTATGTTATCATGCCTCTATCACCAACCTGAATCAGTACTATGTTATCATGCACGGACCACACTCTCGCAGGTGTGCCGCACGTAGGCTCTGACCCCAACCCGATCACCACTCCGCAGGTGGGTCGTCATACCAAGGGCAAATATCTATGTTATAGCTGACGAGCATCCGGTGCAGCACTCGAAAGGGAGCGAGAGTATCATAGCATATCTCTATCAAGCTCAATGTGGCTCTGCAGGCTATAATCTATGCAGTGATAAAAAAGATCACAAGTAATAATCCTAGTGCCCTTGGCACGATCATAGAGTATCCACTAACTCATATCTTACTATATTGATCAAATGCCTCTCAATATATGTCCATACTTGTCTACTACTAACACGCTAACCCATTATACAAATCACATGCATCCAAGCATGTATAATGCAAATAGTCCACGCATATCAATGTCCAATGAACCCTCTTAGCCTAACATTATTTATGCAATATCGACAATAGGAACTTAGCAGTTTAAGGCAAATAAACCTACTATTTAGTTAAGGAACTAAGGTGTCATACCCACTTGTATGCATCCTACTAACGTCCTGCAACAAAATCATAGAATCTATCAACTCACAAGTCGCAATATCAATATCCAACATTTTCACAAGTACCCCAAGGCCAAATGAAATAATATAATATATCTATCTTACTGTCCCATGGCATAATCACACTGTCCCATGACATATATACATATCTCATATAACCATATATGATTACCAATAATCCAAGACTCACATACTAATGTGTATAATAAAATAAAATCCATATAGACTAAGTAATAAATAAATCCTATAAGTCCCTTGACCATGAAGCATCCAAAATCTATATAAAATCCATACCGTCAAATACCATCATATAAAGCCCATACATACATGCATACTCTCTACTATTATCATCAACCCAACCAAGCAATCATATGATCCCATGTGCACAAAGAGACATAAGCTTCCTCACATAGGTTATTAAATATTTGCATGCTAACATCATGCATCAATACATATTAATAACTAACCATATATTGCAAGCTACTATACAGTGCAACCATCACATATGCAAACAAACATAGTAGGGAGTACGCAGTTTCGGCAATATGGAACCCACCTGGATCGCTAATTCTGAAAAAAAGTACGGCGGAATGACGACGTGCTCCACTGCGACCTTCCTAGCCGTATGGCAACCACAACACCGAAAAATCAAATCCGAAATTCTACGGAAATTTCGACCAAAATCGGTACCTAATCAAGCATATCCCAATTTCTGAATCCAATTCCATAAAAATCCCAACCAATTTCTACTCCTATAAACATCCTAAAAATTTCACCTCAGAAATTCGAATTCTCGGATCACCTGAGCTCCCCCCCCCCACAAGCACGTACACAGGGGAAGAAGAAGAAGAAGAATAGAGAAGAAGCTCCCTGTCACCCACTAATGCACAAAATGCTAAAAGGTCCCCAATAATTCAAGTATTCTAACTTTAGTCCAATTCTGATCTTATATGTCCAATTGGAGCCCTTCTGAATCTTCATTCACATTCAAATTAGACGTACATATTCAATTAAAGTTAATCACAAGTAATTTATCTTAAGTTTTCAGTTTTGAATCATTTTAGATCACCGAAAGCTTTACCGACAAATTTTTTTAACAAATTGCTGTTAGGCTCCGTTTTCACTGCTCGGATATCCGAATGACAACGAAACTTTAAATCTGACCTAAAAAAAATAGAAAAGTCAAATTTCCAAAGTTTTATAATTTTTTGCTACTGTGAATTTTTCAGCTGAAATATAAGCCCTGTTCTTTATAAAAATTTCAAATCTCTTTTTTTAATTTCAATTTTACCACAAATTATTTTCGAATTATTTTTTACTCCTTTAAGTCCAATAAAAATAGTATCTCACACTATTTTTATTTACACTTGTTTATATATTAAAAATCTGGTGTACTATAATTTTATCTGCATCTTGGTACTTTTGTAGTAAAATTTTTAATTTTTATGAAATTAATGTGGATTGAAAGAGATTCATGTGAAGTTAGGTTGTTTATGCACTAACATTATTGTTTTCATAATGCATCATCATATTTTGATATATTATCGTAAGTTGGTTTCGAAATTAATTTTTTTCTTTTTAACTTGTGATTGTGGTGTATTGGGTATACACCGGTACTCTTCTTGAGTACCGAAACACCTGGTACTAGTACTGCACATCTGTTTCGTAAAACTCGAACGTTAGATTTTCAATATTTTTTATTGCATACCGATATGCTGGTCTGTATACCGATACTAAATCATGTGGAACTGACTTATATTACTACTATCCAGTTTATTTTTTTCACTCTAATTCGAATCTTCTGCTGAGTCACTTGCTCACCGCTTGCCGCTTACTTATCCTTATCCTCAAACATTCAGGCGTCTATAGTATTTATGTAGTGTTATGGACCTTGGTAGCTAGTCAGCATGTTTGTAGAGTGTCCGACCAGATTAGAGCTTTTTTGGCACGAAATGGATACGTAAATGGACTCGGAATCGAAAATCATTCTAAAACTAAAGTTTCATGGATTCCTAGAAGAAGTTTAGGGCGCCCAAAACTGGTAATAGACTCTTTGGCTGTGTTTTGGATCCCTGTTCCGGATGTACAGAATTACTGTGACTGGGATGCCCCACTTCCCAGGGGGTCACCCATTCTAAGACTACTCTAACCCTAACACGCTTAACTCTCTTAACCTCTTGGGCCTAGCCACCGCCCAAAATGCTATAGCCGGGTTAAAAGGTTTAGTCATATTATACCCTTATACATAGGACTACTCCACATCCTGGGGTCTCACATTCTCCCTCCCTTTAAGCCCTGACTTTCTCGTCAGGCTTGGACACACTCACAAGTACCAGGTGATGTGAGAATCGTCTCGCTAGCCTTAGCCGACCTTGTGCGGATCCACTGTCACGCCCCGGGCTAGTTCTAGAAGCGAAAATACGTGCCAATTTTTTTTTTTGAAAGCCTAACCCGTGCCACGTACAGACCCGCCACAAATACAGGTCCCACTGTCAACACGGACAGAGTCTCCCCTGTATTTGCACGGCGTACACACTATACAAACAGGATCACAACCACCATTCATTCATCACACACACAACAAAACACACCGTCCAAAGCATACAGCTAATCGTCCTTAATAATTGCATGTATCTAAACAAGTCCTTAGGCGAAGGATGATGCGATGCACAAACAACAGATCTTTCTATAAAAATGCTTCTTATCCAGAAGCTTTATTTGAAATTCTAATCTCAACCATTTAAAGACCATTTAAAAACCGTTCTCCACACGAGAACTCTCTTTTGAAATCCAAAAACCGATCGATTAAAAGTTGTTTGAAAACTGTTTCCCACACGGAAACCTTTATTTTGAAAACCGCTACCACGAAGGGTAGAAATCCACGATTCACAGAAGATCACATAACTCGGCAATAACTAAACCATAAGAACGATATACTAAGCATAGTCATCCAAAATATCTACGCATGCAATCAAAACAAAATACTGAACCATATCCATAAGTCTACTAGGTAAAGGGAGAGTGTCAGGGTAGCAACCAAAATGGTGGTAACACAGGTCGGGACCTCTAATGCAGCTATCTAGTCGCGTCTCACAACGTCCCGACTCCCACCACCCGGCTCACCTGAAAAAAACAACGATGGCGGGGGGTGAGAACATGATAAACATGTCTCCCCTCCTAGTGGGTAGGTGGTGACCGCGACAAGGAAAGGCGGCGGCAGCGGCGGCCCAAGGCTCTCGACCGCTGTCACGCCCCGGGCCAGTTTTAGAAGCGAAAATACGTGTCTTTTTTTTTTGAAAGCCTAGCCCGCGCCACGTACAGACCCGCCACAAATACAGGGCCCACTGTCCACACGGACAGAGCCTCCCCTGTATTTGCACGGCGTACACAATATACAAACAAGATCACAAGCACCATTCATTCATCACACAAACCAATCACACCAACAATACATACATCTAACTGTCCTTAGCATTTGCATGTATCTAAACAAGTCCTTAGGCGAAGGATGATGCGATGCACAACCAACAGATCATTCTATAAAACTGCTTCTTACCCAGAAGCTTTATTAGAAACCCTAATCTCAACCATTTAAAGATCATTTGAAAACCGTTCTCCACACGAGAACTCTCTTTTGAAATCCCAAAAGCCGATCAATCGAAAATCCATTTGAAACCCGTTTCCCACATGGAAACCACAGTTTTAAAACCACTACCACGAGGGGTAGAAATCCACGAAAGTAAACGAGGGTAAATGAAGCTCACAATGATCCATGAACATATATAAGCCAAAGCATCTACGAAATCCAAACATGCAAGACAATCAACCAAAGTGTAACTGAACCACATCCACAACTAACTGTGTCACGCCCCGGGCCCTCGTGGGAGCCTACCAGGCACGTGCACAGACCCGCCGTGTACCTCAAACAACACAATGTACACAAGGCGTCTATGCTAACAACCATCAAGAAGGATAAAGATTACATCCTAACAAGGTAATCAGAGCGAGAACATAGTTCTACATCTAAAACAAAATCTACATAACTAAAATCTCAAGATATACAATAGCATTATACATCTTTTCAACTAGTAGATCAATCAACAAATCTATACATCTTTCATTCAACATACAATGAAAGGAAAATCCATGGTATGCCTACAACAACAACACCGTAGAGGCTCTAGCTAGCTGCTAACCCCTCGCCACGATCCCAAGCCTCTCCTGCTGCGGAAGGCTCTGAAATAAAAACAACAAACCTCAGGGGGATGAGAACTATTATTCAATAGTTCCCAGTGGGTAAGCCGCCGAGAGTGGCGAATTACACCGCTAGGTCAACTGAGGCAAGATAGCATAACTGAAACATAAAGCATAAATATATCAAATGCTAAACAGATAGTTCTACAACTATCATGCCTCCAATGACTAAATCATCTACATGAACATGGATATGCTCTAATGTCATGTGCTCTCAATCTACTTATACAAATTTCATACATGTCAAAATAATGCCATGATCAGTTACATATGTCCTAATGTCATGAACTCACTATATGTCAAGTTGTGCTATTACATGTATGACTTGTCTCCAACTACAAGTATGTAGTGTATATCCAATTTCCTACTACATGTATGAACTATATAACTTGATCTCAACAATAAGTATGTTATGTTCACTACATGTAATGCCACAATGTCACCACCCTATACTATGTCCATACACTACATGTATATGCATCAATTAAATAGGGTGTCAAATGTCACATTCCGGTTAAAATAACCTTTTACCATAAGAATATTCACCTTGCATACACCATAACTGTGTAGTCATAAATCATATAATAGCGGGATGTTCATCTTGTGCCGTGCATAATGGCTCCGTGGTAGTCAACACCTCACGCTTTGGTGAGCCTTACCCACGGCGGTTCCATTTCGGCGCTCTCTCTAACACACGGGCGAAACAACTGTCTCGAGGCCAACTCCGGAGTGCCGGCTTGTAGGGAGCGACCCTCACAAGCATGTGTGAATAAGCATAGTGGCCACAAGCAACAATCAACCATAATAATATCATTTATATATTTAATTTCACATTATGTCAAAACATATCACATTATGTTTTCTACATTCAATAGCCAATATGCTAAAGGTCAACCATATCATGTTGTTCTCCAATTGCCCTTTGGTATGTCTCTACCAATATACCCATGTCTCCAACATGTAAATGTCCATCTCTTTGTTTACTAAATTCATAAACCATGCATTATTCTAATGCCATAAATCATGCATTCTACGATGCCATATGCCATGCATTCTCTAATGTATAATCCATGCATTCTACAAATGCCAACATCATGCATTACTCTAATGCTATAATCCATGCATTCTACGATGCTATAACAATATAATCTATGATGCCAACGGGTCCATAATCACGCCATGCATAAGCTACAATAACCTCTACTACATAGAGTATAGAGCTATCATGTAGGTGTTTAATTAACCAAATGGACTCACGTTCAACCAATTACAATTATCAATGCAAATAGAATTCCATTCCTCATGTCTTAAACATGGAATCAATCCACGACCAAAAGGTCGAGTCCAAGGCCAACAACGCCCGTCACAATTGCTCACCTAGTTGAGGTGCAACATACACTTGTCATATCCTTCCTTTCTCTATACAAGCATACTTAGGTATGCAAAGAGAATGTACTAAACCATTACCCAAGTAGTGCCTTATATGACACTTCTCTCTAGTATGCATATTTTACTTAGCATTTTCTAATGCATCATTACACTAATAGTGCAAATACTCTAGCATGCATAATATTCTCACAATGCCATACTTTATGAAATATGCATTTTCATAAACAACTTGCATGTCTCATGCAATCACAATCATCATCATGCCATAATTAACATAATTATGCATTTAATCAATCCTATAACAAAATAGGAGACATAGGGGGAGTTCACCCATTTCGGTGAGGTCAAACCCACCGGATACCCGTCGAAACCTCGCAGTACTTCGAAACGAAGTTGTCCCTCGAGCTTCTCATACCCTAAGATAATTTTCCAAGGGGTTAGGGGCATCGAACAAGCAAATTCGAAAACCACCAAAAATCAATGAGGTAAATGGGTGGAAATTACCTTGAGCAAGTAAAACTTGTTCTAAGTCCCATTGGAGGTTAGAGATCATCAAATCCAACCTACAACAACGTTCTACACCCATCAATTCCACCTCAAGGGCTCATAATCACGAAACCCTAAAATAAACCCTAATTTCCAAGAAACTAGGTTTTCAAGCTAATCTCAAGCAACAATAAAAAATAGAGGTTGTAAAAGGGTCTACTAACCTCAAATCAAGCCTCCAACCAAGCTCACACAAGCTAGGGTTGAAGATCCATCCACCAACAAGCTCCATTCCTCAGCCCCGAGCTCCCTCCAAGCCTAGGAGTACTCCTCCATGAAGAAAATGGAGAGAAAAGAGATCAAAACATGATCTAAGGGGTTGGGGGAAGAGAAAATCTAGAGAGAGAGAGAGGGAAAACCCTACCTTTCTTCTCCTCTAACCTCAGCCAAAACAGCAATAAGAGAGGGGTGAAGGGGTACTTAAACCCGAGCAACAAAATCCACTTAGGCCCCTCAACAAGCCAAAATTGCAAAACAGCACGAAATGCAATTTCTGCACTGTATACCGGTATGCGCATGGGCATACCGGTATCCAGCCAAAAATCCCGCAAACCCGAGCCTCGGCCAAGCAGTCTGCGCAACGGGATTCCGGTATGCGACTTCCCCATACCGGTACAAATGCTCCAATACCGGTATGCGCATTGCACATACCGGAATGCCAGCATATTCCGGTATCAACTGCGGAATTCCGCAGAACCCGAGAGCTGCGCACAACCAGTTTTCACTGGATTCCGGTATACCTAAACCAGATACCGGTATGCAATGCAAAATCTGCACTTTTACAGATTTCGACTTTCGGAGTCCGTTTTCGCACTTCTCAAGTCCCGAAAACACTCCGAAGCTCACCAAACTCAACCCAAAACTCCAGAATAGTACAAGCCACTATTCTCACACTAGAACTCCGCCATTTGCAAAAGTTCAGTGTACTACAAACTGATAAAGAGATAAGAGCGATAACCAATCTGAAGGGAGGAACCTCACAAGTCGGGACCTCTAATACCACTAACTAAGCGTGCCTCGCTGCGTCCCGACTCCCACCACCCTGCTCACCTAAAAACAACAACGATGGCGGGGGGTGAGAACATGTAAACATGTCTCCCCTCCCAGTGGGTACCGCAAGCCGACGAAGGCGAGGTGTACACACCGGCACGAGGGTCAACAAATAGATAGATAAGGTAAACATTAGCACAAATAAGTATGAGGCTGACATACAACTGAACAACTATGCTACTGCAAGTAAGATAACATATGCATCAACAGTGATAACCACAAATGTATACCCAATCCATAGGCCACCGGGACGGATCCCTGACACTGTCACTACCTGCTCAACCATCGGCACAAAACCTCCGAAGACGCACATGCGTCGAGGCTCACGGGTTGGATACACGCGACCCTTTTTCGGAAAAGACGAACCAAGCGGTGATCAGACCACTGGCATACGTGAGGTGCTAGAAGAGCTGTGATGATCGATGCGAATGCTCAATCCACAGAACGACAACGAGCCGTGAAACAACTGATAAACCGAAATACGAGGATCGCTCGGAACAACAGGCGATCACCACCGACCAACGAGGTCGTCTCAATAACCATGCAAACAACAACTACTCTACTAAGGCAAGCACACATAAGTAGAGTCAACAGGAGTCAAGTGAACTAATAACGAAATGCAAGAGAAGGGATAGAAAGGTATCACCGTAGTCCACTGAACCGACTCCGGATTGAAGTACCCACATGTAGAAAAGATAGAGCCTAACACCGACGGCTCTCAGGGACCACGACAGGACCTACGAAAGACTCACAGGGTCAAGGTCCACTAAGTCGACACTAAACACAAAGTGCTCACAACCCGAAACTGACGGATCGTCCGGAAAACCCGCCGGGACGATCCCGAACTCAAACCAAGCCCCGAAGGGGTACCAACAACCAAACCAAGTGCTCCGCTGTCCCCAATCACACTAAACAAGGTGACAGGACAGTGAGCACAAGCTTGGGGTGCCACGAACACAAACGCACCCGAAACGGCTTTCCGGGTTCCCGAAAAAAATGCCGATTTGGCACCGGAACTCTTTGTCACTCATCCGCTGTCCTCAAAACTTTGGGACAGCGATGGAGAACAGCCAACGAGGCTATACGATGAAGCCAAGCCACTCACGAAACCAGCAAGTGAGTCGCACGACTAAAACACGCGTTCCGCCGACTATTTTATCGGAAAACGCATCGAAATTCAATCCGGATCTCCGCGAAGGGCGAAGAGGTTGGACAACCAGTCCACAGGGCCTCAAGGGTCATGCCCTTGCTGCCCGCAGCATCACAACGCTGCCACAATCACATAGAGCCCAAAACGAGCAACATACGCACAATAATAAGCATAAAGAAGGCCGATAGAGCGCTCCGTTCGTCCGCACGACCCTCCGCAAGCACCAGCGGATAGGGAATGACGCAACGGAGGCCGTGCTCACAGCCCCCCTGCGACAGAGACAGTCACAGGCTCAAACAACCCATAAAACAGCAACAACATGCGATAATAAAGCCGACAAAGGCTAAATAGCGAAGCGGCGCGCCAAAACAGTAAAATGAGGTGAGCACGGTGATCAGTGCGTCACCGCGATCATCGTGCTCACCTTCCTGAGTTTCGGGAGGCAACCGAAAGCCCCAAACCATGCATGTGGCCCAAACCAAGCCAAAACCAGCTTGGCCGTAGCAAGCTTGCTCAGGCCGGCTGCCGGCCGACATGCAGCGCGCGCGGCGACCAGGGTCGGACGCGGGGTAGGTGAGGAAGGGGGAGCTCACCTCAACTGGCGGTAAGAAGCGGCGACGGCGGCGCGGGGAGAGCACAAGCTCTCGGGTAGCTAGGGCACGGCGGCGCCGGCAACAAACGGCGGCGGCGGCGGTCGGGACGGCGAGCACCGGCAAGAGGGGCTCGCCGAAAGTCGGGTGGGAGGTGACCGCGACAAGATAGTGGCGGCGGCGGCGGCGCCAGGCGCTCGGTCGTGGCTGCCCTAGCAGCCCAAGCAGCAACAGCGGTGGCTGCGGCGGCGCACCGGCGGCAAAGGGGCGGCCGGAGAGGAAGGCGACGGCGGCGGAGGTCCTCCCGGGGCTGGCCGGAGGTCGCTGCACCGGCGGGAGGCGGCGGCGGCTCGGGACCAGCACCCACTGCCCGCAGCAGCTCCAGCAACAGCTTGCTGCGGCGCTCGGCGGCGGCTCCTTATGGCGGGGCAGGACGCCGACGACTGCGCAACCTCAGGGGAGACCTAGGGCATGGGTCCACCCTGGGTGCACACCGCAAGGAGAAGAAGAAGAAGAAGAAGAAGAAGAAAAGAGAGAGAGAAAGGTGGAGAGAGAGCTGGCCGGAGCTCCCCGCCGGCTAGGGGAGGTCGGCGACGGTCGACGGCGCACAGGAAGGTGGGCAGGGGAGCTGAGGAGGGAGTGGCACCAGCTGGGGAAGCTAAGGGAGAAGAAAAAGAGCAAGAGTGGATTCACTCCACTCAACATTCAAATATACCAAATGTACAATTGTGAAAAAGGCCTCGCAACTTGGGAAATTAGTCCCGAGTCCCTCACAGCATGCGTAAAACACACAGACACCCCTCCACACTCGATTTCACGTAAAACGGTGCGTGAAACAGGGTCCAATTCACGAAACGATCAAACATGCATTACGACCTCTCGACGAAGATCTCGTGATATCTCACGATCCAACGGTCGCATGTGCGAATGGATAGCGCCATCGCGTTCAGCGCTACCGAGACATCGAATCTACCATTTTGGATCGTCAGAAACGGTCTCCGAATTGCGACACAACCCATCCTCTCTCCTCCAACAATAACTCAAAACCATAAAATACATATATATACGTATATATATACACCTATACATATATATATACATATACAAATACATATGCACACAAATACAAGGTAGAGGGAGAGAAAATACAAAGAATTCAAATTCAAATTCAAAATTCGAATTCTCACAGCCGCGGCTGCCCTAGCAGCCTTAGCGGCAACAGCGGCGGCTGCGGCGGCGCACCGGCGGCACGGGGGCGGCCGGGGAGGAAGGCGACGGTGGCGGAGGTCCTCCCGAGGCTGGCCGGAGGTCGCTGTGCCGGCGGGAGGCGGCGGCGGCTCTGGACAAGTGCTCACTGCCCGTACTCCCCCAGCAGCAGCTCGCGGCGGCGCTCGGTGGCGGCTCCGGACGGCGGGGCAACGTCGCCGGAGGCTGTGAACCTCAGGGGAAGACCCTAGGCATGGGTTCACCCTGGGTGCACACAGCAAGGGGAAGAAGAAGAAGAAGAGCAAGAGAGAGAAGAGAGATAGAGTTGGCCGGAGCTCCCCGCCGGCCAGGGGAGGTCGGCGGCGGTCGGCGGCGCACAGGGAGGAGAGCAGGGAGCTGTGGAGAGGAGTGGACACCAGCTGGAGGGAGCTAAGGGAAGAAAACACAAGAAATAATGGGTTCCCTCCCAACACACACTAATAACAAGGTATAAAAAATGCAAATAAGCCCTCGAAACTAGAAAAATTCATCCCGAGTCCCTCACAGCAAGTGTAAAACGCACGGACACCCCTCCACACTCGATTTCACGCAAAACAGTGCATGAAACAGGGTCCACTTCGCGAAAAGATCAAAACACGCATTACGACCTCTCAGCGACGATCCTGCGATATCTCACGATCCGTCGGTCGCATGAGCAAACGGATTGCGCCATCGCGTTCAGCACTGCCGAGACATCGAACCTACCATTTTGGATCTCCAGAAACGGTCGCCGATTCACGACGCAAGCCATCTTCTCTCCTCCAACAACAACACAATAACAAAAATAATTATATATATACGTATATATACACCTATATATATATATATATATATATACCTATACACATATACACATAAATACTAGAAGAGAGAGAAACACGCAAAATTCAAAATTCAAAAATTCGAATTCTCACATCCACCCACAACAGTCATCAGTCAGAGAGACTCGCTCTACCCGCTGTATAATCTAGCTCAGTCAAGACTCATCTCACACTTCCAGCTGGTAATCGGTTCCGATACCAATTGTGATGCCCCACTTCCTAAAGGGTCACCCATCCTAGGACTACTCTAGCCCTGGCACGCTTAACTCTTTTAATCTCCTGTGCCTAGCCACCGCCCAAAATGCTACAGCCGGGTCAAGAGGTTTAGTCTTGTTATAACTTATACATAGGACTACTCCAAATCCTGGGGTCTCGCAACGACCACCCGGATGTGGGTTGGTGATGATCTGACCGTCACATCGACACTTGCATAGTGACTCACAAGAGTTCGGACGGGGGGTTCCGGGCATCCGAATGAGATTGGGCGTAGCTATGACATATTTGGGCTTTTGTCAGGCGCCCGAATGTTTGCGAACGGAGTTACAACAACTTTTGGCTTCTGTCCGGGTGCCCGAAGGAGAAAACGGACACTGCTACGATGGATTCAAACGCTCAAAAGGCTGGTTCTGGGCACCTGAAAATGCGTGGTTGAACTGAGGTGCATTATTTCTGATTTTTTGAGGGTTTGTCTGCAAATGTGCTTCGTCTATGAATAGTTCAGGGGAGCTTTTCCAACACTCTTTTCCCACTCCACTCCACCAGAGACTTCCCCTAGCCATTCTTCTCCTTCCTCTTCCCTTCGTCGTTACCTTCTGGAGCTGGACAATAAGCTCCATTGAAGAGAGCTGGGAGTAGCCTTCCTTTCTTTGGTGCTAAGGAAGAGGTTAGACCAGTAGGTGGTTGAGGAGCAGGAGAGCTCATTAGAATATACTCTTCATCTGGATTTTGAGGTAGGTACCATTGTTTGGTTTGGAGGTTTTGAAGAGTTAGATTCTCTTGGGTTTTTTGTCATGATTTTAGCTGTGGGTTTTACTGCTGGTTTTAGAAGTGGAGTTTTGGAGGTTTTCTTGTGGGTTTTCTGGTGATGTAAAGAGGT
Source organism: Puya raimondii (assembly GCA_016920855.1). NCBI lineage: Eukaryota > Viridiplantae > Streptophyta > Magnoliopsida > Poales > Bromeliaceae > Puya > Puya raimondii. Next base: position 6,188,967 of record JABWPP010000047.1, read on the forward strand.
GGTTTTTGTATAATTTCTCTCTCGTTTCTTGGATTAGCATTTTTAGGTGGGTTTATGTTGTCGAAATAATGAATTTCCTACTATACCTAGTCTGTAGAATATAGCATGTATGTTAATCTATTGACATAGTACAAATTGGACATCTTACTGTTGAAGTTTTATTAACTGTTAGTATGATAGCATGCTTATATATGGATGCTTCATAATTCTCACCTGAGAGTTGGTCAAGAACACATCTAACAGTATATTTATTCCGCTGCTTTCGTGTTGTTTTTCTCTAGTAGAGATGACATTAGTGATATATGCATAACCATTAGTGTGGAAATATGCCCAGAATTTGGGTTGTGATAGATTGTGGACAACATATGAATTATTTGTGGTGTTTCGAAGGGTTAGCTGTCGGGATGACTGCAGTATCAGCGATCAGTCGACACATATGTAGAATGTTGGGATAAGTTGGAGTCGTTTGGGTACGAAATAGACACGAAAACGAACTTGGCACACTCAAATAAGCCAAAATTAAAGTTCTACCAGTTTTGAGTGCCCAGATATTGGAACTGGATGCCCAAATTCGGAGTGCAGTTTGGTCTTTGTTACTGGAGTCATTTCGGGTCCAGTTCTGGACGCCCAGAAGTGAGCCCGAATTGGGTTTGACAGCCTCCCTCATGTTTAACGATCGTTTTTAACACGTGGTTGGCAGTTGGTGGGTCTTGAGCATAGGATAAGGATCCGGACCTCTGCGACAGGCACCCACTTTAGCATTGGAGGCATTTTGGGCTGTTTCATGCAACCATTTCTAGATTTCGAGCGCCTGAATCTGGGATATTTAAAAGTGGATAAGTTAGCTTGTTTTGATCCGTTGGCTCATTTTACCAAACCATTTCTTCTATAAATAAGCTCCTTTCATCCCCAACTGACCTCTTTCCATCTCCATTACCAGGAAAACTTATTTCCACTCCTCTCCAACCCAAATTTCCATCATATTCTCCAATTTTTCTCCCTGCGGACTGGATTTTGAGCTTCAACAGCAGCAGTTGCACCAGCAGCAATAGCTAGAATTTTGAGCTTGGAGAGAGCCTTCTACTATTAGATTGGAGGTTGCTTGTGGGTTAGATGTTGGAGGAGAACTTAGAATTTGGATTCCATCATCTAAATTTCAGGTTAGAGTTGGGTTAAATGCTGATATTTCAGCTTGTGAGCTAAAATTGGAAGTTTTTGAGTTTTCTCATGATTTTTGAATGCGATTCTTTCTAGCAGTAAATTGGTTGAGTTCTAGCTAGTTTTTCCTCCTTTCCTTGTAGTCTTGATGCTAGTTATAGCTTGTTTAGAGGGTAGTTGAGATCAATTCCATGTTAATTTGAAGTTTTGTCACCGAAATATATTTTCGTTAGATTTTTTATTCAAAATTCTATTCCAGCTGAACCTTGCTTAGAGCTGGTCTTTCTTAATCTTTCCTAGTTAATTTCGTGCTAAAGAAGGTGCTGGCGATTTGATTTGCTATTCAGAGCAGGTACGGTTGACCTATTGTGTGAAAAATTAATTTTTTCTTAGAAATATTAGATTTTCAGCATGTTGCATTTGGGATCATTCCAACAGGTTGGCTGCATTTGTTGGAGTTGGGGAGTTCATTCTTGCTGTGATTTGCTCCTTGAAGTTGGATTTTACTTCGTTGTTGGTTTAGAGGTGGGTTAGTTTCATCGAATGCATCGAACTCCTCAACTAAGTTAATGCATATTAATTTTCATCCATGGGATACGCTATTAACTTAGTAGTTATGCAGATGAGTTGTTTAGACTTGGAATTTCTACTTTGGAGCAGTAGTAGTATGATATTTGTATTCTTTTGTGATTTTAACTAGTGGTCATCTAGTTGAATTAAAGCATAGAACACACTACCTCCATGTATACCATGTAAACTAAATTTAGTATCTTAGTGACACTAGATGGAGTTTCTTTCATGCTTGGATGTAGGCTGGGTGATCTTGGGGAGGGTAGCGATGCTTTTATGCCTGAATGTGAGAGTGGAGTCGAACTTTGGACTTTCTATGATTCTTGATGGCCGTGGCCTAGACGGAAGTGTCTATTAGAAGGTTATGCATCAGATTTTGCCAAGGTTGCTTGATAGCGGTTAGTATGATCTACTTGATCATTTGCATCGATTATAGCCTACTTTACGCTTGACCTGATTACTTTGATCCTCGAGCGGGTGGCTCCCCTCGAGTGCCACTCCGGAGATAGGTGGCTTGATTTAGCATTACTATTTTCACGTCGGCGACCCACTGGTATTAGTAGGGATTGAACGTGAGGCTAGTGTGGGCTTAACTGGTCCTTCGAGCCAGTCGGTAGATTGAATTTTTTCGGCAGTGTTTCTAGTAGTTGATGTTCATCCTATATGATGCATGCATTCATTCGGCATCCAGTTTAGAAGCATAGTAGTGGTAATATTTTACTACAACTTTACTAACCCTGTTTCTTTTAGTAGTTTAGTATTACTTTGCCTCTGGTAGACCTAATGGGTAGGTCATTGTTGTCGATGACGGTACCCACTGAGGACTACTAGTTTTTAGTAGTTCTCATGCCCCCTATGTTGATATTTTCTTGTAGAGCCCAGTGTACCTATACCTGCTGCATCTGACCGAAGTAAGGGAATCGCTGGATAGATAGGTCTCCTACCCGTGGATCAGTTTAGAGGGAGACCCAGTATTTGCTAATTTTTGGGGAGACTTTTTGTACATATTATTTTTTTTACTTTTCTGCTGGGTTATGGATTGTATCTGTAGCACACTGAACTTTAGCAAATTGCAAGGTCCCAGTGTAAGATTAGTGTTTTATACTAATCTAGAGGTTCTGGTCGAGATTCGAGAGCTTAGGGGTGTTTTCGAGGCTTAAAAAGTGCGAAAACGAACTCCGGGGATAAAAATCTGCAAAAGGTGCAGATTTTGAATTGAGTACCGATACTGGTCTTGGGGTACCAGAACTAAGTAGAATGTAGATTTGCGCAGCTCTCGGATTTTGAGGAATTCGACTGAGGTACCGGTACTGATTAAAGTAGTACCGGTACTGATTCTTGAGGTATCGAAACGTAGTTGATGTTTAGTTTAGCCAACGTTCGGGTTCTGCGGAACCAGGCTCTTGGTACCGAAACTGCCGAGTACCGGTACTCCAATTCGTGTACCGGTACTCAATGCTGCAGAATCTAATTTTGTGCACTATGCAATTTCTGGGTCCTTGAGGGACCTGAGGGGAATTGTTACATTATATGGCTATAACCCTCATTCCCCCTCACTTGTTCTCTTTGGGCTGAGCTTAGAGAGAGGAGGAGGTGAGTACTCTCTCTCTCTCTCTTGGATTCCTTCCACCTAACCCCTAAATCCTTGGGTTTGATCTCTCTTTTTTCATCTTCTACCTAGAAGCTTGCTACTTGGACCTTGAGGGAAGCTTGGGAGTGAAGGAAGAAGCTTGTTTGAGAATTAATCTCCAACCCTAGCATCATTTAGCTTGGTTTGGAGCTTTTGTTGAGGTTGGTGACTCTCTTGCATCCTCTATTTATAAGTTTTGCAAGAATTTTGGATGAAAACCTAGTTTGGATGAAACTAGGGTTTTTTTGGGGGTTTCTTTATGTTGAGCTTTTGGGGTTAAATTGATGGGTGTTAAATGCTTCTTTAGGTTAAATTTGAAGCTTTCTAGCTTCGATTTGGACCTTGGACAAGTTCCACTTGCTCAAAGGTAATTTCCACCTATTTTTCCTCATGATTTTTGATGAATTTTATGGTAAGCTTGTTAGAAGCTTGTAACCCCCTGAAAATTTTTCTTAGAGTGCTAGAAGTCGTGTGGGCAACTTCGTTTGAAGGAGCGAACAAGTTTCGAAGGGTATCCGATGGGTTTGACCTCACCGAAATGGGTGAACTCCCCCTATGTCTTCTATGTTGTTATAGGGTTCAAATTGATGCATATCCATGCTATTCAAGACATGAAAGAATTTTTGGGTATATAGTACGTGTATGTCATATATGAATTTTGCCTACTCTATGTAGTAGAGGGTTATAATGATAACATCCATATTATATCGTAGGAAATTGTATTATGATGACAATTCCTCTTGTGCAAATATAGGAATGCATGTTAGCGATGAGTAAAAAATATCGCATGAGGCACTTTATGGCTAGTGGATTATTGGTTTTCAACTTGCATGCCAACTAACATACTTGCTATTGATAAAGGACTTGCTATTGATAAAGGTAAACATGACATATTGCATGTTCATGACAAGATGTGGAACTAAGCATGTTGCTATTAACTTAGGTAATCAACCAATGTTGACATTATGACATCGTGCACGACCTCTTGGTCGTTAGTTGACATTCCATGTTATAGACATGACGAACGAGATTCCTACGCCGTTGATTATGCTTGCTTGCCATTGTGCTCATTCGCACAAGCTTGTGAGGGTCGCTCCCTACAAGCCGGCACTGCGGAGTTGGCCTTTGCGACATCATGCTCGCCCGTGCGGGATTGGGCGCCGAAGTGGATTGCCGTGGGCGAGGCTCATTCTTAGCGGGAGAATGTTGACTACCACGGGGCCATTAGGCACGGCACAAGCCGGGACTATACCACGTGTAAGTCCCCGGTGATTGGGTAATTGTAGTTAAACGTAACTATTTGACGTCGTAACTAGCTAGAATATGATTCATGGTTATAATTAGTTGACATGGCACATTTATATATGTGATAGTGTAGATTTCCCTCCATGTTAAATAACTTAGCTAATTAGAGGCATAGTAGTGCTTGAACCTTTAGTTCTATTCATGCTTGATCCTTAGCTAATTCTATGTTTGCCTCTGTTGACCTAGTGGTGTATTTCGCTTTTCTCGGCGGCTTACCCACTGGAAACTATTGTTTAATAGTTCTCACCCCCATGTGTTTGCTGTTTTTATTTTCAGAGCCTTCCACTGTGGGAGATGCTAGGGACCGCGGCAAGGGAGTTGCGACTAGCTAGAGCTTTTGGGAGTTATTTGCTTAGGTGGATGCCTTTCTTTTGTTTTAGTTGAAAAGGTATTTAACCATGTTTTGTAGAGACTACCCTATGTCTTGGGATGTTTGGTCGTAGCAACCTTATGTATACTTAATGATGGTTGTACTTCCCCTTTTACTGTAGTAACCTGTTGTTTCCCTTGTGACTGTTGCTAAATCGTTAGTTTAGTACTATGCTCTGATTACTATGTTAGGATCTCTGTCTTTGCTCCTCTCTTTGAATGTTTTGTGATAGACTCCTTGTGTGCACCGGGGTGCCTAGTGCGCACGGCGGGTCTGTGCACGTACCGGGCGGGCTTCCGCTGGGGCTCCGGGCGTGACAGTATCAGTTTTTTAGAGTTGGATATGTACAATTTATTTTGATTATATTTTAGTTATTTCCAGCTCTGTTACTCTCTCTTGTTGTTGCTCCTTATTCTTTGAACAGTTTTTTTGTCGCTTCGTGTGCATGGGGTTTTCGTGTATGCCGCGGATTTGTTGGCGAGCTCGGGTTCCGGTATAATCCGTTGCGTGACATTATTATCGTGGTTAGTACGATAGTTGTAGATAGTGATATATTCATGATTGTGCCGAGGGCACCTTGACAGTATTTGATGTGATCTAGTTGATTATTCGCATATGACCATAGCCTATAGTTGTCCTATTATGCTTGACAGTGATATTATTATACTCGAGTGGGTAGCGCCCCTCGAGTGCCCTTCCTGGAGGCTGGTGGCTGATTTAGTGGATAGGCGGATTATACGTCGACGGACCATCAGGTTGGTGTGGGGGCCAGGCGTGAGGCGAGCGTAGGCTAGACCAGACTTACGAGTCAATTGGTGTGGTTAGGTTATAGTTTTACTTATTAAGTAGCTAGTCGATGCATGTTATACATAATTTGCAGTTTTCAGTTTTAGTATAGAGGTGTAATAGTGGTAGTTTATTCTTTTCACATCTATATATATTCAGCTTTTATTCAGTTTTCTTTACTATTCTTGTCTTTAGTAGACCTAGTGGGTAGGTTATTGTCATCGTCGACGGTACCCACTGGGACTACGGTTCTATAGTTCTCATGCCTTTTTTTTTTGTTTCAGAGCCCTTAGCTTCTGCTGCTTCTAATCGAGGTAAGAAGGTCGCTAATTAGATAGCATCTCCTACCAGTGTCGACCAGATTAGAGGAGGACTATCGTATGTAGTTTATTTTGTAGCAAACTGTACATATGTGAACTGACAGGGCCAGTAGTGGTTGTATTTATTTTATAGTTGTATTATGGAGATTTATGATGTATTGTAGATATGTATGTACGGTGTTGCTTTATGTTTTTAGTTACTCTTATACTTCGATACCTATTAGTTGTGGACTTCTAGGAATTGTATACTTATGGACTCTTAGGACTTCATGTTGACAGGTGGATTGACGCTTCGTGTGTGCGGGGTGCTTCCCGTGCATACGTTAGCGTATCAAGGGGCTTCCATTGTAGCCCGGGGTGTGATACTTTTCGGGCGTCTGAAACATGGCGTGGTCAGCCACATATCTGAATCCATCTACAATATGAATGGGCATCTGGAACCATCAACCAAAACTTCATGGTGCCCGGTCCACCATCGGGTCGTCCGAAACTACCTCAATCTCAACTCAGCACTTCCGGGCGCCCACTACATCCACCGGGCGTCCGGAACCACTATGAAACTGTTGTTTCAGCAGAGTTTAACTTTTCGAGTCATTTTTGCATCCATTTTGCACCAAAACGACTTCAACTCAGTTCGACACTCTCCAAACTTGCTGGCCCTCAACTCTCACTGTAATCTTGCTCATTTGCAAAGATTCGGTATATCACAATTGAGATGATTGAAAGGAACACGAGACCATAGACTGTAGTATACTAATATTAATGATTTTTATTTTTTTGGATGTTCTGATAATGATTGGGCAGGTTCAGTTGATGATCGAATAAGCATGAGAAGGTTCGTGTTCAACTTTGGCACAGTAGCAATTTGTTGGTCTTAAAAAAAAAAGCGCTTGATGGCTTTATCATCTTTAGAAGCTGAATACATAGCGGTTATGGCTGCTACGTATCAAGTAATTTGAATATGGCGAATCTTAGCAGATTTGAAGCACAAGCAAAAAGACTCTATCGTGATCAACTCCAGCAATCAATCAACTATCATGGTAAAAAATCCGATTCATTTCAGATAGACCAAACACATCGAACTGCGACATCACTTTACTTGTGAACAGATCACTAATAGTCAAGTCGAGTTGATATACTACGCTACGGAGGAGCAGATGGCTAATATTTCACAAAGCCGCTACTATTGGAAAAAAAATTATATTTTGCTGAGAAAATATCAGTGTGAAGAACATTAGCATTATAGTGGAATGTTAGAGATAACGCTAATGATTGTTAGATTAGAATTAAATTATTTATTTTATCTATTATTAAATTTGATTGTTTAAATTAGAGGTCTAATTAGAATAAAATTAAAGGTGTCTGTGAACCGGGTCGGTCTGGATAGTTGATATACTATACCCATACCTTAAAAAAAAGGGTAGAAAAGAATAGATACCCTACCCATTTTACTACCCGCTTAAGACCGGGAACGGATCGGGTCTAGATGGGGTGCGAGTACCAATGTGCATATATTTTTTGTAGACATTATTAAACAATATATAGATAAAACATAACCTTTCACTGTAGAAACTTGCGTTCTAATGAGTTGCACTTAGTTCAATAAAATTCGTTCAAAAGAAAGAATAAAATATCCCAATACAAGAAAGACACATACATCACTTTTCATGAGCACAAGACTCATGGAAAAGCTATCATACTTCATAAAAAGTATAAAATGGTACCATCAAGGAGTATATATTAAGACATCTTGAGTGGATATGAACCATATATTTTTACAATACACATGAGTCCAAAACATACGTACCTACCATAATGTAATATTAACCATATATTACTACAATACACATGAGTCCAAAACACATGCACCTACTATTATATAGTTAAAACACATACACAATAGATTTGGAATATTACAGTGAAAAGATAAGTATCGAGTTTTTCAATTTTCATGAGTGAACAGAGGAATCGGAGAAGCAAAGAGAGCAGCTAGGGATTAATTTCCTTTTTTATTAATTTTTTTCACTCATTTCTTTAACTTTAGCAATAAACAGGGACTCCTATTTAGAGAGGAAGATTCAAGTAGTAAATAGAGTGGCTAGGATTAAAAAAAATGAGTAAAAAAATAAAATAAAGAAAGAAGTAAATAGAGCAGCTATGGTTTCACTAGGACGAAAATATATAGAGACCCCTCATCTATAAGTCCTATTGAAATTGATCCCTCAGGTATTTCACCGGGGTCCTTGTCCTGATCTAGATTTAAAAACTATTCCGAACCCTGTCCATTAAAAGGTCGAGTTTTGGGTCGGATCCAAGTCGGGTATGGGTATAAAGTATCCGGACCCATACCCGAACTTTAATGGGTAATTTTTTTAACTGTATACTATCTATTTTTTATCGGGTCTGATTTGGATCCGGATAAGGTCCGGATCGGATATGAGATATTGGGTACTTTGGGCTGCTTTAAATAAAACTCTATTTGGTATGCTATATATAGTTGGCATGGGAATTAATTAAGTTAAAGCCCAAGGCCCGTACTTTAATCAAAGCTGGCCCAGCGTCCATTGTATGCACGGAAAGGCGTGCTGCCTTTCTTCTTCAATAAAATTAGTTTTAACTTATCTTCCTCTAAAACGTAGCAGATTATAATAATTATTTTTTCTCTCCTTTATTTTCTTTTTCTTTTTTTGAGATCTCTATATATATCATAAAAAAATGTACAAAACGATACTTATTGAAGAACGCCCGCTGTAATGAATAAAAAATATGAAAATTTTAAAGTTTAGAGGATTATTTACAAATGGACGAAAATTTATGTGACTTCTATGCATTGGACCCTAATATAAATTATAAGAAATAGCACTAATACTTGCACCTATTTAAGTGCTAAATCTGATCGATCAATTTCAAAAACCAAGAAAAAAAAAGAAAAATAAACTGCTAGCTTAAAAAAGTATTAAAAAAAAAAAAGAACAACTTGCAAATGCTCACAGAAACTCTCCTTTTTGTGATTCCACCTTATCACAAGTAATGAACAATGCTAGATTTATCGAAAAGAATTACAATCCCACAACTTGGTCATCTAAAATCCGAGTTTAATGTGCTATTTCTATCAACATTTTTTTTAATATTAAAACCTAAAATGTTTCAGGATTCCAATAATTTTTTAGATTGTAACCTAAGCATTGTTCAAACGAAAAGCTAAGTTTACAATATGAAGAAATTATAATTCTCCAATCTCCTCCTGAGATATTAAAAAAAATGATAGAGACAAATAAAAAAGTAGCCGGTCTTTGAATGATTGTGGCACAGGATTTGCGACCCTTTTCTCATTATTGGTCTAAGTACAACAAATCACACAAAACAGTCCAAGATCACGAATTTTTGTTCTGCAGCTTCTGCTCCTCCCCATATGCGCACCTGCATAAATACTGGTAGCTAGCTTATCTCTTCGCTTCAACACAATTACCTTCACCCCCAAAATGTTCCCCTTCTTCTCACTACTCGTCCTCTTACTCTCCACCTCATTAATCTCAACCTCTCCTCACCCTCTCGACCCCCTCACCCCCGACGAAATCGCCGCCATCCGCCGCGTAATCCTTGCGTCCCCTCTCGGTTCCTCCGGCCCCCCGATCTCCTTCCACTACGTCGGCCTCGACGAACCCGATAAGCCCCAGCTCCTCTCCTTTCTATCCAACCCCACCACCGCTCCGCGACCGCCTCGCCGAGCCTTGGTCATCGCCCGTGCCGAGAAACAGACGCGCGAAATCTACGTCGATATAACCAATAACAAAATCATCTCCGATTCTATATGCAGAGGCATCGGGTACCCGATCTTCACTCTCGAGGAGCAGGCGGTGGCGGTGAAGTTACCGATGAGCTACGCGCCGTTCATCGAATCGGTTGCGAAAAGAGGAGTGGATTTAAACGAAGTGGTGTGCAGCACGTTCACTGTAGGATGGTTCGGAGAGAGGAAGAGAGGGAAGAGGGTGCTGAAGGTGCTGTGCTTCGTGGCGGGGGAGACTGCGAACTTCTACGCGAGGCCGCTGGAGGGGATAACGATTGTGGTGGATATGGATGAGATGCAGATCGTCGAGTATAGGGATCGGGTGCAGGTGCCGGTGCCGAAGGCGGAGGGGACCGATTACCGGCCGCGGAAGAAGTCGGGACTGCTTGCGCAGCCGGAGGGGAGAGGGAGAGGGTTCGAGATCAACGGCAACATGATCAGGTAAGCTATATATGGAGCTAAGCTAGTGTGCCTAATTATTATCATTTCCTTAGTTTTGGTTTTTTTCTTTTCTTTCTTTTTCTATTTTTTAATGAAAAAAATTATATGTACACTGTAGGTGTACATCTTACATTTCATTCATTCAATAGATAGAGTGTCACTCACTAGTCATATTAAGTGACTAATAAAAATATTCTAATCATTAAATTAGTGGAATATATCCATCATTCATCCTTTTTGGATGAACGTATAGTTTTACTTCTTTTAAATAAGTTGATAGATATTTATGCATATATTTTGCGAGAATAAGCATTTATAACTCGAACAAAAGGTATCAACCAACAAAATTATTATATTTTCTCTTATTTTCAGCTTGGGGCAATTTATAGCGTAAACTGTTGTACGAAAATTTAGAGCTATCTAAATAGCGTATTATTGAATACAAAATATTATAATATTATTTTCTAATAGTCAGAGTTATTAAAAATAAAAATTATTTTACATTCTAAATCGGATCTTTATAACATTTCTTCCATATAGAATAATGAAAAAATGTAAAAATGCTTCGGATGCTCGTAACTGACAAAATTTTTAGTATAAATGATTAATATATAATTAACTAGGGTTATTGCATACAGGTCCCCGTAAATATAGCGAATTGCAAATATATTCCTGCAAAGTTCAACTTTTTTAAGTTATTCCTGCAAAAGTTCTAATATTTTCATATGTCCATGCTGTTAGGATCGATCCGTTAGAGAAATTTAGTTAACCATAGGTTAAATACTTAACTCTGGTTAGTTTTTGATATTTTTATCCCTCTTATATTATTCTGTTATGATTTTTGGAGGGACATATTTGTGATGGCTTGAAAATATAAATAGTTCTCTAACGGTTCTCTAACGGTAACAAATCAGAGGAACATATCTAAAAATATTAGGACTTTTATAGAAATAATTTATGAAAGTTGAACTTTACAGTGATATATTTATAATTCACTATGTTTGCGGGGACCTGTATGCAATTAACCCAATTAACTAATATAAACTTTGGAATAAATATCTATTAATTAAATAATTAAATTAAACTATATTAAAGGAGAATCTGGGAGATTGGGAGGGGAATTGGGGGACCATGGACAACACGTGTCCCCCCACTAGGGATGTCAATGGGTATGGGTATCCGAAAAATTACCCGAATCCGAATCCGAACGGGTCGGGTTTATTCGAACTAAATGGATATGGATTCGGGTATGAGTATAGAAATTAAAAACCCGACGGGTATGGGTACGGGTATGGATTTGTATGTACCCGATCCGAACCCGAACCCGAACCCGAACCCGAATAAATTATATATATTTTATTTATTTATTTATTTAATATATAAAATACATAATGATTTCTATCCATTGGATCTTCATCCAATGGTACACTGAAAGGCTCAAAAGTTTTGATTTTACTACAATATATTTTCAAATATAGTACTTCGGGTTTGGGTTTTGGGTTCGGGTTCGGGTTTCGGGTTTCGGGTATTTGGTCGGGTCGGGTATGGGAATGGATTTTTAAAACCCGTCGGGTTCGGGTCCGGATTCGGGTTCAAATTTGGGGGTCGGGTTCGGGTTCGGGTTTTTAAAACCCGACCCAAACCCGACCCATTGACATCCCTACCCCCCACCCCCTCCTAGGGATGTCAATGGGTATGGACACCCGAAATTTTATCCGAATCCGAATCCGAACGGAGCGGATATACCCGATGCTAAATGGATATGGATTCGAATATGGATATCAAAAATAAAAACCCGATGGATATGGATTCGGATATGAATTTTTTATTATACTCGACCCGAACCCGAACCCGACCCGAACCCGACTTTATTTTACATTATATATAATATGTATATAAAAAGTTAATGTTATACTTGAATTTGTATTTTAAAAATTAAATTTAATATAATATATTTTGAAATATTGAAAAAAATAATTGCCTCGGGTTCGGATTTTCGGGTTCGGGTTCGGATTTCGGATTTTTTGTCGGGTTCGAGTTTGGATATAGATTTTTAATATCCGTCGGGTTCGGGTTCGGATTCGGGTTTCGAATTTGGAGTCGGGTTCGGGTTCGGGTTTTTCAGTATCCGCCCTGAACCCGACCCGTTGACATCCCTACCCCCTCCTCACCTGTAGAAAAAATTGGCCTCACCCGATCTACAAGTATATTACATTAAAATTTAATTTGATAAGTGTGATCTATATTATAAAAAAAAGTTTATGTATAAAAAATTATCTATATTTAATTTTTTATAAAAAAAATTACATAATTACAATTTTTATAATAGATAATAGATTTTAGAAATATTATATAAAAAATTTATTCATACACTTGGTTCATGGAATAATTTTCCCTCCACCATCCCACCTTTCCTTTTCAAGTATAAAAACTTATTGTTTGCACTGGATCTATTAGTCCCTGTTTGGTTCGGGGCTAAAGGGGGGGTTAAGGGGGTTAACCCCCCCTTTAGCCCCAAACATGAATTGGGGAGGGCGGGGTTAGTTAACCCCGCCCTTACCGGGTTATCCTGGGATAACCCGGTAAGGGCGGGGTTAACTAACCCCGCCCTCCCCCGGGATTAGGGTGGGATAACTCCCACCCTTTTTTTTTAAATTTATATTAAAATATAAATTTTAAATTTTAAAAATTTTTAATTTTAATTTCAAAATTTTGAATTTAAAATTTAAAATTTAAAATTTTGAATTTTGAATTTTGAATTTTAAATTTTTATTATTTTTCTTTAAAAAATAATCTATCCAAACCATTAAATATAAAATAAAAAATTTTAAATTCAAATATAATAATTAGGGTCAAATCATTATTTTCTATTTATAATTACCCACTATTCTTCTTATTCCATCTAATCTATCCAAACGCTATTTTTCTTAATCCCGGGAACAACTCAATTTTCATCCAAACGCAAAATTGGTCTATTCCAGGCTTAACCCTGAACTTAACTCTATCCCTGGAATAACCAATTCTTACTTAACCCCGAACCAAACGAAGCCTTAGTGCATCGTGTGTATTAAACATATATATTTAAAATATTAATATAATGTAAAATAAAAAGCATGCATGGACCAGGTTCATGCAATTGTTTCTTCCGGTTACCTATTTACATAAGGTAAGGGCCCCCTCAACTATTCACTATTTTTCAAGGCCTTTTTGCATTAAAAAATCCACTAGTTTCGGGCTTTTGCAGAATTAGGTCGATTTGTTCGATTTTGCAGATTCGGTGCGAATTTTCAGCAAACGGACCAAAATAGCCTTCTTATTTTTTCTCTCTCCTTTTTTTTTTTTCTTTTTTTTTTCTCGTTCTTTTTTTTCTCTCTCCGAAGAAGCAGCGGAGGCGGAGGCGGAAACAGCCCGCCTCGCCTATGCCCCGCACGCCCTCGCCCTCGCCCTCGCCCTCGCCCCTCGCTGTTTCCGCCTGATGTGGTGTCTCCATAATCACTCAAATTGCTCCCCTAGAGTGTACCCGTCCCATCATAGTTTTAGAAAAATATCTTTATTGTACTTTTTTTTTATAAAAAAAAAATATGATTGGCTGGATATATATGATGTGGTGTCACTGCTACATAGTAGGCTTTCTCCTCAATTACACCCTATTGAAATAGGGTCCTCAACTTTTACCTTCTGGATTAACACTCTTTCGGGGTTTTTTTTTTTTTTTGAGTTTTCGCTTACGTTAAAAATTCTATCAAAGTTAATAACTCTATTAATTATTAATCATTAATTGGATATTTTTTTGACTAAAACTAATTAGAATTATTAAAATTGATGAAATCACTAATTAATGTGATAAAATCTTTTCTTGATTTATTTAATTATTTTAATATTTTTTCTCTAATTTTTTTCAAATATGTCTTTATAAACTAATTTAATTACTAATAAATTCTTATAAAAATTTATATCACAAATATACCCATTTGAATTATTCTTATAAAAGTTTATAAAAGTTTATTGTTCTTATTGTTATTGCTCTTCTAGTTGGTACTTATTTTAATTTATTTTTTTCAAATTTGCAACTTTGATATCATCTAATAAAATTGCTGTCTTTTTCGAGAAATAACGTGTCAGCATGCACTTAAAAAACCTACAAGTGGTTCTGAAGGGACGAAATGGGACCGGACAGGGCACAAATGTCCACAGGATAGAACAATAATTTCTGACACGACCGAAATTTCTACTTATATCTTATAAAGTGATCAAATTCCTAAATACTTTTATTATTTTTTTATTGTCACTCATGGGATAATTTTTTATTGTCATTATAATTGCTATTCTATCTGCATTAAACAAATGTTTTCATGAAGCGTATTAATCATCCACCAAAAATGGTCAAAGAGCAATGTAATTTGTATATTCAAAAAAAGGGATAATTGCCTATATACCTTTCAAAATTTTAAAAATTACATTCTTTGAGATAAAAATTATACTTTTTAGATCAAAGTTGCACTGTTTGGATAAAAATTACACCATTTTTTTTTTCTCTTCTTCTTCCTCGTTGCACCATTTATCTTTGTTGCACCATTTCTTTCCAACCAAACTTGGATCCGGTCACCTCCCTCTCCGGGGCGCGCGGCGCGGGGCAGATCTCAAGGAAGGGCTCGGAATCGGGGGGAAGCGGGGAGGAGGAGCACGACGAGGAGGAGGAGGAGGCCTCAGAGGAGGAGGACGAGGACGAGGACGACGACGGGACCCGTGGCGGGGCGAGCGACGCCGGCAAAGGCCCCGCGTGGCTCGGGACTGCGGCGGCGGGGCCCGCGGCGGGGCGAGCGGCGGGCCCGGCGCCCGGCGCGGCGCCGCGGGCCCCGCCGCTCGTCGCCGCCGTCCCGAGCGACGCCGGCCCAAGCGGGCGCGGGCGCAGGGGGCGCGGGGGCCGCGGGCGCGGGCGCAGGGGCGCCTTCTTCGGAGAGAAAAAAAAGAGCGAGAGAAAAAAAAAAAGGAGAGAGAAAAAATAACAAGGGTATTTTGATCAGTTTACTGAAAATTCGGACAGAATCTGCAAAATCAAAAATAGCAACCCAATTTTGCAAAAGCCCAAAACTAGTGAATTTTTTTATGCAAAAAGACATTTTTCTTTTACATATTATTAGCATCAGTTGTTGAGAGCAGGCACAAACTACTGAGCCCAGCTAAAACCAAGAATTTAAGTGTACATCGGCATGGATCGTATCTACTATGTCGTATCGTGTCAACAAGATATCGGCATGATACAGTTTTCGTGCCGATGACACAGTTTAAATTTTTTTATTCTTTGAATTAGTAAGTAATTTTTTCAATAAAATTTAAAAGATTTAATAAAAATACACAATACATAGTTAAAATATTTTATTACTAAAAAATTAAATATTTTATGCTATTATGTATCGACACACATATATTTTTTATGATCGACACGACTGGACACGCATCATACTATACTGTACCAGTAAATTTTCGACATAATTCCATACCACGACATTTAAATCCTTAACTAAGACCTTCATTCATGCAGATGGGCTAACTGGGAGTTCCACCTGAGCTACGACGTCCGCGCCGGTGCCGTCATCTCCCTCGCGTCTGTCTACGATGCCGAGAAGTGTGCGTACCGCCGCGTCCTCTACCGAGGGTTCGTGTCGGAGCTGTTCGTGCCGTACATGGACCCGGTCGACGAGTGGTACTACCGGACGTTCTTCGACGAGGGCGAGTTCGGGTTCGGGCTGTGGGCCTCCCCTCTCGTGCCCGAGGCCGATTGCCCGGTCGGCGCGGCATTCTTGGACGGGTACTACGCCGGGCAGGATGGCAAGCCTATCAAAATTGAGAATGTTTTCTGCGTGTTCGAGCGCTACGCCGGCGACGTTGCGTGGCGGCACACGGAGTTCGGGTTACCAGGAGGAGTGGTAAGTGCATGAAGGCAATATGATTAAAATTAACTGTGTATTTTTAGTAATTAGATTTTTTTTTTTTTTTTTGTGGTTGATGTGTGGGTTTGGGTTTTATGTTGATGATGATGATGGTGAAATTGCAGATAAGGGAGGTCCGACCGGAAGTGAGTTTGGTTGTGAGGATGGTGGCTGCGTTGGCGAATTACGATTATGTGATGGACTGGGAATTCAAGACCAGCGGCTCCATCAAATTTGGGGTAACAATATTTTTTTTTAATTTTAAGGTTAGTAGGCACTTTATTAAAAAATAGGAGAGCTGGGTTACATCATTGTAGATTTTTGAAAAATAAAATAAACATATTTTCATATCAAGAAAGGAGAAAACAATATATGTGTTCCAAACCTAAAGAAAAAGAAAGATAAAATTTAACGGTTTCGAACCTAAGAAAAAAAAAAATCTGATTCAGTCCTCAAACCAAAATACCAACTAACAAATTAATTAAGCTCATAAATATAAAGCTCTATAGAAAAATATATAAAACAATATAAACAAAAATAATTATTCAGACTGTATTTCTGGTCCAATTTTTGTCCTACAACTCACAACGGAACATCCTTATCTCGACTCTTTCAAGCTTTAGCACCAAAGATAGTCATAAAGTCGGTCGCGCTGGATAAATTGAAGGAAAGAAAAGTTCTGAATATCGAAAGAATAAAGTAAAAGGAAGACAAAAATTTAGATAATTGTGAAGTAGATTGTAAAAGGAAGAACATAGAAGATAATATTAAAGAAATAATAAGTAAAATTAAGCAAAAATTCGAACCGATTGTTTGGATTTTAGCTTGATACCTTACCAAAGTCCGGCCAAAATGCTAGAGGGGAGGTAGCAAGGAGGAGAAAAAGTTGGTCGAGTGGGTTAGTGGGAGAGAGAAAGAGAAGTGTCTATGGAGGAAAGTTTTGATTCTATAATATGTGTATCATTATCACACTACATATACAAAAAGAAAAAATAATTATACTTTTGGTCCTGAAAAGTCTAAGACACATGATAATTTTATACTCAAAATTTTTATTTATTATAATTTCTAGCTCAATGTATTGTTGCAATCAAATTTTATGGTTCAATTAACTTGCTCAAATAATAATATATCGCTGATGTGACAATAATATAATAAATAATGTGATAATAATTAAAATGTCATATCAGTATTATATCAACGATACATAATAACCGGTCAATTGAATAAGCTAAAGGACTTAATTACATCAATCTAGAAAGTTTGAGCCAAAGATAATAAGAAGTTAAAGTTTGAAGACCAAAATTTTGCGCGTTTCAAAGTGTGAAGTTTAGCCCAAAATAAATGATATAGATAGAATTGATCATCTTTATTACATGTTGTAACTCACACATAGGGGTGTAATATGGACAGTGTCGGACAGGCACGACTTACATTAATTTAGGCCAAAACGGACTAGGGGCTGGCCTGGCCCGACATGGCTCTGGGCCGAACCATATCGCATAGAATTTTCTGGATCTGTGGCCTAGCACTACCTCGCAGCCCGGACAACATGAGCAAGCCATGTCAGGCCGCACCCGTGCCGGCTCTTAACTTTTTTATTTTTTAAAAAAAGTTAAATATATAAAATTAAAAAACTAAAATACTTTTCACCAGTAAAAAAAAAACTATTAGAGCAATATTTTTATCCAAAATCTAAATTTTATTTATTTATTTTTTTTATACGAGGGAGGGAGGTTTTGGGCATTTGGGAACTTGGGCCCCCTACCCCATTGGGACTGGTTCCCTCCCTCCTTGAGACCTGTTCGGATCGGGTTCCACGGGGAGGGACTGGGCCCCAATGGGAGAAGGGACGGCTCAAGGCCCAAAACATTTTTTTTTAATATTTTTAAATTTTTTGAATTCTTTATTTTATTTTAAATTTTTTAATATTAATATTATAAAATATATAGCTTTTTATTTAGAAAAATTATAATATATTTTATATATAATTTTACTTAATGACAGAAAGTATAATTGATTTAGAAGGATTTGTAAGTTCTTAATTTTTTTTATTTGGAAATTTATTAAGTTTGTAATTTACAAAATACTTTTCGTAAGGATTTAAGTGCCCACCGGCACGGGTCGTATCTATCGTACTATATCATGCCAACAAGATACCAGCACGATACAGTCCATATGGCAATGGCACAGCTCAAAACCCTATTTTTTTTTAAATTAGTAAGTAATTTTTTCAATAAAGTTTAAAAGATTTAATAAAGATACATAATAAGCAACTAGAAAATTTTATTGTTAAATATTTCATATCATTATGTGTCGGCACACATGTATTTTTTGTGACTGGCATGCATCGGCACGGTCCGACACGCGTGCCGAAAAGTTTTCGACACGATTCCATACCATGACACTTAAATTCTTGGCGATTTGGATGAATATCTTGGAGTGTAAGTAAATAAGATTATTTGAGAACCTGATTTTCTATGATTTGAATTTCTCAAAACACCACAAATTTGCCAATCCAGAAACAATCTGAACCTCCAAGTGCTACAAAGTCCATAAAAAACTAAGAATAATTATAAAAAAAAAAAAATCAATCCAATCATATTTTATTCCAATATGAAGATATGAATTCATTCACCTGAACAAATTAGTTCAATTCGAAGCAGCTGACTTGCTATCGGACAGAAATTTACAAGATTTTTCTTTCTTTGCCGCATGCAGGTAGCACTGACAGGCCTCCTTGAAGTGAAGGGTTCGTCCTACACCCATGCAGACCAAATAACAGGCGATCCCCACGGCAGTCTGCTGGCCGAGAACACCATCGCGGTCTACCACGACCATTTCGTCACCTACTACCTCGACCTCGACATCGACGGCACCGACAACTCCTTCGTCAAGTCCAAGCTCAAGACGGTGAGGTTGGCCTCGTCCGACTCCCCTCGGAAGAGCTATTGGACGGTCGTGAAAGAGACAGCAGAGACGGAGGCCGATGCGCAGGTTGACGCGGGAAAAGAACCGGTGGAGCTGCTGATGGTGAATCCGAACAAGAAGACAAAGATGGGGAACGATGTGGGGTACCGGCTGATCAGCGGCGCACCGTCGGGCTCGTTGATGACGGATGACGACTATCCGCAGCGGCGGGGCAGCTTCACCAAGAAGCAGGTGTGGGTGACGGCCTACAACAAGTCCGAGAAGTGGGCCGCCGGGCTTTACGTCGACCAGAGCAGAGGAGATGATGGCTTGGCAGTTTGGACCCAAAGGTTAGCGATCAAACTAGCTTATCTTGTGTGTAAGAAGTAGTTTTCTTTAACTAAAGCTTTCTCCAAATAAAAATGATGGCTCATCTTATGATCTCTCTTGGTTAACCAGGAATCGCTTGATCAAGAACACGGATATTGTGTTGTGGTACACCGTCGGATTTCATCACATCCCCTGCCAGGAAGATTTTCCGTTAATGCCGCTGTTAACTGGGGGATTCGAGCTTCGGCCTTTCAACTTCTTTGAGAGCAATCCGATAATCAAAAGCCCGCCTTCCGGGCTTCTACCTAGCGGGTTCAATTGCACATATAGTTCTTGATATGGACGGATATTTAGCTGTAAAAATGCGAGGTCTCCAATGCAAAAGTTGTTGGAATTCTTTTTTTTTTTTTTTTTTTTTTTGAGAGAGTGGTAGCATGCTACCCGTTTCGTTTATTTTATTTAGAAATAAACTCAGCTGAAAATATGAAACAACTAAGATTCGAACTTGGGACCTCGAATACCAACCACCAATTCCTTTGCCACTTGCACTAGGGGCGGTAAGTAGTTGTTGAAATTTTTTAACCCGCCATCGCTGCGTTTAGTCACATTTGAAAAATATGTTAAAAAAGTTATAAATGTAGTGCTTCTAATTTTTTAATCATTAGATCAACCATTTTGACTACTTTTAGTTCTTAAATTGATATTATTTTTTATGAGGACCACTAAATTTTAACGAGATCCATTATCATCCAAACTCTATAATTCTTGATCAAAAAATCAAAAAGTGTAAAGCACCAACACCACTTTGGAAGTATAATAGCTTACACATAAATATACTGCTTTTGGTAGAAATTATATAACAAAACCTGCTATAATATTGAAAAATAATAATCTTTTAAACTTTAGCGCATTTTTCAATATTGCCCGTGTTCGGTATTTCATTGTGCCATATAAAGTGGCCGTAAATTGCAGCTAAAATTTCAATCATAAAATCTCTAACCCCGAAGCTTTTGCAATATCGAAAGAAGACGGATTGCACTATCTACGTTTGGCATTACGGACAAATTACCTTATAAATGCAATAAAAAAGTACGATAAAAAATAATTTATATGTTCATACATCATATCACGTTCTATATGTCATTATAAGTCAAATATAATATAATTTCTATTACACTAGCAAAATTTAGAGAATTATTTTTCTATTTACTTTTGTCCAAAATTTATTTTGCTAACTAGCGAAAAATGGGTCATAATACTAAGCGGGCTCCAAGCCGTTAAGTTATTTTTTTCATAATGACCAAATTGCTCCTAATTTAGTAACTTGACCTATCCTAAATATAACTATTCTCTCTCTCAAGTATGTCTTCTTCGCTCTCTATTAGATGTTCGATTGCCTTCATACTTATAAGTCGTTTTCGATGTTAGAGCTTCTGAATCGATGATCCATAATGTTAAATATGATCTAGAACATTTAAAATTTTCAGAAATTAGATTTAATAATTTTTGACAAATTTTACCTTACGATCAAAAGTTCTTAAAATTGATAATTTTTAACGGACGGTATGGAATACTTGCTAATGTAACGATGTAAAAAAATCGAAATTGGTTGAATTTTTGATAGAAAATTTTATTCACTATCTAGATAAAGATCAATAACTCTGATCTTAAGTTAAAAAATCTGATTATCTATTTTAGAAGATCGTTTAATTTTGATCGTTCATTTTATGCCCGCTTGATGAACTTTAATATAATTTCGAAAAATTACGAAATTCATTTTCTAAAAATTTCAAATGCTTTCTATCATATTTATTGGTATGGATCATCAATTTGGAAGTATTATTATCAAAAACGGCTTATAAGAACGAATGGCTCTATACTCATATGAGTATAGTATCCCAACTACAAATTTCACTCAAGCTTACAGAAAGAATAGAGAGTTAAAAGTATTGCACACTTCAAGCTTGAATCAATTGATGGATCATAAAGCCCCCAAAGCCCTTTATTTATAGCAACAACCAACCTACTGGAAATAGCACTTTCGGATACCTGAATCCAGCCCGAAACTGGATTTGGGTGCCCAGAAGTGCAGTGCATGCACACCGAATTTCCTAAAACCTGTTAGTCCATGTGCGCCGATTTTTTGAGCAGTGTACTTTCGGGCGTCCGGAAGTACTTTTGGGCGCCCACTTCTCCAATGCACGAGCATCGCCTGTGCAGCGGCGCTGTCAGTAACTTTTTCGGGTCAGCGCGTGCTCTGTAGAAAATAGACTAAGTACTTTCGGGCACTTGGTACATGATTCGGGAGCCAAGAATCGTCGAAATAATGATTTCGGATCAGCACCGTACAGTCCGAAACGTCCAACCTATTCAAATTCAAATTTCTATACTTTTCGGGTGCCCGAAATATCTTACGGGCGCTCAGATTCAGTTCCGAATGCTCCTAGGGCAGTCCGGACGCCCAATCAGGTAGGGTTCGAAACAAAAGCAGTTTCTGATCCACTTTCGGGCATATGGATCTAAACCCGAAACCTGTAATCTGATAAAAAATTAATTTTGAATAGATTTTGAATATTTTGAAGTGTCATGTATATTTATAAATAAAGTTTTAGGTAATATTAACTCAGCACAAGTTTGAAGAAAAATAAATTTAGTTCAAATGTGCTATGAATTGATAAAAACAGTTCAATTTTAGCTCAATACTTCTCAACTCTAATCTAAAGTGAATTTAATCAAATTAAAGTACATAGAGAGAATTGGTCTTTTTGACCTAAGAAACGAGGATATGTTGAAGCGGTGAAGCTTAGTACTCAAAATTTGCTCGTCTTGAGTCCTTTCCAAAGATAGAATCTAAACATAAAACTCAAAATAAAGAATTAGTCCAATAATTACGATTATTGGTTATCATTAAAATCTAATAGTTGATTAGGCCACTAGGCCAACATCGCGAACCTTATGCTCTGATATCTCTTGTTGGAAACTTGATGGGTCGTCCTTCGTGTGCTACCAATATAGATACACGAAAAATAGAGGAAATTGAATAGTAAAAAAAATAAATGTAGAAATAAGAAACTAAGATTTATGTGGTTCGGTAATTGTGTACGACCATGGGGAGAGCGCGAAAGATATATTCCATTATAAAAAAAAGTACAAGCTTACACTTTATATTTTCTTAAAAAGAGAAGACGAATCCGGAGAATAATTAATTATTTTTCTGCCGCTGAGACCTTTATGTTGCCGCTGAGTTTATTGTCAATCGTCATCGCCTGAGGCAACTTACTGCTAACTAGCCTTTATGTAGGTACAGATCCTCTCCTTCGCCGAGACGGGACCGCCGAAACTAAATTAAACTCTCGGACGTCCTCCAAGTCGTAGGCCTTAATTTTGGCCACGTTAATTAATTAACCTTTCAGTTAATTAACTTCGACTGCAACATTATTTGGTGCTATCGAGTTTTTCGTCGTTAGATCTACCCCTTTAACCATTTCCATCCATTAGATCTTACTACTCAAACAACCACCTACTCAACCCTAGGAAACAATACTATCATCCTAACCGCACATCCTTTCATCCAATGGCCAAAACCTTAATAGCACCAATGACATGGTGCTATTAATAGTATAGTAGCCTAATATATATATATATATATAGTCCGGCTATGATACTTGTAAAAGCACCAAGCACTTGGTGTTTATAAATTTTTTACCATTAGATCTACCCTTTGTGTCATTTCCATCCATTAGATCACACTATTCAACCAACCACCACTCAACCCTAGGAGGCCCACATCATCCTAACCGCACATCCCTTAATCCAAGGGAGCTCAATTATATATATAGTGTAGAGTTACTATGCTATCGAAAGTATAAGGGACTTGGTGCTTCCGACTTTTTGGTCCTTGGATCAAGAACTATACGGTTAGGATGATAGCGGTCCCCCTTAGGGTTGAGTGGTTTTTCTAGGGTTGAGTAGTTTTCATTGGGTAATAATATTAATCCAATGTTAGAAATTATCAAAGTGATTGATTTAAGGACCAAAAAATCGGAAGCACCAACTCTTTTATATTTCCGATAGCATAGTAGCTCTATTATATATATATATATATATATATATATATATATAATATTCAACAATATATATATACGTGAGTTCTAAATCCTTATCTACTCCATCTCAAAGTCAACTTGACTTGGGAGTAATATATAGAAAACTAGGTCAGAGTCCAATTGATAATCTAGCTTAAATTGGAATCCACCATTGAGAATCCATATAAGCCTTCCAATTAATTTCCACGAACCTGGTGCATAGATCAAACCAATAATAAGAAAAAGAAAGCATGATCTCTTAAAGACGGTTGATAGAGTCGTGCTACAGAAACATACGAATGAAATAATTGCAGATAAAAGAGAAAAAACAAAATAGAAAATTTATAAGTATTCGTGGTTCTGAATATTAAACTTAAAAAATTCTAAATGCAAGGTGACACAACAGAAAAATCTAAATTTTTGGAGAAATGACAATTACACTGTGATTAATTGTATAAACCACAGATCTCGGAGCAGCCTTGTGTGGATATATATAGAGGCCGGACACTTGTGCAGCTCAAAGGACCAGAAGTTCAGAGCCAATATCAACCAACAAATAATTTCGATAATTAAAAAATATTGAAATTTGAACCCTTCTTCTAATTAGATTATAATAATAATTTTTTTGTGTCACACAAAATAATCTTGATGTATATATATTTTAATATCATAAATGTTATGATATTAAGGTATACATGATGGGATCATATTTTATAAACAAAATTTATTTCCGCTGCAATATTTGCATATGCACGCGCATGCATTTCCTTGCAAAAGGACGACCCATCCAGTTCCCAATAAGTGGTATCAGAGCTTAAGGTTTGTGCTACAGTAGAAATGTCGAAGGTCTCATCTTCTAAGTTTGAGGTAAAAAATTTTGACGATAAAAAAAACGTCGGTCTCTAGTAGAGAAAAGTGAAAGCCTTTTTGGTACAATAGGGCCTTCATAAGGCATTATTCGAAAAATCAAATAAGCCAGCATCGATTAAGCGACGAACATTGGAAGGAGATTGATCTGCGGGCGGTTAATATAATTATATCGTGTCTAACAGATGAGGTGATCATGTACAATGTCATGGATGAAGAAACTATAATCGGTATGTGGACAAGCTGGACAAGTTGTACATGATAAAAAGCCTCTCGAATGTGCTTTACTGAAAGCAAAAATTTTAAGGGTTACGCATGAAGGAAGGTACATCAATTGTAAAGTAATTTAACACCTTCAATAAGATTATTACAGATTTGCTCAGTATTAATGTCAAGGTTGACGAGAACGATAAGACACTGATTTTCCTTACGTCACTTCTGCCGTCCTACAATCACCTAGCGATCACCATATTATACAAAAAGCAAATTCTAAAGATAGAAGATGTTACGTCGACCTTTCTATTTGAGGAGATTAGGTTGCCGGCGAGTACCAAAGAAAGTAGTGTAGGTGTGATCATAAATGATACAGGTAGAGGAAGGGGACGATCTAACGGTCGTGATGCGGATAAAGGAAGATTCCGTTCCAAGTCAAAATCGAAGAAGGTGAAGTGTTATTTCCACAAAAATGAGGACCACGTGAAAAAGAACTGTAAGAAGAGAAAGGCTTGGCTACAGAAATAAAATTTTTCTGCAGATACGGCGAGCGTAGCCAGCGATATTAGTCAGGATGTTTTGACGGTTTCTACAAGTTTAGAATCTCTTAGTGACTGAATATTGGATTCGGGTTGTTCCTATCACATGACTCCGGACATATCTTTATTTGATACTTACAAGTCTTGTGAAGGTGGCTGGTAGTATTATAATGGGTAATAACACTAGTTGCAAGATGGTCAGTATCAAAACAGTAAAAATAAAGATGGTTGATAGTGTGGTGAGGATATTGACAAATGTGAGATATATTCCAGATCTCAGGTTGAATCTTATAGCACTTCATACTCTTGACTCTATTGACCGTTCTGTTAGCATTTAGGTGGAGTGGTCAAGGTGAAAAAGAGTGCTATAGTAGTCATTAAAGGAGAGATAAAGGGAATCTGTGCAAGTTGATCGGTGAGCCTGTAATAGCGGAAAAGTCTAGACATTATCTGGACTTTACTAACCTATATGACTATTAGTGTTGGAATGTCTTAGGGAGAGGGAACAATAAGATGAGAGAGAGAGTGATGAATTACAAAAAAAATCAAGATGAAGAATATTAAGAAATATACCTTCTTTTGTTATTATGCATTGGGTCTATGAAATATTTAGATAGGATATCAATTAAGTTGATTCCTATTGGTGGAGTTCTAGTTGGACTAGGCTTGGTTTCCTTACAAGACTCTATATTCAATGTTGACATTGAGTTAGAGTAGGATTGGGCTAATGTATATATATATATATATATATATATAGATACACATGTACATGAACAGTGCGGGTGCGTGGGCCGAGTTAATTAGCATACACGGAGTTGGCTAATTAATACACATCCCCGGATGGCCGTACGATGGTAGAAAAGAGGCAGCAGGCATGTGGCGGATTGAAGTCAGCAGTAGAGCAGAGTTCTCGACCAATTGCCTGAGCAGTTCGGATTCTCGAAACAACGGCGTAAAGAATTTGGTCAGAGATTTTTATGTTCTCTAATTTAATCTTTTCGATACGATTTTACTAAAAACTTTTTCTGATTATTTCTTCGAGTTTTTATTAAAACAAAAGAAAGCTGGGGTTCACCATAAGGCTCTTAATTTTTTTTTTATCTGGAGAAGAGAATACATAAGGTGTAAACTTGTACCTCTATTTATTCGTACAGTGCAATACATCTCTCTCACTCTCTCCGTGGACATAGACAATTACCGAATCACATAAATTTTGATCTCTTATTTTTACATTTATTTTTTTTACCGTTTTTTTTTTTTCCTGTTTTTGTGTATCTGTGTTAATTAGTAGCGCATGAAGGACGATCCATCCAGTTTCCAACAATAGCTACGCCAAGATTTATCTGCGCTAAGTATATTAATATTAAAACCCACTCGAACCCACCTTCTCCTATATTTGTTGGCTCTTCTCTTCATACCCTTAGCACTATAATCTCATCCTCTCCATCTCACTTTGCAGCCCCCTTGCAAACTATGGTGGAAAAACTATGAATATGAAGAAAAGAAATCCAGAGAGAAAGAGAGAGGACCACTAGAGTGTTCGCCGACGATGGCTCCATTGGGAGATGTGGGAGTAAGTCATACGTCCTTGTAAGGTAGCGACCGGGCCGGCCTAGCCTAAAAGTAACGACACAAATTAAACAAAAAAACTAAAAAGAAAAGTCGTCCGTCAATATCGATTACTAGGTACCATTCTGAGAAGTCTTATAAATTATTATGTTTGTTGTTTTCAGCAACCAGCGCCTGTCGTTAATTAACTATTGTGGCTGAAAATCCAATTCGCTATAGTGAATTTGGCTTAATGCTCTCGGCTAGCTGCTGCACAGAGCCAAAAGCCACAGCTCATTCATTTTCTTGTCCTATCTATCTTCCCCACTTCACCTATATACGTCATGCATGCATCTGCATTTCGCTCAATCCGAGATAACCATCCATGCCTTCAATTTGGCTGCACATTATCTTCTTGTTAGAAAAATTAAGAGGATAATTAAGCCGATTGATTGAAATAGAAATGAAAGTTATTCGGTCTACCAATATTGCAACAAAGTGAAGTTCAGTAATTCAAATAAAGCTTGGTGATAATTTTGGAATTGATAGTGTAGCTCATCCTGAGATGTAATATAGAAGGATATTTCTTTTCGATGCAAAATCGCAACAGGGAAAATAAAATCGCACTGCACCCATTAAATGGGTTTTGTTATCCTCCTTTCCTTCTTGAAGTTTTTACTCCTCTTTTTATGAATGAATTAATTGTGCGGCCAAAAGAAATTAGATAGTAGAAAGATTTGGTACTTGTTTATAAATTTTCTAAGAAAACTCCTCCTCTATTTTTTTTTTTTTTTTTGTTAAACACAAGTTAGCTTTATTCAAGAAGAGGGTAAAATCCCATCATGACTTAACCCAAAAGTAAGCCCAGTTCAGAGAGAACTGAGCCATTCTCAACAAATCAGAATTTAGTCTCTGTAACCACCCAATTAGCACTCCGATTACATTCTCTAAATCAGTGTTGAAAAGTAACCCTTTTAAGATAGTTACAAAACATATTGATATTAAAAAATAGGTGTTTTTTTTGCCAAGGCATCACATCTTAGAAAAGACTCCTCTTCGATCTAACAAAACATATTGAAAACTCCTCTACCAAGAAAAGATAAGTGCGAGCTATGGCAGTATAATTAAATTTTGTTTGAATGGTCAGAGTATACTTATTTTAAGAGCTCCATAAATTACAACAACATGATAGATCACACATGACCCGGCGACTTTAAAGTTTTGTATTCTAAGCGTATTTAATTAACATACACATCTATATATACATCTCCATCTCACTCAGCACAAGCTACATCGATGATCATACGTATACCATCCATCATGTCTTTAAAGTTATCCTCACCCTTACTCCCACTCTTTCTCTGTATACTCTTCCTACTAACACCATGCTACATGACTCACCGCCACCCCCTCGACCCCCTCTCCCCTTCCGAGATCTCCACCGTCCGCCGCATCGTCAAGGCCTCCCCCCGCCTCCTCCCATCGAGCTCGCTATCCTTCCAGTACGTCGGCCTCGACGAGCCCGACAAGCCCGACGTGCTCTCGTGGCTCTCCGACGCCACGGCACGGCCGCCGCCTCCGCGTCGCGCGCTCGTCATCGCCCGTATCGACAACGAGACCCACGAGATCTACGTCGACATAACGAACCGCGCGGTGGCGTCGGACGCCGTCTACCGCGGCTTCGGGTACCCGCTGCTCAACCTGGAAGAGCAGTTCGCGGCCTCCGCGCTGCCGCTGAACTACACGCCGTTCGTCGAATCCGTCGCGAGGAGAGGGGTCGACATGAAGGACGTGGTGTGCACGACGTTCTCGGTGGGGTGGTTCGGGGAGGAGAAGCAAGGGAGGAGGCTGCTGAAGATACTGTGCTTTTTGGCGGGAGAGACGGTGAACTTCTACATGAGGCCGTTGGAGGGGATCACTATTGTGGTGGATTTGGATGTGATGGAGATTGTGAAGTACGAGGATCGGGTGCAGGTAACGGTGCCGAAGGCGGCGGGCACCGACTACCGGGCGGCAAAGCAGCGGCCGCCGTTCGGGCCGCGGACGAAGCCGGGACTGGTTCTGCAGCCGGAGGGGAGCGGGATCGAGATCGACGGCCATGTGATCAGGTTTTTCTTTTTTCTTTCCTTTTCTATTTTCCAAAAATTTTAATTTGACTCGCATATTTTTACTTTGTCATTTTGTAATTTTACAACATTCTGCTTAGGCTTTATTTGATTGGAGAGAACAGTAAATAAGAAGAAGAGCTAGAAAAAAAATTAATGTTTTTCATTTTGATTGAAAATTAAGAAGAAAAAAGAAAAAACGCAAAAAAGAAAAAAATTTGAGAGAAACAAAATAAAATTAACCTTCCACACTAGTCAATTTTTTCCTTTAAAAGTAAAGAGAAAGGGGGGAGAAAATTATTTACACTATTTTTTTAATATTTTTTTCTCTATAAAACATTAGGCATTTTATGATAATCTCTTTATATTCCTGTAAAGATGTATTATTAAATTGGGTATCAATAAATATTATTATTTATAAATTATAGCATTAATAAATCATACATTTTATAAATCACAGGACGATAAAGTATATCATTTAATTATTAGCTTATAACAAATTAAAGTTTTTTAAATCATAGAATTACAAAGTAAATATACTAAACCATAAAGGGCTAATTGAATTTTTTTTTTTTTTTTTATTCAGCACTCTCTCTACTTTGATATCAAATTTTTTTTAAAAAAATACAGAAATAAAAAGAGTAAAATAACTTATAAGAAGCTGCTAATTAATTAAACGGCCGTCTGAGCACAGTTGACCGTAGTATGTAACTCGCAAGATCCTGTTGACTTGGAATATAATTTTCAGTTCAGTCAAAGGGGTAATTTGGTCTTTTCATTTCCTTTTGCACGCGGTCCACGAGGTGGGTTCACCTCGTGGACCACCTGAGAGAGAGAGAGCAATGGACCTCTCTCTTTCTCTCTCTTTGATTATATATATATAAATTTTTTTATTTTTTTATTTTTTATATAAATATCTTATTTATAATATTTTATTTATAAATATATAATAATTTATTTATAGCATTAAATATATATTATTATATATTATATTACATACTTAATTATTGTATAGTATATTTTAAATATTTTTTTAAATATAAATTATAATACTAATATATATAATATGATAATTATTATATATCAATAATATATAATATATATAATAAGAGAAAATATATATAATAATTTTTTATTTACAATTATTTTTCTTTTTTTGTTTTCCATTCAACCAAACAACCGCAACGGAAAAGTATTTTTCTTTTCCTACAAACCAAACACTAAACACCGTAAAATTTATTCTCCTCCGAAAATTTTTTTTCACGAAAAATTTTGTTTTCACATTTTTACGTGGAACCAAACACACCCTTACGTAAAATGGTGTAGAGGCGTCCTCAAGCATAAGATCCAATAAAATATCCCCCACAAATTTTTTTTTTAATTGCTACCAACTCAGCTTCTAATTTTTTAAATTTAAATTATTTTAATCAAAAAGAACTTTAAAAATGTTATCAAATTTATAAATAAGTTTATTGAATTTAAAATTTAAAATTATTTTTAATTAAAAAAGATTAATTCACGATTAACAACTAATGAAGTAATTAAATTGGATAAATTTTTTAATTTAATTGAATATAAATTCAAATAAAAATATAAAAAATTTAGGAGGTCTCAATAAAAAATAGAAATAATTTTATATGCATTCGTCTTCTGATCGTTAATTATATAGAACCTCTTCTAAAATTGTAAATATAAGAAGTGATAAATTTATACAGTTCCTTGTAAACATATCGAATAGCAGATATATCCGTACAAAGTTCAAGATTTCAGATTTATCTCTCAAAAAGTTCTAACTGTTTCAAATATATCCCAGCTGTTAGTGTTTGTTAAAAAATATAGTTAACCATAGGTAAAATACTTAACATTAGTTAGTGAATGAAATAAGTTGACCATTTTATCCCTCTGACATTATATCTTCTTCTCTCAATCAACACTCTAGCAATATAAACTATTCTTCTTCTTCTTCCTTTTCCTCTTTCTCTTTATCTCTTTCCTTCATGCTAGTTTCGAATCCGTAACTAGGGTTTCTCCATCCCCATTCATCCACGATATTTCTTGCTTCGCCCTATGTTGAGCGCCGAAAAATAAGTATTCGATAGGTAAAAGAGAAAAGGAGAAAAGAGGTAAGAGAAGAGGTAGAGAAGAGGTTGCAACAATAGTGGATTGTGTTAGTTTTTTATAAAGAAAAAAGATGTACCATTGAGAATTTTTACGAGGACATTTCTAAATGATTCTAATAGTTGAGACTTTTGAAAGCACATATTAATTGTGATGGCAAAATTGACATTTCACTTATGTTCTATTAAAAAATAAACAATGAACTAACAATAACAATAACAATAACAATCTAGAGAGAGATATATAAATATTATTGAAGTTTTAAAGAAATAAATCTGAAAACTTGAACTTTGTAGGAATATATTTGCTATTCGATACGTTTACAGGGAGCTATATGTTATCTCATATAAAAATATCCTCTAATTTAACAAAATAATTAAAATTACCCAAATTGGTCACAATTCTTTTAGAAATTGGCAATAACATATAAAAGTTACCTGATCTATGGACCATTATTTGGCTACCCGACTTTAACTTTGATTTTACTATCGATTCTTTTAATTTGTTTGATTTGAATTAGTCAATGGTACTTTCATTTTAAATTTTGTATGTATCGTTTATTTGTACTTGTTTAGTTAGTATATGTTATATAATTTTTATAACTATAAATTTATTTAAATACGTAATTAACTTAAATTTTGACGTTAAAGTGCCATTGAGCCAGACAAAATCATCGAATAAATTGAAAGGTAGATAGTAAAATCAAAATTTTATAAGTTTGAGTAGCTGACTCAAAAAGTCAATAGTTCAGGTACTTATTACCTTAACATTTATCAAAGTTTCAAATTTCCCAATACATGTCATTTAAAGTAAACATTTTTTGCCTTAAAAAAATTATAAATGTAATTTAATGCATACTAAATTGAAGTTAATTAATTACAACAAATTAAACTGTACAAATTATAAACAAAAAATTATACTAATTTAATCAAAATAGACTAAAAGTATATTCACAAAATATTAACATGTTTCCTATTAATTGATCATTTTTATGTAAGAATAACATGACAACCAAATGATATGAATTGAAAAAAAGAATAAACTGGAGTAGGCAAAAGAAAAACATCCATAAACTAAAACATAAATATAAATTTAGTATATTAATTAGAATGGTAAAATTACCCATAATGTCATTTTTCGATAAGAAATCACTTCATCAGTCCCAAATAACTATTATTTATAATTATTTTAGAGAGAGTGAATGAATCCAATAATTTTAGTCAATCTGAGAAAAATATTTTTGATATAGTTCATAATTTAAAAATTTTGGAGGGACATTAGTGAGATTTTATAAGTTTTGAGGGGTAAGTTCAAAATTGCACTAGAAAAATAAGAAGAAATGATTCGATACTTAATGTTATAAGTAATAAAAACAGATCTTGACAATTGATCAATGAAGGGTAATACTGTCATTTTACCCTTTAATAGGTTAAAAGATAACTTTATGTCGAATGTATTTTCGTACTTAAGTATCACAAAATTTAAAGAAGGTTTTGATTGTCTTTCCACAAATTTAGGCATTAATTTTGCACTACTTTAGGCATTAATTTTGCACAAATTTATTTAGGCATTAATTTTGCACTACTTTAGGCATTTATTTAGAATTACAATTTAGGCATTATTTTTATATCAATTTAAAAAAATTGAAAATGGGTAAATATTCAAAGTCAATATATTTAATATGTTTAAGAAATTTTAGAATTCCTCTAATTTAGACACTAATTTTGTATTACTATTTAAAAAATTTGAATGTTGGTAAATATTTAAATTTAATATATTTAATATCTTTAAGAAATTTTTGAATTCCTCTAATTTAGACATTAATTTTGTATCACTATTTAGAAAAAATTGAAAGTGGATAAATATTATTATTCAACATATTTAATATGATTAAGGAATTTTAGATTTCCTCTAATTTAGACATTAATTTTGTATCAATATTTTTATTTTTTTTGAATGTGGTTAAATATTTGATTCAATAAGAATATAGGGTATAGTTGAAATTTATTCTCAGAATAGAATCATATGAGCTAAATTAATTAAAATTTTAATAATAAAAATTGATATTTTAAAAATAATCAGATCATATATTATAATTTTAAAATATAAATTGAAAATAAATTTAAAGTTTAGAACCTAAATAGTATATAGAAACCTCCTATAAGTCTAAACAGTATAGTGCAATTTAAGCTTGCGACTGAAAAAAAATCTAGATTATACAATTTAAATTTTAAGCTTATAATAAATCTCCACTATAGAGCTTAATAGAGTAAACAAAATTAAAATTGTAGATAAATTAAATAAATCTATATAGAATAAACCTAGACTATTTGTATGTTTTATCGATCTAATTGATTTGATTTATTAAGTTGGTTTTGATTTTTCCCTTTAAATTTTTTTAAAATTTTTAGTCGAATTTTAAAATTTTAGTTCCTTACCTTTTAGTTTGTGATTAGCTTCTAACTATTATTGTTCATTTTAATTAAGTATCAATGATTTAAAAATCAAATTGAACTTACTAGTTCAATTGGTTATACCATTATCCAGTCTATCAAGCAGCTCGGTTCAATCTTTCGAACTGAATAAGATTAAGATTAGTTTTGAACCATTAGAGTAAATATTTTAAAATATAATGACATTTTAACCGTC
This sequence comes from Puya raimondii, assembly GCA_016920855.1. Lineage (NCBI taxonomy): Eukaryota > Viridiplantae > Streptophyta > Magnoliopsida > Poales > Bromeliaceae > Puya > Puya raimondii. Next base: position 6,222,628 of record JABWPP010000047.1, read on the forward strand.
AGAAATAATAAACATTTTAAATGTAAAAATTAAAAAGGTTAAGATAAGTGGTGAAAAAAAAGTAATGGTTAGGAGCAATAGTTAGCGATGTCAACGGGTTAAATTTGGGCCGGAGTTTAGAAATCTGAACCTGAAACTATCAATCCCAAAATCCGCATCCAAATCCGACGGATTTTAAATATTATATAGAAGTTTTGGGTTAGTATCAATGATTTATATCGTATATTAAGTTAGTATTAATGATTTAGAAAATCAGATTGAACTGACCTGTTCAACCGGTTAGATCATAACCCAGTCTATCAAGCGGCTTGATTCAACTTTTTAAACTGAATAAGATTAAGAACAATTTTGAACCGTTATAGATAATAAAGGCCTATTTGGTTCCTTGGAAAATAATAGAAAACTATTTTCCTAATTTTTTTTTGTGAAAAGAAGTTTTTTTGTTTTTGTTGTTTGGTTCGATGAAAAAGAAAAATAAATTTTCATGTATGCGTTATTGGTTGAGAAAAAATAAAAAATAATTTTTCATTTATATTTTACTTGTTTGGTTAATTAGTTGAAAATTTTGGTATATAAACACCTTCTACAAAAGGAGGGCGAACTTACTAACCTTTTAAAATTTAATATAATACTCACAAATTATTTACAATATACATAATAAATAATTAAATAAAAGTAAATTTTAACTATATTTTGGAATAGATAATACAATTTGACAAAAGAGATGGAGATGAGGGAGAAGGAGATGGCGGATAGGAGATAGAGATTCTTCCGTGTGTGTGTGTATATATAAATTGGAGATATATATATATATATATATATATATATATATGAGTCCGGCTATTATACTCTTATGGGTCTATAAGTATAGACCCCTTTATACTCATAAATTTTCGACCGTTAGATCTACCACTTTGACCATTTTTCATCCGTTAAATCATTCTATTCAACCAACCACCCACTCAACCTAGGGGACCACTATCATTCTAATCGTGGACCATTATCATCCTGAGCGCACATCCCTTTATCCAACGGCCGAAAACTTATGAGTACAAAGAGATCTATACTCATAAGAGTATAGTAGCACTAGCCTCTCTCTTTCTCTCTCTCTCTCTCTCTCTCTCTCTCTCTATATATATATATATATATATATATATATATATATATATATAATTTGGAAATATAGAGATAACGGTGGGAGATGATGGAAATAACAGATTGAGTGGTAAACATACACCAATATATTAGAATTTTTTTTTTTTTTTACTCTTCAAAACAATCGTGAGAAATTAAAAAGTTTTTGTTTTTCTTAAAAAAATTTGGAAAACGAAAAGATAAGTTTTTCGTGAATATGAAAACTAATTTTTCAAAAAAAATTAATTTTCCTGCGAACTAAACACACGAAAAAAAATTTTCTAGCCTGAAAAAAATTTTATGAGGTATTTTCTAAGGAACCAAACAGGCTCTTAACGTTTTAAATATAATGACATTTTAACCGTCAGAGATAACAAACATTTTAAACATAATTTTAAATATAAAAATTAAAAAGGTTAAGATTATTGGTTAAGAAAAAAGTAATGGTTAGGACCAATGGTTAGTGATGTCAATGAGTTTGATTTGGATCAGGTTTTTCAAAAATCTGAACTGAACCCGACTATTAATTTCAAAACCTATATCCGAACCCGACGGATTTCAAAAATCATATCCAAATTTGAAACTGACCAAAAATTCGAAACTCAAATCCAAACTCAAAAACCCGAACATGAAACAATCATTCCTCTCCATCTGTGAATGAAGTGGAAAGATAGAGAGATAGAAAAAGGAAACAAAGAGAGAATAGATCAGATAATATTATTGGAGGCAAAATTACATAATTACCCCCAAAATCAAAAGACCAATTTTTTTTTTTTTTTTCGTACCTAGTAATCGGTACCTTTTTCAAAGTGACATACTATTGCAGGTCATAATTAAATAAAAATTAAATTTAAGCAGTTGAATAAGAATGAATGAACGACATTCAAAAATAAAAAGTATAGAAACATTGCTCGTAATCTGATAGGATAATAGATCCCGACTTGTCAAACTATAGATGATAAAATGTAGAGGGTAATTCAAAGGGGGAGTGATTAAAGTTTGCTCTCATGTGTACCCCAGTCAAAGGAGGAGTGAAGAATTTTCTATGCATTAAAATAGAATGGAATTCAGTTTAACGTTTGTGTCCAAAGATGCTAGTATTCTTCTAATTAAGTAGCCATCTATCTATTAGCATCATGCAGGCTTTTCACTGCACCTCCAACTTCGACGTACGACAAATGAGTTTATATGTAGAGCTCCAATTTCTCGTTGATTGCTTACACATCTACTCACAATCAGGTGGGCCAACTGGGCGTTTCACCTGAGCTTCGACATGCGGGCCGGCGCCATCATCTCCCTAGCATCCGTGTACGACGTCGCGAGGCACACACGCCGGCGAGTGCTTTACAGGGGGTTCGTCTCCGAGTTGTTCGTGCCGTACATGGACCCATCGGAGGAATGGTACTACAAGACGTTCTTCGACGAGGGCGAGTTCGGCCTGGGTCTCTTCGCGTCGCCCCTAGAGCCCATGACTGACTGCCCGGCAAATGCTGTGTTCCTGAACGGGTACTACACCACGCAGGACGGGATGCCCGCCGAAATCGAGAGAGTATTCTGCATATTTGAGCGCTACGCCGGAGATCCCTCGTGGCGGCATACCGAAACAGGGATTGTTGGGGAGTTGGTAAGCACTTCAAAATTATTATGACGATCAGGCTTAATGTACAATTCTTGATCTGTCAATAACACTTTTTGAGTTTAGGCCCTGGTTGGATATTCTCCGGTAACATGTGGATGTGATGCAGATCACGGAGGTCCGGCCGGACGTGAGTCTGGTGGTGAGGATGGTTTCCACTGTTGGAAATTATGACTATGTTGTCGACTGGGAATTCAAGACCAGTGGCTCCATTAAGTTTGTGGTAAGATTTTTCTGGAGCACTACTCCCTTTCAAGTAAACAACTATTCAAGTAAGACTAAAAGAACCCTTGTACAATATACCCGCCTCCATTCGACACAAACCAAGCATTTCAGTAGAGTAGTACAGTAATCCGATAAGCAATCCCTGTTAGAGTACTTGTCATTATTGCAGAATAGTCTTTGATAGCTACATTTCTACCTCATACATATTCCAAACCTTTCAATTGCTGCATCAAGAAACTGCAAACTGCATTAATCGGCCCGGTATGTCTTGTGCGGGCCAAAAGTACTCTCACGCATATACATTAATGATAATATTCAATAGTTTGATAATCATTAGAATGCCAATTATCATTAACTATTGATTATAAAATTATTATATAAATATGAAATATCTTAAAAAAAGGAAGGGTTCGAATAGCATCTACAAATATCACTGAAAACAATGTGAAAATACTTCTGCGATGGTTCTTGAAGGAGCATTTTTACTTAGGTATTCTCCTGTCCACAAGCGGTCCAAAACAATACTCGCCCAAAAACATTTCTAATTCCTTATTTTGTATCTTTTTCAAATCTTTCGTTTGTAGCACCAAGAAAATTATAACGATCTAGCCCACTAACACTAATTACTTGTTGGGTCTAAACCACCGAGGTAAAATGCTTCAATTAAAGTTATTAGTTCTAATATGCATGTCACATTTACGTTTCTCACACACTCATATATATATTATCTGTATCACATATATGGCTGAAATTCATCAAGCAATTTGAGACCCACCTTACATTTCCCGGTTGGTGAACCGACTTTGATACCAACTATAACTGTTGCCATGTGATGTGTTCACATTGGCCAGTTCTAATTCAACCCAATTCACATAAGATATGGATTATTAGGATTCCTTCTAAATTCAACAATAATGATACGACTCACTAGCATTAATAATTTGTTGGACCTAATCCACCGGCTCAAAATGCTTTAATCTAAATTATGAATTTTTAATGTTTTCGTCACACATAAATTTCTCACTCTTCTATGTTATCCGCTGTAGGATTATTGAGGTTATGATAAGAACTGCATAGTATAATTTTGTCTTGTTCGTAATCTTCAATGCAGGTGTCACCGACAGGCATTCTGGAAGTCAAGGGCTCGCCTTACACCCACACAAGCCAGATAGTAAGTGACGAGCATGGGACCCTAATAGCCGAGAACACCATCGGTGTCTACCACGACCATTTCGTTACCTGCTATCTCGATCTCGACATTGATGGCACGGAGAATTCTTTTGTTAAATCACGACTTAAGACGGCGAGGGTGACTGACGGCAGCTCGCCGAGGAAGAGTTACTGGACCGTCGTCAAAGAGACAGCTAAGACCGAGTCAGACGCACGAGTGGAGCTCGGGTCCGAGCCGGCTGAGCTGCTGGTTGTGAACCCAAACAAGAAGACCCGGCTGGGGAACGAAGTCGGGTACCGGATTATCAGCCATGGTGCACCCGTTGCTTCACTGCTGTCGGACGATGACTATCCTCAGATAAGGGCGAGCTACACGAAGAAGCAAGTGTGGGTGACGGCGTATAACAAGTCGGAGAAGTGGGCGGCCGGGCTTTACACCGACCAGAGTAGAGGGGATGATAACTTGGCTACCTGGAGTGAGAGGTAAACAAAAACTGCTAAAACACTAAAAGCAAAAGAATTAACAAGAAAAGTAACAGCAAATGAGATAAGAAAATTAGAACTAATGTATGTTCAGCAACTGCCGGAATCGAACCGTAGGTACAGCAATTGAACTAACTAAACTTTTCCCAGTAGGCAGAGCCAAACTCATCATAAGTGATAGCTGCACATAAACTCTTTTAATGATCCATTAGAAACTAGATTCTGCGACTATGATTCTACGCTTTTCCAAGTCTCATAAACTGATGGAAACAATAGGAAACAATTTCCTAGTAGGCAGAGGCAACAAATTCAACACAGTTGTGACCCTTTTTAGGTAAAATGCATGAAGACCCCCTCATCTATAGGTAATTCTGAAACAACCCCCTCAATTTCATTTATTTTTTTGGACCGACACCTTCTCAACTTTTAATTTTTTTTGCAATTGAGTGATTTTTATCAACAAAATTGGGAATTCTATCAAATTTGTAAGCGCTTTTATCAAATTTAATGGTTTTTATCACCTTTTAGCAAATGAGACTAGAACAATTAACAACTAATAGCTAATAGAGCCATTAAATTTGAACAAATTTTCAAATAAACTAACTAGAAGAACTCAAATAAAAAAATTTGGAAGTTTAGGCGTTGTCAGTTGGAAATAAATCTGACCATTTCAGAATGGTCTGCAGGTGAGGGGTTCTCCGTACGCTCTTACATTTTGTCTAAAATATTCCTAGACAGTGAACAAAAAAAGAAAAAAAATAGTTAAAGCTATATAGAGTTAGGATAGAAAAAAAAAGCATAATATTATTCTGGTGATTGTACTCCACGAAATAAGAAAACACTATCGATTAGATACTCTATGAAATTAGCAGCAAATTATGGTCGAAGTAAGCACTTTAAAGCATTCAAGTTTTAAAGTAACTTTGTTCTGGTATATGCAGACAGGAAATCAATAATTTCTACTGATAGAGATAAAACTGAATGGTATTCTAATATTGCTTTTCTCGTGAACAAAATCTGTGGATAATTGCTACAGGAATCGAAGGATTGAAAATGCAGATATTGTGTTATGGTATACGGCTGGCTTTCATCACATTCCTTATCAAGAAGACTTTCCACTGATGCCGATGTTAAGCGGTGGTTTTGAACTCCGGCCTTCCAATTTTTTCGAGAGTAATCAGCTGATCAAGACTCTACCGAATAAGCAAGTAAATCTGCCAAACTGTACCAATTCTTAGAGACTTGAGACAGAAAGAACAAAAGAGACTTCCCTTTCTGTCTCGTGACTAAAGAAGTGTTCCAGTCCAGTCTTTCCATCTCTTTCCATCTCTTACATCAGAATAAAAGCTATCCATGCTTTTGCAAGCATTGTATTTTTTGAATTGAGGTACTTATTAGATGAAAACAGTTTGTATTTCAGTTGAATAATTTTCTATATTTTTTGAGGCTTTATAGATAATATTGTTATTGTGTATTGATGGCCTTATTATTTGCCATATGTGCATTTCAGTTTAATTATTTATATTTTTTCATAAACTGCTCCACGACAGTGTAAATGATTGGAAACATCCATACCAAAATTTTCAGAACGTCTAGCCAGTTGCCACATTGGTTGATCTGGACTAAGGTCTATTTTAGTCCCTAAACAAGTTCAGATTACTTAATAACATACATAACTAAATTCACTCCTGGTCTAGTTGTGAATGAAATCGCAGTCTCACACAGAGAAATAAGTTGGATATATGTGGATGTCATTAGACTAAATAGAGCTGGAGGAAGAAACATTCTAAAATCTTCCTTAGCTTTAAGTCTAGAGGGTTGTTTTGCATATACCCCTGCTAGAAAAAAAGGAAAAATACTTCTTGTACACCCCAATCGGGGTGTATACCCCACCCATCCAAGGGTGGGGTGTTGTCCACCAGTCACATGATGTGACTGGTGAGATTATCCCCACCCATGGATAGGTGGGGTGTAAGTGGTACACCCCGATCGGGGTGTACCGCTAGTATTGCTGTGACGCCCCGGACTTTCCAGGGGGTCACCCATCCTAAGACTACTCCCGTCCTAGCACGCTCAACTCTCTCAACCTCTTGGGCCTAGCCACCACCCAAAATGCTTAAGCTGGATTGAGAAGTTAGCCCTATTATATCTTTTATATAGGACTTCCTGGGGTGTCATAATCTCTCCCCCTTTAAGCCCTGACGTCCACGTCAGGCTCCGACTCACAAGTACCAGGCGGTGTGAGACTCATCTCGCTAGCCTAAATCGGGGGAGCCGCGCTCTACCCATAAACCCTGGGGAGCCATGCTCTACCCATAACTACACTTGGCTCAGCCGAGACTCATCTCACACTTTCGGCTGGTAATTGGCTCTGATACCAACTGTGACGCCCCGGACTTCCCAGGGAGTCACCTATCCTAGGACTACTCCCGTCCTAGCGCGCTCAACTCTCTCAATCTCTTGGGCCTAGCCACCACCCAAAATGCTTAAGCCGGGTTGAGAGGTTAGCCCTATTATATCTTTTATATAGGACTTCCTGGGGCGTCACAATTGCTCTAAAAAAAAAGGTAAAATGCCATGTTCCCCCTTGAAGAACATGTTTATTTGCATGAGTTCCCGATCAAGGGTATTTATACACAAAAATAGGGGGTACCAACGGGAAATGCTTTTAGCATGGATATTCCTAGTAGGACATGTACAGAACAAAGCAAAGCTTTCAGCGGTACTAGCCAAAAGCCGAATGGACAATCGTGAGGCTATAGATAGCGGCACTGCAGAACGTTAGGCCCGTGGTGGGTTAATCTAGCATCGGAAACGGCGACGAACGAAGAGGAAATGGCAATGAAAAAAGTGACGGTGAGGGGAAGGATCCATCGTGCCCTAAATTAATTTTGTTGAGAAGACGCTTCGATTTCAGTAGTAAAAACAGCGACGAAGGAAGAGAAAACAACGATAGAAGAAGTGGCGGTGAGGGAAAGGATCTATCATGCCCTAAGGATGCTTCGATTCAATGAAGGAAGGTAACAACACAAGGAAGAGGAAGAGTAACAATAAATCAGTGATTCGATTCAAGCAAAGAAAGATAGAAATATATGGAGCAGTTGGGCCGATTCAGCCCAATGCAGCAAGTGTGATCCGGTTTGGTTCAAGCAAAAAAGGAGGAAAACATGTGGAGAACTTGAGCCGGTTCGGGGTGGAGCCCACTCAACAGTGATGAAAACGCTGCCACGTGACAAATTTATGATAAATAATGTATATGTATAAGATAATATATAGCTATAGATTGCAGAGGGTATAGACGCCAAAATATGCCAACGCCCTCCAACAAGTCCACGCGAGGGATTTCAACTTTCGTTCGACTACTTTCTTTCGGTCTATATTGTTAGGTTTATTAGTGTTGGCAATTTGTGATATTGTGAGTTGAGTTTGTTGTAGAGTTTTGATGGTTTGAATACTTCTTGATGTTCAATTACTGCAGAACACTATGCAAAGATGAAGATGGCCACTCATCCTAATCCACATCGCGTATAATTATGCATTCATGAGTGCATTAGTTATTATTTTTTTCTTTTTAACAAAATGTGGTGTGTAGGTAATAAGATACTACTAAAAAAATTCTGTTTCTCATAAATTATGATTAACATTTGGGTTTATTCTTTTATAAATTAATCAGAATATCACGGATGTGAAGGTGAACCCCATGCGTCCGACGCAGATGCACCATGGCACGCAAGCGACCCGCGTCCATGCCACATCCCGGTATTAATTGAAAAAAAGGCTTCGATGCCTAAAAAGAAAGGACACTGAAATCTATTCATATTTTTATATTTTATTTTATTATTTGTTTATTATTATTATTATTTTTTTAGAGAAAAGTAGCATGCTACCCGTCTCGTTTATTTTTTTAGAAATAAACTTAGCTGCAAATGTGAATCAACTAGGATTCGAACTTGGGACCTTATTGGCATTATTTGTTTATTATTGTTCGCAACTTTATTCATTATTGGTGGTCCTTTTATTCGCACGATTGGTGGCGAAAAAAGTTATCACCTCTTTTCAACTAAGGTAGCGACTATGGTGGTTGCCACTTAAAGTATATATTTGGTGGTAAAAACGTATTACCATGTTATCTCTATGAACGTTGCTACTGATAGAGGCCACTAAAAGTCATATTTGGTGGCGATAAAAATGTAACCACGCTATCTTTAATAAGACGATATCTTTTTATCCTTCGCCATAATTTTATTTAGTGGTAAGACTTTCGGTAGCAGCTTGTGACAACTTTAAAAATCGCCACACTTTAGAAAGGTGATAACTTTTTATATATACGGCAGTGACACTCACTACAAGAAATTAGATCTATAACGACTAATTTTCAACGACGGGCCCAATAAGTGGTTGCTAAAAGCAACCAATTTATAATAACTTTTCATATACCTATTTGGTAACGAACATTTAGCGATGAAATATTTTTTAAGTAATTTATTAAAGAATCCTTTGTCTCTAGTACATAAAAATTAAAATATATATAGAGTATAGACTTTACTATCACATGTACAGTGGGATATATTTAACAAAAGGACAAAAGAAGGTACATATATAACTTTCCAAGGGGACCCATTGCACTCTTTTTAGTAGATTTTATATATAAGTTATAGCAATTTTGTTGAGAGACCCATCTAATATCTGAATAAAATTACTTTTTAGTTGATTTTAAATGACTTGTAGAAACAACCATAAAATTTTTGTTTGTCTCATCTTTTTTATTATTATAAAATTTTTATTTTTCTAAATTATGAATATATTGTTTGGATTTATTACATAAATCTATTTTGTTTTTATTCTCTTGATTTAATTGCATACACTTGCTTCACAACATTGTTTAGGTAATCATGAAGTTACTCTTTATAAATTTGTTACATAATGGCACCTAATAAGGATTGGATGGACTTAATTAATGATCGGCTTTGTGAGGCATATGATAAGGGTGTTCAAAGTTTCCTTAACTATACTTTCAAGAGAACTGGAGAAAATAATAAAATTTGATGTCCTTGTATTAAGTGTAGTAACGCATATTCAGGAACTCGCGAGCTAGTTGAGACACATTTAAAAATTTATGGAATAGTTCGCAATTATGCTTTTTGGTATCACCATGGAGAAAAGGCAGGTGAGCCTCAATCTGAATCTGATGGTGAAGATGCAGAGGAAACAGAAGAAGAGAAAAGTGATGATGAAATGCAAGAAATAATTAGGGGCTTATATCCTAATTTTATTGACTCTGATAGAAATCCCGAGGATACTAATGCATCAAGTCATGAAGTACATAAAGAGGAACCAAATAATGAAGCAAAAAAATTCTGCAGACTATTAAACGATTGTAATCAACCATTATATCCAGATTCGAAGAGCTCAAAATTGTCAATTCTAGTAAAATTGCTTAATATCAAGAGTCTTGGACGGTGGAGTAATGCATCATTTACTATGCTGTTACAATTGTTGAAAGTGTTAGATAATTGCGTACGGTAAAAACGCATCGGAACAAAATCAAACAAATTTGATTTTTAAAACTTTCGAGATCCAATCTCTAAACCACGCAATTAGGATCCCTCATGTTATTCAAGATTAAAACGAGATAGTAAGATCTAATCTTCACCTTTGCGCGGGTTGTTCTTCACCGCAATCCGATGATCGTGGAATTAGGTTCTCTTGAAGCCGCACACGCGTCCGGCCTCTATAGGTATCCACACGAGGTTGACGATCCAATCGATGTCCTCACCGGGGTGCTAGCTCCCTTGCAAAGAACGTCTTTTTGCTAGAGGAAGAAGAGAGAAATTGAGAGAGATGACGGCTAGGGTTTTCTAAAAACTCCCATATATTATATATAGGGATATAATCCTCTTTTAATAATATAATAACCATTAAGGATAAGAATAAATCTAGATTTAAATTTATCCTTTTCTTAATTGGTTAGATCGATCAAATCCTAATTTGATTCGACTTAAACTTTATCCTAATTTGATCATATCAAATTAATAATGCAACATTTGCACATAAGCCCTCTCATTATTTACTAACTATTAGTAAGTCCTCTTTTGTAACATTTACACTTTAATACCACTAATTTGTAATAATTACAAATTAGTCCAATTATCAACATATTGACAATTAAGTCCTCCGACGATTCAAAAATCACAATCTAGCTATCCGATCAGTCACAACCTCTTATGTGTGTGACCCCATAGGTTCTATTCTATCTGGTAGTGAGATATATTCTGATCACTATCAATAATATCACTGAAACTCCTTTCAGTGGGTCAGAACAATTCCAACTCAGCCCAATGAGAATTATCGATCATCCAAATGATTCTCATGAGTCTCACAATCCACCAGTGACGCCTAGCAGCATGTAGTGGCATTCCAGTAGAATGGAATACTGAACCTCTTGGTGCAGTTACCGTGTGATACAGTCTTTCTATCATGAGTCCCGACTAGACGGAGATCATGGAACAACTCGTCAAATCCCATCATCTGTCATATGTCAAATTTATTCGACTCGAGTTTCTAATATCGGAAACCCTTTCCGCTATTTATCCTGCCTTGGCCAAGGTCTTCTAAACTCGGTCTCATAAATCACATAGGACTAACACCCCTATCTACCAAGGGAGATAGATTCTATATAGGTGCACACCCTATTCCTATAACGAACCTACTGCAGCCAACATGCACCGCAAGGACCCGAATGGCTAGGGACCAAGTGTATGTACAGTCAAACTACAGTAACCTCATTGTGAATAGCCGAGGCACCGCAGGTCAAAGGACCAGTCACACTACTGCAACATTGAGTAAGTCACTGACGAGTGAGTAGACATCCAAGTGACTTCTCGTGTTGGTCACGCTCGGTACCCTTGTTCTGTAACAACCACCTGCACATTCGCTCCAGTGTCTCCACACTGTTGACTCGAGACTCATCTACCCAAAAGGGAAGCGACCTGTGCACCAATCTCATCGGATCAATCACCGTCCCCGCGATGATCCATCGATCGGGAGCATTTAGGAATTAACCATCAATGACACATGTCTCAAATTCTCAACTCTTGAGAATGCATGTCATCATCTTATTAATTCCTTGGACGATTCATGGACACATACACAACATGAATAAAAATAGGAACCCATATTTATTCATAATATTTAAAGTCAAATACAAATTTATGTCCTAAAAAGAATACATGTGTCAGCCCGATTGGCTTCTAGGGCATACATCTAACAGAAAGAAGAGCTTCTACCTGAAGGATCAACTTTGCCGGATTTATATTATGAGGCTAAGAAGATTATTCAGGATCTTGGGCTCTCTTACAAAAAAATTGATTCATGTGTAAATAATTGCATGTTATATTGGAAGGAGGATGAGAAGTCTAATATTTGCAAAATTTGTGGTGCTTCTAGATGGAAGAATAATAAGGATAATGGAAAAAATAAGGGTAAAGCAAATGATAAAATAATACCATCAAAGACATTACGCTACTTTCCATTAAAATATAGACTTCAAAGACTATTTATGTCCACAAAAACAGCTTCTATTATGAGATGGCATTTTGATAAAAGAGTAGATGATGGTGTAATAAGACATCTTGCTGATTCAATGGTATGGAAATCTTTTGACAAAGTTCATAGATTATTTGTCTTAGAGCCTCGAAATGTAAGACTTGGTCTTGCTAGTGATGGTTTCCAACCCTTCGGGAATTAGAGAAAGCCATATAGTATTTGGCCAGTCATATTAATACCATATAATTTGCCACCATGGATATGTATAAAAGAACCCAATCTTATTTTATCAATGCTTATTATAGGAGTCCTGAAGATGCGATTGATGTATATCTCCAGCCCTTAATTAAAGAACTGATGGAGTTGCGGAAAGTAGGCATCGAAACTTTTGATGCCTCAACTCGTCAAAATTTCCAAATGCATGCAGCTTTATTATGGACTATTAATGATTTTTCGACATATGATAATTTATCTGGATGGACGAAGGAAAAAAAGACATGTCCTTGTTGTAATAAGGAGACGTTTTCAATTAGATTGGCTAATAGTTGTAAGTATTATTATATGGGCCACCGACACTATTTACCTATCAATCACAAATGGAGGAATGATAAATCCTCATTTGATGGTACTAAGGAGAGAGGGTTGCCACCAAAGATACTCATGGAGAAAATATTCTTGAACAAGTGCAAGACTTTGAAGGGGTCGTGTTGACTAAAGCTACTAACAAGAGGCAAAAGATATCACATAATATTCGCGGGGATAATTGGAACAAGAAGAGTATATTCGTTAAACTTTCATATTGGCACAACCTTTTATTATGACATAACTTGGATGTTATCCATATTGAAAAAAAAATATCTGAAAACTTTCTTGGGACAATCATGAATATATAGAAAAAAATCAAAGATACTATCAAATCTCATCTTGATTTGCAAGTGAATATAAGGCCAATCTTACATTCAATCCAGAAAGAAAATAAATTTGTACTTCTTGCTGCATTTTATACATTATGTCCAAGTGAAAAACACAAGTTTTATAATTTTCTCAAACATCTTAAAGTTCTCGATGGTTTTTTGTCAAATATCTTTCATTGTGTAAATCTTAAAGATCATAAGATTTCAGGCTTGAAAAGTCATGATTATCATGTTCTATTGCAGCGACTACTTTCTCTTGCACTTCGTGGTCTTCTTCCTCGAAATGTATATGAACCACTTGTCGAGTTATCTTTCTTTTTCACGATATTGTTTCTAAGACATTAAGTTTAGATGATTTGAATCAGATTGAAGCACAAATTCCAATAACTCTTTGCAAGTTAGAGAGGATTTTCCTACCTTCATGTTTTCATGTCATCCTACATTTGCCAATTCACTTAGCACATGAGGCTAAAGTTGGTGGACCTGTCCAATACAGAAGGATGTATCCTATAGAACATAATTTGTACAAACTAAAATCATATATACGCAATAGAGCTTGTTCAGAGGGTTCAATTACAGAAGGATACATAGCAAATGAATGTATGACATGTTGTTCAAGATATCTTCATGGTGTTGAGACAAAATTTAATCGTCTTGAACGTAATTATGATGATCGACATGATAAATCTACTGGCGGATTATCTATTTCTTTCTCAAACTGGAAAAGTTTTAGGAGGTGCTATAAAAAGTCATCTTGATACACATGATTTCGAGTAAGCACACATTTATATTCTGAAAAACTGTGAAAAAGTTCAACCATTTCTACAGTACGTACATTATAGCTCTTCAACATCTTATTTTTCTTCTTTATTTGAAATTTTTTATGTTAAGTTCTTTTATCTTGATATGCAGAGAATATTCACAAATTGAAAATAGAAGCACTCTACAAGTGTCTGATAAAAATTTTATTAAGTGATTTAAGAATAAGGTAAGTACTCGTTTGATTTGACTTCTTTTATTTTAATCATGTGTAATATTTATACATTGCACTAAAATATTTGTTTTTTAAAATATAACTTGTAGGTTGCACAGGTGTATAAACAAAATAGACATCTGGCTATAGAAAACTTACTTTCTTTGTCATGTGGACCTACCAAATATGTGACATACTATAATAGATATATTGTAAATGGATATAGGTTTCATACTGAAGAGCATGACAAAGGTTTAAGGACGCAAAGTTGTGGAGTAATTGTAATTGGTGACACCGGAACTGAAAAAATAGATTATTATGGGGTATTTACGGAGATTGTTGAATTACAATATCTTGGTGGTCACCGAGTGATATTATTTAGATGCAATTGGTGGGATGTATATGATAAAGGAAAAGAAATTAAAATAGATGAATATGGGTTTGTCAGTGTTAATTGTCAACGCTTGCTGAAAACAAATGAACCTTTTGTATTGGCTACTCAAGCATCGCAAGTATTTTATGTTGCCGATAATGTCACTAAAGGTTGGCATGTAGTGCAAAAGAATCAATCTCATGACACGTACGTGATGTCACTGAAGATGAATGATGACCTCAAGGAACCAACAAATGTGGATGAGGCATATCAACAAAGAGAATCTTCCAATTCTATAATTGATGCTTCCAAGTTATTAAGTATGGATGATAATGTTAGTTGGCGTAGGAATGATGTGGAGCCAATGACGATTGATGGACCTTCAACACAAAAGAAAAGAAAAAGATGATACCAGCTAATCAAGTTTATGATACAGTGTTTTGCTTGATCTAATCAATTTTAATTGTGTAATAATGTAATTAGATTAGCATCAAAATTTGTTTGTTTAACAATATATAATAGTAGATTTCTTTCTCAAACTATTTTCTATCTTTTGAATTTCTCATTGATTTTGTTGCATGTTATAGGTATAAGATGGAAGCATCAAGGTTACAAAAGGCAAACAAGGCCTCTTCTGGATCCAACAAGCATATTTTTATACCACCGGGTGCACTAGGAAAGGGTCGCGGACAGGGGTTACGATCTTTCTTTGGGTCATCATCACGGGATGCTTCAATTGAAACTGTCAACAATTCAACACTAACTACTAATACTCCAATGAGGCCACCATATAATACACATCACTCAACTCAAGATTTTGAATCCATAGAAGATATTCAAAATGCGGAAGAATTAAGAGAAAATTGTTAAAATTTTCTATATCTTGTAATCTTTTTGTATTTCATTCTTTTCTATAGTTAGAAAATATTTTATATAGTGTGTATACTTGAGTACTTTTATTTAACTCTTTGGTAATTTTTTAGATTCTACAGCTACTCAAAAAAAGAGAAAAGGGCGAGGTAAAAATAAATGTAAGAAAGTTACGAAGTTTAAAAGTGGTGACAAGTTGGAAGTAACTTTTTACAACAATCGTGCTATTGGAAAGAATCATAAGGCGTTTTCAAGACACTTGGACAAAATTGTGCATGATCGCAATATTTGTCTACTACATGTTCATTCATGGAAAGAAATTAGGGAATCAGAGAAGAACCACATGTGGGCAGCAGTGATAGTAAAATATTATAACTTGACTCTTTATGTTTACTATTCAAATTTATTATTATTACTGACTACTAATATTATATCAAATAAAAATTTATGAAAGATGGTTTTTCTTCGTAGAACAAGTTTCAAAATGAGTATATGGAGACTTATCAAGATGTAACCTTAGAACATATGAATGAACTATGGAACAAATGGAGAGGAGACTTGCATCGTAAATTCATAAAACCCTGCGAGAATATGCAGAAGGCCTTAAAAACTGTTCCAGAAGGTATTGATCGAGAGGATTGGGAGTGGCTTATTAAAGAGTATTTTTTTAGTGAAAAATTTCTAACATGTTGTCTTTTCCCATGAGAGTTATTAGTTACATTTTCAATATATTGTCTTTTCACAATATTGGTTTTAAAACATTAATTTTTTTAATTTTTAGCAATTGGGTTCTACTTAATAAATGCAGGCGGCAAGCAAGAGGAACTCTGAAAATAGAGCCAATATCAATGCCCCATCGTACAGGTAGCAAGCCATTCTAACAAATTATTTTACAAAAAGATAATATAAATTGACAAAATAATTTTTTAGCATTTTATTGTAGTCATTAATTGATATTAACCAATATTTTGTGTAGGGAGGTAAAGATGGTAATCCACCAAGCTTAGCGACAATATTTTTTGAGACTCGAAAAAAGGTGGACAACTTGAATGTGATGATACAAATAAGAAATATGTAAGTTTTTGCACTTACTTTTGTTATAATCGATTCTATTTGCGCATTCTTATATAATTATTTTTGCATATTAAATTATTTTGAAGGATGAAATTCTTGAAGCCTCACAATCACATCCGCATCTATCCAATATAGAGCTTATTGAAAAATATTTTGGAACTCAATGTCGTCAACATGTTGTTTGCTATGGGGTTGGTATGAAGCCGACTGATTTAAAAGCTTCTTGCACTTCTAGAGCTGAACTTTATGCCAAACTATGTGAAACTCAGAAAAAAAATCAGTCACTTAGGAGTCGTATGGATGGAATGGAGGCGGAACTATAAAAAATTAAGAAAATGCTCCACCAATATCATTATACTCCTCCTTCACCTTCTGCATCTGAAGGTTTATTTTTGAATATTTTTCTAGACTTTAATAAATTTGATAGTCTTTATACATATACATTCTTCACATAATTATCTTTTATGTACTTCATTTCTAAGACTTGGTTAACGTTTCTTTTGTCTTTCACGATAACCATAGTTATAAGATTTTAGTTAGACATTCATATTATAGTTATTTCCATTGTATTAGTCTAATACTTACCTTATCTTTTTGTAGATAATTGATGGTGGTATATCAAGGATTGAAAATCTCCAATGTTGATTAGGCGCGCCGTCAATTATTTTAACTTTTTTGGGTCTTCGTTTGGATGACAAAACTTTCAACAACTTTATTCTATTTTATTTGTTATATTTTGAAAATTTGATGGTTTAAGAATGTTACTTAGTTTGTTGGTATGATTAGACTTGTAATGGATTGATGACATATCCAAACTTGATTAGTTTTACTTTTTGAAAACTACGGATGATGAAATATTGAGTTTTGAACTTATTCTTCTTATCATGAGTTTGGTATTGTGTATTTTATATTTTTCAGTCTGTAGTAATAATAAATTGTGTAATATAGTACGTAATTTGATAATAGCATAACTTCTTGAGAAGATGAGTTAATATATTACTCTCTCTTTATATGTACGTATGTATGTATGTATGTATGTATGTATGTAAGTCTGTAGTAATAATAAATTGTGTAATATAGTACGTAATTTGATAATAGCATAACTTCTTGAGAAGATGAGTTAATATATTACTCTCTCTCTTTATATGTACGTATGTATATATATATATATATATATATATATATATATATATATATATATATATATATATATATATATATATATATATATATATATATATATATATATATATATATATATATAGAGTCCGACTACTATACTATCGATAGTACCAAGTTCTTGGTACTATCGAGTTTTCTGCCGTTAGATCTGCCCTTTGATCATTTCCACCCGTTAGATTATACTATTCAACCAATCATCCACTCAACCCTAGGGAACCACTATCATCCTAACCGCACATCTTTTCATCCAACGGTCGAAAACTCGATAGCACCAAGCGCTACGTACTATCGATAGTATAGTACCATAATTTTATATATATATATATATATATATATATATATATATATATATATATATATATATAGTCCGGCTACTGTACTTTTATGAGTATAGGCCACTTTGTACTCATAAGTTTTCGACCGTTAGATCTACCCCTTTGACCATTTTTACTCGTTAGATCATACTATTCAACCAACCACCCACTCAACCCTAGGGGACCACTATCATCCTAACCGGGGACCACTATCATCCTAACCGCACATCCCTTCATCCAACGGCCAAAAACTTATGAGTACAAAAGGGTCGGGGGGAGATTGTGACATCCCAGGTAGTCCTATATAAAAGATATAATATGGCTAACCTCTCAACCCGGCTTAAGCATTTTGGGTGGTGGCTAGGCCCAAGAGGTTGAGAGAGTTGAGCGTGCTAGGACGGGAGTAGTCCTAGGATGGGTGACCCCCTGGGAAATCCGGGTTGTCACAGTTGGTATCAGAGCCAATTACCAGTCGGAAGTGTGAGATGAGTCTCGGCTGAGCCATGTGTAGTTATAGGTAGAGCATGGCTCCCCCGGTTTATGGGTAGAGCGCGGCTTCCCCGGTTTAGGCTAGCGAGATGAGTCTCACACCGCCTGGTACTTGTGAGTCTGAGCCTGACGTGTACGTCAGGGCTTAAAGGGGGGGAGATTGTGACACCCCAGGTAGTCTTATATAAAAGATATAATAGGGCTAACCTCTCAACCCGGCTTAAGTATTTTGGGTTGTGGCTAGGCCCAAGAGGTTGAGAGAGTTGAGCGTGCTAGGACGGGAGTAGTCCTAGGATGGGTGACCCCCCGGAAGTCCAGGGCGTCACAGTATAAGAGTATAGTACCCCTCTCCTATATATATAGCGACTGATGGTTTGGTCGTTGTTGACTTATAGACTTTAAATTCTGAATATTTTTATCGATGACAATATCCGCCGTTAATGTTTAGTCTGATACCTAATAATATTTTTTTTAACGATGGAATACTTTGTCCTTATTTTATTTTTATCCATCACTAATGATAGTCTTTTATGTAAAAAAACGACAAACAAATAGTCGTTATAACTAACAATATTGGTTGTTATTGCATACATTCAACGACGGGATCTGGTCGTTAAATACTTTCCACGACGGGAATTAACGGCTTTCGTAATTAGTTTTAGCGAAGGAAGATTTAACGATGGATGGCGACAGAAAATTGTATGGTTCTTAAAAACTATTATCGACCAAAATGCTAGTTATAACGACCACTTTTCCCTTCGTTATATATTATTTTTCCTGTAGTGACTACTCGCCACTGATATATAATATTCTTGCAGTGTTCAGACAGATTTTCTAAAATTTACCTCAAAATCTTCCTTTTCGCTCCGTTTTATCGCGAATCAACTCTAAATTCGATGTTTTATACTAAAATTCAATACATTATAAATATTTCAATATATTTATGAAGAAAAGCGGCTAGACTAGATATTTTCTTCCAAACTATGATGTTTTGTTCTATATCTTCTCATCATATTGACCCTAAACCTTTCTTTTGTAGTATTCCTCTTTTATTAGGCATGCCCAAGGATGTTTTGACTTTTCTGAATAATGACCCATACCGTTTGCATCGAAGTGTGATAGATAGTGTATGTAGATCCTTTATACCCAACCCTCTTTGTGTCTTTGGTTTGCAAACTGCTTTCAATTTAACTAGATGATGTCGCCCATTTGCTTTCTCGCCACTTTGCTAAGGGCATGTTTGTTTCGTCGAAACTGGACTTTGGGTTGAAGTGGACTTTGGGTTGAACTGGAGTTCGGTGAAAACTACCTCTTTTTCGCTGTTTGTTTCATAGTTATAGAAGTGAAGTTTTATTAGTTCTGCTGTTTGTTTGGTAGGAAGTGTATGATGTAAACATATAATTTATCTATAAATAATAAATAATTTAATAAATAAAAATAATATAATTATATTTTTATATAATTAAAATTTAATTATATAATATTTTTTATATATAAATAATTATATAATATTTTTTATATAATTAAAATTTAATTATATAATTATATTTTTATATAATATTTTAATTATATAATTAAAATTTAATTATATAATATTTTAAATATATAATTAAAAATAATATAATTATATTTTTATATAATTAAAAATAATATTTTTTCTTCACATCTCTTTACCGTAATTGACTTCGGCCCACGGTGGGCCGAAGTCAATTACGCCGTTTCGGGTTAACTCGAGTTTCGACCGTAACTTTTTTACGGCGAACCAAACGACAGAAGTGGTTATTTTTGGCGAAAACGACTCTCCCCCTCTCCACTTCCACCCCACTTCCACCCAAACAAACATGCCCTAAAAGAAACATCTTCGAGTTCGTTCTATTGTTTCTCATGATACAGGGCGGTATGAGGAATAGCTCCACAAAATAAGATAGGATTGAGCTTAGAACAGAATTAGTTAGAACTAATCTGTTACCTCTAGGTAATAATTTTTCTTCCATCCAGCTAGTTATAGATCAATTGTTTCCAGCAATTTGTTGAAATCATGAGTAGGAAGAGCTGGTGGATTCAGTGGGATCCCAAGATAGGTTAATGGAAACGTTCTAACCCTATAGTGAAGGAGAAAGCCTAGGCAATCTGGGTCAGCTTGTGATATTGTTATTGGTACAAGTAAATTTTTGTGGAAGTTGATACGAAGATCAGAGAACTGATAAAAAGCCTGTAAAAAAGTTTTGCAACTCATAATGTCTTTTGGTGAAGCTTGCAAGAAGAGAATTGCATCGTATGCAAAATGCAAGTTGTTTAGGGAGTGATCAACTGGACCAACTCCATTGATGAGGTTTTTCTTCAATACTGTTGGAATTAGACGCCAGCGAAAACTTACAAACTGGATAGCTAACGTATCCAGGAATGAAAATCGGTTCGGATTGCTTGTTTTACTAGCCTTCTTGGATCATTCTTGTCTCGATGCTTCTGGATCTTCCACGTATCTCGCTCCATTCATTGCGGATCATCAGATGCGAAGAGGGCTATCCGAGTCCTCTTCTATGTCCACACACCAAAACCCGAGGAACATAGGTGGATGTCCCAGAGAGAAAGAGAAGAGAGGAGAAGGAAGAGATCTTTATTTTCTCGTACATTCAGAAAGTAGATTCTCATAAATACAAAATCTGAGAGAAAAAGGTTGTATTTATAGATTCTCGGGACCCCTTAAAATCCTCATTCTCATATAGAGATTAGAATTAGAATATCTACTTAGATATTCATTAGTAGATATGTTTCTTAACTAATAGGAAACATATAATTCATTCTTATCCTTAACTTATTTTATCCTTAACTTATTAGGATAAATTTAAATCCACATCTTATGTGGATTGGGTTGAATTTGAACGGGCCAATGTGGACACATCACATGGCAAAAATCTCCCACTTGACCACATTGGCTAATATTCTCTCATACATTCTACTCTTCATATGCATAATGGAGCGTGCGACCTGACGAAAGAAACGCAATGTAGGAGTGCTATATTAAGTCACCACCTAATTAACATAGCATACCACTAACTAAATTCGTCTATGCCCTAAATGTTTCAACACACACCGGATTAAGCATCACAATCCCTCTTCTGTAATGACATGGCTCGACCCCACGATTATTTCTCGTACTCATGATTATCGCAAGTAACACAACCGAGATAATCGTCCGGGCAATGAGTCATAAGACTTACATGGTGTGTTATCGAAAGATCTTCCTCAGCCCCTCATGTGAATTTATATCGGTCCAAGAACTTTACTAGACATGCTCCGCGAGATCGTACTTTCTGATGACCCTAAGATACACACTAAGTTAGTTACATCGGACCTCCACTTCATAACGTAGTTCTAAGTCGAGGGCATAAAAGGGTTAGTGCTCACACAGTGACATAGAGGGAAGAACTTATGTCACTCTACTAATTGGTCAACAAATACATAAAATATGATATATATGCTATGACGAAGCTCCCACTCAATGGGTCGTTTCACGCTCTAAATTGTCATACAAACCTTGGTCTAGATACCACTAAGGTATCTAACCACTACACAACTCAAGTCATCTATCTGACCCGAGCACATAGGTTCGGCTACTATACAAGCTCGATATAGAATTTCACAGAAAACTCTCATATCCAACTTCTTAAAGTCTCATTTTAGACTAATTAAGCCGACTTTTAAGTTATATCAACACTTTATCTATAACGTATATGAAAGAAAGGCAAAAGAGCATACCTTCTTGGGTTGAATTGATGAAAATATATAGTACAAGAGATAGGTCTACTATAGTAACATTGTCTACTATAGTAATACTACAACTAGGATTACATACCATATAATTCTATTATATATATATGTCACGCCCCGGGCTAGTTTTAGAAGCAGAAATACGTGCCAATTTTTTTTGAAAGCCTAGCCCGCGCCACGTACAGACCCGCCACAAATACAGGGTCCACTGTACACACGGACAGAGTCTCCCCTGTATTTGCACGGCGTACACAACATACAAACAGGATCACAACCACCATTCATTCATCACACAAACCTCAACAACACCATAAGATTCATACATCTAACAGTCCTTAAACCTGTATGAATCTAAGCAAGTCCTTAGGCGAAGGATGATGCGATGCACAAACAACAGATCATTCTAGAAAACTGCTCCTTACCCAGAAGCTTTATTTGAAACCCTAATCTCAAACATTTAAAGATCCTTTGAAAACCGTTCTCCACACGAGAACTCTCTTTTGAAATCCCAAAAGTCGATCGGTCGGAAATCCATTTGAAAACTGTTTTCCACACGGAAACCTTTATTTGAAAACGCTACCACGAGGAGTAGAAATCCAAGATATGCGATATAAAGCCATAATAAAATATCTAAAAGCATCGACATCCAAAAAGTCTAAGCATGCAATCCACATATAAAAGCTAAACCAAATCCACGAGATCTAAGAATGCAAGACAGAACATGCAAAATGTAATTGTAAAAAAACCACAACATGCTAGACAAAACAACCACAGTGTAACTGAACCACATCCATAACTAACTGATAAAGGATAAGGGTGATAACCAAATCTGGAGAGAGAGAAGCCTCACAGGTCGGGACTTCTAGTACCACTAACTAGGCGTGCCTCGCTGCGTCCCGACTCTCACCACCCTGCTCACCTGAAAACAACAACGATGGCGGGGGGTGAGAACATATAAACATGTCTCCCCTCCCAGTGGGTACCGCAAGCCGACGAAGGCGAGGTGTACACACCGGCACGAGGGTCAACAAATAGATAGATAAGATAAACAGTAGCAGAAGTAAGTATGAGGCTGACATACAACTGAACAACTATGCTACTGTAAGCAACTAGTACATGCATCAACGGAGATAGCCACAAAGTATACCTAATCCATAGCCACTTGGACGGATCCCTGGCACTATCACAACCTGCTCAACTCTCGGCACAAAACCTACCAGACGCACTGCGTCGAGGCTCACGGGTCGGTCACACACACGACCCTTTTCCAAAAAAGAAGACCAAACGGGGGATCAGACCGTTGGCATACGTGAGGTGCTAGAAGAGCTGTGACGATCGATGCGAATGCTCAATCCACAGAACGGCAACGAGCCGTGAAGCAACTGATAAGTCAATATACGAGGATCGCTCAGAACAACAGGCGATCACCACCGACCAACTAGGTCGTCTCAAGAATCATGCAAACCATAACTACTCTACTAAGTCAAGCACACATATATATGTAGAGTCAACAGGAGTCAAGTGAACTAATAACGAAATGTAAGAGAAGGGATAGTAAGGTATCACCGTAGTCCACTGAACCGACTCCGGATCGAAGTACCCACCTGTAGAAATGCTAGAGCCTAACACCGACGGCTCTCGGGAACCACAACAGGACCTACGAAAGACTCACAAGGTCGAGGTCTACCAAGTCGACACTAAACACATAGCGCTCACATCCCGAAACCGACGGATCGTTCGAAAAACCCACCGGGACGATCCCGAAACCACACTAAGCCCCACAGGGGTACCAACAACCAAACCATGTCCTCCGCTGTCCCCAGACACTCAAAACAAGGTGATGGGACAGCGAGCACAAGCTCGGGGTGCCACGAATACAAACGCACCCGAAACGGCTTTTCGGGTTCTCGAAAAATGTCGATTTGGCACCGGAACTCTTCGTCATTCATCCGCTGTCCTCGAAACTTTGGGACAGCGATGAGGAACAGCCAACAAGGCTAAATGATGAAGCCAAGTCACTCACGAAATCAGCAAGTGAGTCGCACGACTAAAAACACGCGTTTCGCCGACTATTTCATCGGAAAACGCATCGGAAATAAATTCGAATCTCCGCGAAGGGCGAAGGGGTTGGACAACCAGTCCACAGGGCCTCAAGGGTCATGCCCTTGCTGCCCGCAGCGTCGCAACACTGCCACAAACACCAAAGTTCCAAAACAAGCAACATTTACATATAAACAAGCATAATTAAGGCCGTTCGAGCACTCCGTTCGTCCGCACGACCTTCCGCAAGCACCAGCGGATAGGTAACGATGTAACGGAGGCCGTGCTCATAGCCCCACTGCGACAAGACCAGTTGCAAGCACAGAAAACCTATAAAAATAGCCTCTATATGCGATAATATTGCTCGACAAAGGCCGAACAGCGAAACGGCTCACCCAAACAGAAAACTAAGGTGAGCATGGTGATTAGCACGTCGTCGCGATCATCGTGCTCACCTTCCTGAGCTTTGGGAGGCAACAGGGAGGCCAGAACCAAGCATGCGGCCCAAAACAGCCAAAACTTCACCCTGGCCGGAGCAACTAGCTCCGGCCGGCTGCCGGCCGACATGCACGGCGCGCGACGGCCAGGGTTGGGTGCGGGGGAGGTGAGGAAGGGGATGCTCACCTCAACCGGCGGCAGGAAGCGGCGGCGGCGGCGCGGGGAGAAGAAGAGCTCTCAGGTTGCTAGGGCACGGCGGCACCGGCAACGAACGGCGGCGCCGGCGGTCGGGACGGCGAGCACCGGCAAGAGGAGGTCGCCGGACGTCGGATGGCCGGTGACCGCGACAAGGAAAACCGGCGGCGGCGGCGGCACAGGGCGCTCGGCCGCGGCTGCCCTAGCAGCCCAGGCAAAGCCCGCGGTGGCTGCGGCGGCGCTCCAACGGCACGGGGGCGGCGGCCGGGGAGGAAGGCGACTGCGCCGGAGGTCTAGAGGGTGGCGGCGCGCACCCTCCAAGGCGGCGGGAGGCGGGCGGCGGCTCGGGTCCAGCAACCTCGGCCCGCAGCTGCCCAAGCAGCAGCTGGCAGCAGCTCGGCGGCGGCTCCTGGCGGCGGGGCTGGTCGCCGGCAGTCGTGCCACCTCAGGGGGACCCGAGGCGTGGGTTCACCCTGGGTGCACACTGCAAGAAAGGAGAAGGAGAAGAAGAAGAAGAAGAAGAAGAAGAAGAAGAAGAAGAAGAAGAAGAAGAAGGAAAATGGGAGAAAAGGGAGAGAGAGGGAGTCGCCGGAGTTCCCGCCGGCCAGGAGAGGTCGGCGACGGCCGGCGGCGCTCGGGGAGAGGGTAGAGGAGCTGAGGAGATGGGTGGCACATGCTGGGAGCTGAGGGAGAAGAATAGGGAAAAGGTTCTCTCTCTCTCTCTCCACTCACACACACAACACATATACACCCTTGCCCATTTGCTAAAAAGCCCTCAAAACAAAAGAATTAACCCCTGAGTCCCTCACAGCAGGAACAAAATGCCCAGACACCCCTCCACAATCAAACTCATGCAAAACGGTGCGTGAAACAGGATCTAGATCGCGAAACAATAAAATGTACATTATGACCTCTCAGCGAAGAATACGCAATATCTCTCGATCCGTCGGTCGCATGTCAAAACGGATCAGGCCATCGCGTTCAGCACTGTCGAGACATCGAATCTACTATTTTGGATCGTCAGAAACGGACTCCGAATTGCGTCACAAACCATCATCTCTCCGCAACCAAAAACATAAAACAACAAAAAACCTAAAATACAATACATATACATATAAATATACACTTATACCTATATATATACGTATACCGATACAAAAACACAATAAAGGGAGGGAAATACAGAATTTAAATTTAAAATTTAAAATTTCAAAATTTGAATTCTCACAATATATGATAATAATATACAGTATCCTAATATACCATAAGATACTAAATATATCGTAACATCCCCCCACAAGCTAAGCATCCACTGGCCGGATGCGAAGATTGAGCCGCAAAGCCGAAAACTGAGAAGGTGACATAGGCTTTGTGAAAATATCAGCAAGTTGCTTATCAGAAGAGATGTGAACCGATTCGAAATCACCAGACTGGACTTTTTCGCACAAGAACTGATGGTCAAGCTCAATGTGCTTCGTTCGAGCATGGAGAGCAGGATTGGCCGCAAGATAAGTCGTGCTGAGATTATCACAATAGATGCTGATGGAGCGCCATAAGAACACACCAAGGTCATTAAGTAAACGTCGGATCCATACTGTCTCAGCAAGCGCGTAAGCCACAGCACGATACTCCGCTTCAGAACTGGAACGAGAAATAGTGGGTTGTTTCTTAGCGGACCAAGAGATAAGATTGGGCCCTAGAAAGATACAATACCTGAAAGTAGAGCGACGGGTATCGGGACAACCAGCCCAATCAGCATCTGCAAATGCCACGAGGGAAGGATTGACACAGCGGGAGATAGGAATGCCATAAGACAGCATCCCGCGAATATAATGCAGAATGCGCTTGACCGCTGGCATGTGGGGTTCACGAGGTGCATGTAAATACTAGGCAACAGAGTTGACAACATACGAGATATCTGGTCTTGTAAAGGTGAGATACTGGAGAGCACAAAGGGGAAGGTGGATGATCAGAGGTGGAAGGTGGCAGATCAATAAGCGAAGGTGAAGCAGCAGCAGGCCGGCTGGTGTGTCGTTTGGTATAGACCCGGAGTTCAGTTTGGCCAGCAGGAGCGGCAGCATTCTCATTACTAACCTGTGGGGCATCATGATTCACAGTGGAAGGAAAAACTGATAATTGCTCAGACGGTGAAACAGACGTACGTGAACCAACGTCAGTAGAGGGGCGTGTGAAGGAGAAGCCAGAGATTGCATCAATAGTGGATGGACTCTCACCCAGCAGGGGAGGATTAGAAAGAAAATTTTGAAATATTTGAATGTTTGAAATAGAAGAGGAAGGAGAAGAAGAGAATTTAGAAAGACAAAAGTAAGAAAAAATATGTTCAACAAAAGTAACATGACGAGAAATAAAAACTTTACCAGTGCTTGGATAGAGACAGCGAAATCCTTTATGTTTGTCAGAAAGTCCCAAGAAGACACAAGGAAGAGAACGGAGAGAGAGAGCTTGTGAGCTGCAATGTTCTGAACATCGGGATAACACAAACATCCAAAAACTCTAACAAGTTGCAAGTCAGGGAAAACACAACCATGCAGAATTTTATATGGCGATTGTCCTTTCAAAACAGTAAGAGAAGAAATTCGATTCACAAGAAAGACGACAGTTTGAATGACCTCAGCCAAGAATCGAGGAGGTAAGCAAGCTTGAAACAGCAGGCTCCTAACAATGTTAGATAAATGCCTATGCTTCCTCTCAGCAAGGCCATTTTGTTGAGGAGTATAAGGATAAGAGTATCTATGAATAATTCCATTTTGTGAACAAAGAGTAGAAAGTTTGTCATTTACAAATTCAGTACCATTGTCAGATTGAAAAATTTTGATTGAACTATGAAATATGTTTTCAACCATTGTCTTAAACTCGAGAAATTTGTCAAAAACTTCATGTTTAAATTTTAAAAGGTAAAGCCAAAAAAATCGAGAGTAATCATCAATAAAAATAACATAATATTTGTAGCCAAAAACAGAGGGAATAGGTGATTACCATACATCAGAATGAACAATATGAAAAGGAAAAGCAGATTGAGATTCTGAATTATGAAACGAGAGTTTAACAGTTTTCCCATATTACAAGCATTGCAAACAGATAATTTCAAAGCAGAATCAGAAATAATTTTATTATTTTTAATAAATATAGAAAGAACAGAAAAACTTGGATGACCTAACCGTCTATGCCATATATCTCCGCTAAACCTAGATGGAACTAGAGCTAGCTGTTTCTTAGTTCCTACACTTGCAACTTTAGAGGAAAGTGGATAGAGTGATGTTCCCGAACTAGGGCATCGAAGAAGCTCCGTCCCAATTTCCTTGTACTTCACAGAAAAACCAGAAGAGTCAAATTCAAAAAAGAATTATTTTCATGACAGAACTGACGCACTGAAAGTAAATTTCTCTTAATAGAAGGAACAACAAGGACGTTTTAAAGAGCAAAAGAGTTAGAGGACGTATTCAAGTGAGTTTCACCTGTCTGAGTAATATCAAGTAAATTTTCATTACCAACAAGAATTTTTTCGTGCCCCCTATAAGGTTTAGAAGATGAGAGAATACCAGAATGTGCGGTCATATGATTAGATGCTCCGGTGTCTGGATACCATACTTTCTCACCGGGTTCATGAAGGTTCATAGCAGCAAAAGTTTGAGGAACATCATCTGTAATAAATGAATGATTGAAGTGTTGTCTGCACTGGAGGGCATAATGATTGAACTTGCCACAGATCTGACATTGTGTGCCAGACTTTGGAATGTAAGGTTGATGATTCAGAGTATAAGTTTGTTGAGGATTATTAGGTTGAGGGTGTGAGTAGGTTCCAGGAGATCCACGACCAGAGTTGTGTCTACCATGCTGTCCTCAGCCTCCACGATATCTACCTCCATGGCCTCCACGATTACCGCGTCCACGATTGGCATAAAGAGCTTCACCGTCAATAGTGGGAATAGCAGAGGATGTCGTCACACTAGTACGACGTTGGACTTCCGTTTCTTCTTGCATCAAGAGTGGACCAAGCTGTTCAAAAGTGGGTTTATTTCTATGTGTGTTTAGAGCACTAACAAAATCTCGATATTCTTCTGGTAGCCCTAGAAGAACAGTCATGACCAAATTATGGTCTGACTCGGTTTCACCAATCGCCTGGAGAGCATCACCGATCGACTTGATCTTTTGCATGTAATCATATATGCTCATTGAGCCTTTCTTGATGCTCCGCAATTCAGACTTTAGAGAAAAAGCCGTGGAAGCAGTCTTATCAAGACAATATGCCTCAATGATTCTCCAAGCATCATATGCAGTTTTAGGTGAGCTAGAAATGACCATTCGTAATATGCTAAGGGATAAAATGGCATTAATCCATGAAAGTATAGTGGTATCTTCCCTTTTCCAACTTAAATATTCGGAATTTATAACCACCTTCTTATCAGCAGTATCGATAGCCTGAGAAGGCACAACACCAGTTCCGTCCACATGTGATGTAACACCAAAACTTTCTAGAACATTAAGAAAAACTTGTTTCCACACAAAATATGTGGAATCAGTGAGTTCAAGTGGTATGAGAGTTTTGATGTTAACAACTGACAAATTTGAGATAGAAGAAGACATATTTGCCACCTTAAAAGAAGGATCCACCACTAGATATGAAAGAAAGATAAATCAGAATGTAGCGGATGAGAAAAAGGAAGAACCTGGTTTCTACCAAACTAGCTGTACCCAGCGCACAAAAGAGGAACCACTTAGTACCAAATAAGAACGGCCGCACCAGGGAAAGGATCGAGCGACACGAGCAACCAGCGAGTGGTACAAGGATAGTCCGAGAGCAAAGAGGAACCACAAAAAGACTGAAATTACTGTAGAAGCAGCACTGTAGCGATACTGTAGTAGTACTGTAGCACTATGTTGTAGCGCGGTACTGTAGCAGTACTGTAGTGTAGCAGTACTGTACTGTAGCGGGGGGGTACTGTAGCAGTGCTGTAGTGTGGGTACTGTAGCAGTACTGTAGCGGAGAGATAGAAGTCCAAGAATAAGAGGAGATAGAACACCAAAAAGAAAAGAACACCTATGGAAGAAGGTGAGACTGTGGTGGATGATGGCTATGGATCGAAATCCCCAAATTAGGATTCCCGCTCTGATATCATGAAAGAAAGGCAAAAGAGAATACCCTCTTGGGTTGAATTGATGAACATATATAACAAGAGATAGGTCTACTATAGTAACATTGCCTACTATAGTAATACTACAACTAGGATTACATACCATATAATCTTATTCTATATATGATAATAATATACAGTATCCTAATATACCATAAGATACTAAATATATCGTAACAGTATATGAACAAAGTAATCATGTTATAACTACTCAAGTTTAGTACGATTATCTAGTCTCATCCTGCTCACCACCTAGGTGTCAGGCGATCACCCGCTTGAGTGGGCTGACCTGAGCCTAGTGACTTATTGAAACATGTGCCTACTAGTATCAATTACGCAATCACATTTAAAAATATATATATTTTTTCATTAAGAAAGTGTAAGATACAAAAGTATTAATAATGTCCATACATGCGAAAACCCAAACACCTAGCTATCGGCTTGGTCAACGGATCAGCCACTATCCTAATGGTGGAGATATGTTTAAGAGTGACCTCGCCTAGCCTGATCATCTCTTGAATGTAGTGAAAACATATGTCTATATGCTTGGTCCTGCCATAATACTTGAAGTCCTTCACATACTCCAGGGTAGCCATACTGTGAAAGAACATCTCAATAGACTCATCAGCTCGAGTCACGATGTTGAGGTGCTGGAGAAATCTCCTCAGCCAAACAGCCTCCTGAACAGCCGCTGAACAAACAATGTACCCCGCTTTCATGGTAGACAAGGCAATGCAGCTCGCTTCTTACTGCACCAGAAAATTGCTCCACCTCCAAGCATAAACACATAGCCTGAAGTGCACCTGCGCTCATCTCTATCACCACCCTAATCAGCATCGCTATATCCTTTCAATCTCAAGTCCCCAGCTTGGAAAAAGAGAACGAGATCACCAGTTCCCTTTAAATATCGAAGGATCCTCTTGACTGCTTGCTAATGAATAGGTCTTGAATTGCTCTGTTAACGACTTATCAAGCCAACAGTGAAGAAAATATTAGGCCGAGTACACATCATAACGTACATCAAGCTACCAACTGCACTCGTATAAGGAACCGTACTCATTTGCTCTTTTTCTTTATCCATTTTAGGGCATTGATCAAGATTCATAGTGTGATTCTTCTTTACTGGAGTGTCAATGGGTTTATAATGATGCATCATAAATCGCTCGAAGATTTTTTAATAAAAGATTCTTAAGACAAACCAAGAAGTCTTCTACAGTGATCTCTGATGATCTTCACTACGAGCACATAGCTTGCCTCACCCATGTTTGTCATCTCAAAATTGAGAGAACAACCACTCCTTAGTGGTATTAATCAACTCTATGTCATTTTCAGCCAAAAACATGCTGCCGACGTATAGGGAGAGGAGCAGAATCCCATTCTCTGTCTTCTTGACATATATGCAGTGGTACTCCTCTATCATAGACATACCGATAGAGCTGATGGCTTTATGAAATCTAAAATACCACTACCTTAACAATTACTTGAGATCGTAAATAGATCTTTTAAGACGACAAACCTTGTCTTCTTGACCTTTGAGTACAAAACCCTCAGGTTGATCCACGTAGATCTCTTCCACTAATCCTCCATTGAAAAAAGCTGTCTTGACATCCATTTGGAACAATTCCAAATTTAGATGTGCCACCAAGGTTAGAATCGAATGTATAGAGGCATATCTCACAATGGGAGCGAACGTCTCATTCTAATTTACCCCTTGTTCCTGAGTGTAGCCTTTGGCCATGAGCTGAGCTTGTATTTATCAATTGACCCATCCGCCTTGCGCTTAATTTTTAAAACTCATTTATTTTCAATAGATTTGTCCCTGGATGGAAGGTCAACCAACTCCGTACTTGGTTCTTGCTCATGGAGTCCATCTCATCTCTCATAGCAGCCATCCACTCACTGCAAACTGGCGTCTATAGTGTTTCTTTATAAGAAGCAGGCTCATCATCATCGAGCGGAGTGCACATGAAAATATCCTCTTCAATCTCAAAATGTCGACGGGGAATGTGTCTACGTTCACTTCTACGCAATTGAGGGCCTAAACTACCGGTTTCCAGCGGTATGCTCTCACCGATGGAAGCACTTCCACTAGCTGGAGTATAGCTACAACTTTCTTCAGCGACTTCGAGAAGTGATCGATCACTCTCAGTAGTAGATGGATAACGTCGTCCTGTAACTCATACAATCCGATGTTTCTCCACATTTTACCAATGCTTGAAAATTTCTTTTTTGAAAATTTCACATCACGAGACTCTATCTCGATTGTACCACCATTTGGGTGTTCGCCATGTATCACATAGCCCTTCAAGTTTTTAAGGTACCTGATGAACACATACTTGCTAGCTCTAGGGCCGAATTTTACTGAATCAATGTGAGGGGCTGTGAACATATCCAGCTGAACCCCAAGGGCGTAAGTAGTGTAAACGCGACTTTCTACCACTCCACAACTCATATGAGATAGAAAGTATTGATTTATTAGGGACTCGATTAAGAATGTAGGCTGCAGTCAAAAGAGTATCTCCCTAAAAACTTATGGGAAGATGAGCCTGCGCTATCGTCGACCTAACCATGAGCTATCTACTAATGCCCTTTTATTCACAGTAAGTCTTGAACAGATCAGACAAATACTCACGACCTCGAACAGTGCAAAGCGCCTTTACACTTCTTTTTATTTGATTCTCAGCCTCCACAATGAAGAGCCAGTCTAAAGCTTCAGATCGGTGAGAAAGCAAATACACATAGCCAAAGCGGGAATAGTCATCAATGAATATGAGAATATAGCACGCACCATGCCGAGCCCTCATACTTATTAGCCCACAAATATCTGAGTGGATCAGCTCCAAAGGATGAGAGGCACGAGTAGTCTTACCAAAAGGCTTTCTATATGCCTTCCCAACCAGACAAGACTCGCATACAAATATGTCAACTTTGACGAGAGATCCCAAAAGGCCTTCTCGAGTCAGTCTATTTATTCTTTCTTGACCTATATGGCCTAATCTGGCATGCCAATTAATAGATTCATCACAGAGATTAGAAGATGAAAAAGCAAATGCAAACGAATCATCCCTAAAATTTAATTTAAAGAAACCATCAATTAATGTACTATATCCAAATAAAGTATCATGAAAGAAAATATCAAAGCGGTCTTTGTCAAAATGAAAAGAATAGCCTAAATGTAGCAGGGCTAAAACTGAACATAAATTACATCTAATTTCGGGTGCATAGAGTACGTCTTGAAGAAGTAAAGTGCGACCATTACGCAACTTGAGTTGCTACGAACCAACTCCAAGGACTTCCTTCTTCGTGCCATTCCCAAGGGTAACAAATTGTGTGCTCGTGGTCAGGGGCGGAGCTATGTTGGGGCTGAGGGGGGCCATGGCCCCCCCAGAATTTTTGCAATTTACATAATAGTCCCTTCAATATGAAAAATTTAAAAAATATATTTTTATTTAATTTCAAAAGTATATTGATTAATCTGCATGTCTTTTGAAAAAAATCTTGAAGCTAATATACAAGGACGGAGCCATTGAGGGGCCCACAGTGGCTATGGCCCCTCCTGAACTTTTAAAAATTGCATAAAAGTCCTTTATATTAAAAATTAAAATATTATAAATTTTTATTTTAGGGAGACAAATTATTTTTTTTAATAAAACTTGTGTCCCAATTTTTTTCCGAACCCCTTGGCCTTTTTCCTTCAGTTCTTACAGTTTTACTCCTCCTTGAACACATTGTCGTTACTGTTGCTAGCAATAGGTGATCAGTGAATTTGACAAACTTTTTTTTTACTATCCGAGGTCGAAATTTTTTTCTGTCAAATCTAAATTTTGGCCCCCCCGAACCTTAATTCCTGGCTTCGTCCCTGCTCGTGGTACTCCATGGTAATCTACGAACCCCACTCGGTCACGAACTGCGTGTTTGTTTGCTCGTCTATCCACAATCTAATCGGGAAGAGAATGAGCTACTAAAGCGTAAGAGCAAACAAAACAGTGTGAGCTGAGTGGCAGGGGTAACTTTTTTGGCTCAGGACAGTTCTGAGCGAAATGACCCTTCTGCTTTCAGTTATAGCACTTTAGCTTTGCAGGATTCCTACTGCCAGCATGCTTGCCTTCGCGGTGCTTTCCAACTCCACTCTAAGGAGCTTGATTTTGACTCTTCTGTGCTCCATTGTAGTGATGCTTCTTGTACTTGGGTGTGATCCCACCACGCCTCAGAGCGTGCAATAAGAGCGACAAAACGGTTCACTTTCCAGCGCTCTGCCTCGAGCTCAAGATGGCGCGAGATGTCATTAAACGTTTTAATACTCTCGCTGTGCGTCATCAGGAGCTTCATCTGGGACCATTCAGAATTCGACAAGGAACGAATCACTGCGACAACCTGTTGCTCATCGTTGAGCTCGTTTCTAGCAGCCTTGAGGTACCAAATCATGACGCTCATCACATAGAGGTGCTCAGCCATTGAGTGTTTTGGTTCTTTAGTATACTGTTGAAACTTGAGATTTAAGGCACATATCCTCCTGGCTAAAGTTTGCTTAAAAGCAATCTTCAGATTGTCCTATATGTTCTTGGCAGTCCAATGAGGTTGTCTTGCATGGCACATAATATAGTGTATCGAGCAGATCGATCCTCCTCGAACCACTTATTGTAGACCTTCCTTTCATGCTCTGCAGTAGTGTCTTCCAGAGGCATGACCTTTTTGACAGAGAGAGTTTCAAGAACCTCTTGTTCATTTAGTAGGTATTGCATTTTCCTATGCCAAATATCATAATCTTTTCAGCTAGCTTATCATCCCTGGTGAGGTCAGCTATAACGTTTTTGGAAGCTATTTCACTATATTCAAAAATAGACTTGGACATTAGGTACATTTCTTAAAAATTAATAAGATTGAAACGTTATTTCCGACACAACAGGATCGAAAACTTCGCTAGGCTCGTAATCATCACCCAATATCGGTTTAAAATACTATAATCTTATTAATTTTTCTATTTAATTTTGGAACTTATCCAAGAAATTTGGAACTCATCCATTTTAAAGAATACACCTCTGTTTCAAAAAAAAATTATTTCGAGAACTTATCAAAAAAATAATATCATCGTACAGATAAAAAATAAGTACTTGTGCCAAAATTTAATTTGAAAAGTATCGACACTGCGGAAAACACATTCCTTTAAATGGCCTTAATTATTACATCACTTTTGAAGAATAAAACCTACTACATCACTACAAAGATGTACATCTGAAAAAGAAATATTCTACAGGAACATTGCACACGTCGAACCCTTTTTTTCAAAATTAAATTTTGTTGAAAACACCGAAAGAACACAAGTACTTATGTGTTAAAAAAATACCACACAATCATACAATCACAATATGCTACATAAGCATCAATGTTTGCACCCACATAGGATAAATGATACAAACAACGCATGCATACTACACAAGCATAAAAAAAAAATATTACCGCACATGAATAAAAAAAGTTATTAAAAAAAACCAAAAAAATAAAAAAGGAGAGGGGCCCCGCGCAGGCCGGGCCGAGCCCACACGCCCGCTGCGGGGCAGGCCGGGCCTGCACGCCTGAAGTGGGTCGGGCAGGCCCGCCCTCCCGCTGCGGGGGAGTCGAACCCCCATGCCCGCAGCGGGCCAGGCCGGCCATCCCGCTGTAGGGCGGGGCGGGCCAGGCCTGCTCACTCACTGCAGGGCGGGCTGGGCCTGGCTCGCGTGCCCACAGGGCCGGGCGGGCCTCGCCCCCACAGTGCAACGGGCCGGGCCCGCGCGCCACGTCCGCAAAGGGGCCGGGCTGGGCCCTGCGCCCGCCCGCAGCGCGCGGGTCCACCCTGCAGCGATCTTTCCTTTTCTTTTGTTGATGCACAAAGCAAAAAATTAAAAAAAGGTACAACAAATGTATTTTTTTTAATGCATGAAAAAAACACAACTAATGTAAAAAAAAACTTTTCTCATGTCTCATGATCAACTTAAAAGAAAACTAAAACTAATTTAATTTTTTTTTTTTTTAATCGATTCACATAGAAAAGAAAAAAAAATTGATCAATGAAGCATGCATACAAAACAAGCATCACATGCATAAGGCGAAAATAAGCAAAACGGCGCTTATACCAATTGTTGGAATTAGAGGGCAGCGGAAACTTACAAACTAGATAGCCAACGTATCCAGAAACCAAAATCGGATCGATTGCTTGTTTCTAGCCTTCTTGGATCGTTTTTATCTCGATGCTTCTGGATCTTCCACGTATCTCGCCTTCTCCTACTCATTGCGGATCGTCGGATGCGAAGAGGGCTATCAGAGTTCTCTTCTATGTCCACACTCTAAAACTCCGGGAACGTAGGTAGATGTCCTAGAGAGAAAGAAGCGAGAGGAGAAGGAAGAGATCTTTAATTTCTTGTATGTTCAGAAAATAGATTCTCATAGATACAAAATTCGAGAGAAAAGCATCGTATTTATAGATTCTCGGGACCCCTCAAAATGTCCTGATTCTCACATAGAGATTAGAATTAAAATATCTATTAAGATATTCATTAGGAGATATGTTTCTTAACTAATAAGAAATATATAATTCATATTTATCCTTAACGCAAGTGGCAAAGGGCTTGATGGTTGGTACCCGAGGTTCCGAGTTCGAATCCTAGTTGATTCACATTTCTAGCCAAGTTTATTTCTATACGAAATAAACGAAGCGGGTAGCGTGCTACCTTTCTCTCAAAAAAGAAAAAGAAAAAAGAAGAAGAAATATATAATTCATACTTATTCTTAACTTATTAGGATAAATTCAAATAACATCTTATGTGGATCGGATTAAATTTGAACGGACCAATATGGACATACCACATGACAACAAATACCATAGATAGGAGGCATTGACCGTAATCAACAAAAAGGAGGAAGAGAAGGGGGGAATAGGAGGTACCTTTGCTTAACCCCCTGAGTGGCCGAAACTGTTTTCTAGCACACCATTAAGGAAGATAGAGGTTTGTCCAAATTGTAATTAATAGTTCATTAATTAATCCATCAAATCCATATTTCATTAAAACCTCAAGCCCTAAGAGTTGATAAGAGAAATTCCCAAGATACCATATCAAAAGCCTTCGAAAAAATCTAATTTTATAATTACAGATAGAGTTGGTATTTCATGGGCGAGAACAAATTTCTCTGTAATGTATCTCCCTTCGATGAAAGCTGACCGATAAAGATTGATGAGGTCAGATATCTTTCGTAGAAAGGAATTATCGACTATAGCTACAACCTGGCGGGTTGTGTGGCAGGAGAGGAACAGATGAACTTTTCATAATGATAAAATTAACTTGTGCCAGCTGCTGATTGAGATTAGAGAGCTTAGGAGACTTTCGGATCAGCACCGGGTTCATTAATTTTTGGGATATAGGTCGGTGTGCCTTCTTTCTTCTTGCCTTTTTTTTTTTACCCTTTTGTTTTCTTTCTTAATTTCTCCGTGGCCTTGTTGCCGCAACTTTGTAGCGAAGTACATGTTCTTATTTAATGAAGCGGTAGCATGCTATCTTTTCTCAAAAAAAGAAAAAGAAAAAAGATTGATGAGGTCGTTGATGCATGTTTGGAGTCTCCTTGTCGAAATCTTAGGGAGAATCTTTGCAATGGGCTTCTTTGCTAATGGAGATACCCAGCAACTGTTGAACCTTGTGAGTGAGACAGTATCTGCATAAAAGTTAAGAGTAAAAACGAAAGAGAGCATCTTTCGTTATATCCGAAAATACTTGATAAAATCTCCTCCATGGTTACGGAAGTAGTAAGGTTGTTAAAGGTAGGACTGGGCTGATTAAGGTTGTTATCGTGGTTATGGATTAGTTAGTTCGTGATAGGTGAATTGGTGTCGGGTGTGGTATAAGATTGGAAGTTGCTGGGAAATATATGATTGATGTGTGGGTTGTGGTAAAGAGCTTCAAGGTCGATGTAGCTAGGAAGTGTGATGGAATTCAGAACACATGCATGATACTCATGAAGAAGTTTCGTAGAATTTCAACAATTTTATTGTGATTGCTTGTTCGTTGTCCATTTGCGTCTGGCATTGTTGTATAATTTTTCCGCCGCCTTCCTGAAGTTGAAACTTGAGAGTATCTTAAGAGTTTTAAAACCTCTTTTAATTTTAATCTTAAAGAATTGATAAGACTTGTAAAAAAAATAATAATAATACTAATCTTTAAATAGATGAGGTATAAAAGTTAGATTTTAGCTCCCATACTGGTTATTAACTGTTGGGATATTTTAATCCGACGGTTAATATACTATAGACGTTTATGCCACTTCAAAATATCAACCAGTAAAATCGGTAAAAACTTATAGATAATATATTTTTTTACATTTAGTACGTGTATTATTTTCATGAACCATCCTTCATGAATGCAAACTATGTGATCAAACTGAAAGCTTTAGAGCATGCATGATGCGCAATATTCATGATACACTCGGTTCAGTCAATAACATCTGATTTGGAGATTTTGACTGTTGTAAGGAATTTGTGAAAATGTAAGAAGAATCCTCAACTACAGTTCGTTCTCAAATTCCCGCTTTAACATTATGGATTTGTTTTTTGTTAACTTTTGAGTTCTTCTAATAGTTAAATTAGAACTCTTATTAAATTTACGGCTAATTGCACTTTTAGTACTCAAATTATGAGTGCCTGGCACTTTGGTCCACAAATTTTAATTTATTATAATTTTTTATTCAAATTTTTTATATTGTTGCAGTCAAATCCTATGATGCAATTTTATTGGCTGAAGATAATGTGTAGTTGATGTGACAACAATACAACATCTTAATTATTTCTTTATCATCAAGCTATTAAAACTTTATCAGAAATTATGATCATACCTTCTGCCATGATTTCGATTTCTTTATCGGAATTGTCGTCGACGATTCTCGCTTGTGGTTCGTCCTCGTTCGCGATCTGCAAGAGAGCGGGACGTTTCGAGTCTAATTCCCTTATCTCCGGAGATGGAGCCGTCACAGGTATTTTTTGGATTAGGGTTTAGACCGAGACTCCCATATGTTATATTTATATACAACTTAATATAAGGATGTTAAATCACGTCCGTCCATCAAGGACGTGTCCAGATACATCCTAACCGTAAGATCTAATATATTTTATAGATCGACTTGAATAGATCAACTGTATCTTTATGGATCAACTTGAATAAATCACGTAGGCCACATCCAACACAAGCATGATACTATTGTATCATTATCTCATCAACAATACAGTACTGTTTAATCAACTAAATTACCTTGTGAGAGTTAGAATACAATAATTAAGAAAATTTGAGCAAAAAATTATAATAAATAAAAGTTCGAGAACCAAAGTGTCACATGCCTCATAATTTGAAGACTAATTGTGCAATTTAGCCTAAAGTTGATGATATTCGAAAGATATTAACTATTAATTTATGAAACTATTAATGCATTTGATAAAGTTTAATTAATTAAATTAAAATTACTCAGTTTTAAAGTTGAAAGTCTTAATCTTAGAAATTATAAGGTTTCAGGGTGTTTTCAAAAAAACCTATAGTTGAGAGGTCTTAGTACATTTTAATTCTATTTCTCTATATGTCCACGCTGTAGCCTTTTATAGAGAATAAAAATGCCCTTATCAGGTGACCGGTACCGGATATAGAAAGCTTATAGCCAGTCATACTATTGGTCATGGTTAATCCATATCATCTACTGTGAAAAAATGGACGGTGACAGAAGTTAAAAAGTATAAAACCATTACTCTAAAATTTATAAGTCACTTGTTCATGTACATGCATTATTTATTTCAAAATGTCCAAACATTATTATCCCCCTCCCAGCGGAAAAAAAGAGAGGAGGAATCACACTATACCATGATCGCGTATTACTGGGTTTAGCCGTTTGCTTTTTTTAAAAACAATCAATTATCTTTTATTTTCCCGAAACTATTCTCCTCATATTAAAGGTTTGATTTTCTTCTGAAAATTTATCATAAGCGGACCGAACAAGTACAGGAGCATCTGTATAAATATGTAAGAGCACCAAATACAAGGTGATATATAGCTATTAGCTAACCTAAGTACACCGACGTCCCACCCAAACTATAGTATAATCATGTAATAGTTCTGTTGATACCTCGAAAATCGTGCGGCCGTATGAGACCGGCGTATGAAAATTACAAGGAGCAGTAAATCGGGTGTTGAAAATATGCACCAAAAAACTAAAAGACGGTTGTTGAAAACCGCTTACGGTTGAGATTAGCCAAGAGTGGCCCGAGAAAAGAGGGACTGGCCGATCATGGTAATAACTGAAGACCTTAGGCGGATACAATAAATTAACAGAAAACGCCTTGGAAAGAGATCTTTTTTCCTTCAGAGAAACAAGAAGACCATTTTCAATTCCTGCATTATTTTCTGTATTTTCTAGGAGTAGTCCAATTGTAATTTTCTTTTCCAGCATTTACTGCTTTTTCTAGGAATAGTTTAAGATAGATTTAGTCCCTGTAAACAGTCCGACTCTACATATATATATATAAAATTTCCATTCGGCTCGTCAGCCGACCTAAGTATTATCTTTTATCCACATTTACTCGGCTCATCAGCCGATACAACATTTCGTATGCTATCAGAACTCGGCTGATTTGATCCCTCATCGGCCGAATCATTTGATACAGTCTAGGGCGCAAATCTCAAGGGTCATTTCAAGAAGTCGTTTTATCTTTTCGCACACACATCGAAAAGGCCTGGACTCGGTCAACGGTCCAGAAAAAATAGAGCACAATAATTATTGGCACGCCCGGTGGGACAATATTCAATTTAAGGTAAATTACTGCTTAATTTAAGATATGGCAGATGATAATGCAATGAATCTACGTAACCGAGTCATTCCTCGAAATTAGGGGAATGACCAGGTCAACAATACCGATAATGCACTTGAACAGCAAGCGGTATTGCCGGTAGATATAGAAGCAAGTGGTCAATTAGATCACCAAGAGCCAAGTTTGGTTCAAGCTTTGGGACAGATGACTCGGGTCTTACAAGTTTTAGATCAAAACAGTCATCGAAGTACCAATCGTCTTGACGCAGTATTGGCCGCCATCACGGCTTCGAATGAAAATATTGCCCGAATTGGGCAGCTGTTAACCTGAAACTATCACCAATACCCAGGCATACCAGGACCTATGGGTACCCCGGCGTTGCAAAATTCTGTTATTACGCTGGCCATTACTCAGCCTCAGGCAGCTCCGTTTCAAGCCGCTTATAGACCGGCAACAACAAATGTTACTGCCGATCAGCAGCCGGAAATGGCATGGGGATTACCGCCACCCCCGCCTTTGCCAGCATATCAACTTCAAAATGGAGGAGCAAGGCCTGGGGGGCAGACCCCTAACGTAGTGCAGGGGATTAACCCTGCGTTACAAAATTTCGGGGTACCGATTGTACAAAACCCTGAACAGATGCCACCTCTGCCGGCACCAGCACAAGTTCCCCATCAAGGAATTAATAATGAGTTGTATATGCAAATAGAAGAGGCGATTCGAAATACATTCGGAGTAGGGGCAAGGCCGACAATGCGGCCTGTGTTTAGATCCCCTTACCCAGCTAACATAGATGGGGATCATCCATATCCGGCAAACTGGAAAATGCCGAAATTTGATAAATTTTCTGGTGATGAGACCGAAAACACGGACGAACATGTTGCACGATTCACGGCCCAATGTAGAGAGGCCGCGGCCAATTCATTTCTAAAATTACGTTTATTTAATACGTCATTGACCAAAACGGCTTTTACTTGGTATACAAGTTTACCTGCCAACTCAATAAGAGACTGGGATGAGTTGGAAAGAAAATTTCACGAATAATTTTATAAATCAGAGCCGGAATTGTCGGTTGCTGATCTAG
The DNA here is from genome assembly GCA_016920855.1 of Puya raimondii. Classification (NCBI taxonomy): domain Eukaryota; kingdom Viridiplantae; phylum Streptophyta; class Magnoliopsida; order Poales; family Bromeliaceae; genus Puya; species Puya raimondii. The sequence goes on from JABWPP010000047.1 coordinate 6,264,501, forward strand.
CTTTTTATCGACAAAGGCCGAGTGAATCGGTCGAAGAATATTTGAATCGATTCAAGACGGCTAGGAGCCGATGTTTCGTAAGAATGCCAGAATCAGAATTTACAAAGATGGCATTCAATGGTCTACATTTTAAAATTAAAGATCATTTTGAAGATAGGTATTTTCCAAATCTGTTTGATCTGGGAGTCCGTGTTGCTCAATATGAGCAATTCAAGAAAGGCAACAATGATGATCGGCCGAGATGGAGCCGTAACAAGGATTGGAAGGGAAAAGAGCAAAACATTTCTTTTCTGTAAGAAACGTCCTCGGCTCAAGATGAGCCGGACACGCCAAGTGAGGAGGGTTCATCGGCTGATGAGGTCGAAATTTATGCAGCAGAGATGGTGAAAAACCATCAACCATATAAATGTGCTTTGCTAAAACTGGCTAAAGCTAATGAAGCAAAAGCCCGTATATCATCATATACATATTCATTTGACGTAGCTAAAACTGATCTAATTTTTGATCGGTTATTGAAAGACGGTAGAATTAAGCTTCAGGAAGTGCAGACGATACCTTCTGGAGAAGAATTAAAGAGAAGAAAGTATTGCAAATGGCACCATTCCTGGAGCCATAAAACAAATGAGTGTACAGCTTTTAAAAGGCAAATTTAGAAAGAGATAAATGAGGGTCGGCTGGTCTTTGCCGATCAAGAAATTAAAAAAATAGAAATTGATAAAAATCCTTTTCCTCCACAGGTAAACATGGTGGACATGAAAGGAAAGTCATCAGCCGAGGAGAAGGTGATGAAGAAATCGCCATCACCCGAAAGAAGTTTCGGCTTTACGTTCGATGCAAGGCCGAAATGACGCGTAAAGACTGAGAAGTGATTATCAGCGAGAGAAAACTCTACGGAGAATGGAGAGAGTTTATGGCTTTTCCTGAAGAGTGGGAAGAGCTGCCAGAGCCGGAGATGGTCCCAGACGGCTGCTCAGGGGAAGATTCAAATAGTTCTGAAGAAGAACCAGAATCAGAACCAAAAAAGGACCTCTTAATTAAGAAAGTCCCTACTGATTATTATCAAAATAGAAATGAAGAAGGGGAGAGACGAAAGAATTTTCAAGTAAGACAATTCGGCTCACAACAGAGGTATCCGGGATTTCGGCCACACTGGCGCTACCCGCCCAGGCCGAGATCAGAACCTAAATTCGAAGGAATGACTGAGGGCGATATAGAATTCCTCGGACGGAGATTGATAAATAAGCTCGGCATACAGCCATGGCCGAGACCTTGGGAGAGAAGAGAAATCCTCAGAGACCATATGAGGACTGTGAAAGTATCCGCAAACGTGCCAATTGACCAATGGCACGTAGCAAGAGCACCGGCCAGATGGCATGGGCTGTTGCTGATAAAAACTCAAAAACGTCGGCAACAAAGGATGCAGGCTGAAACCAGACAAAATTGGGATGCGACGAAGGAGATGAGGCCGAATGTGTAGCATCGGCTCGAGTCACAGCCTTCATTTCAGCCCATGAGAAATGATTACGAAGCTGGGAGTTCTGCATTCCGGTCGAGTGACAAAGAAGTGGAAGGTACTACATCCCTATCTTGGTTAAAGTCTAGAGTCGAACGGTCGGCACCAAGTGAGCCGATCAAAAGGACTAGTAGAAAGACCCTAGAGGACAAAATCGCTTCATTGGAAACAATCATTAAGCGGGAGAGGTGGCCTCCTAAGGAGAGAGAATCTCGACCAAAAAGTGAATCATCGGCCGAGACCACAAAGGAATCGGAGGAGAAAAAGCAAAAAATTATAGAGAAATCGGCCGAAGAAAAATCGGCTGAAGTCAATATGGTTTATGCTCTGCCATACTCGTTCAGGGCAGAATCTACTGAGATAGAAGAATTAGTCCATGACGGAGAAGAGTTAACAGTGGCTCAACTCCAACTTGAAGAAGTAAAAAAGGCCGATGCAGTAATGTTTGAAAAACCATCGGCCTTGCAAACAAGATTTGTCAGGCCTTTGTTCATCAAGGCATGGATCAAGGGTCGGCCAGTAGGCCGAGTTATGATTGATGGAGGCACAATGGTCAATATAATGCCTACGTCTTTTTTCAAAAAGTTAGGTAAAGTAAAAACGATCTTAAGCCTACCGACACAATGATGACCGATTTAACAGGAAGCGGACAACATCCGAGAGGGGTACTTACTACGGAACTCACCGTAGGATCCAAAACCCTACGGACGGCTTTCTTTGTAGTGGATGCTGATAGCCATTACAATTTACTATTTGGACGTGATTGGATTCACGCAAGTGAATGTGTGCCGTCTACTTTGCACGACAAACTATTTCAATGAATAGGAGATCGCGTAGAAGAAATCAGGGCCAAGGGACAGCCTCAAATGATAGACATTAATGTCGAGGATATCGGCCATGTAGATTGGGCCGATACTGATCCAGACCAGATTTCGTTCGTCCAGGTGACAGAAGAAGGAATACGATTGATACTATTACAAGAAGCAACGGCAATGGTAGCTGCCGAAGAGACACCAAATTGGTTAAAATGGAATGTCAAAGATATGGAACGGAGGCTGTAAAAAAGCCTCAACAAAATAAGCCGACTACGGATGTCGGCTACTCTATCAAGTCGGCCATAACGGCCGATCCGAAATCTATCAAATCGGCCATATCGGCCGATCCGAGATCAAGCAATCCACAGACTGGAGAAACTGATGAAAATATAAAGAATTTTGAATCGGCTGTAATAGCCAATGAAGAAGACCCAAACAAGTTATTCGGTTCAGAAGTCAGTGCATTTAAAGAAATGACGAAACCTAGCCAAATCTTTATGACCGAAATAGATCTCATGGAAGAATCTCCCATCAAGAGCGGCGAGAAGGACATAATCACTCAGAATCCACTGCGAGAGGTGAATTTAGGATCGGATTCGAATAGACGTCCGACATTTATCAGTGCAAAACTATCGGTTTGACAACAGGAGGAGCTAACCAGATTGTTGATCGAATACAAAGATTGCTTCGCCTGGAACTATGAAGAAATGCCAGGGCTGAGCCGAGAGATTGTAGAGCATAGATTGCCTATTAAAAAAGGTTATAAGCCTTTTAAACAGCCGGCTCGTAGGTTTGAGCCGAGTATTGTATTGCAAATTAAGAATGAAATTGAAAATCTTTTAAAGACCGGATTTATTAGAGCGGCCCGTTATATCGACTGGATATCTAATATCATACCTGTAAAGAAAAAGAATGGCAAACTTAGGATTTGCATTGATTTTAGAAATTTGAATTTAGCAACGCCTAAAGATGAATATCCAATGCCCATAGCCGACATGTTAGTACATGCGGCTGCCGGTCATAAAATTTTATCCTTTATGGATGGCCACGCGGGCTATAATCAGATTTTTATTGCCGAAGACGATATATCAAAAACAGCCTTTAGATGCCCAAGGTCCATTGGGACTTTCGAGTGGATAGTAATGTCATTCGGCTTAAAAAATGTCGGAGCCACTTATCAAAGGGGCAATGAATTTTATCTTTCATGATTTGATAGGTAAAATTCTAGAAGTGTATATTGACGATATTGTTGTAAAATCTAAATCACCAAGCGATCATTGGGCCGACTTGGAACTTGCATTCAAGCGCATGAGGAAATGTAATCTTAAAATGAATCCGATGAAATGTGTTTTCGGAGTTTCGGTAGGGAATTTCCTTGGATTTCTTGTGCACCAGAAAGGAATCGAAGTGGACAAAAACAAGACAAACGCAATCATGGAATTGCCGCCACCAAAAAATAAGAAGGAATTACAAAGCCTTTTAGGGAAAGTAAATTATCTTCGACGCTTCATATCGAACTTAGCTGGTAGAGTGGGAGTGTTCACCCCATTGCTTCGGCTTAAAAATCAAGAAGAGTTTATTTGGTCCGAAGAGCAACAAGAAGCATTTGAAAACATCGAGAAATATTTAGCTAATCCTCCAGTTCTCATGCCACCTCAACCGAGTCAACCAATGAAGTTGTATATCTCGGCTGCAGATGAGAATTTAGGATGTTTGTTGGCTCAAGAAAATTCGGACAAAGAAGAACGAGTCGTTTATTATCTTAGCCGACGTTTGTTGGACGTCGAGCGACGTTATTCGGCAATAGAAAAATTATGTTTAGCATTATATTATGCTTGCACTAAATTAAGATATTATATCTTACCAGTGGAAGTATCAGTGGTCTGTAAAACTGATCTGATTAAGTACATGTTGTCAAAACCGATTCTGAGAGGAAGAATTGGGCGATGGATATTAGCGTTGTCTGAATTTTCTCTTAGTTATGTATCGTCAAAAGCTGTAAAAGGACAAGCAATAGCAGATTTTCTACCCGATCATCCTTGTGTCGAAATCGAGGAATCAACACAAAGTTTTATCGGCTGTCAAACATGAATATGTTATTTTGATGGATCGAAAACAGCCGAATCAGCGGGAGCCGGCATAGTAATACAATCACCAGAAGGGTACAACCATCAATTCACCTTCGAGTTAGATTTCGAATGTTCTAACAATCAAGCCGAATACGAAGCATTGATAATTGGCCTTGAAATCTTACAAGTGTTAGGGGCTAAATCCGTGAAAGCTATCGGTGATTCGCAGTTAGTGATAAAACAAGTGAATGGAGAATACCGATGTGAGAATCGAGGTTTGCAAAATTATTTAAATTACACAATCAAACTTTTAAGTCATTTTGTGGAAGTAGAGTTTGAATATGTAGCAAGAGAAGAGAATAAAAGAGCAAACAACCTAGCCCAATCGGCCTCAGGATATAAAGAGCCGAAAATGGATCAAATCAAAATCGAAAAAAGATTATTACCATCGGTTTTCGTAAGAGAACCGATGACCGCGCCACTTGAAGTACAAGAAGATTGGAGAAAACCCTTGGTAGAGTTCCTTAATAATCCTAATATTCAAGTCAGTTATCAATTACGGAAGATGGCACTCGGCTATTGTTTGTTAAATGGGCAACTCTAATAAGAGGACAGCCGAGGAAGTGTTACTGAAATGTTTAGGACCCGAGGAAGCCTTGCTAGTCATAGGCGAAACTCATGAAGGTCTGTGCGGAGCACATTTAGCCGGAAAAAGGCTGAGATGGACAATCCGACACTTAGGATACTATTGGCCAACTATGCATGAGGATTGTATAAAATATGCCAGAGGATGTCAAGAGTGTCAATTTCATAGCTCCATACAAAGGGTTCCTGCTTCCGAGATGTATACAATCATTAAACCTTGGCCCTTTCGAGGATGGGCCATGGACTTAATCGGAGAAATTCAGCCGAACTCTTTGGCTGGACATAAGTTCTTAATAGTGGCTGTGGACTATTTTACCAAATGGGTAGAAGCGAAACCAACTAGATTAGCCACTCAGAAAGATATCATAGATTTTGTAGAATATTCTATAATCCATCGTTTCGGGATTCCCGAAACCATCACAACCGATCAAGGTACCATGTTCACTGGGGGCAGTTTTCACGATTTATAGAATCGAGAAAAATAAAATTGATTCATTCCTCTCCTTATTATGCTCAGGCTAATGGACAGGCCGAGGCAGCAAACAAAGTTATTATAAATTTAATGAGACGGCATATAGGAGAACATCCAAGGAAATGGAATGAAAAACTTTCTGAAGTTTTATGAGCGTGTCGAACTTCTGTAAAGACCACTACAGGAGTCACTCCGTTCAAATTAGTTTACGGCCACGGGGCCGTAATACCAGCAGAGATAATAGTTTCTTCCCTAAGGGTTGAAAGGCAAGAAGATTTATTAGCAGAAGAATACAAGGTCTTGATGCATGAAAATTTAGACGAAATAGATGAAACTCGGCTGTTAGCTTTTGATCACATGCAAGCTCATCAGAGCAGAGTAAGACAAGCTTATAACAAAAAAGTTAAGGCAAAAACTTTCTCCGTAGGAGAATTAGTAGTAAAATTGGTATTGCCTATCGGTCGAAAAGACCGAATATATGAAAAATGGTCCCCAAATTAGGAAGGGTCATTTCAGATACACGAAGTAACAATGGGTAATGCATATTTTTTGAAAACATTAGAAGGAGTAGTAAATGAAAAGCCGATCAATGAAAATAATTAAAAAAATATTATTCATCCATGTGGAATAATAGTGGATGACTAGAAGGATAAAATTATTATAAGTCTTTCCAAAAAGTATATATATTACAGCCAAAATCAGGAGATTATGAAAGCAAACTCTTGAATTGTTCCCACTCGGCCACCAAGTTAGACTGAGCAAGATTAGCGGCATGTCTTCTTCGCTTCATCAAAGGATGGAATTTGTAGAGTTGAGAAAGTTGAGCGGATGGACATACCTTCATCTTGTTTAGACTGATATTGTGAGCGAAGAGAAGTTCGGTCGTCATGCGCCCGGGCCAATGCTTTCTCGGCTTCGGCAAGCTCTTCTTTTAGAGAAACAATACGTTGTTGAAGAGCCAATTCTTGATCTTGCAAGGCTTGATCTTGTTTGTTAAAGTCGGTCAAAGGGGCAGCCACGTCAGCAACCTTTATTTTCAGAAGACCGACTTGAGAAAAATGAGTATCCAAGACGCCTTGTTCGGAAAAGAGTGTTTGTTGCCGAACTAGAAGGGCCGAAAGATGAGTGGATAAAGCCTCAGCAAAACATCATTCTAAGGAAGGTAAATCGGCTTGATGCAGCAAATCCAAAAGGAGCGCCCCGAGCCGATCCAATTGTTCTGTATTCTGTGCCAAGAGAGGAAGACCACTACTATATAATTTTAAACATTCGGCAAACTTTTCTCTGGTATCAGCCGAAGTGGTAAAGGAGTCCGTTTCCTTATTAGATTTAGGGCTCGACGTTATTAGCTCTTGTAAGGAAAGAGCTAACGCATCTTGAGTTTGAGGAGGAGGCGAAGTCGTGGCCTCAGCTGGCGACCGGGATGGAAAAAATTGTTCTGTTAGTTCTCTTTCTTGTTCTTGTTCTTCCATCTTTTTCTTCTCTTCTTCTTTTCTCTCTTTCTCTCTTTCTCGTTCATTTTGTTTTTTTCTGTTCTTCTCTTTTCTGTTTTATTTCTTCTTCTCTCGTTTTACTTTTTCCTTTTTCAGTCTGTTTTTAATCTTTTTTCTTCCCTTCTTCTTCTTTGCTCGCCTGTTTTCTCTCTTCTCCTCGTTTCTTATCAAGACGAGCTTCCCGTCTAGCTTGTCTTTCAGCGTCAGAACTTTCTTTCCCCAACAAGGAAGTAGAACGGATGAACAACTTGCCTTTGGATGACGGCTGTTCAACCGAAGGAGATAATGGAGGTGATCCAATTGAAGAATGAGAAGGCGAAGAATCTATCAGTATAGGTTGAGGAATTACCTCGGACCGCGTTGAATCGTCTGGAGATTTAGAAGTGGATTCCACACCTTCGTCTGCATCATCGACCGGCGGGAGTCCGGTCGAGAATGTATCTTCAGCAAGCATAGGCGTACGAGTTCTAATTGTTACAGTCTTACGCCGCTTACGCTGCGGCGGATCGATTGGTTGGTCAGAAACAATCGGCCTCTTTTCAGAATGTTGGGCCGACAAAGTAGGAGTTGGAATCGGCTGATAGGAAAAATTAATAATTAGCCGAAAAGAGTTATTTGAAAAGGAAGAAAGATATGATGATAAGTCGAGACGTACCATAGAAGGATGAGACGAGGCTTCAGGTCTTTCATCCGAATTGCTTCCTAAAGGTCCATGTCCTCGGTCAGGTGAAGATGTTTTGCCTAAATAAAAGAATTATAATTGAAGAATAAGCCAATTAAACACAAGGAGGAACGAGGATCAATAACAAATATGAGACAACACACCTTCAGTATGGTTAAGTCGCCGAAGAACGGGCTGCATCATTGGAAAGAAATTTTTTTCACAAAAATCGGTCCAAGCTCTTCCATAGCGATTCTGTAACTCCCGAATGATTCGGCCGAAAGCTAACCAGCTTAAAATATCGACGAAGCCGGTTACCCAGGGCCGAGATTCTGTCAACATCAGCGGGCTTTTTGTCGGAGGACGTCCGCGAGCAGTATTGCTGGTAAAAAACTTTGCTGGAACAGGGAGGGCTTGAATGAAACCAAACTGCCGAGCAACAAAGTGAGGGGAATACACCTCGGTGCTAGGCATCAATTTAGATCTGATTTTCAAGCCGATGTGTAAATCTCTGGGAGCCAGAAAAGAATACCAGACTTCGGAGTATCCGCTGGCACGAGAAGAAGCTAGTTCATCTTGGATAGACTCGAACTGAGTAAGGAGCTAGGATGGCCCAGTAATGCGTTCTCCAAAGATGGACCATTTGATAGAGATACTTCTCTCTTTTTCATAAAAGACCAAGAAATATGCAGCAAGATCAATCGGTTGGCCTGAAGTAAAGGGCTCTGGACAGCCGAGTGCTAAGCCATATGTGTCGAAAGAAGGAGCCAAATGAAAATCCAAGGGAGTTCGGCAGAAATAAGGGAAATAAATTTGAAGGCACATTTGCAAAAACCATAAAACTCCACATCCTGAACTAATGATAACTCCTTCACCGGACGGGAGGGGTTTAATCGATTCAAAGATTTCTCGGTATACAAAAGCAAGAAAATAAGTGCCGAGTGCTAATTTTTCACCGTTGGCTAAAGCAACGGCGATTGGGAGAAAATCTCGGTTGATTTTTTTAGAACGGGTGCAAAATAGGTTATGGCAAAGCCAATACAGAAGAAAGACTATGTGTTTCTTACTGGGTGACAGGATCAGGAGCCTGACCTGCGAAACGACGGATGAATTTGGTATATGCCAGGTCCATCTTAGGATCAAGATGGGCCTCAAAGTCATCGACACCGTCGGGACAATAAGCCATCGAAAGGGTAACGCCATGAGGGCGAAGGCCGACTATCGCCGCTACGTCGAGAAGAGTAGGAGTGAAAGGTCCTCCTCTGAAGAAAAAAGTGTTAGAAGTAGTAGACCAATAACATAGAGCCGATGCCAAAAGCAAATGGTCGGCGATGGGTGGAGTTCTGGAAAGCTGGATAGCTTCATATATCCCAACTTCACGCCATGTATCGGAGTAAGATGCATGGACTCGATCTAACCAGGCAATGTAAGCATCAGAGATGCTTGGCCAAGTTCGAAGACTTCTTCCAACGGATGAAGAAGTAGTCCAGGAAGACAAGTCAATGGATTTCGCCAGGAATGGGAGACCCTCAGTCGAGAAAGGAGAATCTTCAGGAATAGGGTCCTCAAAAAATGAAGGGCCAAGAACAAGTCGAGAGGGGTCATTTTTGACAAATATACGAAGAAGAGTATAATCGATAGATGGAGAAGAAGGAAGCGGCGGAACGGGAGCCACTTGAAGTAAATAACAAAAGAAATATGCGTAGAAGAAGAGAAGGTGGAAGAAGAAACCAGAGGAAAGGAGTCGGGTCGCCGAAAAAGAGGAAGAAAAAAGAGATGTTAGCCGTCAGGAGGTCTTTTCGGAGGTTTAAACTCATGATGATGAAAGGACAATATTATAAATGACCTAATTAATGCCGCACATAAGACAAAAAGAAGATCGGGAAAATTATGGCCGTTAGAAGGTGAAAAGACGGCTGAGAATAAAAGAATGTAGTCCCTTTTGTTAATTCCGAAATTCTGATTATGAGTCTATACGTCATCTACCGAACAAACGTTCGGAAGCTGCCGAGGGGGCAATTGTTGATACCTCGAAAATCGTGCGGCCGTATGAGACTGGCGTATGAAAATTACAAGGGAACAGTAAACCGGGTGTTGGAAATATGCACCAAAAAACTAAAAGACGGTTGTTGAAAATCGCTTACGGTTGAGATTAGCCAGGAGTGGCTCGAGAAAAGAGGGACTGGCCGATCATGGTAATAACTGAAGACCTTAGGCGGATACAATAAATTAACAGAAAACGCCTTGGGAAGAGATCTTTTTTCCTTCAGAGAAACAAGAAGACCATTTTCAATTCCTGCATTATTTTCTGTGTTTTCTAGGAGTAGTCCAATTGTAATTTTCTTTTCCAGCATTTACTGCTTTTTCTAGGAATAGTTTAAGATAGATTTAGTCCCTGTAAACAGTCCGATTCTACATATATATATATATATATATATATATATATATATATATATATATATATATAAAATTTCCATTCGGCTCGTCAGCCGACCTAAGTATTCTCTTTTATCCACATTTGCTCGGCTCATCAGCCGATACAACATTTCGTATGCTATCAGAACTCGGCTGATCTGATCCCTCATCGGCCGAATCATTTGATACAGTTTAGGGCGCAAATCTCGAGGGTCATTTCAAAAAGTCATTTTACCTTTTCGCACACACATCGAAAAGGCCCGAACTCGATCAACGGTCCAGAAAAAATAGTGTAGTACACTGAATTTCAGTGCATCGTACTGAACTTCTACAAATTGTAGAGTTCCAGTGAGAAAATGGCATAAGAGGCTATGTGCGAGGCTTCGACCAAGTTTAGGACTTATGCGAAGTGTTTTCGGCGCAAAAGAGGCGTGAAAACGGACCTCGATAAGTTAAAACTGCAGAATTGGTAAAGTCTGCACTGGATTCCGGTATGTGAACTCTAATACCGGAATTTGGAGCTTGGTATACCGGTATGTGAAACAGTATACCGGAATGCTGTGTTAAACCGAGAAACCGAGCTCTCGGGTTTGCGGAATTCTTCGGGGTATACCGGTATGTGAAATGGTATACCGGTATACGTTGGTCGAAACAGTGAACCTAACTCTCGGGTTATGCAGAATCCCTGAGGTATACCGGAATAAACACCCGTATACCGGTATGCAAATGGGCATACCGGTATACAATGCCCAGAGTGGGCTGAGTGTTGTGTTGTGTGTGGAGAGGGGCATTTTGGTCTTTTCACATACGTGGGGGTATTTGAGAGGCTGGGAACACTTCCCTTTCACAGAGTTCTTCTTCCCCACTACTCCTCTCCCTCTCCTCTCACTTTCTCTCTCTAGAGATCTCTCCAAAAGCTTGGAGAAGTGGTGGATTGATCTTGGAAAAGGCTTCCAAAGGAGAAAAGAAGCTTCTTGGTGCAAGAAGAAGCTTGGGGATTTCGTGATTAAGGTTAGTACCTCATGTGTTGGGTTCAAACCTTGGATTTAATCCTTTGAAATGAGATTTTTGGGAACCCTTGGCAACCTAAACCACAAATGGTGGGTGTTTGGCCATGAAATCTAGGGTTTGGCTTGCATGCATGCAAACCCTAGGTAGAATGAAGGCTTTTGCAATGTGAGGTTCTAAAAATATTTGGACCTTCGATAATTGCAATTGAGGCTTAGGAAATCATGTTGGAGCACTTGATTTCATATATTGAGTTGATTTTAGGGTTCGTAACGAGTAACGAACCGTTTTCTTGTAGAAGCTTGGGTTGAAGCAAGAACTCTAAGCTTGGACACTTAGGAGCTTGAAGAATACAAGGATTTGAAAGCTCTTGAGGTGTGGGTTTGTGTTTACCGAAGTGATTAGGTCACTTCCATGTCTAGGGTAATTATCCATTTAAAAATAAAATGGTATGTGTTGAGAACCCTAGCATTTTGCATGTTGGCAAAGGTAAAATCATGATAGGTAGAACAATGAACTCCTATTGCATGATGGATATTTCAAGTACAATTCAATTATTTATATATATTTATACTTGTTGCATGGTTGCATGTGAGATTTAAAACCTAGTGTTATTGAACATAGGTTGGAACGTGTGAGATTTAAACCTAGTGTCATTGAACATAGGTTGAACATGTGTGAGATTGAAACCTAGTGTCATTGAACATAGGTTGACGTGTGAGATTGAAACTAGTGAACATCATTGAACATAGATTTGACAACACCTGATTGATTGAGAGTCATGTGTTGGACATAGGTTGGAACCAATGTGAGAGATTGGAAATAGTGAGTAACGAGCCTAGGTATGTGATCAAAACCTAGGTCATTATGAACCTAGGAGACTTAGTGACTTGAAACCTAAGATCATGAGATTTTAGTAGTTCAAACATAGTAATGTAGAGACTTAGTGGGATGTGCGACGATTTAAGCTATCATGAGATATTAAGTATGCACGAGATTGCCTAAATGCCGACATGGGATGTGCGACGATTTTTCGCGATCCCGGGTATGCGACGATTTTTCGCTACCGATGCCACATTAGTTTCCGACGGTGCGGCTAATGTGCGATGGGGGTTGCGACGATTTTGCTATCCCGGTATGCGACGATTTCGCTACCATGCCACGATGTTGGCGTATTTTGCCGACATGGGATAGGTGACGATTTCGCGATCCCGGGTATGCGACGATTTTGCTACCGCGCCACGTGTGTTGGGGTGTTGGCGGTGTCGAGGGGGATGTGCGACGATTTTGCTATCCCGGGTATGCGACGATTTCGCTACCATGCCATATGATGGCGGTGTTGAGACGGGGTATGCGACGATTTCGCTATCCCGAGTATGCGACGATTTCGCTACTCGAACGAGGAGGTGACAAGCTCACTCCTTGAATGTTGGAACAGATATGGTGAGACGGCGATTCCGAAACCATAAGTAAACGACAAGTAAAAGAACTTGGTCATTGTGAGACATAGGATGAACCTAGGAGAGAATGATAGATTATATTTCATTTGGTTGCATCCTTTATGTTTATTTACTAAGCATGTAAATAATTGTTGCATAGTTATATATGATCTAACTTATGCATATGGTGTTTCTTTGGACCTGGTGGGTCGAGCTTCTCTCTTGGGTGGCCTTACCCACTGGGAACTATGTTTATATTTCTCACCCCCCCATTTTCCAGGTCCTTCCGCGAGTGAGGCGGCGGCGGAGCGAGGCAAGGGTTTGGCTCTTTAGATAGCGGCCCTTCCATTTTGGTGATGCATAGAGTTGTACCCCTATTTTGGACTATGATAGCATAGGGGATTTTCATTCTTGTATGAATGTTGTATATTCCATAGTTTTGGAACATGATGTATGGAATGAAAGTGAAAGAAAATCAAAAATTTGGACATGTATATGGTGCCTTGTGATGTAATAGAAGTAGAACTTCTTTATGTTGATGCTTTCCTTGTGCAACTCTTGTACTCCGTTCCTAGTTGGAACATTGTGGATAAGCTTGTGTTGTGACGCCTTGGGCGGGTAGAAAGGACTCTATCCGTTCGGCGGGTCTGGGGCATGCGCCCGTGTGGTTATCCTTTCCACCTAGTTGGTGTTAAAGGACCGGCGGGGCGTGACAGACTGAGGTGGTATCAGAGAATAGAAACGGTCTAGGTTGACCTAAGAAACCCTAGGATGGAAATGACCTAGGAGTGTAGGCTCGTGAGTGACGAGATCTTTGATGTGGCGAAAGATAAGTGATTGGGTTATGTCCTTATGCCTCTAGTTGGAAATAGAGGTAGATTCGAGGTGTGTCTTATTCTTCACCAAGTGTGTTCATGTTGGCGGCCGACAACATGAAAACCAAGTGAGGGGAATAAGGACCCTTGTGTGACTTTCGCCTAGATTGGGTTCACGTTTATTTTCGTGAAATGTTATGTCGCAAATGACTTTGAATGTCATGAAATGACCAAAGTCATTGTGTTTTCAGGATAATGGTACGTGGACGGCCTCCTAAGAGGGCTGGGCTCGGAGGATCGAGCGTGGCTCCCGAACAACTCGGGGAGGGCGAGAACTCGGCTCTTCGCAATGAGTTGACCGAGCTAATGGGCGTGGTTCGGCAACAGGCCGAAGCCATGCAGCGACAGGAGGAGCAAATTAAAAGGCTCCAAGACGAGATGGCGCGGCAGACGGCTGCGACTAGGGAGGAGAGATCGGGGGGAGTACCTCCGGCCTCTGCTTCGGCACCGGCCCGAGGAGGTGACACCGGCGCCGGCCGTGGTGCCACCTGCGCCACCGGTTGTAGCCGAGGGGTCGGGTTCCCCTATACCCGATTCCGACATGGAGGATGCGGAGCGAGAGCGCGCACTTGCGGCTCTCATGAGGTTCAAAAAGTTCAACCCGCCCATCTTTTTAGGGGGGGGAGAACGTGGATCCGTGGGACGTAGAGACATGGATCGACGTAATCGAGACGCTCTTCGAGGACCTTTTATACCTTGGAGAGGGACAAGGTGCACCTCGCCGTTCATTGTCTAGAGCGGTCGGCGAAGGTGTGGTGGAAGGGGGTTCGACGTGATCGACTCTCTAGCCTTCCGCCGCCGCCATCGTGGGAAGAGTTTCGGGGTATGGTGTTCGCCACCTATTTTCCCGATAGCGAGAAAAGGAAGCTTCAAGAAAGGTTCCGCAAGTTGAAGCAGGGGAACCGCTCGGTGCGCGAGTACGAGAGGGAGTTCTCGTACATCATTAATTGCGTACCGCACGTTGTCCGCGGAGAGTTGGACAAGGTCGATTGTTTCGTGCGCGGACTTCGACCGGATATCTTTCGGGCGGTGCACGCCCTCAAACTTAGGACCTTTGCGGAGGTCTTGGACCGTGCTCTTTGGGTGGAGCACGGGAATGCATGTGCGCGCGAGGAGCGCGAGTCTTGGGAGAGAGAAAAAGACAAAGAGAAGGGAAAGAAGCGACCGGCGGGTGGCTCGGGGGGGCAATCTAGCTCTAAGTGGCCCCCGAAGCACTCGCAGCCGCAAAATCAGTCCCGAGGGTCCCAACGGAACCGACCCTCGACCCAATGCCCGATTTGTGGCGGCCCCCACGGCCCTCAACAATGTGACCATTGTGAGGGCCGGTGCTACAAATGCGGACAGCCGGGCCATATGCGGTACAATTGCCCGATGGACGATAGCCGAGCACCGTCGTCGGCGTCGGCGTTTGCGCCACCGAGGCAGCTTGCGGGCATTCCACCCGCGGCGATGTCGGCAAGCCGTGCACAGCCGCCGAGACCATTGGAGGGCCAGCGGCCAGCACCCAGTGGACGAGTATTCGCCTCTCAGGTGGAGGAGCCTGCTACCCAGGAGGACGTCGTGGCAGGTATTGTGTTAATTAAAGGCATTCGATGTAGAGCTTTGTTTGATACTGGTGCATCGCATTCATTCATTGCTCGATCATTTGCTATTGCACATGGAATAGAAATCATAGATGCCACACATGCAAGAACGGTGCAAGTACCTGAACACACTTTTTGTGTACATCACGCGTGTGTAGATTGCCCCGTGAGGGTTGAAAATTGGATCATGCCAGCTGATTTGCTGGTATTAAATCGAATGAGTGAATATGATTTGATCCTAGGAATGGATTGGCTCTCTAAGTATCATGCTACTATCGATTGTGAGAGCCGGATAGTGAAGTTTAAAGAACCCGGACACAAAGAGTTTGTGTACCGTGGGTGTAAGAGTTCGCTCTTTGCTTCAATGGTGTCCACGTCGCAAGCAAGAAAGCTCATTGCTAGTGGTTGCATTGCCTACTTGGCGACGGTAGTGGATGACCGAAAGGAAGTGTTGGGACTTGAGGACATTCCTATAGTCCAAGAGTTTCCGGATGTGTTTCCGGCGGAGTTGCCCGGAATGCCACCGGACCGGGAAATAGAATTTGTGGTCGATTTGCTCCCAGGTACGGCGTTGATCTCTAAGGCCCCGTACAGGATGGCACCCACGGAACTGAAGGAGTTGAAAGCACAATTGCAAGATTTAATGGACAAGGGTTTCGTAAAGCCAAGTGTGTCACCTTGGGGAGCCCCTGTTCTATTTGTGAAGAAAAAGGACGGTTCGCTGCGGTTGTGTGTGGATTACCGCGAGTTGAACAAAGTGACCGTCAAGAATAAGTACCCGTTACCCCGAATTGATGACTTGTTCGATCAGTTGCAAGGGTTTCGGGTGTACTCAAAGATTGATTTGCAATCCGGTTATCACCAATTGAAGATCAAACCGGAGGATGTGCATAAGACCGCGTTTAGGACGCGGTATGGACATTATGAATTCACGGTTATGCCTTTTGGGCTTACCAATGCCCCGACAGCGTTCATGGATTTAATGAACCGTGTGTTCAAACCACTATTGGATCAATTTGTGGTTGTGTTCATAGATGATATTCTTGTCTACTCTCGGAGTGAAGAGGAACATAGGGAGCACCTAAGGATTGTGCTTCAAGTTCTTCGAGAGAACAAGTTGTTCGCCAAATTGAAAAAGTGCGAATTCTGGATCCGTGAGGTTGCTTTCTTGGGTCACGTAATTTCCGCAGGAGGAGTTTATGTGGACCCTATGAAAGTAGAGGCAGTCAAGGATTGGCCTCGCCCGACCAATGTCACGGAAGTACGAAGCTTTTTGGGTCTTGCGGGGTACTATCGGCGGTTCGTGGAGGGATTTTTAAAAATCTCCGGTCCACTAACGCGTCTTACCCGCAAGGGAGCCAAATATATTTGGAGCGAGGAATGCGACCAAGGCTTTAAGGAGCTAAAGGAAAGGTTGACTTCGGCTCCGGTACTCGCCTTGCCGATTGCGGGGGAGGGTTATGTGGTGTATAGTGATGCATCACGTCGTGGTCTTGGGTGTGTGCTTATGCAGAGAGGACAAGTAATAGCATACGCCTCTCGACAGCTGAAGAGCTATGAGCAGAATTATCCCACCCACGACTTAGAGCTTGCGGCGGTGGTGTTCGCACTTAAGTTGTGGAGACACTACCTATACGGGGAGCATTGTGAGGTGTACACGGATCACAAAAGTTTAAAGTATTTATTCACTCAGAAGGAGTTGAACTTGAGGCAACGGAGGTGGTTGGAGTTGATAAAAGATTACGACTTAACCATCTTGTACTACCCCGGTAGAGCCAATGTGGTGGCCGATGCGCTCAGTAGGAAATCCGTGGAGAACTTCGCAATTGAGATGACGGGACAAATGCCGTTAATCAAGGAAATGGGCCGATTTGACTTGGAAGTCGTGGCCCCGGGCGTCCCCGCTAAACTTATGAGTCTCGAGGTGTGGCCGACCTTGTTGGAGCAAATAAAGGAAAAGCAATCCGGTGACCCGGAGCTCCGAAAGGTGCGGGATACTATCGAGAGCGGGCATGCCGGTGAGTATCATATAGATTCGATGGGCGCAATTCGATTTCGAAATCGATTGTGCGTGCCGAAAGTTGAGGACATTCGTAGGAAAATCTTGAAAGAAGCTCACACTTCTCCCTATGCGATTCACCCGGGCGGCACCAAAATGTATAAGGACCTCAAAGTGCATTATTGGTGGCCGGGGATGAAACTTGATGTGGGACGCTTTGTGGCACAATGCTTAGTATGCCAACAAGTAAAGGCCGAGCGTCGCTTTCCGGCGGGAAAATTGCAAGGATTGCCCATTCCAGTTTGGAAGTGGAAAAATATCGCGATGGATTTTGTTGTGGGCTTACCTCGATCGCTAGGTGGCCACGATGCGATATGGGTGGTGGTGGATCGTTTGTCAAAGTCGGCACACTTTTTGCCAATCCACACCACTTGGTCGGGAGACAAGTTAGCCCAAGTCTACCTGGACGAGATTGTGCGGTTGCACGGGGTTCCGACCTCGATTGTTTCAGATCGAGATCCCCGTTTCACATCGCATTTTTGGAAAAGCTTGCAAGAAGCTTTGGGTACACGACTCGATTTCAGTTCAGCATTTCATCCTCAAACTGACGGTCAATCGGAAAGGACAATTCAGATTTTGGAGGATATGCTACGAGCGTGTGTGTGTTGGACTTCAAAGGAGCGTGGCCTACTCATTTGCCGATGGCTGAATTTGCTTACAATAATAGCTATCAAGCTAGCATCGGTATGGCACCTTTTGAGGTTTTGTATGGAAGAAAATGCCGCTCTCCTATTCATTGGAGTGAAGTCGGCGAGAGAAGGGTCTTAGGACCGAACGTGTTGCGTGAAGCGGAGGAAAAGGTCCGCTTGGCACGCGAACGCTTATCGACGGCGCAATCTAGACAAAAGAGTTATGCGGATCGACGTCGACGAGATTTGGAGTTCGCGGTAGGAGACCGCGTCTTCTTGAAGGTCTCACCCATGAGAGGGGTGAAGCGATTTGGTGTGCGGGGTAAGTTGAGTCCCCGTTACATTGGACCTTATGAGGTTTTGGAGCATGTGGGATCCGTAGCATATCGGCTAGCTTTGCCGCCAAAACTTGCGGGGGTACACAATGTGTTCCATGTATCGACCCTCCGCAAGTATGTATATGATCCGGCGCACGTCCTCGAGTATGTACCTATGGAACTTCATGAGGATATGACTTATGAGGAGTTCCCCTTGTGCATCATGGATCACGAGGTGAAAAGTTTGAGGAACCGTGAAATCCCTTATGTGAAAGTACAATGGACAAATCACGGTGAGCGCGAAGCTACATGGAAATTGGAAAGCTCGATGAAGGAGCGGTTTCCTTACCTCTTCGCTGAGTCCAGCTGAGGTATGATTTTAGTTTCGCGGCCGAAACTCTCTTTAAGGGGGGTGGAATGTAGTACACTGAATTTCAGTGCATCGTACTGAACTTCTACAAATTGTAGAGTTCCAGTGAGAAAATGGCATAAGAGGCTATGTGCGAGGCTTCGACCAAGTTTAGGACTTATGCGAAGTGTTTTCGGCGCAAAAGAGGCGTGAAAACGGACCTCGATAAGTTAAAACTGCAGAATTGGTAAAGTCTGCACTGGATTCCGGTATGTGAACTCTAATACCGGAATTTGGAGCTTGGTATACCGGTATGTGAAACAGTATACCGGAATGCTGTGTTAAACCGAGAAACCGAGCTCTCGGGTTTGCGGAATTCTTCGGGGTATACCGGTATGTGAAATGGTATACCGGTATACGTTGGTCGAAACAGTGAACCTAACTCTCGGGTTCTGCGGAATCCCTGAGGTATACCGGAATAAACACCCGTATACCGGTATGCAAATGGGCATACCGGTATACAATGCCCAGAGTGGGCTGAGTGTTGTGTTGTGTGTGGAGAGGGGCATTTTGGTCTTTTCACATACGTGGGGGTATTTGAGAGGCTGGGAACACTTCCCTTTCACAGAGTTCTTCCCCCCACTACTCCTCTCCCTCTCCTCTCACTTTCTCTCTCTAGAGATCTCTCCAAAAGCTTGGAGAAGTGGTGGATTGATCTTGGAAAAGGCTTCCAAAGGAGAAAAGAAGCTTCTTGGTGCAAGAAGAAGCTTGGGGATTTCGTGATTAAGGTTAGTACCTCACGTTTTGGGTTCAAACCTTGGATTTAATCCTTTGAAATGAGGTTTTTGGGAACCCTTGGCAACCTAAACCACAAATGGTGGGTGTTTGGCCATGAAATCTAGGGTTTGGCTTGCATGCATGCAAACCCTAGGTAGAATGAAGGCTTTTGCAATGTGAGGTTCTAAAAATATTTGGACCTTCGATAATTGCAATTGAGGCTTAGGAAATCATGTTGGAGCACTTGATTTCATATATTGAGTTGATTTTAGGGTTCGTAACGAGTAACGAACCGTTTTCTTGTAGAAGCTTGGGTTGAAGCAAGAACTCTAAGCTTGGACACTTAGGTATCGTTTGGTTCGGGGATAAGCAAAAAGTGACTATTCCAGGGATAGGTATAAATTGAGGTATAAGCGGGGATTAAATTAATTTTGCGTTTGGATGAAAAGTAGATTTTTCTCGGGAATAAAGAAAATAGTGTTTGGATGGTTTGATTGGAATTGCGAGGATAAGAATAATTATAATTTTAAACAATAATATTTTATCTAATTAATTTAGACGAAATATTAATTAAGTAATAATTTAACTTATTTAATCTACTAAATAATTATGAATATTGCTAAAAACCCTTAATATTAATAAATAAATTAATTGGTAATTAATAATTTAATTAATTACAAATAATTTAATAAAATAATAAATTAATAAATAAATAAATTAGTTAATAATAGTTAGATAGATGATTAATTAAGAAAATAATTAAATTACTCAAAAAATATTAATTAATTAAACAATATAATTAATTATTTTAATTAGTAAATTAATTAAAATAATGAATTAATTACTCAAAAAATTAATTAAATATTTATTAAAGTAATAAATTAAATAGTTAATTAATTATCTAGTTAATTAGTAAATAAATTAATATATAAATTATTAATTAAATAATATTTATTATAAATCTAGCTTGGATATTTTATTCTTTTATTATTAATTAAATATATTATGTTTATATAATTTATGTTTAAATAAATTTATAATCTTAATTAAATTTAGAATTAAGCTTGGAATAGCGCTATTCCGTCAAAACGATGGAATAGTTTATCCCAGCTATTCCGGAATAACCGAGAATAACGAAGTTTGACCGGGATAAAATATCCCGGCCAAACTTCGTTTCGTTTGGCGGAATAGCGGGGATAACTTCGTTATCCCCGCTTTAACCCCCGAACCAAACGGGGCCTTAGGAGCTTGAAGAATACAAGGATTTGAAAGCTCTTGAGGTGGGTTTGTGTTTACCGAAGTGATTAGGTCACTTCCATGTCTAGGGTAATTATCCATTTAAAAATAAAATGGTATGTGTTGAGAACCCTAGCATTTTGCATGTTGGCAAAGGTAAAATCATGATAGGTAGAACAATGAACTCCTATTGCATGATGGATATTTCAAGTACAATTCAATTATTTATAATTGTTGCATGGTTGCATGTGAGATTTAAACCTAGTGTTATTGAACATAGGTTGGAACGTGTGAGATTTAAACCTAGTGTCATTGAACATAGGTTGAACATGTGAGATTGAAACCTAGTGTCATTGAACATAGGTTGGACATGTGATTGGAACCTAGAGTCATGGAACCTACGTTGGCAATGAGTAAGTAAGCCTAGTGTTATCAAACATAGGCGAGACTTAGTGACTTGAACCTAAGATCATGAGATTTAGGTTGGCAAGTAATGTAAAGAATGGGATGTGCGACGATTTTGCTATCCCGGGTATGCGACGATTTCGCTACCATGCCACGAGTTGGCGGTGCCGACATGGGATAGGTGACGATTTCGCGATCCCGGGTATGCGACGATTTCGCTACCGCGCCACGTGTTGGCGGTGTCGAGGGGGATGTGCGACGATTTTGCTATCCCGGGTATGCGACGATTTCGCTACCATGCCATATGATGGCGGTGTTGAGACGGGGTATGCGACAATTTCGCTATCCCGAGTATGCGACGATTTCGCTACTCGAACGAGGAGGTGACAAGCTCACTCCTTGAATGTTGGAACAGATATGGTGAGACGGCGATTCCGAAACCATAAGTAAACGACAAGTAAAAGAACTTGGTCATTGTGAGACATAGGATGAACCTAGGAGAGAATGATAGATTATATTTCATTTGGTTGCATCCTTTATGTTTATTTACTAAGCATGTAAATAATTGTTGCATAGTTATATATGATCTAACTTATGCATATGGTGTTTCTTTGGACCTGGTGGGTCGAGCTTCTCTCTTGGGTGGCCTTACCCACTGGGAACTATGTTTATAGTTCTCACCCCCCCATTTTCCAGGTCCTTCCGCGAGTGAGGCGGCGGAGCGAGGCAAGAGTTTGGCTCTTTAGATAGCGGCCCTTCCATTTTGGTGATGCATAGAGTTGTACCCCTATTTTGGACTATGATAGCATAGGGGATTTTCATTCTTGTATGAATGTTGTATATTCCATAGTTTTGGAACATGATGTATGGAATGAAAGTGAAAGAAAAGAAAAAATTTGGACATGTATATGGTGCCTTGTGATGTAATAGAAGTAGAACTTCTTTATGTTGATGCTTTCCTTGTGCAACTCTTGTACTCCGTTCCTAGTTGGAACATTGTGGATAAGCTTGTGTTGTGACGCCTTGGGCGGGTAGAAAGGACTCTATCCGTTCGGCGGGTCTGGGGCATGCGCCCGTGCGGTTATCCTTTCCACCTAGTTGGTGTTAAAGGACCGGCGGGGCGTGACAAACAGAGTACAACAAGTTCATACAACATAAAGAACTACATGCTATTAGAAGATAAAATTCTCTTACTAAGCCAAATGTCCACTCACACAAAGCAAAAGCTCTTTTATTAAGACATACCAAACAACGTCACGCCATCATTCAGTCGCTCTCTTTCTATATATATATTTTACATACATACATACATACATACATACATGCATACATACATACATATATATATATATATATATATATATATATATATATATATATATATATATATATATATATATATATATATATATATATATATATATATATATATATATATAAAAGATTGAGATAATTTTTCATGAATGAGCTGAATTAATTGGATCCATCAAATTCTGATTCTCTTCTCATGCTTTTGAGGAATGAGCCACTCCTGGTGATCTCCCGGAGGGGCTTGTTGGTGAAGCGGATGAGATTGTAAGCCCATGCTCCAGCGACCGCCCCGGCAGTGGGGCCTACGATGTACACCCAAATTCCGGTGTACCGATGCAGCACGATCGCATTCCCTAAGCTTCTCGCGGGGTTCATCGATGCTCCTGATATCTGCCTATTAACAAAAATAATAACAATATTATTATTAATTATTTCATATTATAAAAAATTTACCTACATTGGGGTATAAGATTGAAAAAAAACAATCGAAACTAATTTGAAGTTTGCTTGGAAAAAATTATCTAACTTTTGAAAATGCTGATTTAATTTATTATCTAATCCATTTGATTTAAGTCGCCCGATGACTTTGAAAAATTACTACCTGTGCCAAACACATCCATACATTCATTCACAGCATTTTTGTCGGTGCAATTTATTCACCCTCCATTTCATTTGATAATTTAATTCTCATCTCCAAATAAATACTAAAATTTTTCTATCTATGAATTGGATGGTTGAACAAAAGTAAAGATATGTGTTGACCTTATACATCTCGTACAGGGTGCATATATGTTCATAGAAATTTCTGATGCAAATAAAATAATTTTATATAGTATCTAATAAAGTTAAAAAAAGAAAAAAAGAAAAACTAGATAGTCGTTTTGAAATAGCTCAAATTTCATATTGGTTTGGAACATCTTTACCTAAATATGATCTAATAGAAAATATTGTGTAATCGTGCTCATACCCAGATAAAAGCGCGTTGAGTAGGACAGTGGCTCCCACGGCCAACCCAGCTAATTCTCCAATCTGAACAAGTGAAAATGTCATGAGCTTAATTAGTAAGAAATACTAACTCACAAATTTTGACTCGCTCAACCTAGTCAACCAACATTGAATAATTAATGACCCAAATAATTAATTTTAAAAAAAATAAAGTGATAAGACTTTTGTATTAATAATAGGCTAAATTACATAAAATATTTATGTCAATACCCGTTTTTTTACTTTCTCCCCTGTCATTCAAAAACCTACATTAATTTTGCCCCCCTTAAAAAATAAAAAATATTCAAAGGAAGGTACGGTGTGACAAAATAACCAAAATGCCCTCATCTTTTTTATCTCCTCCTCTCCAATCTTGCTCATCCCGCATCCCGCACCTCGCCCACGCCTCTCTTGACCCCAACTCCGACTTCGTGCGAGGGCGAGACGGCGGAGGGCGAGGCGGCGGCCGAGGGCATATGTGTGGGCATGAATGAGGGTTTCAGAGATAATTTGGGTATAAAAAATAAGATATAAACGGAACTCTAACGGAACACTGATGGCGGGGGGCGAAGTGAATATTTTTTATTTTTTAAGGAGGCAAAGTGTAGGTTTTTGAATGACAGGGGAAAAGTAAAAAAAGCGGGTATTGACGTGGAGGTTTTCTGTAATTTAGTCTTAATAATATATCATTTTAATTAACAGCGCACAAACAGAATAAGTACGAGTTTAATTAAAATTTGAAACAAAAAAAAAGGTAAGCCAATTAACTGCACGAGGCTTCTTGTGTTATTGCTGTGATTGTTTCGTGTAAATGAAGAAGTAAATAAATTATCTCACAACTTTAGCACAACAATATATGGTCAAATTTGATTATATTGCAGCATATATTGTGAACTAGCTAGCTAGAGACTTACAGCTCTATTGTCGGTGGCGACACCGGCGAGGACGAACATCAGGTAGAAGGTGATGATGAACTCGAGGACGAGAGATTGGACGTCGGACCCCGTCGGGATTGTCCCGAAGAAGCGGTTGTGCCCGCCGCCGAACAACAAACGTAGCGTTCCGCTGGCGAGCGTCGAGCCCAGTAGCTGGGCTATGATGTACAACGGCACCTGCATCAGTTGAAAGCAATCGCAAAGTGATTACAACCATTTTAACCAACTTTTCTATCTATTAGAGAAGTACAAGTCAAAATTTTGTTAAAGTATTTATATGAGTATGATGTACAGAAATGTAGGATAAATTAACCTGTTTCCACGGAAACCTTCCGCAAGAAGCAAAGGCGATGGTCACAGCAGGGTTGATATGGGCGCCAGAGATGTGCCCGACAGCGTACACGGTGACCATGACGGCAGACCCCCAGACGATGCATACGCCGGGGAAAGTCACGGCACCCCCCTTGCTCAAATTCACAGCCACCACGCCGCACCCCGCGAAAATCAAGAAATATGTACCAAGTAGCTCCGCAATGATCTGCAAAAAAAAAACCGCAAAAAAAAAAAAAAAAAAAAAAGGAGAGAACAAATGATTAAATAATCCTAACGCAATGACAAACAAAATATTAAAGATAGAAAATATCAAATGAAATGTCAATGATAATGGTGATAAATGTGATCCTGATGAAGTTGGATGGTACGTACGTGGTGGGTTTATTAATTTGCTGGGCAAGTACTGCTGGCGTTTGTTGGCTTGGGCTATGCAGAATCAAATTATGACTAATGCTGTATTAGGTTTGGTTCGGTATAATAATAATTTTAGGACTGATTACTACACATTTAAGATTACCGTATTTGATTCGTCTTATATAATTCATTAATGACAACAGTAAAGTTTATTAATCTAAAAATTATCTTTGCACTCAAATTCACTTAAAATTTGAGTGTAAATTTTACGTATAAGTTTAAATTCAAATTTAAACTTTAAATTTAAATTTAAATGTTGGTTCAATTTTTAAATTCAAGTTTTGATTTTGAGTTGGAATTTTAAATTCAAATTTTGATTCTGATTTCAAATTTTGAATTCAAATTCAAAAATTAAATTCAATATCAATTCAAATTCATATTTTGAATTCGAATTTCAAATTTAAATTTAGATTTTAAATTCGAATTCAGATTTTCAATTCAATGTTCAAATTCAAATTTAAATTGAAAATTTATATTTTGAATTCAAACTTACATATTTCAATTAGATGAGTAATTAAACTTTGAATTTTATTTTGAATTTAAATTTGGGGTAACTGGAGTGTGGGAAGAGAGATCTTTGGAATTTTTCATAGGTTACAGGATTACCCACAAATAGTAATGCAAAATACATACCCTCTTTTCGGTAATATTTTTTTGGATAATCTTGTACTATTAGCAATTATCTATGTATCACGAATGCTTTTATAAGTTTCGTGTGTCCGTCGGACATGCGCGTGTCCATGTCGGACTAGTATCCCATGCGGACACGCCATGAATACGCATTTGACACAAGTCCATTACTCATCCTATTAAAAAAATATTTTTATTTTTATTTTTCGCATATATATATAATGTAAGATGAAACATATTTTGGCTTTTTCATTAGCGCATATAATTTTTTTTTGACAATATAATAAATTATATATGGTGGAGAATTTCTTTCCTTAAAATATATAAATTATCAATGAAAATTTTATTAATTTTCATTCGTACGAGAAATATAATAATATTTTAGTAAAACTTATATTTTATATATAATAAATATATATTATTATTAATAATATTATTTTTTATTAACAGTATCCATGTCATATTCGTGTCCTAATTTTTGAAAATTGTGAGTTGTGTCCGACTCGTATCGTGTCCTGTATTCGTGTTCGTGTCCAAGACGTCTAGATAATCCTGTAGTACTGATGGACTTATATATGAGATTTATCAAACGAAACAATTTAAAAAGATTCATATTGATTTTTCAGTAATCTGAAACAAGTGGATACACAAAAAGATGCGTTTTTCTAATTATTTGTAGTAAACAGAAATGCTAAGTTTAATTACATCCAAAAAAGAGTTGTAAACTCTATAATCCTTCATCTAACGATTTTAAAGTTTACTAATCCTTTTTATATTTAGTTTTTTTTATAAAAAAAAAGGCACAAGGCTTGTATAGAAAAAGTGAATTTTCGATGAGATGGTTGTAAGATTACAATCCATTTTGGATTATCAACAAACAGTGTTATTTAGTAAAATATTATTTTGAAGCTAGGCCCCGTTTGGTTTGGGAATAAAGCGAGGATAAGAAAAGTTATCCCTACTATTCCGCCAAACGAAATATTTTTTTGGCCGAAATATTTTATCCCGGTCAAACATTACTATTCCCGATTATTCCAGAATAGCATGAGATAAACTATTCCAACTTTTTAGTGGAACTAGTGTAGGGCCCCCCGTACTTCGCTGCGGGTAGATAGTATTTCAGCCTATTTAAAAATTTTAAAATTTAAAAAATTATAACCAAAGAGAAAAAAAAATCTATAAATTAGCCTTATATATATTATAAAAAATAATATTTTTTATTAATATTTTCTTAACTTTCAGTATTTGAAAGGTTAAATTATTCTAATAACTTTATTCAAAATTCAATTAAACTAATTTATTTTAGTGTCTATTTTATAACTATGTTTTCTAACTAAAAGATTAAAATTGGAGGATTTATATCAAATTATTGAAAAGATGAGGATGTCTTTATCTTATTAGATTACTAATGTTGTAATATTAAACCTTAATTAAATATATCTAATCTATAAAATCTAATAATTAAAATTTATTTAAATGAATAAGATTTGAAATCATTATTAATCAGTTTTAAATATGTGGTATATGTACACATATACACCCGGTATGGGGTGTATATAAATGCATATACACTCAGTGCAGAAATATTTTATAGGGTGCACTATAATTCCAAGAGAGAAAAAAATATCTTCTTACGTCTGGTGCATACTAATACTCCATATATCGCAGAATATAAAATAATTGATATAATATTTAATAATTCATATTATAAAATAAAATATGATATACACTATATAATATAAAATACTTAAATAATTTATTGTACTACAGAAATTTATTTTTAATGCGTATTTTAAAGTCGGTTTACGGTGCAACGTGTACATTCAAAATGTTTCTTTAATATATGGCAATTTTTTATTGGCTAGTGTGTTGGGGGGTGACGTGGTTCTCTTTAGAGAGCATTTTCATGATGTGATGGAAGTGTCAAATAGTATAGACTATTTAATCAGTTTTAAATATGTGGTATATGTAGACATATACACCCGGTATGGGGTGTATATAAATGCATATACACTCAGTGCAGAAAATATTTTATAGGGTGCACTATAATTCCAAGAGAGAAAAAAATATCTTCTTACGTCTGGTGCATACTAATACTCCATATATCGCAGAATATAAAATAATTGATATAATATTTAATAATTCATATTATAAAATAAAATATGATATACACTATATAATATAAAATACTTAAATAATTTATTGTACTACAGAAATTTATTTTTAATGCGTATTTTAAAGTCGGTTTACGGTGCAACGTGTACATTCAAAATGTTTCTTTAATATATGGCAATTTTTTATTGGCTAGTGTGTTGGGGGGTGACGTGGTTCTCTTTAGAGAGCATTTTCATGATGTGATGGAAGTGTCAAATAGTATAGACTATAGATAGTTCTATTCTAAGGTACGTTTAAGCTTTATTATGAATATAAATTTAATTAAAACTAAATTATATAGAAATTATATCTTATTTATTATAATAAATTAATTTTATTATACAATTATTAATTGTATTATATTAATACATATTATTTATAAATATAATAATAATTATTGTAATAATTATTATAATAGATTATACTTAAAAATTTTAATAAATTAAATTTATTAAATAGTTTAAATAGAATTTGCAAATATAAAATTATTTTTTAAATTATTTTTATTAAATTATAATTTATAAAATATATTTTATTAAATAAATATTAATATATTATTTTTATTATAAACTATTTTTATTAAATTATATTTTATGTCAAATTCAACAATCACTTTGTCTACCACGTTTACTATTCCATAAAGTTAACCAAATACAATTTCAGTACTTCCTGAGAAGAGTAGCATTATAAATCAAATGCAATTTTATTTTATTCCTGACTATCCCAGAATAGTGAGCTATTCCAGGGATAAAAAAATTATCTGAATGTTCGTTATTCCTGAACCAAACGGGGAGCCTATTTGGTTCATAGTTTATAATATTCTAATAATTCTTAACATTTTTAATTAAAAATATTCAAATTATTACCATTCAACTCAAGTTGGGAAGTTATAAACAGTGTCAGTAAAACAGTAAAATAATTATTGATTTTTAGGTGGTAGAAATAAAATCATCACGGATTGGTAGGTATTCTCATTTCCACACTTCGATGAGAATCATTAGTAGTCCATTATTAAGAATATACTAGTTCTTAACAACTTTTCAATTGACTTGATAAGTTAGTAATAAACTTGTCATTTCAAATATAAATATACAGTATTTGCGGAATATTATAAATCTTGAACCAAACAGTCCCTTATAGTAACATATACTTATTCCCATTGGTTTATAGATTTGCTAATAAAAAAACGTAGATAGTAGTCCAAAGATTATGAGTCTATTAGCATACATTAATAATAATTAGTAGTTTAGTATAAAACTTCCCATCAATCATTAAATAAAAAGAGATATATAATAATATGTAGCAATATGCCTGAACTTTAACACAATTTGAGATCATAGTCAAAAGTCTAAAGACAATGAAAAATTAATTTCAACAATTTGTTTTCCTAACAAAAACTCATCTGATCTTAAATTATGTTGAAATTCAAAAGAGTCCGAAACTTAACTTTCTAATTTAAAATAAAAAAGGGGAAAAAATGAAGATGCTAATTAATGAGTGCAGAGAGAGAGAGAGAGAGAGAGAGAGAGAGAGGGAGAGAGTGATCGAGAAGTGCTTCACCCACCTTCTGTATGAAATGAACAGAGATGCCTGAGCTACAACATCCTTCGCTTTTGGAAATCTCGTTCGTAGTCTCCTCTCCTCCTCTCGCTTCCTCCATAGCTCTCTCTCTCTCTCTCTGTGTGTGTCTCTCTGTCTCTCACACTACCACCCAAAGAAAGAGAGCTACCAAAAGGAAGATCTAGCAGAAAAAAGAGCTACTCCAAGGGCAAGGGAAAATCCTCAAACTTGGGTTTCTATTTATATTGGCGCCAACTATAGAAAAAGAGGCAGCCAAACAGAGATAGAAGTAAAGAACCCAATAGGGCACCAACTAGAGAGGAGAGAGAGAGACAGAGATGACCTAATAGACTCTTTGCCACTCTTTGCTTTTCTTTGCTCAGATAGAGACGGATTGTACCTAATAGAGTAGGCTAAGAACTTGATGGTTGATATTTCGTGGCAGATGCAATAAATTAATCCTCAGTGGGGTCTGAGGTCATTACAAGAAAAATCATAATAGTCATTCTTGCATAGTTGATTCCACTTTGGAGTCAAATAAGACTAGGAGCCGTATCCCCTTTTAGGGAGAAAGACCCATAGCGGGTCCGATGGAATCAAATCTGCTAACTCTTTTTTTTATTAAAAAAAAAAAATTCTGTGCAGTAGCAAAGGGCCAAAAAAGACTTGTTTAATAAAAAAACCTAGCTTCTTTTACCCCTCATAATATCTCTCTTTATTCTCTCTCAATCATATTTAATTTAATTAATATATTGATTAATATTTTAAAGGTCAAATCTAATCCTACTTAGGTGTTAGTAATTTTTTTTCCTTCTAACTTTTTAATTAGGACGCAAAATATAAGCTATGTATACAGATCTTTATTTGCTTTTATTTAATTGTGAACTTATTCTTTTTATTTATAAAATGAATAGTAGTTGTTTTATATTGTTATGGTATATAAAAATAAAATAAGTACATTAGTAATTTTTATTTACTTGTACTGATTAGTGTTATTGTTTGTGAATAATTATTATTGATTTATTTTTTGTATTTTTTGTTGGCTATTTGGACATGATTAATTTCATGTAGTTTGTAAAAAATTAATTTATTTATCACTAATTTTGCTAGTAAGTATAGAGAAATTTTTAAAAATAAAAATCTCTTCTAGTTCTTTTCAACAGAAGTCATCTCAAACTCAAGAAAGTGGAAGTAAAAATATAGAAGGTTTGATTAATAATATACATCAATCTTCTACTTACAGAAGCGAAGTTGATCTAAATACTCTTACTGTTGATCCTGCAGATAGGAAAAGAATATTAGATTATCATCTAAACATTCATCCTGCAGATAGGAAAAGAATATTAGATTATCATCTAAACATTTAGAATGAAATTAGACGCGCATACTTATAAAAAGGTCCTTGCTAACTTTGAAATCATAGTATTTCCCAAAAAAAAATATTGGAGGTGTATTGTGGAGATTTAATCCTTTTTTGTTTCACCAATACGGCAATTGGTTAGAATATAGTGTAAAGTAATATGCAACATTTTGCTTATATTATTATTTTGGGTTAATTGCATACAGGTCCCTGCAAACTTGGTGAATATCAGATATATTCCTGCAAAGTTTAACTTTGCAAAACTATTCCTGCAAAAGTCCTACCGTCTGCAAAAATGTCCATGCTGTTATACTCTGTTAAAAAAACTGAGTTAACCACAGTTAACATGCTTAACCATGATTAGTTAATAATGTGAAATAACGATTTTACCCTCATCCTCATCCTCTTCCTCCTCTTCCTCCTCCTCTTCCTCCTCCTTGATCGGAACGACGCCGCCCCCTCCCTCCTCCTCCTCCCTCCTCCGCCTCCGCCGCCGCCGCCGCCGCTTCCTCTCTGCCGGCCGATCCCACCTCCTCCTCTCCTCTCCCAATCCCAAGCCGAAGCCCTCGAAGAAACCCTCGTCGTGTTCGTCCTCGTCGCGCGGGCGCGGTGATCCATACGTCGAGGGACGCCACCACGGGGGGAGGGGGAAGCGGGGACACCGCCGCCAGCCACTGCCACCACCGGCCGCCGCTGCCAGCACCTTCTTCTTCTTCTTCTTCTTTTTGGAGGGACATATCTGTAAGAGCAAAAATATCATTTCACTCATTTGCTGTTAAAATTTTAACAGAGTTCTAACAGAAACAAACCAGAGGGATATATCTGCATAACTTAGGACTTTTGCAGGAATATTTTTGCAAAGTTAAACTTTGCAGTAATATATCTGATATTCACTAAGTTTGCAGGGACCTGTATGCAATTAACCCTATTATTTATTTAAAAATAATGTTGAAAAATAAGGTAGAGGGGACGTTTTTGCTAATAGAGGGTTTATGGCTTGGAATTAAAAGGAGAGATTCGATATGCACATTAATAAATATAATAGTAACCATAATCAAGTTGTCAAAAAATGTGAAGACTTAAAGAAGCAAAAACAATCTATACAAACTGCTCTTAATAAGCAATGAGAGCAAACTAAGAGTGAGTATCGAACATGAAGATTCTATCATTCCGTGGCCATGATGAACATGAAGATTCTATCAATAGAGAAAATTTTCTTGAATTCTTAAAATGGTATGTCAAGCGTAATGCAAATATTGAAAGTGTTGTGTTGCAAAATGCTCCGAAAAATCAAGAAATGAAAAGATATTGTGAATGCTTGTGCAAAAGAAACAACTAATAGTATTATTGATGATTTTGGTGATGATTTTTTTAAAATTTTAGTTGATGAGTCTTGCAATATATAGTATAAAGAGCAAATGGTTCTTGTTCTGCGGTATGTTAATAAAAGGGGGATTGTTATAGAACGGTTTATTGACATTTTACATCTTAGTAATACTTTCGCTTTGTCACTTAAAAGAGCAATCAATTCCTTACTTTCTAAATATTCATTAAGTTTATTTAGAATATATGGACAAGGATACGATGGAACTAGTAATATGTCAGGTAAAATTAATGGTCTTAAAACATTAATCATGAAAGAAAGTGTATCAGCATATTCTATCTATTATTTTGCTCATAAACTCAAATTGACATTTGTAACTATTGCCAAAAATCATAATAATGTTGCATACTTATTTAATACGGTTGATAATATTTTGAATGTTGTTGGAGCTTCTTGTAAGCGTAGAAACATACTTCGAGAAAAGTGAGCCAAAAAAGTTGAAGAAGTATTGTGTAGCGGTGAACTTCAAAATGGACAAGATTTAAATCAAAAAATCGATTTTAAAAGGTTAGGAGATACTCGTTGGGGATCCCATTATAAATCACTTTTAAATATAATTGATATGTTCTCCTCTATTATTGATGTTCTTGAAGTTATTGCAACAAAAGGTTCAACTCTAGAGCAATGAATATAAGCACAAACTCTTCTAAATTCTTTGCAATCATTTCAATTTGCTTTCGTTCTACAATTGATGCAAACTATATTAGGGATTACAAATAAGTTAAATTTGGCTTTACAAAAATCAAGATATCGTAAAAGTGAAAGTGTCTAGGCAACGTTTGCAAATGATGAGGGAAGAAAAGTAAAAATCTCATTTAGAAAATGTAACTTCATTTTGCCACAAACATGACATTTTGATTCTAAACATGGATGATTTTTATATCCCTCATGAAAGACAGAACTCACACTTCTTCAACTTGGCAAACAGTCTACTCTTCCTCAAAGCCTGTAATACCAGCCTCAAATGCTCCTCATGCTCAATATCACTCCGGGAGTAAATTAGGATATCATTAATGAATACCAATACGAACTGATCCAAGAACGGCTTGAACACTCTGTTCATCAAATCCATAAATGCAATCGGGGCATTCATCAAATCGAATGGTATCACTGTAAACTTATAATGTCGTACTGCGTCCTGAACACCGTCTTGGGAACATTTCTGACTTTATCTTCAGTTCATGATACCCTGACTGCAGGTCAATTTTCGAGTAGACACAAGATACTTGCAGCTGATCAAAGAGATCGTAGATGTGCGACAAAGGATACTTATTATTTTTAATAGTCACTTTGTTCAACTCTCTATAATTCATAGATAGCCTCAGTGACCCATCCTTTTTTTTTCATGAACAACACGGCGCTCCCCAAGGCGGCATGCTGGGTCTCACAAACCTTTTCTCTATCAAATCCAAAAGCTGCGCCTTTAACTCTCTCAGCTCAGCCGGTGCCATCCCGTAAGGTGCCTTCGAGATTGGTGCAGTTTTTAAAACTACGTCAATCACAAACTCTATCTCCCTATACGGCAGCATACCCGGTAATTCAGGAGAAAACTCTCGAATTATAGGAATGTCTTCAAGCCTTGGAAGCGCCATAGGGACCTCTACAAAAGTCGCTAAAAAGGCCACACATCCTCAAAGGATCAACTGCTTTACCCTTGATGTAGAGATCATCGTGGCAAATATGGTACTGTGACATCCCCTGTATATAAACTCCTTTTGTCTTGGCTTGCAAAAAAACACAGTCCGCCCTCACAGTCTATGGTCATATAATAGCGAGCGAGCCAGTCCATCGCCAACTATCAAAATTAAGCAACTGTCTTAGGACCATCAGGTCTGCAGGCATAACCCACGGCTCCAGCTACTGGACATAACATGTAACACTCCTCTATATGCAATACATAGTCAAGAATCTAGACCTTTTGTGCATATGGTAATAAATCTATATCTAGTCCATACAGTGATGCAAATGTCTGACTCATAAAAGAATGGGATGACCTGTATTGCTCATGCTCGAATGGTAGAAATCAAAATGATATATGTGAATACAGCATCGGCAGCTGATGCATCCTCCTCCTACGCCACATACACTCGCCCACTCAGCCTTTGCTGTTGTCTCTCAGTCGAACGTGATGCAAGTGCTTGATCTGCAGGGGCAAAAGTAGGTTGGGCTCCCATCATCTATTGCGGAGTCAAAGGAGTGGAAGCCGTCGATAGGGCAGATGAAACTCCTCGAGGCAAGCTGACCACATGTGGCCCACCTGTCCACAGCGATAGCATCTACCCTCACGCTGTGCACATACATGAGGTAGGTGTGGCCCGCCACAAATCACATATCTCCTCTGTCCCTGTAGCTGCTACCATGGTCCACTCGACCTCCGTCCCGTAAAGAACCCACGACCCTAAGACTGTGAACGTGCATTCCTCGGCGGTCTCCTCGAGCCGAATTGTCCCCCAAGACTCTCCACTAGTCGCTTTCTCTCTCCCTCCCTCTCTGAAGCCTTTGTCTCTGCCTTCATCACAGTCGCACCTCCCCCCAACCACAAAGCCATCTCAATCGACTCATCCAAAGTCAAGAGATGTTGCGGCTATAGAAACTGATAGATCTTCAGCTGGAGTCCCCTCTTAAACAAGTGAGCCTTGTGTCGCTCATCCCGCGTTGCAAATGGTACGCAGTTTAGAATGCATATAAACTCTCTTAGGTACTCCTATACTATGTGATCGCCCTGCCGCAACTTCTGCATATCGTCCTCCATCTTCTCCTTTACACTATCCGAAAAATACGCTCCAAATAGCATTTTCTGGAACTCTATCAACGTCATTAGAGGCGCATCCTTAGGCCTACTCATCCTAGCACTCGTCCACCGAGCACGGGCGTCACCGTCAAGGCAATGAACCGCCAAGTGCATCTGATCCCTCTCCGGAGTGAACAAGTCCTCGAAGAGCTTCTCCATACCTACGATCCAAGCCTCCACCACCCAGGGCTCGATTTTCTGTCCACCGAACCGGGGCGGGTCGAACCTCCTAAAGTCTGCCAACCTCACCCAGATCCTATCCTGCTCTGCCTCTGATACCCCCTGGGCGGCTGTCGATGTGTCTGCGGTTGCCGTCGGTGCAACAGTTGTAGTCTCTGCCGAAGGTGTTAGAGCTACCGATCCATCTGCCTGAGCAGTCAGCGAAAGTACCATCTGCTCTAGGACTCGCTATCCAGCACTCGCCTGCTGTGCCCACAACTAAGACATCCTTTGCATGTATTCTCCCTGTCGCCGGGAAGCCTCTGCCCGCCTCTCCATCACCACTGCTATTCCGGCGAACTGCTCTTGCGGCTCCCATGCCTCACTAGATCCAACCTAGTCCGGCTCCTCAGGTGGTGTTGGGGTAGCTTGCGTCGACGGCAGCCAGTGTGGTCGCGCATCCTGATCACCTAAAACAAAACACACATAAGTCACAATAATAACCAACAACTCGACCCAATCAAGCAAAAATATAGAAGGACATTTTTTTTCTTCTGAGACATTATATTTTCTGCAGCCAACATAATTATCTAGTAAAAAAAGACGCATCTCTTGCGGTCACACTTCAACTCTCTCTGAAAAGTCCACATAATTCAATCCATCTTTCGCTACAGATTACGCCACTCACGTCTTATTTCCTAGGGTCTGCAGAAAGTATAGGATTTCCTAAGTCTATTTGGCTTATTCCTATATTCTGATACCAACTTAATCTGTCACGCCCCGGGCCCTGGCGAAAGCCCTTAGGTACGGGAACAAATCCGCCGTATGTACAAGAATGCACCCCAAACATACAAAGCGTCTAAAGACAACCTGCACATCAAACAAAAAATCCTAGGATTTTACAGCTAAGAAAGTCCGACGAGTTCACAACTAAACAGGTATCAGTGTCTGAAAATAACATTAAAATAGGTATAACAATCACTGTATAAACATCCACCCACTCATAAATCCATACATCAACAAAATATAACCAAAATACATACGACCCTCACTAGCCTCGCCAGTTCAAATATACAGTCTGCAGCACTTCAAAGCTAGCTGGGGGTCCTCCTCTACCTCACACAAGTCGGGTAGGAGGTGCTATCTACCTCGCTATCCCCTCACCTCGATCTAAAGCAGGTGCTAAGGGCTCTGAAATAGAAAACCACATAATGGAGGGCATGAGAACTACTAAACAGTAATCTTCAGTGGGTGCAATCAACGACAGCAACGACCTACATCACTAGTTCAACTAAAGGCAAAAATAAAGAAAAAACTGAAAAATAATATGACATACTGAGCTGAATAATAACTAAGTCTATCATGCCTCTAAAACGAATAAAGAAAGACTATAATTAACTAATACATATACATGCATCGACTAAAGTAACCAAGTAATGGTCAATGCACCCAATCATACATCGACCAACTCAAAGTCCGATCAAGCCTGCGCCACCTCGTGTCCAGCACCCACCTATAGTGGTCCGCTACCACACAGGCTATTGTCTCTATCTCAATCTCAGCCAATCTCCAGAGTGACACTCATGGGGCACAACCCCCAACCGAGTATAATAGCATCTCAACTTTCAAGCTCAATATGGCTAGCACACTATAGTCAATGCAATGGTCAAAATAATCACAAAATATTATCTCGGTGCCCCAGGCATAATCACGTACAACTCACTATCCAACTACCCCTTGGCAAAAAATATAGTTCCTAAGTTTAACATACTACCCCACTATCCTACCATTCACGACACATTTCACATTTGTCATATAACAATACACATCCAATAAAATAATCAGGCTACAAGCATATGTTCAAACGATACAACATGGGAGAGACATATATGCATAAACATACTTCATCATAATGGCTATCATCATCTCAACAGACCCAATTTGTCTGATTATATGAGCATCTGAACTATCATACTGTCCCAACCCTGACATCAAGAGATAAACTAATCATGCAACGAAAATAGACATAATAGTGAGTTCACTACTTTTGGCGACATGGAACCCACCTGGAAAACGCTTCGAGAGTGGTAGAAAAGAAACGCACGACCACCACCTCCTCCTCATAGTACAGAAATCCAACAAAAAAAAATCTCCAAAAACTTTGCTTCTAAATATCGCATATAAAAATCCACTGCTACTCAAAACGTACTGCAAATTTTCGAGAAATCCAAATCATCTAAAAATACACATCAAAACTGCCTACCTCAAGCACTAGCTGTAAAGCTCAGCTCAAATCCTCCTTCTCCTCACTCCGTTGGAACACTCCTCA
This sequence comes from Puya raimondii, assembly GCA_016920855.1. Classification (NCBI taxonomy): domain Eukaryota; kingdom Viridiplantae; phylum Streptophyta; class Magnoliopsida; order Poales; family Bromeliaceae; genus Puya; species Puya raimondii. The sequence goes on from JABWPP010000047.1 coordinate 6,301,605, forward strand.
ACTTTGAGAGACTCCAAGGTGCACAACACACCAACAATAAGGAAGACGATCACCCCTTGCTCTCCCTCTGAGCTAAAGTCCCAAGCAACACTAAGGGGAAAAGAAAGGAAGGAGGAGAGAATAGAAAAAGTACTAAAATGGATCAAGGTGTGAAAAGTAACTGGGCAAAACACCCTTCTCCTATTTATAGGCTGAAAGGAAACATATCAGAAAAGCCTTCATAATCTCAAATAAAAGCTCCTCAACCTAAAAGCTACTTTTCGGGCGTCCGGAACCAAAATTCAGGCGTCCGAATTCGTCATAACACTGTCTATTCGGGCACCAATCCATCGTAACATTGTTCACTCGAGCGCCCTCAACAGCAATGGTACACCAAACCGATCGTAGCAACGCCCAAAAATTTTCGGGCGCCCGAACTCTACGCCTGAATCCTTGCTAAGTCACTATGGCAGAGTCACGTACGCTCTGCCACAGTCAAATCAATCTCACATATTCTCTGAGCTGCTACAATAACCAATTTGGGCATCCAGATCCATGGCTGTTCCAACATCCGGATCGAACTACGATACCTTCGGGCGTGTGGTATAGTGGCTCAAAAGCCCAGCTCTTTGGCTTGCCATTTCTGGGCGCCCTAAACAAAATCCAGGCATCCGGAAAGGCACCAAAAACACATGTTGAGCTGAGTTTCGATTTTCAGGTCCGCTTTTGCATCCATTTCACGCCAAAATAGCTCCAACTCGGACTAGAACTCACAGACGTGCTGACCATCCACTTCACTGCAACCTTGGCTCTTTGCCAAGGTCCAGTATACTACAGAACGATTGTCTGGTGACATATTTAGAAAAAGATGTATTTGATGGTGTTTCTAATAAGGCTATCATGCATCGTTTTCAGAATATACATGCACATTGAGGATAATTGTAAAATAAATGGTACTTTTTTAATGCAATATTAATGACCAGTTCACTTTTTTCTTTTATTTTTTGTATATTTTTTTCGTAATATGTTGACCCCACTAGAAGAAAGTTCTAGATCCACCATGGATATTCAAAGTCCTAAGTTCAAAGTCTAATTACTTTATATTTATAGCTGAGTTTATATCTAAAAAATAAACAAAACGGATAACTTGCTATCTTTCTCTAAAAAAAATGTATGGAGACTCTCTAAACTAAAAGTTATTTTGAGAATAGGTCTTTCAACCAATGTTTTACAAATTTGGTCTGAAAATGTTATTGGACCAAGGGTCACTGGTTCAATTAGTGGTTGAACCATTATTATTGAACCATTATTACTGATTGAACTAGTGGCGTCAGCATGACGTTATAAATACGAAAGTGGTATCAAACGCCCACAGTGGGCCACCCAAAAGTTGTTTCCGGAGCCCGTAGGGGATTTCAGGTGTCCGAACCTTCGGCCCAGCACAGTCCACTCTTTAATTAGTTGGGAGTCCGAAAACTATCCGAGCGCCTGCAGGTAGGATCTGAATTCACATCCAGGCACCTACAGGGTAATCTCGGCTTCTGAATGCCGAGTTCTTGAAATTTTAGCTCTCTGGATAAGCGTCCGGAAGATATAGGCGCTTCAATGGACCCTTTGAATGGCAATTCGCGTGCTCGGTTTCCTGTTCCCGACGTCCGATTAGCTTGGAACTCAGATTTCATAGTCTCGAAACTCTGTTTCGATCCGAATCACTTTTGATTAGATTCAAACTCGGTCTAAATCTTTCTAAATTCATTTTAGTCATGTCTAACATGATCAAATCTGCACTTTATCAATTACCAAAAATTTAGTGCATTACATCCCTCCCTCCTTAAAAGGAGTTTCGTTCGCAAAACTATAACTCAAGTCGATTTCCCAATAGATAGGGAAAACGCTTTCGTTTTGTGTTCTCGAGCTCCCACAAAGCTCGGCATGAGAGCATACCACCCTATTACCAGGCCTACATGCCCCTAACCTCGAATTGCTGAATGGATGGAGGATTTAGCTTTCCCCGAGTGCTAAACCTTTTATTTCCACTTGTCAGCGACACTTTCAAGGAGACGTGATCCCCTACTTGAATTTCTAACTCGTGTCGATGCTTGTTCACATACTTTATGTCAAACTTGTATGCTCTCTAGTCATTTGCGCATGAAGCAAACATTCTCCTCGCACTTTGCACTATGTTCGGGTCCAAAGTGGATTTCTCATCAACCTCACCGCGATGCAATGGACAATGGCATTCCTTCAGCACAAGGCTCCGTAGGGTTCCAGTCCAATGCTTCCCTAAATATTATTACCGTAGGTGAACTCTGCCATTAACTTGGCTCACTTAAGAGTCTATTTTACTCAATACGACTATTCTTCTAGCATATTGCTCTATTTCTGAATCCAACTTGGCCCTTTCACCGGCATTGCACCCAAGCAATAGTGTTTTGGGGTGGTTTCTTTCATCATAAGCATGTTCTGCTGAACGTAAGCCTCTAAGCCCACAACGAGGTTGAGCATTTTAGCACGTTTTCGAGTATTTATTACCTTGGAAATTAGCCCCCACCTTGCATGGGGCTCCGCATAACCCAACTTAACGTTGTGCGCAAAATGCGTTCCGCCGCTCACGAATTCCATGGGTGGCACCATGTTGTCCTCATGATGAGCAAATATAAACCCACGTCTATAAGTCCAATTTCATCTCTGCGGTAATGCTCAACTCTATGGTTCGGTGACCCCACCAATCAAGAGAACGCTTAGGCCAAGCCTTCCCTCAATTACTCTGTGGTACTTGACCCACGACTATCATTACCCCTGGCTCACTACCTCATGCCATATTCAACACTATGCAATGTTACCTCACCTCACGTACGAGTATACTCATCACGTGGTGGACTCCTCATTTGGAACGCCAGCACACATACTCCAGCAAGGAGTAACTACAACTCAGGTCATATCCGCAACCATCAATAAGTCTTTCATCTCAATACACGAGATCTTTGGTCTGCTAGCAACGTCACAGTTCGCACATGACACTTTATGTTTGTGGGTCATAGCTCGGACTATCGTCCCGACCATAGAATCTCAGCCAAGCCCTACCCTTGGATCTCGAGCTACAGTCACACAAAGTTGACTGTGCCTCTCCCTAAAGGCCCCTGGCTCCACTGTCCTCACGTAGTTCAAACACGGATAGTCCCCAAGCCAAGCCCGCTAACCGTCGCCATGCGACCGACACGCTCCTGTGGCAATGTGCCTCGAGCCGCCCAAACCGTGGATATCCGCCAGATAAACTACCTCAAACAGAACAACTACTACAGTTCGAGTCATCGAATATCTAAGTCTCTCTCATCCAACTCGTGGTTTCGCTCCGATGAGCAACAAACACTTTCATCAGCCTCTAGGCACCCGAAAAAACTACTGCCCCTTTGAGCGGTCCTCGGCCTTCTTCATATCTAGCCAAGGCTCAAGTGTTACTACCAATGAACCCTCTTTCGCTAAACATTCAATCCATTCCCGAGGGGCGCATTCCACCATCCGGCACACTACGCCTCTATTTACTCCCCTCACGGTCAAGATCATTATAATTATGCTCCAACGCCGGAGAGCTCCGAAATTAGGGAATGGCTTTATGCCACTTGTTGCTTGTCTCCTCATGAGTCACCCCATACTTAGTGCTATGTCCAACTTATAGTTGACAGCTAGCAATCCATCCACAGCGAATGCTACGCCCCTATAATGGACGATGTCCATAGCTCTAATAGTATTCACCAAGATCCTAGCTCCATTACACAAAGTGTATATCACATGCTCAGAATCAGTTTCGAGTTGACATTAACCTAGCCAGATTTTTTCCTTATCGTTGGGCACTCTTCTACATAACCCAATTTAGATGTTACAAGTACACCTTTTTTTCTTTTTTTTTGAGAGAGAAAGGTAGCATGCTACCCGCTTCGTTTATTTCTTTTAGAAATAAACTTAGCTTGAAATGTGAATCAACTAGGATTCGAACTTGGGACCTCGGGTACCAACCACCAAGCCCTTTGCCACTTGCGCTAGGGACGGTCGGTTATAAGTACACCTTATTGGCATTACAATTGGGTTACTTACCCATTTAATCCACCAACTTACAATCTCCTAGAAAACTATCCACCAACACAATCAACATAGTGTGTAAACACCCCATGCTTGATTGTTAACTCGAGCCAGCATGTTTCTATGAGACACATAGTGTTTCCCTACCTCGGAAGAATGAGGCTATGATAGCTCTTTGATATTTCCGCCTACTCACTTTTGCTTCAGGCACTTACCCTCCCTTCTACCAACTAGGTGAATTGAGTAACCATGAGGAAAAGCCTTTAAAAATTTGGCTTCACTTCCAACCGTCGCCACTCGGCTACCTAACTCACGTTGACCGACCATGGTCCGATCTTGCCTAAACTATTGCCTCATGGATTGTGCTTCCGCATCTATCACCCATCATAGGGCTAAAGCGTCAGCATCCACCAGGATGGAAATCACCGAATTCCACAACTACCAATCCTGACACTAAGTCAAGGCCCTCGTCCGTACCTACAGGTCTCACATGCCCAATCATTCACTTTCACCACAGTTTACGCACAACTCACGTTCCTAGGTCCTTAGAGTTATTCTAAGCTTTATGTTTTATCAAAACCACCTAAAAACATTCCTAGGCTCTGATACCACTGTTATCTGTCATGCCCCAAGACCGCCAATTGGGCCCGCTCGGGCACACGCACAGACCTACCGAGTGAGCAAGGCCTCCTCTACCTGAACGAAGCGGAATCATACATTTTAACCTATACAATCATACACGATATATATACATATAATATTAAAGTACCACCACTAAATTGAAACACTCAACTTTAACAATTTTAAAGTCTACAACTAATTGAAACATTGCACAAATTAAACTTCATTTGAGTTTACATGATTCATTCCAAAATATTATAAGTCTTTATTTTCAAAAAGAAGGGGGTATATCTAGACCTCTCTAGGTCCACTACTCCATGACGCCTATGCCGTGGTCGCGTGCCTTGCCTACGATGCTAGAGTCTAAAAAATAGTACCCACATGGGATGAGAACTCCAACTAGTTCTCAGTGGGTGCAACCGTCGAAAGTGGTGCTCTAAACTCATTCGGTCCAAAGAAGGCATTAGTAGATAGATAATGATAACACAAATATTTCTACACTAGGAATGCGATAATTAAATTACAACTACTATGCCTCAAGTACTCAGGATGCTACTATGCCACTGGTTCATATTTACCCGTTTACCTTATACCTCTAACCATCTATTTGATTAGTTCCATTTCCAACACACCTCAGGAGAGCCGAAGGAAATCGTATTACTCTCCAATTGGTAAATATACACACCTTATGGAGAGCCGAGGGAGATCGTACTACTCTCCAATTGGTAAGACATACATACCTCGTGAAGAGCCGAAGGAGATCATACTACTCTCCAATAGGTAAGCACTTCGAGTCGATAGAGATTATATTACTCTCCAATAGGTAAGCACTTCGAGTCAAGAGAGATTGTCCCTCCAAGTACCACATACAGAGTCGGGAGGGTCGGCACTCTGATGTATAATGGGAGTCGAGGGTGACCGGCCCTTCCAATGCACACGCGAGAGTCGAGGATGATCGACACTTCCTATTGACTCTTCCGGAAGGTCGTGACATAACTCATCATGACACCCTAAGTTCAATAACTTCTAGGGTTATTGCACATGTTCATTATATACAAACTTATTCTCTAGTTCACATTTAATTTAAAGTTCATATATTTCTATGTTTCACCTAAGACACTTTACCTAAGTTTAGATGCCTTCCATACTTAACCTATAATCTAGGTTCACATTACCTGTACATGCACTTGATCACTTTTTCCATTTTCATACAAGAGGGTCAAATACTAGTTTTTCCTAACATGCAATTAACATCACATTTTGCTTGATAATTACTATTTTACATGCTAGTTGTCAAAGAGACAATGTACAAAGGAAAAATCAAATCTTTTTCGGTGATATTCCTCACATTTGCTAGATCTTCCACTAATGAGATGGACTTGATCTCTTAGAAAACCAATAAAAACCTTAAAAATGACTTTCTACCCACGTAAGAATCTCAAAAATCCCAAAAGTCTTTTTGGTTAAACCCAAAAATCCAAACTCTAAAATTAACAACTCACCTCTCTACTCCTAACACAGAAAAAACGGGTAAAGGGTTGCCTTCAACCTCCTAAAGCTTTCTCTTGAAGCTCCTTACCGTTCCCCCTAGTTCCGAACGAGATCAATTCCAAGCTCGGAGCTCTCTAGCAATGGCAATTATTGTTCTCTTCTAAAGAGACAAAGAGAGAAGAGAGAGTGAAGAGGGGAGAAGTGGCTGCTATGGATTAGCGCTAAACAGTGGAAACCCTTTTATAGGGGTACTACAATGGCAACTTAACCTCTCAAAGTTTCCTATTTGCTACTGACCAAAAACAGTCTGTGCGACGAAATTTGGGTGCTCGTTCGACAACTCAGGCATCCAAATCATTGATGCGCAAGTCCGGTTTTGCGTAGCTGCACTAGTCGAGGAACCAGGCGCCCGCTGGCTCAGCCTGCTTCTCAATTCGAGTGCCCACAAGGTATCCAGGCGTCCGAAAGGTCCGCTTCTCGTGCGATGGGTGCTCTCGGGTTGAGCGTCCGAAAGTGGTAGCGGGCGCCCACAATGGGCCACTCAAAAGTTGTTTCGGGAGCCCGCAGGGCATTTCAGGCATTCGAATCTTCGGCCCAGCACAGTCCACTCTCTAGTTGGGAGTTCGAAAACTATCCGGGCGCCCGTTGGTACGATCCAAATTCACATTCGGGAGTCCACGAGGTAATCTGGGTGTCCGAGTGACGGGTTCTTGAAATTCTAGCTCTCTGAATAAGCATCTGCAAGATCCAGGCGCTTCAATGGACCATCTGAAAGATAATTCCGGTGCCTGGTTTCCTCTTCCGAGCATCCAAATTAGCCCGAAACTTAGATTTCAGAGTCTCGAAACTTTGTTTCGATCCAAATCACTTTTGATTCGATCCAAACTTAGTCTAAATCTTTCTGAATTCATTTTAGTCATGTCTAATATGATCAAATCCGTACTTCGTCAATATAAAAAAGTTATTCTAAGTGACATTAATTAAAGCATAAGTGAGAAATTATATGATAATTAACTATTGTAATGGGTTGGTCATTTTTTTTTTTACAAACTATATGATAATTAACTATATATTGTAAAGGGTACGCAATTTTGAACTTTAGAAAAATTAACGAAAAGGGTATTTACGATTTAATTTATAAATTTATAGGCGTAATATTAACATTAACAACTTTAAAGGTGTGTCGGTGATATTTTTTTAAAATTTTGAGGGATACGTTTGAAATTACCCCATTGTATTTTTATACACATATATACTAAAATATATTAATACGTATAAAATATATATAAACGCCCTCAACTAAAGGCCATTTTTAAATAAGCCCTTTAAAATTTAATTGTTTTTTTTAGCACAAATTATACTATGTTTTGACCTTTTTTTTCTTACATAAAATAGTACGTAGAGGAGTAAAAGATTGATATGTACTATTAGGTCCAAACCTACAAGCTTAAAGTTGATAGTTACTTTTCTAAACAATGTGATATGACTAATTTGATAGATTTGTTATTATAAAAGATTTGAAGAAAACGCATAAAAATGCAATATAATGGTTGAGTGTATTAAGAAGGTGCATGGCATACAATTACTTTACCGCTCCTATGTAAAATTTTGACACATCTAATTTTACCATTTAGCCCATCATATAGTTTTTTGCATTTAGATCCCTTAAAGATTAACAATTCATGAATACATCCCTATGTGCAGCTTCTACAAATAAAAATCTTTAGTATTAGTATTTATATATGTCTTTTAAAGTTTTGTATTTATTGAGTATTAATATATAAGTTTATTAAACTTATATACTTTATATAAAAAAATTTATGGATCAAATTTATCATTATGTCTTAAATTTATGGTTCAGCCCCTATATGAAGATTTCGTTATGCCCTTCAAAAATTGTAAATGCTATTTCTATAAAAAATTGTGGATATATAGAACTATATGAGTAGTCCACTAAAATGTAGTCTTACATTAATTATAACCTCTATAAAATACTATTTAGATTAAATATTTACCTATACACGTTGCAAAACAAAACTATATGTATGATATTAAAAAGAGTCATACAATTACAACTTTCCAAGATTTACTATTTAAATTAGATATTTATATAAATACTTCATAAAATGCATTTATTTATATCCTACTTGAAAGTGATTTATAGCCCCTTAAAAAAGTTGCAATTTGAATTTATTATTTTATTTTTATATGCAACTTTTATGTAGCTATTCTGCTGAAAAAGTGTCTTACATTATAGGATTACAAACATTGCTATATGAATTTATTATTTTTATTATTATATGCAACTTTTAAGCATTGGTCTCATGCGGATTACATATTTATATAATATATATATATATATATATATTATAACTTTTATCTACATAACTATGCAAAAATTAGTTATTAATTATATATTTATAAAGTACAAACTTATGTAATTATTTATAATATTTACTTTAACACCTCTATCCCATTTGTGACTTACATTAATTAATGAGTGAAAATAAAATGCATGTTGAAGTGACCTCCTAGTCTAATACCATATGAAACAACTGCTTACTCTAACTCCTTTAGCTATTAGAAAATGATATTTCTAATTTTTCATATTCAACATGGTAAACTTAAATTAGCCTCTATATATGTTATTTTGGTCATTCGCACTTTGTTAACTTATAATATAACAAATTTTACTTTCCTAAAGTTTTGCATTGTTAACTTATGAATTTATTTTTATTTTACCCTATTTATCTGCCATTAAATAGGATAGTAAAGTACTAGATACTACAAACCACAGAAGAAAAAAAAAGGCAAATTCTGGGAAGATAAAACTTGTGGTTTACAAAACATAATATTTTGTCCAGCCTCTTGTATAAAAATGAAGCATTTTTACGATCTTGTTTAATGACAGATCCTAAAAGTGATTTTTTTTTTTTTTTTAATAAATCTCGTAGGATAACAAACCACTACTTTTCAAACCATTGATGGTGAATCACAAATGGGTTAATTCACAGGAGGGGTGATTACTAGTCAATCTCTTCTCTTTCCATGCATTAAAAAAAATAGAAGGGAACTCCGTTTAACGTTTGGTTCCAAATTAAGAGAGTGGGAAAAGGCATCCAAATTCCATGGAATTGGGCCCTTCATTTGACCTGACTATTCCAAATAAAGATGCAAGTAGTATTCTTCGAGTACTCTTCTGTTAGCATCATGCAGGCTCAAGTACACTACGTTTCCAACTTCCACACATACACGACAAATGAGTTTATGAAGCTCCATTTTCTTGTTGATTGCTCGCATATCTCACAATGAGGAAAAAATCTAGAATTTACTAGTTATATTGCTGATGTGGCATTTTCAACTAATAAGATTGTTTCTTTGAGTTCACCCATCCCATTATAATAATTAAAAAAATATTTTTATTATATTTTTTCTTTCAAAAAAAATATGTGACTGATATTGGATTATGTAAAGTCATGTTCCGAGTCCCAAAAAATTAGGAATTGTCCAGAATTACTTTAAAGAGGATTTCTAATAGGATTCCTAAGAGGATATCGATGACTAGATGTGAATCAGACTTGGATGGAATGCGAAAATTGTTTCCTACTAGAATTAGAATTTTAGGATTATATAAATCCTTATAATTAATCTTTTAGATTATGAGCTTCATTGAAAATACCCTAATTGAGAGGAAAACGTGGAGAGCTCCTGAGAGAGAGTTTCTTGTAATCCAATTTTACTCCTTTATACTTTTGTGCCGTGGATTAATCAAAGAGCGCATTGAGGTGGTCTTACCCGTGGACGTAAGTCGACTCATAGTTGGCCGAACTATGTAAATTTTGTGTACTTGTATTTTCTTATTTTTTTTATTGCTTTGTTATTCTCGTGCTTATTTTTCTACTATCATTTTCGTCTCTTACATCTACGAAAGATTCTGTTTTCGCTGCGCTCGTGTGCTGTGTGGGTTTGAGATGTGCTCGGTAATCCCACGGCCGATCCCTTTCAACTGACTGGTTGTGAACAATATAGTGTAAGTGTTATACAGTAAACTTTCTCCACAATGGGGAGGGTCAACTGGGCCTTCCGCACGAGATTTGACATGCAGGCCTCTCCCCAGCACGTGCCTTCGATGTCGAAAAGCGCACCCGCCGGAGAGTACTTTGCACGGGATTCGTTTCCGAGCTATTCGTACCATACATGGACCCATCGGTGGAATTATATAATGGTGCTATACGATGGCGAGTTCGGCTTTGGATTTCAATGTTGGAAATTATGGCTACGTTGTTGGCTGGAAATTCAAGACCCATGGGCCCATTTTGAATGCGGTAAGATTATTCCGAATTAACCACTTTTCTCCCTTACAAGTAGGGCTGGCAAATGAGCGAGCCGGCTCGTGTTCGACTCGCGTTCGGCTCGATATTCGGCTCGCTCGAGCTCGACTCGAAATTAAATGAGCCGAGCCTGAACAGAAAAAGAAGCTCGAAATTTATTTCAAGTCGAGCTTAAGTATTACTGGGCTCGCTCGAATTAGGCTTGAAAAGCTCGAATATATATATAGTCCAGCTACTATATTATTGATAGTATCAAACGCTTGCTGTTATCGAGTTATCCACCGTTAGATCTACCATTTTGACTATTTCCATCCGTTAGATCATACTATTCAACCAATTTACTCACTAAATCCTAGAAAATCACTATCATCCTAACCGCACATCATTTCATCCAAAGGCCGAAAATCTAATAGCACAAAGTGCTTGGTACTATTATCTAATAGCCTAATTAGGCTACTGTACTCTACTATACTATTAATAGTATGTAGCCTAATTAGGCAATTAGATAATAATACCAAGCACTTGGTGCTATTAGATTTTTGGCCCTCGGACGAAGAGATGTGCCGTTAGGATGATAGTGGTCCCATAGAGTTGAGTAGGTGGTTGGTTGAATAGTATGATTTAACGGGTGAAAATGATCAAAATGGTAGATCTAACGGTGAAAAATTCGATAGCACAAAGCGCTAGATACTATCGATAGCATAGTAGTTGGACTCTATATTAATTATATATAATAATATATATTATATATTTTAATCATATGTGTATAGAGTTTAGGTTATTGGGTATATTTGCTGGCCCACAAAATCAAACCAACAAAATTCTATTCTAATTGCTCTCTCTCTCTCTCTTTCACTTGCTCGCAGAGTTGCTTTCCCTAATTTTTTTAATATTATAATACCGCATTTCATGCATTCATTTTGTATGTTAAACTATTAGACATTTTTTGTATCAAATTTTAAATAATATTTTATAAAAATTGAACTATAAATTGTATGATGTTAAGAATTTCAAGCGGCTCGTTTAGGGCTCGAGCTCGCTCGAGCTCGGCTCGAATTAATTTTAAGCCGAGCTTGAACCTAAATTTAGGCTCGAAATAAATTTCAAGCCAAGCTTGAGCTGAGGTAAGCTCGCTCGAGCTCGGCTCGTTTCCACCCCTACTTACAAGTATCAAAGCACAATTAGCCTGCTTGGCCCAGCTGTTGAAAAAAAAAAAAAAAAAATTTGCATAACTAATTTTATTTTGAAATATTAATTTTGGTTCAAAACTAGCCAGCGTTTGATTTAACCGGATAGAAAAGTGATTTTTTTTAAAGTAATTTTATAAAGTTGTTTATTATTTACAAATAACAATCTTTTTGCTGAATTTTATTTTAAAATTTAAATTCGAAATATAATCTTAAAATTTACAATTTAAAATGTAAACTAAAATTTAAAACTTAATATTTGAATTTAAAATCTAAAAAATTCAAAAATTAACAATTTAATTTTGAGATTAAAATTTTAATATTTAGAATTTTAAATCTCAAATTAAAATTTGAATTAGAAATTTTAAAATTTACAATTTGATATTCGAAGTTTAGAATTTAAAATTCAAATTTTAAATTTTAAAATTTAGATTTAAAACTTAAAATTTGAAATTTAAAACTTAAAATTTTAAATTTTAAATTTTAAATTTTAAATTTTAAATTTTAAATTTTAATTTGAGATTTAACATTTGAAATGTGAAATTTGAATTTAAATTTAAATTTGAATCCAAAATTAAATTTTAAATTTTAAATTTTGATTTCAAAATCAGGATTAGACTTCAAGAAGCAGATTTTTGCTGCTTCTAATTTTGGGACCACTAAAATTAAAAAAGTAATCCCAAAAATTAGGATCAAATTTTTTTAAAAAAATATATCAAACACGCTATATATTGAAGAAAAAATTACATTTTGCCCTAAAATTACTTTCTAGAAGAGCTCTCTATTCTCCAATTGCTAACTAGTGAGTGAGATCGACATAAAGAGAGAGCCGGAACCTTACAATAAGAAGTTATGACTACGTTGTTGACTGGGAATTGAAAAGTAGCCACTCCGAAGTTTGTGGTAAGATTTTTCCGGAGCACGCCCTTTCCAAGTAACAACTTTGCATGTAAACTAAACGAACCCTATAGTTGTTCACTAGTAGTCGAATAAACAATAGAATCAGAATTAGAATCCAATAAACCATCACGTACAAGAACCAAACCTACATTCAAACTCAAATTTGTCAGTTACCAAGTCTGATTTTCCATTAGCGTGCATTGATTCCACGGTAGGACTGGGCTGTGTTCGCTAGGCAGCTCGTGTTTGACTCAAAATGAGCTCGAGATTGATAGCTCGTTTCATAAACAAGCCGAACACGAGTTGATTTTTTTAATTTGAAATCTTAACGAGCCGAACATGAGCTAAAATTAACTCGCTCGCATTCGATTTGATATAGTTCAATTTTATATATATGTGTATATAGAGTATGGCTACTATACTCTTATGAGTATAGAGCCATTCGTACTCATAAGTTATTTTCGATGATGGAACTTTCGAATCGATGATCCACACCGTTAAATATGATCTAGAGTATATATTTGAAACTTCTAGAAAATAAATTTCGTAATTTTTCGAAATCATAATAAAGTTCATCAAGCGGTATAAAATAAACGGTCAAAATCGAACGACGTCCTAAAAATGAATGATCGAATACTTCAATTTAAGATCAGAGTTATTGATCTTTATCTAGATAGTCAATAGAACTTTCTATCAAAAATTCAACCGATGTCGATTCTTTTACATCGTTAAACTAGTAAGTATCTCATACCGGCCATTAAAAATTGTCAATTGTGAGATCTTTTGATCGTAAGGTAAATGAAGTCAAAAAATTATGAAATTTAATTTCTAAAAATTTTAAATGCTCTAGATAATGATTAACGGTATGGATCGTCGATTCGAAAACTTCATCATTGAAAACAACTTATGAGTACGAAGGCGATCGTACTCATAAGAGTAGTAGTCGGACTATGTATATATATATATATATATAGAGAGAGAGAGAGAGAGAGAGAGAGAGAGAGAGAGAGAGAGAGAGAGAGAGAGAGAGAGAGAGCGTCCGGCTATGGTGCTTTTAAAAGCACCAAGCACTTGGTACTTATAAATTTTTCACTGTTAGATCTATTCCTTTGATCAATTCCACCCCTTATATTATGCTATTCCAGAAACCGCCCACTCAATCATAGAGGACCGCTATTATCCTAACCATATATAGAGTCCAGCTATTATCCTTTTAAGAGAATGAAGGCTTTCGTCCTTCTAAGTTGTTTTAGATGATATGGATTTCGAATCGATGATCCGAACAGCCAAAATTAGCTTAGAGTATTTAAAGCGTCTAGAAACTAAATTTCATAAATTTTAAAAATTATTCACGTAGTAATCAAAAAATCACAAAATTGAGCCCTTTGCTTGTTTAACGGTGTAGAGCAATCCAAACCGCTTAAATTTTCAATACCAAATTTGTTATACTATTTAGATAGCGTTTGATAACTCCGATCATGAATTGAGAAAGTCTAACATCTATTTTCATAAGGTTATTCATTTTTTACTGTTTATTTTTTGACTCTTCGATGAACTTGAAAGCGGTTTTTAAAATTTATAAAATTTAGTTTTTAAACGCTTTAAATACTCTAGATCAACTTTAATGGTTCCGATCATCGATTCGTAATCCCTATCATATACACACACAAATTTTTACTATATGAATTTTAGGCCAACCCAAATATAAAAAGATCCATGTTTTATAATTTCAATTATTAGATTAAGATTTTAATTTTCTAACTTTTTCCAACTTCTCATCTAGCAGTAAGGCTGATAATCTAACTTACTGTTTACGAGTCAACTCGTGTTCAGCTTATTAATAAACAAGCCGAACACGTGCTGAATTTTTTAGCTCGATATTTTAACGAGCCAGCTTGTGTTCGGCTCGTTTAATTATTCCAGCTCGCTCGTGTTCGGCTCGTTGACAGCCTTGGTCGGTGATAGCACATTTCTAGATCATACATTTCTAGATCACACATATTTCAAACCTTTCAATTACTGCATCAGGAAACTGCAAACGACATTAACCAGCACGATAATTTAGTCCGGTTGACGAGTAGTCCAAAACAATATTTGCCCCAAAACGTTTCTGATTCCTTTGTATCTGTTTCAAACCTTTCATTTATGGCCCTAAGAAAATTGCAAACGGTACTTTTGTCTTGCTCGCCATCTTCAATGCCGGTGGAACCAACAGGCATTCTAGAAGTCAAGGGCTCACAGCACAACCACACAAATCAAATACTAAGTGATGAGTACGGAACCTTCATAACCGACAACACTATCGGTGTGAACCGCGACCATTTCGTCACCTGCTATCTCAATCTCGGCATTGATGGCACAAAGAATTCTTTTATTAAGTCGCGACTTACAGTTAGAATGACTGACGGCAGGTCGCCGAAGTAGAGTTACTGGAGCATCGTCAAATAGACAGTTAAGACTAAGTCAGGCACATGAATCGAGTTAGGTTTGAGCCGGCTGAGCTGCTGGATGTGAACCCTAACAAGAAAACCATGGTGGAGAACGAAGTCGGGTACCGGATTATCAGCCATGGTGCACCCGTTGCTTCACTGCTGTAGGACGATGACTATCCTCGGATACGGGGAAGAGCTATACGAAGAAGCAAGTGCAGCTGGGCATTACACCGAGCAGAGTAGAGGGGGCCTGGTAAACAAAAGCTGGTAAAAAAACTAAAAGCAAGAACTAACAAAAAAAATTAACAGAAAATGAGATAAGAAAAGAATGATGTTCAACAACTGCTGGAATTGAACCATAATTACAAACACTACTAAACTTTTCCCAGTAGGCAGAGCCAAAGTCATCATAAGTGATAGCTGCACATAAACTTTTTTCCTGATCCATTAGAAACTAGAATCTGCTACTATGATTCTATGCTTTTCCAAAGTCTCATAAACTGATGGAAACATGGAAAATAATTTCTTAGCAGGCAGAACACAGTCGTGATTCTTTTTTAGGTAAAATGTGTGAATTAAAACCCTCTCATCTATAGGTAATTCTGAAATAGCCCACTCAATTTCATTTTTTTTGGATTGACACCTCCTCAACTTTCGTTTTATGCAATTAAGTGATTTTTATCAACTAAATTGGGGATTCTATAAAATTTATGAGTGATTTCATCAAATTTAATGGTTGTGATCATTTTTAGCAAATAATACTAGAACAATTAACAACTAACAGCTAATATAACATTTTAACAATTTTTCAAATAAACTAACTGGAAAAACTCAAATCAAAACAATTTGGAAGTCCAGAGGGTGTTTAAAAAAAAATTAAATTAAATTTGACCATTTCAAAGGGGCCAATATGTGAGGGGGTCTTCATACACTTTTATCTTCCTTTTGTCTGAAATATCCTAGACATTGAACAAAGAAAAGAAAGAAAAAAAATAGTTAAAACTATATAGTTAGCACAATAATAATAATAATAATAATAATAATAATAATAATATAATAATAATAATAATAATGTTATTCCGATGAGAATACTCCTATTTTTGGTGAAGAAAACTGCAAAATTTTCTCCCAAAAAATAAGAAAATTGTTGAGCTAATTACATTGGGTCTATTTGTTATTTGGACCTTTAGGTTATGTAATTTGGTGAAATCAAAATCTCATATTTCTATATTTTCTTGCTATGTATGTGGGCCCCCTACTTGTAAGCCTTTGGATCATGGTTCTTTTGATCCAAAGGCTCATATTTGATAGCCTCTTATCTTAGGAGCTAAAGTGGAGTATTAGAATATTAGAGAAAAAAAAATAGAGAAAGAGAGAGAAGAAGTGGGAGAAAAGAGAGAAAATCCTACAGTTTAATTTAATTTTAGTTCTATCAAGAAGGAGGTGGGATCTTTCGTGTGAGGTGTGATTTTACGCCATTTTGGTAAAGCTAGAGATTGTTGGAACTCTCTTTATATCTTGGAGTGAATGTGATATTTCTCTTATTTGTATCTCTCTTATAATCTCCAAGCTTTATAGTGAAAGTTTCTTTTGCATTATCTTCTCGTAGATGTAGGCATAGCCGAACCACGTAAATCTTTGTGTTCTTGTGATTTCTTTTATTTCGTCATTGCTCTTGTGCTTGGCTCTCCATTGGATGCTTATAGGGTGTGGATTGTGAAATTGCCCACCAAGTGTTTGTGAAATTGCCATCAATATTTTTCTCTCTTATTTTACAATAATTGATATCAGAGCTTGATTGGTGGTTATCTAAGCATTCACTTGTGTTCATTCACTGATCTTTCAAATAGAGAAGGCAAAGGAATTTGAGAAGTTGAATGAGAGCAATTGGCCTCTATGGAAATCCATTATAGAGGATTATTTGATTGCAAAAGAGCTTGATTTACCAATATAGAAAAAATGTGCAAAGCCCACAAGTATGGATAATCATGAATGGGATATACTTGACCGAAAAAATTTGGCGGCGATTAAGCCGTGCATTTCACCATCGATCTTGTTTGATGTCTATCAATGCAAAACCGCATTCGAGTTGTGGAAGACTTTGGAGCAATCGTTTGAACAACCTTCCGGTGTGAACAAGATGCATGCAATGCAGAGACTCTTTCTCTTGAAGATGCAAGAAGGTTCTACTATTCGTAACCATGTGAGTGAGTTCAACTCTATTGCGACACAATCGAAGTCTCTCAAGATTAACCTTGATGAAGAAGTTTTTTTTTTTACTACTTTTGAGTTCTTTACCTTCAAGTTGGAATACTCTTGTTACTATAGTGGCGAATACAATGGAGAACAAATTCAAGTTGAATGATATTGTTGCTTCGTTGTTGAATGAGGAAACTCGCAAATCCACAAATCAATTGTCTAGTGATTTGGGTTAAGCAATAACTATTGATAAAAGAAGAAGGTCACTGAAGCGAGGCCAATCTTCTAACACAAAGGGAAGGTCTCAAAGTAAAGGAAGATCAAAATCACAAGGTAGAAAGCTTACTTGTTGTTATTGCAAGAAAACAGGCCATGTGAGAAAGGATTATTATGCTTTGAAGAATAAGCAAACAGGTAAAGACAAGGATGTCAAGAATAAAGCTAACAACGCTTCGGATGGTGAAGGTGGAGTCACATTAAGTGTTGCTTGCACGGTCTCTTCTTGTGCAAACACTTGGGTTTTGAATTTCGGTACTTTTTTTCATATATGTCCGGATCGATCATATTTTTCTACATACAAAGAAGTAAATGGTGAATATGTTTATCTTGGTAATGATCGGGCATGTAAAATTGTGGGCATTGATGACATTGTTATAAAACAAATAAATGTCAAGAAGCATACATTGACGAATGTACGCCATGTTCTGGAGATCACAAAAAATGTAATATCGGCTGGACAATTGGATGATTCCGGTTTTGTTATCACTTTCGGAAAGGGCTCTTGGAAGATATCAAGGAGTAGTATGACTATTTTGAAAGGGCAAAAGGATGTAAGTCTCTATACACTTTATGGAACTGCTCAAAATGGTGATGATTCAAATTTGGTGGTTGCTACCGCAAGCAAAGGCGAAGCTATGCAAGTTTGGCATAATCGGCTTGATCATCTAAGTGAGCATGATATGAAAGTATTACAAGAACATTACCTTATTCCTTCCTTTGAGCATTCATTTCTTGATTCTTTGGAACATTGCATTGTAGAAAAACAACATAAAGTTAACTTCAATAGAAATGAGATGCATAAAAAAGGCAAGCTATTGGAATTGGTTTATTCCGATATCTGTGGTTCTTTCAATATTAAGTCACTTGGAGGTGCATACTATTTTGTTACTTTCTTAGATGATTATTCTAGAAAGTGTTGGATTTATCCTTTGGCTTCAAAAGATCAAGTTTTTAAAACTTTTAAGAAATTTAAAACCCATGTTGAAAAGGAAAGTGAACATTTTATTAAGCGCTTGCAAACCGACAATGGTCATGAATTTTGCTCTAGTGTCTTTGATGATTTTCACTTAGACAATGACATCAAAAGAGTGAAGACGGTTCCCTACACCCCTCAACAAAATGGGATCATCGAAAGAATGAACCGAACCATTGTGGAGCGAATTTGAAGTATGTTATCTCACTCCGGCCAAAGTCTTTTTGGGCTGAAGAGGCAAATACGGTCAATTACTTGATTAATAGATCACTTAGTGTTGCATTAGATAGAGACATTCCGAAAATTATATGAAGTGACAAAGACATTTCCTATAGGCACTTGAGAATATTTGGGTATGAAGCTTATGTTCATATTCCGAAAGAAAGTAGAACAAAGCTTGATGTAAAATCAAGGAAATGTATATTTCTTGGCTATGGAGGTGATAAGTTAGGCTATAGGCTTTGAGATCCAAGTGTTAGAAAAACTATTCGGAGTCGGGATGTTGTGTTTAGAGAAGATGTATGTTTAAAGAAGGCACGGAAGAAGAGTAAAAGAAATATAAGCTTGTTGTTGATGTACAAGTTGGTGGTTCTTCTCAAGAAGTACATAAAGTTCATTCTCCACTTCATGATACTGATGTTGGTCATGATGGTAACGTTGATCATGAAGAAAGCACACAATCTAATAAAAGTCGACATGATTCTCATGCGAGCGAGGACGATATGTCTACCCCGCCGGCACATGAATTGAGAAGATCAACTAGGCTACATAAACCCACCCAAAGATATTCTCCTTCTTTGAATAATGCTTCATTTACTAATTCGGGCGAGCCCGAGTGTTTTCAAGAAGCAAAAGATTATACCGAAGAAGCAAAGTGGCAAAGGGTAATGGAGGATGAGATGGATTCCTTACATCAAAACCATACTTAGGAGTTAGTGGAGCTTCCGATCGGAAAGAAAGCATTAAAAAATCGATGAGTTTATGTGATAAAGAATGAAGCCGATGGATCCAAGAGGTATAAAACAAGGCTTGTTGTTAAGGGCTATGGACAAAAGCAAGGTATTGACTTCAATGAAATATTTGCTCCCGTTGTTAAGCATTGCTCAATTAGAGTTGTTTTATCCTTGGTTGCAAATTCGGATCTTGAACTTGAACAACTTGATATTAAAATCGCTTTCTTGCATAGTGATTTGGATGAAAAAAAAAATTCAACCCGAAGGCTTTGTTGATGAAGCTAATCCTAACTTAGTATGTAAGCTAAAGAAGGGATTGTATGGTTTAAAGCAAGCATCTAGATAATGGTATAAGAAATTTGATTCTTTCATACAAGATGAAGGCTATAAAAGATGTGATTTTCATTGTGTTTATTTTAAAGGCTCAACATATGATTATTTCACTATTTTGTTACTATATGTGAATGACATGTTGATTGCTAGTAATGATCAAAATGATATTACAAAGTTGAAGCTTGACATGTCGGAGAGGTTTGCTGCTAAGGATCTTGGCGAAGCAAAGAAAATTTTGGGCATGCAAATTAAAAGGGATAGAGAGCATGGCAAGTTGTGGCTTAGTCAATCGGGTTATATTTCCAAAGTTCTTGAAAGTTTGAGATGAATGATTGAAAGCCGTTTTCTAGTCCATTAGCCGGATATTTAAAGTTATCCAAGAAGAACTCTCTAAAGAATGAGATCGAAAGAGATAAAATGAAAAATATTCCGCCGTTGGAAGTTTGATGTATGCTATGGTTTGTAAAAGACCGGACATAGCTTATGCGGTTGCAGTTATTTCAAAATATACGTCTAATCCGGGATGGGAGAATTGGCAAGCTGTTAAATGGGTTCTTCAGTATTTGAAGGGCACACAAAATATTTGCTTGTGTTTTGGTGGAACCTCTTTGGAGGTGAATGGATATGTTGATTCTCATTATGCCAATTGCAAAGAGACAAGAAAGTCCACTTCGGGATATGTTTTTACATTTGGAGGTAGTGCGGTTAGTTGGATGTCTAGGTTACAAGCCATCGTTGCTTTGTCCTCTACGGAAGCCGAATATGTTGCCTTGACCGAGGCGGCGAAGGAAATGATTTGGTTGAAGCGATTGCTTACACAATTCGAGGTGAAGCAAAATAAATATGTTGTGCATTGTAATAATCAAAGTGCAATTCATCTTGCAAAGAGTGCGGCGTATCACTCCCGAACTAAGCACATTCATGTTCCGCTTTCACTTTATTCGGAAGGCATTAGATCGTCAACACTTGGATGTGGAAAAGATCGATACAAAGAAAAATCTTGCGAATATGTTGACAAAGGTTGTTCCTACGGAAAAGCTCATATTTTGTAGGAAAACATTTCGGATTGATCGAGACGTAGATGAAGTGGTTGGAGAACAATGCATTGTGATGAAGCTTATTTGATGGATGGAGATTACTTGTTTGAAAGCTGAAGATTTGCCTTCAAGTAGGAGATTGTTGAGCTAATTACATTGGGTCTATTTGTTATTTGGGTCTTGTTATTTGGACTATATAATTTGATGAAGTCAAAATCTCTTATTTCTATGTTTTCTTATTATATATGTGGGCCCCCTACTTGTAAGCCTTTGGATCATGATTCTTTTGATCCAAAGGCCTATATTTGATAGCTTCTTATCTTAGGAGCTAAAGTGGGGTATTAGAATATTAGAGAAAAAAAGAGAGAAGCAGAGAGAGAGAGAGAGAAAAGTAGGAGAAAAGAGAAAATCCAAGAGTTTAATTTAATCTTAGTTCTATCAAGAAGGAGATGGGATCTTCCTTGTGAGGTGTAGTTTTACGCCATTTGGATAAAGCTAGAGATTGTTGGAGCTCTCTTTACATCTTGGAGTGAAGGTGATATTTTTCTCGTTTGTATCTCTCTTGTAATCTCTAAGCTTTATAGTGAAAGTTTATTTTGCATTGTTCTCCCGTGGATGTAGGCATAGCCGAACCACGTAAATCCTTATATTCTTGTGATTTCTTTTATTTTGTTATTGCTCGTGTTTGGCTCTCCATTGGATGCTTATATGGTGTGGATTGTGAAATTGCCCACAAGTGTTTGTAAAATTGCCATCAATATTTTTCACCCTCATTTTATATCAAAATCATTACTAATTAGATACTCTATGAAATTATCAGTAAATTATGGTTAAATTAACCAGTTTAAAGCATTCAAGTTCTACAATAATTTTCTTTCAGTATATGCAAACAGGAAATCATAATTTCTACTGATACAGATAAAACTGAATGGTATGGTATTCTAATATTGCTTCTGTCGGAAATTTTTTTTTGCAGATACTTGCTAAAGGAATAGAAGGATTGAAAATGTAGATATTGTGCTATGTTATGCAGCAAGCTTTCATCACATTCTTTACCAAGAAGACTCTCCGCCGATGTCGATGTTAAGCGGTGGTTTTGAACTCCGGCCTTCCAATTTCTTTGAGAGTAATCAGCTGATCAACACTTTACCCAAAAAGCCAGTAAATCTGCCAAATTGTCCCAGTTCTTAGAGACTTGACACAGAAAAACCAAAAGAGACTTCTCTATCAGTCTCGTAGCCAAAGAAGAATTCCTTTCCGCTTTTCCATCTCTTTCATCAGAATAAATACTATCCAGGCTTTACAGGCATTATGATTTCTCAGTTGAAGTATTTATTATTTGGAACCAGTATCTATTTCAGTTGAATAATTTTGTATATTTTTCGAGGCTTACAGATAACATTGTGATTTTGTGTATTGATAGCCTTATTATTTGTCATATGTGAATATTTCAGTTAAATAACTTTCAACATTTTTATGTAAAATCCTCCATTACAATGCAAATTATTGGAAACATCCATACCATAAACCAGAATGTCCAGTCGGTTGCCATAATGGTTGATCTGGATACAAATCTAAGGCCTGTTTTTTTTTGCATACATACCCCTGCCAAAAAGTAAAATGCTATGTTTCCCTTTGAAAAACTTGTTTATTTGCATGATTGCTCTTTCAAGGGTACCTATACACAAAAAACAGGGGTACCAATGCAAAATGCTTTTAGCATAGATATTCCTGGTAGGGCTGCACAGAACAAAGCAAGGCTTTCAGGAGTACGAGCAAAAAAGCAACTATGCAAGGTTGTTTGTGCAATTTTGCATATTTGCAGAGGGTATAGATGCCAAAATATGCCAAAGCCAGTTTCATTCAACTACTTTCTTTCAGTCTATATGACTACTGCAGACCTTTCTTCAACGCCACCTCTTCATTACTCTGTTTGAAAAAGGGATAAGTTGCATCACTGGACACTGAACTTATCGCAAAGTTTTATTTTGGTCATTTAACTTGATTTTTTTGCAATTGAAACTGCAATTTCTATTTCAACCAAATCACTTCGTCAAACTCTGCTTAGTTTTCCTAACAAAGGAATGATATAGCAGCTGATTCAATTACATGTCATCTCTTAGATGACGCAGTGATAATGTGACAACTAATTCAACTGGCACGTGATCTTAAGACTATTGCCACTTAGCTCTCACTTCATCTTCAAGAAGTGGGACGATAATTTAGCAGACAACAAATGAGGTGGCCATTGAATCAGCTCTAAGAGATCACCTGGTAAAAAATCGACTGCCACATCATTTTCTTGTTTGGAAAATTAATAATTTAATAGGAGGAGCCAATTATAAAAGAAAAAGAAGTACAATGTCTCGATCGCAACAAATCAAAGTTCAGTTGCCAAAGTGTAGCTTTGTGATTAGTGCATCAACTGATCGTGTAATTTTCCTGATATATAAAATTAAGTGTGTAATGGATACAATACATTAGAAAGACCAGATTCATTACATCATAACCAAACTTTTGGAGTATCAACAAAGGTATAGTGGGGTATAGAACATTAGTTACAGTTATGTTTCAGAGCACAGCTAGAATCAAGTAGTCAAGCAATGAAAGATAATCAAGGATATTTGGCATTGAAATATGTCCCTTGAATCAGCAGATAATATGAACATTGAAAGGGGCGTCTGGATTGATGTAATAGCAATTCAACCGCAAAACAAGTTTAATAAAAGTAAAAGCATTTGTTCCACAATCAACTGCGTAGCTGCGTTCCCTCAAAATGGTCTGAAGTAGTCTTTTGTGGAAAGACAATATGGCAATGGATCTCCTAATTGTCGGCATGTCGATGGAAGGACTAAGGTTTCCACTTTCACTAAATGTAGAATATAGCTGACTTACAATTACGTCAATCAAAATGCCACCTGAGGGAAGGAAAAGAAGGAAAAAAGACATTTGAAGTGCAACACGAAAAAACACCTATAAAGTTGGCATTATAATCCAGTTTCATTAGATCTCTTTTATTGAATGATTATAGCCCTTTATTATCAACAAATCTGACTCTCTAAGGTATCATTTGGTTTAGGAAAAAGCAAGAACTGCTTATTCTAGGGATAGGGATAACTTCAAGAGTAAGCAGGAATACAAATTTTGCATTGAACGAAAACTGAGTTAATCCCAGGGATAAGGAAAATAGCTTTTAGATGGTTAGATTGGAATAGCGAGAATAAGAGTAATTATAATTTTAAAATAAAAATATTTTACCTAATTAATTAACATTAAAATAATAATTATATTATAATTTAATAAATAAATAAATAAATAAACTATAAATCATGTATAAAATAGTGGAGAACAACATTAATTAATTAACTAACTATAAAAATAAATTAACTTATTAACTAATTAGTTAGTTAATTATTTAATTAGTTAGATAAATAGTTAAGAAATTGATTAGATTAGTCAAAATATTAATTGGTTAATCAATATAAATATTAGTTACTGGATAAACCAGTTAAATAATTTATTTTTTAATTAGCTAATTAACTATAAATAATAAATTAATTGCTCAAATATTTAATTAAATATTTATTAGCTTAATAATCAAGTGGTTAATTACTTATCTAGTTACCTAGAAAATAATTTAATATATATTACATTAATTAATAATATTTTAATATTTAATTAGTAGAGGAATAAAAAAGAAAATTCCACCCAAAACACCCTTATTACCGACCATTCCTAGCACAGGTGGCAAAGGGCTTGATGGTTAGGGTACCAAGATCAAAGCATAGTTGCTTCACATTTTCAACTAAGTTTAGTTCTAAAAAAATGAACGAAACGGATAGTAGGCTACCTTTCTCTCAGGAAAAAAAAAATAAAAGAAATTCCACCCTTGTTCCCTCTTGTTCCCAAAAAAGAGGATAGTATTACTATCCACCCTTATTCCCTCTTGTTCCCAAAAAAAAAAATTCCACCCTTATTCCCTCTTGTTCCCAAAAAAGGGGAACTACTATCCTCTCTACCCAAAAATGGTGTTTAGGGATAAGTGAGGAATAAGTCCCCTTATTTTCCACTTATATCCGAACCAAACACTGCCTAATAGAATAGTTTGCACTATTTTCCTTCATGCAAAATACAAAAATAAAGAAGAAAAGAAAGAAACAAGATATTTAGCCTTTATGCTATTATTCAGAGTTGATATTCAATGGGTAGAAAAATAAACCCTTAGGTTGGCTTAGTGGCCTTAATCCACATTTATGTTTTGATGATTACAAATAATTATAATAATTAGTACTAATCCTTTCAATTAAGTTTGATCTTTATAGTGATATCTCTTGAAGAACTCAAGATGGAAGTTGTTTGATGAAGATGAGGAAAAATAAAGAGTCAAGATCAAGACAAGCTATATTTGCTTCTATGGGTCAAAATTAACCAAGTCATTTCATGTATTAAGGCTAAAATGTAAAAATAGCTACCTTTAGTATAAAGTTGAGAAAAGAGAACTTGGAGAAACTATTCTTGTTCTCTACTA
The DNA here is from genome assembly GCA_016920855.1 of Puya raimondii. Classification (NCBI taxonomy): domain Eukaryota; kingdom Viridiplantae; phylum Streptophyta; class Magnoliopsida; order Poales; family Bromeliaceae; genus Puya; species Puya raimondii. The sequence continues at coordinate 6,326,925 of JABWPP010000047.1, forward strand.
CACACACATGAACCAAATTGATTCATATGACCCTGAGTGTGCTTGAAACTAAGCCATAAAATCATCACAAAATTCAAAAAATTGAATGTTTTGAAGGTTGCAAGTTCTGGCGCAAAAGCGGGTATCCAGTTTGAATTCGAGTGCCCGAATACCTTTGGTATTTGAGTGCCCAGATATAAACACGAGCCTAAATTCACGACATTAGCTCTGTCTGTTTAAATCCAGGTGCACGGTTTGAATCGGGAGCCCGATTTACCTTGACTGCATTGAGGAGACTCAGGCGCCCGGTTTTAACCCGCAAGCCTGAATTCAGAGGATTGTTCTCTAGCTGAGAAGATTCGAGCACCCGGTTTAGATTCGAGAGTCCAGATTCTCAATAGTGGACGCACGATTTTCCTGGGAGCGCCCGAAAATCTATGATTGCTCGCTAGAAGCGAGCGCCCGGTTCAAAAGCGGGCACCTACTTCAAAACCGAGCAACCGGATTCCCTGAATGCGCCCGAAATTGCAGAGTGCTGTCAAACCAGTTGTATTAGCCGTTAGCACAACAAAACAGTGTCAATTACGATTGCGAAATCTGGACACCCAGTTTTGGAGGTCACGCTCGGATTTGGTTAAAAACAATATAACGGCTAGTTTAATTGTTGAGGCTATAAATAGATGAGTTTATGGCTCAAGAACAATCTTTTGAAACTTAGAATCTCTGTAATACACCTCTAAATTCTCTATTCTCTCTCTAAGCAAAAAGTAAGCTATTTATTAGAAATTCTTATGTCAGAGAGCATTGCTACTTATTGTGAGAGATCTTTTGTAATCAAGAAGTGTGAAATTGGTGTAAAAGGCTTGGTGCCTGCCCGTAAAAGCATTGGATAATGGAACTCCAACATCTCGAAGGTTTGAGAGTTAGCGGAAACGTAGACAAAGGGTCAAACCTCAAAACAAATTGCTTGCGTGTTCTTTGAGTTTGCTTTCCTTTATCTCGACTTCCTTTTTATTTGTTGTTGACTTTGTTGGTTGATTTATCTTGCATTATTATTTTAGAAACTAATTCAACCCCTCTCTTAGGTTGCCATTCGATCCTCACCTTGTTGCCACAATTTATCATCATTAGGGTTCCCATACTTGACAAAATAAATAATAGTAGCATAACTACATCCTAATCAGCCCTAACAGGATCAAAGCTATTAACTTGCAGAATCATCTATTTGAGTTTAACCTACTCCAACCCATTAGAATTAGGTTGTTAAAAAAAAAAAAAGTTCCACGTGTTAGTATGACTTCTGCTTTTGTCTTTGGCACACTTTTGTATGACTTCTGCTTTTAATCTTTGGCACACTTTTGAAGCACAATATTTGATCTGGCAGCTCTAGCACTTCCAATGAATCAATTTACTACTGCTCCATGAAATTCGTCCTTCAGATCTATTGAAACTTTAAAAACTAAATTTGCTTGATCTAAAAGTCATTCGTCTTGAATTCTTAATATTCCTCCAATTCAGTGGTGGCATAAAATAGTCAGGATTCTTTATCTCAAGAAAACAATTAGCCGCTTAAGAAGTTAGTTAATTAAAGCAAGATGTAGACTGACTAAGATTTGACTAAGATTTATTAATCATCTTGGAAAGGAAGGTAAAGACCATATATTAGATAGATATATTAAAAGACAAAAAAATCAAGCAACAATGTAGAAAAACATTGACATAGAGAGGGAGAAAAGAGGAAGAAAGAATCAGAACCAACACAAGATAACAAACAGTGCTTTCTTCTTTTCATTTGATTATATCAAACACCTCTCTTTTCATTGGATAGATCCTATTATTGAGGCAAGAAAAGTTTAATTCATTGTTTATTCGTCTAAAGGTATTTGAAACCTATTCTTTGAAGCAACTACTACATGGTAACCAACCAACCTATAGCAACTTTTCTTCTCCTAGGAACATTTTCATGCAGTATCCTGTGTCCATATCCTCACAGTTTTGTCATTCTGTAGTCCAGCAGAAGCAATTTTGTTCTCGGTTGGATGACAGGAAACTGAGATGACGGTGTCTGTATGACCTTCCAATTTCTGAAGAACATTTTTTCCTTGGAGGTCCCATATATAAACACAATTATCTTCTGACCCACCGACTATGTATTTACCATTTGTAACAGAAAATGTGGAGGTAATGCAGTATGTCCTGTTGACATGGCCTGTGTATATCTTTATGAATTTGCCTGTCGAATAGTTACATAGCTTCTGCAAAGTAGTGAAAAGGATGCAATCAGATGTGAGACAGCTTATGTTTAAGAAGGTCATAAAAATAAAAAGCAGGTATGATTATGGTAAATGCATATATGGCAAAATTAGTAGGAAATACAAATTAGGACCCTCTTACTGTTATTTCCTAAAATCTATCAAATTGCCTACAAATCTCTAAAAGCTTGTTAGTTACATGGTGGTACCTGAAAATTAGCCTCCATATTCATGCTGGAGCACTTTAGTATTCTTGAAAAACTTCTCTACCCAGATTACTTAGAAAGGTGCAAGGTTACTTTTTCCCTAGAGTTCTTCTTCTGTCAATTTCTTCCCACTATCCCATTATCCCTCTCTCTTCTTCCCCTTCTCTGGGACAAGTTAAAGATATTCCAGATCGTAAACTAGGTTGCTAATCACTGAAAAGTGAGTATTATTAAATGCAAAAGGGAATTAAGACAAAGAACCTTTCGGCCCCATTTTTATTTGTTTTGACAGTTGATAGTCAAAAAAATTATGGCGGATAAAAGCAAAGAAACTGAGGCGTTGCATTGGCTGTTATAAGAATGTACATAATATGGAATTAACTGTCCTACAGAACAGATGACACCCTCATTTTTGGCAAGTAGGAATGCGATTAACTTAAAGCTTATTTTGTCACCTTTGAGGGCTTCTTCGTTCTCAAGGTCAATTTTGTATTACCATGAATCTAAAGAACATTTAGGACACGAATTAGCTTAAGATCACATCCTGAATATTAGAGAACGCTCCTTTTGAATATCTGGCAGTACCTATGTCTGAGAAAATGTGGATTAATTGAAGAGCGGACCATAAATGAGCTACGAAACGGTATGTAAGTAGATGGTGAATGGTCGATATAAGGGTTCTACTAGAGCCATATTTAGCAAATGAAAATAGAAACTGCTAAATGAAGATAGACGCCTACATTGGAAGGAAATAACCACAAGAAACTACTTAGGAAGAATAAGAAATGTCTTTACAGATTTGAGGTTTAACGGAATTATCTAGCTCCATCCAAGAGATTAGGGTCGAAAGGTAGTGGATCCCAAAAATCTCTCTCTATTCCACAGGCTCCACCACTACCTAGTGTGACCCCCAATGCTTTCAAGTTGTTAAAGCGTCCCCATAGTCCGAAGTACACTACGCTAAGGCTGTAGTAGTACTTCTCTTGATCTTTGAAGCTACGGCAAAGCAAGCATCACACGTAATCAAGTAACTAAAGCGCATACTAACAATGTAACACCTAATTACCTAAATCAGCTCCCAGTGCCAGAACAAAGCAAGTTCAGGAGTAGATGTCACCCACAAATGTGTAGACACATCTTGCAAGTATATCTATCAACTTATCAAAGTAACTAACTTACTAGAATGAAGTCCAACAACACCACAATAGATGACTATCGAGTTCAAAGGGATATATAGACTTTGATCTATCACAAGAATCACAAGGCACGCTCGGAAACTAACTATTGTTGCAAATTGCCATGCAAACGGAGGTTGATATCTCATCAAACAAGATCTTTCTTCTACAATCAGCTAGAAAATAGCAGAATTGAGAGAACTTGCAAATGATGATAACTGTAATTTAGAGACAAAGTGCTTGACATCAACGGATACCAATTAAACCTTTGATCACCCCCCCACAAAGATGAACCGCTTCAGGCAAATTTCAAGAGAATAACAACCACGATAACAGAAGCAGTAAGAGCCACCTACGCACCGCTTGGAGGATACCAGAAACAAGACAATCTATAGCACTAAGTTAATCAGTATGCAAAGGGAGGCTTAAATGGCGTCGCAACCCGAGACCACTCATACAAATCAAGTTTCTTATCCATCTCTATTAGCCCAGTTGCCCAGTTACGGCTTCTACTAGATAATTCTTTCACTACACTACTAATAGTAATCCAAATTAAAAAAGGGGAAATTTTCGGGGAATTAGATCAAACACTTGTAGATGATCAAGACAAGAAGCATTGAATTACCAGGGTGTCGTCGAGGGTGGCGACGAGAATGAACTTGCCGTTGGGGGAGAACTTGGCGAAGGAGACGGCGGGGGTCTTATCGTCGATGAGCACCTTGAGGCACTTGCCGGAGGCGACGTCCCAGATCTTGCAGGAGCCGTCGTGGCTGGTGGAGACGACGATGGAGCCGTCCTTGATGAAGTGGACGGAGGTGACGGGCAGGTCGTGGGCGTCGATGGCGCGGACGCACTTGCCGGCCTTCACGTCCCAGATGCGGACGGTGCAGTCGAAGGCGCCGGAGGCGATGAGGTTGGACTGGGGGTTGAAGTTGGCGCAGAAGACGAAGGAGGTGTGGCCGCGGAGGATCTTCACGCAGCGGTCGTCGGAGGACGCGCCGGCGAGGTTGCGGACGTCCCAGATGCGGAGGGAGCGGTCGTCGGAGGCGGAGCAGAGGTAGTGGGAGTCGGAGGACCAGGCCAGGTCGGAGATGCCCTCGAGGTGCCCGGAGAGGGTGGCGAGCGGGGAGAAGGAGGAGGAGGAGGAGGCGGAGTAGACCACCACGGTGCGGTCGAGGGAGGCGGAGGCGAGGAGGCGGCCGTCGTTGGAGAACTTGACGCAGGAGACGGCGTCGGTGTGGGCGGACAGGGTGCGCGCGAGGCGGTACGGGCGGTAGGGATGCGGCGGTGGGGGCTGGGTGCTGCCGCCGCCGCTGGCCATTATGAGCGGAGGGAGTTGGGGCCGGCTTTGTGAAGGGATTTCGCGTCTGGTGCGCACTTGTAATTTGTGAAGTCGGTTCGCGAAGGGATCCGAATCGAATCGGACTGGCGGTTTGAAGCCGGTTTATAATTTGAGCCGGTGTCTGCACGGGCCAGCTTAAGTTTTAGTAAAAACCAAACCCAATTCAACCATCAAAGCCGGTCAAACAGACAGCTTTGTAATGACCACGATGTTCATTTGTAGAATCAAAGACAACTTTGGAAGGAGAACAAAAGTATACTATTAAATGAAAAGTTAAAATACAATTATGAATAAATAAGATCGTTTTAGTTTTGTTGTCTTTTTTTATTTATCAAACGTTAATCTTATATAATTTAATATAGTAGTGAAAAGATTATACTTTTATTATCATGAGTGGCTTGCTTGCGATGCATTCCGGTGAAGTCACGAATGACAATGTGTTTAAAAAATTTTGGAAGTTAAAAAAAAAAAAAATTATTGTGAAACAGAAACTTTGAATATAAGAATTCCAGACAATCAATATCATCTTTATACTATTTCATGTAAAAATATTTTTTTTTACAAAAATGACAGTAATAGCGAATGAGACCTTATATCAAATTCATTTTGTGTTAATCATTAAAAAATTATCAATTTTTTAACTACTTGAATACTAAACAAATAATATCAAAATATTACATAATTTATTTTTTAAAAGTTCAAATAGCATATTTAGTGTTTAGCAAAATCGATCGTAATTTGAATGTCCTAATTTCTGAAAATAACAATGAAGTAAATGATCTGGATTTGTTTGTTTGCAGGTAACTAAATTTTAGTTTGAAAATAACTTTTAATTTAACTAAGTTTAGATGAAAAAAAAAAATTTACTGCTGTTTTTTGGACTTTTTTTGCATTTAGCCCCCTCACAAAAAAAATTCACAAATAGTCCCATAAAATTTATAATTGCAAAACTAGCCCTATCCCCACAATGCAAGCGTCACGCAAGCGTCACGTGGGCATGATGGTTGTGGGTTAAGTTGAACACGGTGAACCATTCACCATGTTTGGACACGACGAATGGTTCACCGTGTTCAATATACCTATACCACTCATACTTATTAAATCGATATAATACAGTAAACACGGTGAACCATTCACCGTGTTTGGACACGGTGAACCATTTACCGTGTCTATGGTCTATACACAGTGAACCATTCACCGTATTCAGTAGAACACCAGTCCTGGCAGCATCCTCTCCAACACAAAAAATCCAACATAACAACACAACTAATTCAACATCAACAACACAACAACAAATCCAACACAACAACACAACATCAATACAATAACACATCATCAATATAACATCAATACCATATCATCACAACAAAATATCAAAAAATAGAGCAAGTTTTTCAATAAATAGAAAGTTCTGTACAATTTAAAATTTACAAAATGTAATGTCATGTCCTTCTCCTAGTCCCTCGACCACGTCTACCTACACGTCCCCTACCACGACCGCGACAACGATCAACACCATGCTCATCGAAGGGCTCTATGACATCCAACTAGTCGAGATGTTCGATAGCAGTGTCCTCAACAACTAGCTGAGTGTCCTATATCTCGATCACCCGTCTGAGCTCGTGCTCAAGTATAGCAGGTATCGGTAGTATGTCTAGCCATGGAGGAGCTGAAGATGAGGGCTGATCTGCGTGGAGAGACTGCAACTGCCGTCGGCGCCTATGATAAACAATATCAGCTGGTCGAGATGAATCCTCTGGTACCGGTACTGTGTCTGGATGACAAGGTGGCTCCTCTATCAGTGAAGATGGCCTCGGCGGACTATATAGTGGTACATGGCCCGACGTTGATGGTCCACCATGTTCTGCTGGCCGTGGAGGTACAGTGTCTGAAAGCGTAGGTAGAGTCTCCAAAATTACTTCCATTTGATCAGCAACTTGTGTCAGGGCTTCTAATACTTCGCCATATGAAATATCTGGCAGGATACGTCTGATCGTATAATGTGATTTCTGCACGACATCGACCTGAAATAGAAGCAGCATCATGAAAATTACACTAAATTTTCTTTATATATAGAAATAAATAAAAAGAGATATTATATATTAAAATCATACCAATACTCTCTCGACATGTCCACGTGGCTGATACGCGCGGAGTGGACTGGCCTAGATATCCACCTCCTAGTGATCCTCCAATACCACTGCATGTAAACAGTGGTAGCTCATATAGGATTCAGATCTACATGAGGGTCCACCTCTACTATGTCCATCAATCTATCATCCCAACGCTGAATATATGAAGCATGATACGCCGCCCAATTCTCATCTGCTCTACCTCGTGAAGTGATGCGAGGTATGGCAACTACTGCATCGGGTATATACTGCAAAAGGCCAAATTGCGGAAGCCCTTGATCTGGAAGATGCAGCTCAATGATGTGGAAGCAAACTAAGGTGGTCCTAGATCGCCAAACCTGTGACCCTGCTACACAAAAAGGTAGTAGTGTCTCTAGTACCGCATCTGTATAAGGCCTCCATATAATCTATTGTGAAAAGCATATATGATCAATTACTCGTTTTTTAATAAAGTTAATGTTATAGTAAGATTGAATTATTTTCATTTACCTGAGACTCTAGCTGCTGATCAAGGTGATCACGATAAAACTCAATATCAATAGTCCTGGCATTGTCCCAAAATGCCAACCTGGTATTCCACCTGATTCATTTATATCGTATTAGTAATGATAAAATAATATATAGTAAACTTAATATGAAAATTACTTACTTACAACCTGCTGGCAAGTCAATAAGCTCAGGCTACGCTCCAACTATCTCAGGTCGACCAATGTGCAGGTGGTCCCAAGCCTAAATCTATGAAAAAAGCTACTTAGAAACTATAAGAGACGTCGAGATTTAAATCAGTAGTAAAGGAAAGTACCTGCAGTAATGTCCCAAAACAACAAAACAACAACACTCCACCTTTCCCCTCATGCAAGCATTTCCTAATGCCCGAAAGAGGTGAGCTAGCATCGCAGCCCCCCATGCCAACTCACGGCAAGCGTCAAATTCCTCTAAAAGTGGCAATGATGGATCCATAATAGTAGATGACAATGATGCACTAACTGGCACACATGGGACTTCAAACTCTCTGTAACACTTACAAGACAAAGTTATTAATTTCTCACAACTAGACTAATGGAGGAATTACGAACAATATTTTTAAAGATTATTACTCTATATCTTGATGTAGGAACTCGTTCGCGATTGACGTAATTCCTTTGATAATCACTACTAAGCATTTCCGTATAGTTAACGGAGGTTGAACGGTCTTGTGTTGTCAGCACATGCTTCTCTACGTACACTTTTATACATCCATGGAACAGAAAAAAAACTCATCATGCCAATTGGTACATTGTCACTTGATATGTTAAGCAATTCCTATTCGTTGGCTCCCATTGGACATCGAACCGTTTTGCGGAGACGGTCTTCCACTCGATCATAGTTAGTAACCTTATATATTTCTGTCTCAAATTTTCCAAATGTGATATATTGTCAGATACCAACCAATTCTTTACGGCCACCAATGTATCGTGATACATTATCCTTCACGACTAAATTTTCATCCCAATGGATACAGAAAGGAACACATTCGCTGGATATAGATTTCTAAAGAAAATAATATTACTAAAATATACGTGAGTTATCCTTTCTATACAAAATCTCTAAGAAATTTAAATAAGTATTAGGCATTTACAAAATAACTAATGTAAGAACTTTTATGCAAGCGATTTTATGAAATAATAAAATGTACAAAAGCATTACATTCAGGACATATTAACGTATGACATTTAACATACAACAAAGGGGAGGGTGAGAGATGGAATTACCATTTTGCGAACATGGTCGGCGCAACTTCTATGCTGATTGAGGGCTCTGGAAGGGAGGAAGGGGGGTGATGACAGAGAGAGGGGGGGTCTGTACTAAGAGAAAGAGAGAGAGGGATCTGTGAGGAGGGAGCACAGAGAGAGATGGTTCTGTGAGGGGAGAGCAGAGAGAGAGAGCGGGGGTCTGTGAGAAGGGGGGTTATGGGGTGCACAGAGGGAGAGTGGGACCTGCTGGGAGGGAGGGGCAGAGAGAGAGTGAGAGGAAGAGAGAGAGGTAGGGGAGTCTAGGGTTAAAGAGAGAAAGAGCGTGGGGAATAGAGAGAGCGGCGGCGGCGGCGGCGGTGGCAGGGAACTCAGGGTAGGACAGAGAAAGATTGAGTGAGAGAGAGAGGGGGGTAGGGGGCTGCGAGAGCGAGAGAGAGAGAGAGGCGTCGGCGGCGGTAGGGGTAGGGAGGTTCGGGGTAGGCCACACAAAGAGAGAGAGAGAGAGAGAGAGAGAGAGAGAGAGAGAGAGAGAGAGAGAGAGAGAGAGGGGGGCAGGGAAGTCGGCTCGGGAAAAGGGAGGGAGTTATAATACGAAATGAACGTGGTAATCCATTCACCGCGTCCAGACACGGTGAACCATTCACCGTGTCTAAACAAGGTGTTACATTCACCGATTCACCGTGTCTAGACACGGTGAACCATTCAGACACGGTGAATGGATTACCGTGTTCAACTTATCCACGCCCCCCACCCACGCTCACGTGGCGCTTATGTGGCGCTTGCATGGCGGGGATAAATCTTACAAATATAAATTTTGTGAGGCCATTTATGAAAAAAAAAATTTCAGAGGGTTAAATACAAAAAGAGCCCCTTTTTTTTATGAGAAGCCAATAAACTCATAACTGAACTCCTCTCACCTTTTATGGTTGTCTCATCAAAAATTTCCCCACTAGCACATTTAGAAAATAAAAAAAATGTTAAAGCAATTAATATTTATTATTTTTTTTCTATTTTCCTATAATAATTAATTTCGCCACTAGCCAGAGTGAAGCCAATTATGGCATTTAGGAAAACTTGAGTGACGGTCAAACTTAATATATTGAACAATAACAAAATAGAACATTTACAGTCAAAAAATTACTTCACCCTACAGGGGAGGACCGCTACGAAAGATATATGGGGGCCTTCGATGAGGACAGATGGAGTGCGAGGATGAAGGAGAAGCTAAATCAACTTGTTGTCAATGAAAAAACAACAAGTTTGCGATCAACAAATAGTACAAGATTCAACAGTGGTGCTCCAACCTAACCTAGAATGGCGCCTTCGAAGTCTCAGGTGTTTCCTAAATAAGCTATCTGATCTCAAGACTAGGGGGGATAGAAGGAGTGTCAAAAAAAGTGTCCAATGAGGTGAAAGGAGATATCGAGGTTGGTGTTCCTGCTATTGGCCTCATTGAATGTTGTGTAGGAGATGCATTAACCAAGGCTGCAAAGAAGGATAAGACTTTTCTTACTAGTAAGCCGATATTAATTGGGAAGGAAGGAGTTTTTAAAGACTTACAAGAGAATAGCAATAATTTGGGTGATTGTGTGGATGACAAGAAGCAACCTCCGAAGGCCCAAAGCTTTAATGTCATCTCTAGGGACAAAATGTCCTATAAAAAGGCTATCTTGAAGCAACCTACTATACCTCAGTTCGCCATTGCTAAACCCCACAAGTGTGATGATGGTACAAGGTGGTTGGGTGAAGGTGAAATGTTCCACTGCAGGGAGGTGCCTTGGACGTGACCACAAAGCGGCTGCTTGTCACGATCCCATCAGGTGCCTTAGGTTTCTCAAGATTGGACATACGGCATGACAGTTGTAAGGAGGGTGTACACGAAAGAAATGGAAACATGTTCATGGCTCAATGTACGCATGGTTGAGTGGCCGCTATGAGGACGTATGTCCCCTACACCGAAGAATACTTCGCACGAAGGGAGCTTTGCCAGAACGCTTTATTTGCCGATATCGTGGACGCTGCGAATATTGGGCACTCACCCCAACTTTCAATTGCCAATGCCTTAGCAGATCAATTCGGTAGGTATCCGACAGACTTCATGGTGGCAAAATACAGGGAGTGCTCTTTTGCTATCTTCCTACCCCAATGGGTCCCGACAGAGACACTTGTGAGGCGACAAATCATCACCTTGGAGGATTTCTGGTTGGCTTCCCACGGGGACCATACTGGAATGTTGCTCCATTTAGGCTAACATTCAAGGTCTGGATCAAACTCATCAACCTCCCGTTTAAATGCTGGACGATTGCTCAGGTCTCGGCAATCGTCACACGGACCGATGAAGCTACGAGGCAATTGACTAATTTGAGGGCATTTTGGTGTCGGATTATTGTAAAAAATCTTAGGAATGTACCTTAGAACTTGTCAGTGATACTTGGGGATGATTGTTTGTCCATCGTAGTACACATTGACGAATGGGAAAGGGAGGGAGACGACGGGAACGATAGGAACCCACCTCTACCACCACCGCCACTAGCAGGAGGATCGGCCGAGAGAGATTATCAAAATAAAGGTGTGCAGGACTAAGGTCCCGGCGATCGCCAGATCGGGGGAGGTGATGAAGAGATGGGGGAGGTCAACTCCAGCGGAGAACCCGAAAGATCTGAGAGATCGGTCAACGGTCTTAGGCAATGGAGGTCTTTGGGAGGTACACAAAAACGTAAGAAGGTGCCGTCAACGCAAGTACGGTGGCCCAGGTTCAAGTTAGCTGCAAAGCGCTCCTTGTTGATACATTGCCATTGACGAACCCTCTGCATAGAGCTTGGGAAAGATCATTTCCAACGACAATGATGGTAGGTCAGATTGCAGGGGGCTGAGAATCCATATAGTACCCCAATAGTCCCATATCGGATGGGAATGACGTTGTGATTAGATATGTGAGAGACTATAGACACTAGTAATAATAATTGAATTTAAGCATTTTCGACTAATGGTTTAGGCCCAATAAGTTATTATTGTTAGCTGGTCATGTTACATTTGATATCAAAGCCAATCACTAGCTGAAAGTGTGAGATGAGTCTCGATTGAATCAGAGTCTAAATGACAGGCTATGCCAGGGTCTGAATGACAATTTAGTAAAATAAGTCTCGCATTGCCTAGTGATCTTGGGCTGTGTGTGTGATCAGACTGACGAGGACGTCAGGGCCTAAAAGGGGGAGTTTGTGACACCCCAATAGTCCCACATCGAATGAGAATACGATTGTGATTGGATATATAAGAGACTATGGACACTAGTAATAATAATTGGGTTTAAGCATTGTGGGTCGGTGGTTTGAGCCCAACGAGTTATTATTGCTAGCGGGTCGGATCGTTACAATCCAGGAGAGTTCGCCGGAGGTTCACTACCAGCACGTCGAAGCCTAGAGCTAGGGCACTCCATATGCCAAAGGTTCACATCTCGCTTACCGAGGTCCACAGCTCGATTATCGAGGTTCAATCACTAGGAACGCGTCCTCAAGCGCAGTGTCCAAGTGACGACGAGAGGCATTCTGAGAATATTTTCACGAAATCAAAACTTTTTCAAAGTGAGGAGGAGTTCGGGGTCGCCAGGTCCTTCCGTTTTCATGTTTCTACCAGTGGGGTTGTCGAAGTTTACTCGATAAAGGAGGAAGAAACAATGTACGATGAGTCTGTCCTTTCCAGAGGTGCTGAGTGCATTCATTGCCTTGGTAACTTGTGATGTAAGTTTCTGTTAGGGAAAGTAAGCGGGGCTCGTGGATGTTACTTTCATGATGGCTATGGGAGTATAAACGGCAGGAGATTTAATGTGTTGGATTGGGCAAGGGCCATGAGAATTATGGTGGTTGACTTGGGTTGGAAGTATTTACCTGTTAACCCGGAGTTTTATCTTGTTAAAGTTGATGGTAACGCTTTGATGATTGGCGGGGTTAACGGGATCTGCTGGGAGAAAATTGCTAAAGAGGTTGTAATTGACAAGCATTATGTTCGAAAGACACTTAACTTGTTGGAGGAGACTGCAAACTTGAAGGACTAGGTGGTCAACATGTGTTAGATTATAGGCCGATATTAGATATGGACCCGGGACAGCAGCTGGGACACCGGGGAATAGCACGTCCACGGCGTTTCAGTACTCGATTAGCCAATGACATTTGTCAGTCGATGACTTACATGACAAGAAAAGTCCAGCAATGAGGGGGGGAGGGGACAGATGTTATGAATATTTTTCACAAGTATTGGAAACAGAAAATCAAAAAAAAGAGCGAGATATGTGGGGTTCACTTGGGAGAAGAGGACACCAAGTCCTTCAAGGAGTTTCTATATGGGAGTGCGTCAGTGAGGGATCTCTGTACTGTTTTTTGTGTTTTTGGCTGGGTTGTTTTCTCTTCTTCCTATATTATCTGTAGTTGGAATGTAAGGAGACTGAATGATCATCTAAAAGAAGAGTAGTCAAGTGTGTGGTGTCTAGGTTTAGAAATGCAGTGTTACGTTTGCAGGAGACTAAAGTGGGTGTGGTGTCTCTCTCCTTTTCTACGTAGTGTTTGTCGGTCCTTCTTTGACAAATGATTTTACATTAACGCGAGTGGAGCTTTTGGTGGACTTCTTACTTGTTGGAGTTCGCGAGTTTTCTCATGTAGTGAGGTGATTAAAACAAAAATTTCCCTCACACTCCAACTTTCTCATGTTTGGGGCGGAGAAAGCTTTTATGTCACTAATGTGTACGGCCTGCTAACTTGGGAAGGCAAGAAAGTTTTATACGAAATTAGTGCTTCTACGAGATATCTGTAAGGGTTACTAGGTTGTTTGTGGTGATTTTAGTTTTACTAGATCCCAGGATGAACATAGAGGTAGAATGTGGAGCAATAGGGCAACATGTATGTTCAATGATCTTATTCTGGAACTCGCGCTTTTGGATTTGCCTATGGTTAATCAATCGTTCACTTGGTCCAGTATGCAGAGTAACCCTACTCTTGCGAAATTAGACCGCTTCCTTATTTCTACCGAGTGGGACATGAAATTCCCACTTTCGAAGATAGAGACAGTCCCCAGAATTACTTCAGATCGCTCTCCGATACTACTCTCCATATGAGGTAAGATGGGGAGCCGTGTTTTTAGATTTGAAGACATGTGGCTGAAGAATGAGGACTTTTCTTTTTCAAGCTTTCTAGCTTGGTGGAGGAAAACAGATACCCATAGGACTGCTATGTTATCGTTCACAGCCAAACTATGCCACTGCCGTAAGCGGATACGCAAATGGTGTAAGCATTTACAATATCATGAAATTAAAGTTGGATCTGATACGAGAGATTTAACGTATAGATAGAGTGGAAGAACACCTTGTTTTGACAAAGGAGTTAACAGACGTAAGGGAGATCTCAAAGGTAGGCTCTCAGGTGTACTCGAGGACGAAGAGTTGTTATGGAAAACTCAGGCCAAACATCACAGGTTATGAGAAGGAGATGGAAACACAAGTACTTCCACACAGTTACCAATAACAGAAGGCGTTCCAACGAGATTGGGGTGGTGAAGGACAACGGAAGAAAATTTTACAACGAAAACGAGAAGAAACTGTATTCCTGGAGAAAATTTAAAGAGCTTTTTATACTTCAGGATTATGAACCGGTCGTTCACGGAGATTAGAGCAAACTTTTTCAATCCAGACGAGTTTCTAATCCTGAATAGCTAACTACTCCCTTTACTTTGGAGGAGATTAAGAAGGTTGTTTTCTAGCTAGGAGTTTATAGAGCGTTAGACCCAGATGGTTTTTCATTGAGTTTCTACTAGAGCTTTTGAGATGTCATCAAAGAGGACGTGTTTATTTTTTTCTTGAGCTGTACAAAGGACGTATCTCCACACGACCTATTAATATTTTCTATCTCTGTCTGATCTCTAAAAAGAAAGGTGCGGTAGAGCTAATGATTTTCAACCGATTAGTTTAGTGAATGGAAGATAGAAGATAATATCCAAAATGCTGAAGAATAGACCAGAAGGAGTTATTCAAGAACTTATCTCCACATCTCAATTTGCTTATCTTAAAAGTAGACTGCTATTTAATGCCTTTGTCATGGCAAGTGAATTGGTTGCATGTGATGCCCCACTTCCCAGGGGGTCATCCATCCTAGGACTACTCTAGTCCTAGTGCTTAACTCTCTTAACCTCTTGGGCCTAGCCACCGCCCAAAATGCTACAGCCAGATTTAGAGATTTCAGCATGCTAGAATTAGAGTAGTCATAGGATGGGTGACCCCTGAGAAGTTGGGGCGTCACAGTTGATATCAGAGTAAATTACCAGCCGGAAGTGTAAGATGAGTCTCGACTGAGCCAGATTATACAGTGGTCAGAGCGAGGCTCTGAGACTGATGACTATTGTGGGTAGAGCATGGCTCTCCCACAAGGTCGGTTAAGACTAGCGAGACGAGTCTCACATCGCCTGGTATTTGTGAGTCTGAGCCTGACGAGGACGTCAGGGCTTAAAGAGGAGGAGAATGTGAAACCTCAGGTAATCCTATATATAAGATATAATGGGGCTAAAACTCTTAACCCAGCTATAGCATGTTGGGCGGTGGTTAGGCTAAGAGGTTAAGAAGGTTAAGCGTGCTAGAACTGGAGTATTTCTAGGATAGGTGACCTCCTGGGAAGTAGGGCGTGTCGGCTAAGGCTAGTGAGACGAGTCTCACATTGTCATATGGTTGTGAGTTTCTAAACCCAGGTATAGCATTTTGGATCGTGGCTAGGCCCAAGAGGTTAAGAGAGTTAAGCATGCAAGGACTAGAGTAGTCCTAGGATGGGTGACCTCTGGGAAGGTAGGGCGTGTCCTAGAACTGGTGACCCTCTAGAAAGCAGGGCGTCATAGTTGGTATCAGAGCCAATTACCAGCCGAAAATATGAGATGAGTCTCGGTTGAGCCAGGTTATACAGCGGGAAGAGCGAGACTCTCATGCTGATGATTGTTGTGTGTAAAGTGCGGCTCCCCCACAAGGTCGGTTAAGGCTAGCAAGACGAGTCTCACATCGTCTAGTACTTGTGAGTCTGAGCCTGACGAGGACGTCAAAGTTTAAATGGAGGAGAATGTGAGACCCTAGGTAGCCCTATATATAAGATATAATAGGACTAAAAACTCTTAACCCGACTATAGTATTGTGGGGGGTGGTTAGGTCCAAGATGTTAAGAGAGTTAAGCGTGCTAGGGCTAGAGTAATCCTAGGATGGTGACCCCCTGGAAAGTGGGGCGTCACATTGCATGGGGCTATAAAGAATTTATAAAAGGGGTAGGGGTGAAGGTAGATTTTGAAAAGGCTTACGACAAGGTCAATTGAGCTTTATTTTTAAAGATTATGAAACTATAGGGCTTCAACTCCAAATCGTGTCGATGGGTTGAGGAGTATATATGTAACACTAAGGTGGCAGTGATGGTTAATGGTTCACCGACTCATTGGATTACAGCGAGAAGAGGTGTGAGGCAGGGTGATTCCCTTTCACCATATCTTTTCTTACTGGTCGCCGAGTGCCTAGCTAGTATGACAAAAGCGGCAAACACACACGATTTGATCAAAGGTATTGAACCCTCCAAGGATAGTTTAGTGACAATCATCCAGTATGCGGACGACACTATTTTCTTTTGTGAGGCAAAGAAGAAATACTTGAAGAATATTCGCTTCATGTGGGGTCTGTTTGAGTGGACCTCAGGTGTGAAGGTAAAATAAAGAGAAAACATTAATGTTTTACACGGGGGATAGACATAGGAAAGTTACAAGGCTTGCCAAATATTTGAGATGCATGGAAGAAAAATTGCCTACTAAATATTTGGGGCTACCGCTGTCAAACAAGGCTCTGTGCAAAGAGGAGGATTGAACAAGGATTATTGATAAGATTCAAAGAAGAATTGACGGGTGGCAAGCAAAACTACTGTCAAAAGGAGTTAGGTTAACTTTGGTTCTACTTACTAATTTCCACTATATTTTTTTGTCCATATTCAAGGCTCCGAAATAGGTAGTAAAGAGGATTGAGGCATTAGATGGGAAGCTGCCAAGGGTGGTGCACGTATGGTAGCATGAAAAAGTGTATGCATGGATTAGAAAGAAGGTGGGCTCGTGGTGCAGGATCTCACCTCGATGAATGATGCATTAATTTCTAAATGGTGGTGGCGCTTATTTACATAACGGAAACTTCAATAGAATACCCTTGTTAGAATTTTATATTATAATAGGAGGAAACCGTTGGATGAAGGAAAGACATTTAGACCTACTTCTCAATAGTGGAAGAGTGTGTTATCTGGAGACAGACGATCTATTGACTTATGATCGAATAGGTGGTGTGGTGACCCGCCTCATTGAAGACTCTTTTCTGATATCTACAACATAGTTGCTCTAGAGGGTGTTTTAATTAAGAAGTGTATCTTTTCTCAAGGTTGGAGATGGAGAAAGATTCTGAGAGGTGTTGGGTTTGGGTTGCCGAAGGATGATAACAAAATCGGAGAGTTCAAAAAGGTACTTTCAAGATTCCAAGTCAGACCTGATGAAATCCAGTGGAGATGGAATGCGAGACTGTGTTTCACCGCAAAATCTGCGTATAAGTTGATCAGAGGCGGGGGCGTTCAGGACGTCCTTCTATCGAAAGTTAGGGTACTAAAAATACCGTTTAAAGTTAAGATTTTTATTTGGTTAGCCCTGAAAAAGCGCCTACCCACGGTAGACAATCTGCTCAATAGAGGTTGGTCCGAAAACCAATAGTGTGTTTTATGCGGCAGTGAAATCGAAACTGGCGATCATCTTCTTGTGGGATGCCTTCTTAGCAGATTTTTGATGTTCAATATCCTAGAAGGAAGACATATCCTGAGGTCTGTGGGGGAGGTTAGGGGAGTTTGGAAGCATATGTTGGGGAACTGCACCCAAGGGGCAACAGAGAAGGACCTGGCTAGTGTGGTGGCTTGTTAGTGGATAATTTGGTGAGAAAGAAACAATGTGATTTTTAGGGATCAATCTTTCGACGCCTTAATGGCTATTAGACGAATTCGTGATATGGAAAGAAAATGAGCTGAGTTTTGCAGCACTAGGAGACATATTTTTTGAGTCAGGGCTATAACCTTTTTGTTTCTTTTTCTCTTTTGCTTATTTTCTTTCTTTGCTTCTATAGCTTTTTGACTCACCCGAGGCCTCGTTGCCTCTACTTCTGTAGCGGAATTCATTTAACGAATGAATGAAGTTGGTAGCGTGCTACCTTTTTGTCTTTTTTCTCTTTTTCTTATTTTCTTTCTTTGCTTCTATAGCTTTTTGACTCACCCGAGAACTTGTTGCCTCAACTTCTGTAGCCGAATTCATTTAACAAATGAATGAAGCGGGTAGCGTGAAACAACTAGACATTATAGAAGTAGTGGGCATTTAGTCTAGATTCTGAAACATGATTTTAGGGTCAAAAGTGATTTTTTCTTCAATAGAGTATTTAGTGAAGACTTTTTCAAAGTCTATTTCTGATTATTATAATCAGTTTTCTGATTTTAAAGACCCAAAATCAGAAACAGCTAAAACTACTTTCTGAATCTGATTCTGATTTTAAACTCAAAATATTAAATTTTAATTTAAATTTTAGATTCAAATTTTAAATTCAAATTATCTCCCCCTTTTCTTTCCCGAATTTGTAAGAAAAAAGACTTTGATTTTAAATTTTAAATTTTAATTTCTAGATTTTAAATTTAATCTAAATTTAGAAATTAAAATTAAAATTTAAAATTTTGAAAAATCAATATTTAAAATTTCAAATTTTAAATTTTAAAAATTTGAATTTAAATTTTAAAATTTCAATTTTAAATTTTAAATTTTAAATTTTAAATTTTAAATTTTTCAAAATTAATTTAAAATTTTAATATTAGATTTTTACATTTAAATTTTGAAGCTTAAATTTAGATTTTAAATTTAATGTTTTCATTAAATTTCAAATTTTGAAAGTTGAAATTTTAAAATTTAAATTAGATTTTATTTTAAATTTTAAATTCTAAATTTTAAATATCATATTTCAAATTCAAATTTTTGAATTTTAAATTCTAATTCTAATTTTGAATTATTTTGAAATAAAATTCAGCAAAAATATTTATTATTTGCAAACAATAAAAAAATTTGTCAAATAGCTTTACAAATTTACTTTAGAAAAAATCTTTTTTCATTTGGATATAGCCAAACGCTCTACGACTTTTAACGAAAATTAATTTTTCTAACTAAAATCATTGTAGGAGAAATCACTTTTTCAATAGTTAGACCAAGTAGGCCATATTCTATTTTTGTTCATGCTAGGTAATCCCCATTACCATCAAATATTTTTAGAAAAAATATAAGTTTCCTATTTACATTTTGAACTGTGTAAATGTTTTAGAGCATGTTTAAATGCCTGTCTTGTTTCAGCACAATTCTTTAACTAATAACCTTACAGCAATTGGTTTATGAGATATTATACTTTTATATAATATCCGCTCCCTAGGCCATTTTATTAGAATAAAACAAAATTTCTTGTAGAATATATTATGTCACAGCTGCCTAAGTGATTTTCTTAAAATAAAATAAAATTTCTTGTGAAATATGTTTAAGAAGAAATTTTACTTGTACACTCCAAAAAGAGGGTGTAGATCTTAGACCCTCCATCCTATAATTCACAAAAATCTAAATAATTTTTACTTATAATTAAAAAAAAAGTTAATGAGACAAGTAGAGAATTAATGACCCTTGAATAGAATGAGTGTAAAATATACACCCCACTTTAAGGTGTACCGGTATCATTGCTTATGTTTCCATCGCTAAATAATTTGTTCAAACGTCCAAAATGGACCTTTAATAATAAAGTTTGCACCATCCAAACACTCCTCCCCATTGTCACTAAAAAACACTAATTGAATCCAAATGGAATTTTTACCTTCTTTTCAGGTGAAAATGTATAGAAAAGCTGAACTATAGGATATAGCTTAAATAGGCCTTTGACGCTCGCCGGAGCGGGGGCTTAGAATCTTCAAGGAAGTTGGTTCCGACGAGCAATCAAGGTAGATGCAGACAAGGAATCAACCAGACAACAGAGCAACCTATCTCTCATTAGAGACACAGGAGAGGGTGTGTGGTCAACCTAGCAGGAGGTAGAACCAGCACAAAGGATTGTTTTTGCTCAGGAAATGACACCTCCCCCTATAGATCTAGACTCTGAACTGGAGCTAAGGTTTCAGAGACTGAAGAAAAGACACTTGAGGTGATGAATAGTGTTTCTCACACTCAATGCAGGGAATTGAAGGACAGATTCGAAACAAAAGGGGTCAAGCATAAGAAGACAAACCTCAATGTTTCATGGGCAGATCAAAAAGGGGATTCCTTAATCTCGTACTATCCATTCGACGATGATCTCCCTGCTTCACACATTGGACCATCACGTCCCTCCTCTTCACAGTGCACTTCAAGGGAGAAAGGAAATAGAGGAGTCCTTTTTTACTAGTGGAGAGAAAAGTTGGCTCCGCCAGGGTCTGAGATTCCTCCGAGGCCATCCTATAAAGAGGCCCTTCTCAGGCATTTACCTCATCCTGGATGCCCAGCTCCTCAACCCAGACAGAAACACCCGAAACTCCCTCCCCAACTCTTTTCACTCCATCAACTTCATATTTGAGGGAAGGTGTTTCAGGTGCCTAGCAAGGGATCACAAAGTCCGGGATTGTAGAGACCCCTCGCGGTGCGCCGGGTGCTTCCGGGTCGGACATTCGGCTCGATTTTGCCATGACCATTCAGCTCCGAATCAGACGAGAATAGAGAGGGCCTTGTGATTCCGCCCCCAGTCAATTAAGATTTTTATCCCACTGACGGAAGGATTTCATGCATGCCAACAAATATGTCGGAATGCTGTTCTTGCTAATGTCATCAGGCCGGCAAACTTAGGGCATTGCCCTCAGGAAACGATTGCGAACGACTTCGCTAACAAATACGGTGGGCTATCAAATGACTTCCACGTTGTGCGCTATCGTGAGAGGGACTTCGTGATGTTCCTTCCTCAATAGGTTCACCTCGAAGAGCTGATAAGCAGAGAATTCATTAGATATCCACACTGTCAGCTACGGTTCTACGAATAGAATCCGTACAGAAACGTGACACGTTCCCGGATTACCTACAAAGCATGGATTAAATTAGTCAACCAACCATTTGAATGCTGGTCAGAGTACAGAGTTGCCTCCATCATCAATGGCTTTGGGAGGTACCTGCGAGGCGATGAAAACAGCCGCAATATGCTTGATCTCATTGGATTCAGATGCGAGATCACCGTCGAAGACATCGTAGATATTCTGAAAAATCTGGTGATCACCTTGGGCGACATTATTATCCCCGTTACAGTTCAAGTGGAGAGAACAATACTGTTCGGGGGAGATGATCGAGGCATCCCTTTCGCTGGGGGAGATCCGAATAAAGGTAGAGATCAAACGGATCCCTTGGCCGACATATGGCTAGAAGGGTTAACCACCAGGGTCGAGACGCAACAAATAATGATTCAACAATCGGAGATGCTACAGGTCAAAGTGATATGTGGAACTCGTCGAAACTCAGAGATAGATGGCATAATAGCTCACCTTGGTTGTTGGATGACCAGCGATGCACCCTCGATTCCGACGAGGACCTGCCACGGACCAAAGCTAGCGCGGAGATGGTGACTCCCTATTACCTGCTGGTAGACGCAAAGAAGATGCAAGAACCAGGAAACAACATTATCCGAGAGGCAGAAGACGCTACCCTGCGGTCTGCCGGAGTCATAAGGAATAGCAAGAAAGACGGAGATGGAAAAGATTCAAATAGGGTTATATCCATGTGGCGTACGACGAAGGAACAAATAAGGAACTCCGCGGATGAACTGCTAGAGAACCAGGAAAGGATGAAGTGGAGATTGGTGCTAGCAAGGAAACGGGCAAGCATCTCGGTATTCGAGTAGCGGCGGGTGTCTGCGGACATCGAGCGGAGAGCCTCGTGACGCAGCCCTAGATAACGCGGCATACAGGAGTGGTGCTCGTGAATCAACGAATGGCATCTACGTGTCACGCTGGAAAGGCCCTTGTGTCGCAGCCTTGGAATGCGAGAGATGAGGATGAGGCTTGTTGGAGTTGGGATCCAAAGAGATGGATGCTGTTAAAGGGCCGAGATTACTACCATGTGGCACGGAGCTGGACCCACTCAATTGGCCCAGTACTCGGAAGAGATGGGCCTTCGGACCAAGTTGTGATGTTTCAAGCCCATTCAGAGTATATGGACCTATTTTGGCATTGGATTGAAATCACTAGTGGAGCTTGGTCGATCAAGATCCACAACCCAACGCTCACACCAGCCAGGATAATACCTTGTTTGGTCGAGGTGAATAAAGTCAAACTAGATAATGGGCCAATGTTACTCGTCCATTGCTTGGACCTCCCTGACGATTGAGGAGGAATGGGGATTTCACGCAAGGTGGGGATAAAATGTTGGAGGAGGATGCATGGAGCAATATTACATCCATGGATGGAGCGGGATCAGGTTGGGCAATTACTTGGGGTAGCAAATCTCAGCAAGCCGGGTCGGTTCTTCGAGGCATACACTGTAGAAACTAAGATCAATGAACCAACTTCGGGCAAGCTGACCACCAGTAGATATGTACTCCTCTCTTAGAAAATGTGCCCGATTGGCTACTCACTCTATGATAGTATACTGGACAGAGCGAAAGTACGCAAAGTACATTTACGGGAGGGTGCATCCTTGGATCCACCAGCAAAACTTGGTAAGACTGCGTGGGGGGAAGAACAAAGAGACTGCTACTGGACCTTGTTCCACGGTCTATAGTAGGATCAAAAATAAAAGTGCTAAGTGTGGGATTATCCTTAGCATAGATGAAGTGCGCAGTTTCAGAGACTTCCTGAGTGCTTCTCCATAGTAAGTTAGGGTGTTGGGAGTTTGACGTCGAAGTAGGTGGTTTCTATTTCTAGTATGTTTTAGATTTGTATATATGTATGGGGTCTTAATGATCAAGGTAAAAGGAGTCTAGTGAAGTTTGTAATCTCTAAGTTGAAGAGGTCTATTGTATGCTTTCAAGAATCTAAAGTGGAATCTGTGTCTAGCTCTTTTCTCAGATCGTTTGCTGGCACTTTTTTTGATAAATGTAATTTTATCAAATCGGGGAGGGCTTCGGGAGGGTTAATCACTTGTTGGAGTTCGAAAGTCTTTTCGTGTAGTGAAGTTCTATTTCGTAAATACTCCCTTACCATTCGACTCAAACATATTGCCAGTAATTCATCTTTCTATGTAACGAATGTATACGGCCCACCCACATGGGAAGGAAAGGAGGAGTTTTGTATGGAACTGACTGCACTAAAAGGTGTATTAGAGGTCCGTGGGTGATGTGTGGGGATTTTAACCTAACCAAGAACCAACTGGAGGGAAGGGGCAAAAGGTGGAGTGGTCGATTGATGACTATGTTCACTGACCTAATAAATGATTTGGAGATGATTGATCTACCTATGGGGAACCAAAATTTTACGTGGTCTAACATGCAGAGTAATCCTACGTTAGATAAATTAGATTGATTCTTAATCTTCACTGAATGAGATCATGCCTTTCCTCTATCTAAAGTCATGGTGATACCGAAAATTACGTCTGACCACTTACTGATATTGCTATCCACTAGCAACAAAAAGATAGCATAAGAAGATTTTTGTAATCTAATACCGGTGTGGTGGAATGAGGTGTCGAACAAAGGATCCAGCATCCTCACCGTCGTGGCTAAATTGCGCCATTGTCGCAAGCGAATTAAAGAATGGTGTTCTACAAGCTTTTATTGCATCTCGAAAAGCTTGAAAGCTATTTCTGAAGAGATTCAGCAGTTGGATTGCTTGGAGGAACATCAAAGTCTGACATCACAATAGTTTGAGAAACGGAAACAACTCAAGGTGCAACTTATAAGGGTTCCTTAGATGAGATCTTATGGAAAATTCGATCCAAATAACATTGGTTAAAGGAAGGCGATGAAAATACAAATTTTTTTCATGCAATAGCTAATGGTAGGCGACGGGAAAATGCCATAAATGTGGTGGAAGATGATAACAGGAGCCTCTACAAGGAAGAAGAAAAAAAGGAGTATTTATATACTACATTTAAAGATGTTTTTATCCCAGATAACACAAATAACACGATGATAGGTGATTGGAGCGGTCTATTCTGGAATAGAATAATTCTAAACCTGGATCACCTTACTTCACCTTTCTCGATGGAAAAGATTAGGCAAAGATAAGGCATCGTGACCGGATGGGTTCAATATGAGGTTCTATCAGAGATTCTGGGAGGCAGTTAATGTAAGTTATGGGAACCCTATGATCTATCTAGATACTATCAATCACCTAAAGGGGGGTGAATAGGTGTATAGGCCAAAAATACAAATCTCAATGCGATAAAGATGAATGCGAAAAATAAAATAGCACACCGATATTTACGTAGGAAATTTCCAAATAGGAGTAAAAAAATCCACGGGACCAACACGCGATGACAATCCACTATGAATTAAAAGAATATAAAGTGATTACCGACTCCACGGACTCACACCTCTCTTTTACCTTCTATGGATCTCGCGCACACCACCGGGTTGTCCACGCCCCACGTCCGAGTCCACGGATGCCACTCGAATCCACGAGCGCCAACGATTCGAATCCACAAATCATCTCGATCACGTCGAATCCACGACGCTACTCCGTCCGGAGCAAGAACAATAAGGTTGGTGATGATTTATTGCTTAGAAGAACATTAAAAATCTGTGGGAATAATGTTTAAACAATTCTCAAATTGATTCTAAAAGAAAATTAAGAATTAGGGCACTGAGAATCAATTTGAGAGAAACTTATTGTAGAAGATGAGAAAGACGGCTACCTACAAGCTTCTAGGGTTTCTAGAAGATAATCTATACTTAACCACGTTTTAGAGATACCCCCATATCTTATTTACAGGTTTGGAAGCAATTAGAATCATATTAGAACTGAAAAATTGATTTTAAAAAATCTGCGTCGGGTTCAGGGTCCAGACCTTACATCAGGGTCCGAACCTTGAAGTTTTCTAGAACTTCAAAGTCCTGACCTTCCTACAAGGTCCTGACCTTGAATGCATACCAGCCTAGAGGACTTACGGGTTCCGGACCTTCCAACAGGGTCCATACCTGAAACTTGAAAAACTTAATTTTTGTAGTTTTAATCATTTTTTATCTATTCTAATGTTTCCAAACACTTATAAACATTCATAAATCACCACTAACTTTATAAAAACTTATCGAACATCGTGAACTCGAATATGGAGTCTTCAAACTTCATCTTTTATTTTTTTGGAACCTTCGAGACTCCGACTCACTTCACGAAATATGCCAACATAAAATCCGTAACAATCTTCCCCTTTGGCAATTTCATAACAAAATCTAAAATTACATAAAAATACTCACAACGCTCAACTCTCCAAAAAGTAAAATTGAAATTCATTGTCATCACCAAAACAATGAACTTCTTGCGTGAAAGATCCAAATAAAAATAAAATTACAACTTTATAACCCCTAAAACAAACTCTATGACTTAGACACAATTGGAGTCTTGAAGTCTTCAAAGACCTGCAAAAAGATTATTTTCTCCACGAACAAAGTTAGTAAAATATATCAAAATTTCTCCCCCTTTGTTCATGCGTCTAAGTTCAAAATCTCTCCCTCTCTTCTTTTATAAAACTTTCAATATCATCACCTCTCTTCCCCTTTTTGTCAAAAACTGCCAAAAGAAAAGGCACAAAAAAAATAGAGAGTTTAGAGAGAAATCAAATAAAACACAAGTTCAAAAACTTTTTTAATTTTGAAACCGCTTGTGAAAGTATCAAATATGATGAATGCATTGTAAAAACAATGTTATTGTATGAACATGATAAATTCACATAGACTCCTTTCAAACCTTGTTAATTGCATAAAAATTAAAAATTTTACTACAAAATTATCACAATGTAGATAAAATATTATGAGGTTTTCTAATCCATATATACTCCATAAATAAGTCATCAAAAATAATCTAGAGGCTCAAAAACTATCAAGATGTAACGGTTTATAAAAATGACTTATGGAGATTCACCAAATGACATAAATTTGTCGCATAAACGTTCAAATTTGAGACCAAGCAAGTAATAAATCGGGGACGGCTCTTTGAGCATCTTTTCACTATACCACATTATAACACCAAATTTTTGTAAAAGATCTACACTTTTTCAACCTTTTCGATTATGCATTTTAATTTTCATGTGGTAGCTTCACACACTTACTGGACGACCGGGGTGGTAGCTCTTTTCTAAATATAGTGATAGTTTTCACACTCCATTTAGGATGTAACTCTTTCCACATCTTTTAAGTACTTGGAGTGTTTCTCTTTTTTTTTCTCTATATATATAACTCTCCCTTAATTATGCATTCTCTTATTTGAAAGAAAATTTGATAAGTTTTAGTCTATTAGCAAATGCCTATTCATCAAATTCAACACACACAACCGAGATAGGTTAAGTGCCTAAGGATCACATATGATTACCTAAATTTGATGAATATAAGTGTTAAGAACTCCTATAATAAATTATCTTCATAAATAATAAAAATAAAGTAAAATCGATAATTGATATGAAATTAACTAGGAGTGAATAAAAGTGAATTAAGATGTTCATAGCACTCTTTAATGTTGTAATCATCCAATGAGCTTGAAATCAATAAGCAAGAAAATTTTAATCATCGTAACAATGAAAGCACCAAAAAGATGTAATGCAATGATCAAGAGATATATGCAATAATAATAGACCAAAGCACTACATAAAGTCAAAAATAAATTAAGATTTAAGACAAGAAAAGATATCACCTTTCCGAACCCAAACTTGTCGGATGATTGGTTGTCTTGTTTTGTTGACGTTCGGAACCATTTGTTTTGACTTTTGATCAATTTTTGGTCTCCACTTTACATTCGGCTTTGTAGGAATTTTTTTGTTGTGGCTTCGACTTTGGATTGATCTTTGGCACTCGACTTAGTTGATGTTTCTCTTAAATTCGTGAAGGTTGTCGAGTGTTGGAAGATACCGATCGATGTTTAGAAGATGCCGATTCAGTCTTCTTATCTTTTCTAGGGCATGTTTTCTTGATGTGACCTTTGTTTCCACATCTATGGCATACTTTCTCCTTCAAATTTATTGAGACTTTGGGTATGGAATTTTTAACTTTCTCAATATATGTTCTTTCATATCCAATACCAAGTTTGTCCGTTTGACCCAACTCGAGCATGTCATCAAGCTTTTACGATCCGGAGGAGATTGAATGTCGGATTTGAGTTGGTGAACATGTTTGGTCAAAACTTGGTTGGACTTGTGAATTTTCTTGTATTGTTGCTCAAGAAAGCCAATCTTCTCTTGATGTGACTTGACCGTTATTTTCGATTGGTCTAGCTTCTCTTGGAGGATTTTGTTATTCTTCAATATCGACTCCCTTTCATCCTCAAGAGCTTTAATTGTGGTCTTCAATATTTTGTTTTCATCTTCTAGTTCAAGTAAGCGTTTCCTCAGCTTCTTGTTATGCTTAGCTATCTTTTTCGATTCAATCAGTAGTTGATTGTACGCCTCAGCTAAGTCATCATCGTCCGACTCCCCCTCACTCTCGCCATCGTCGCTCGACGTTGCATGCAAAACATGAGAAAAAATAGAGTCAGTAATAATAGTTGATAACATGAAGCTGAAAAAGGAGATGAAGTATGAGTAAATAAAACAATAGCGTTATTCTTTTCCTTATCACTCAAGATCGATTCATCAGAAGTAGAATCGTCCCAAATTCTAGCTTGCAAAGCCTTCTTTTTGAATGATTTCTTACTGGGACAGTCCGTTGAAATATGGCCGTAGCCTTTGTATTTATAGCATTAGATTTCTCCTTCAAAATCATCGTTTTCTTTAGAAGCTTTTACAAGTTTCTTGTCTTTTAAAGATTTTGAACTTAAAGATCCTTTCGAAGAAGTTTTGGATGTAGATCTATTGATTTTGTTCTTTCAAAAATTTCGACGAATTTTTTTCGTACGACGCGCCAATTGCAGTTCAAAGTCGGCTAGAGAAATTTCGTTGTCGGAATCCGAGCTGCTGTCTTCCTCCTTGATAAATTTGAGTGCAATACCTGTACTTTTAGAAGAAGACTTGGAAGAAAATTGATTAGTAGGAAAAGTCATTTCATACGTTTGTAAAGCACCTACTAAATCTTCTACTTTCATCTCATCCGGATGTTTAACGGTCTCAATGGCCATAACCTTCGCCCTAAAGCATTCTAGAAGAGTTTAAAGGATTTTTCTTACAATTTTAGATTCCGGGATCTTCTCTTCCAAATTAGCACTTGTATTAATTATATCTTGAAGTCTAGTAAAATAATTGGTAAAAGATTCATGCTCCTCCATTTGAATAGAATCAAATTGGCTTATAAGTATCTGGACCTTTTGAACTTTTACTAGACTTGTACCCTCATGTGTAACTTGTAGGGTATCCCAAATCTCTTTAGCCGTTTCAAATGTCGAAACGTGTGAAAATTCGGTTTGAGTTAAGGCATTGAACAAAGCATTAATTCCTTTCCCATTGTAAGAAAATGATTCGATCTCATCCTTCGACCACTTAGCCCGAAGCTTAGAAATAGTAGCATTATTAACCACTTTGGTTGGATGCTTCCAGCCGAATTCAACGGCTTGCCATACTCGCTCATCAATTGCGATGAGGAAGGCTCTCATCTGAACTTTCCAATAAGCATAATTTGTCCCATCAAAAAGATGGCGCCTATTAATGTTACCTCCTTCACTCATAATGATAGATAAATCTAGATCCCACTCTGATACTACTTGTAAGTTATGGAAATCTCAGGATCTATCTAGATACTATCAATCACCTAGAAGGGGGGTGAATAGGTGTATAGGCCAAATCTCAATGCGATAAAGATGAATGCAAAAAAAAAATAGCACACCGAGATTTACGTGGGAAAACTCCAACTAGGAGTAAAAAACCCATGGGACCAACATGTGATGACAATCCACTATGAATTAAAAGAATATAAGGTGATTACCGACTCCACGGACTCACACCTCTCTTTTACCTTCTATGGATCTAGCGTACACCACCGAGTTGTCCACGCCCCACGTCCGAGTCCACGGACGCCACTCGAATCCACGAGCGCCAACGATTCGAATCCACAAATCGTCTTGATCACGTCAAATTCATGACGCCACTCCGTCCAGAGTAAGAACAATAAGGTTGGTGATGATTTATTGCTTATAAGAACATTAAAGATCTGTGGGAATAATGTCTAAGCAATGCTCAAATTGATTCTAAAATAAAATTAAGAATTAGGCACCGAGAATCAATTTGAGAGAAGCTTTGTTGTAGAAGATGAGAAAGACGACTACCTACAAGTTTCTAAGGTTTCTAAAAGATAATCTATGCTTAACCATATTTTAGAGACACCCCTACATCTTATTTATAGGTTTGGAAGCAATTAGAATCAGATTAGAACTGAAAAACTGATTTTAAAAAATCTGCGTCGGGTTCAGGGTCCGGACCTTACATCAGGGTCCAGACCTTGAAGTTTTTCAGAACTTCAAAGTCCTGACCTTCCTGCAAGGTCCTGACCTTGACTGCATACTAGCCTAGAGATTTACGGGTTCCGGACCTTCCAATAGAGTCCGGAACCTGAAGCTTGAAAAACTTAATTTTGTATTTTTAATCATTTTTTACATATTCTAATGTCTTCCAAACACTTGTAAACGTTCATAAATCACCACTAACTTTATAGAACTTACCGAACATCGTGAATTTGAATATGGAGTCTTCAAGTCTTCAAACTTCATCTTTTATTTTTCGAACCTTTAAGACTCCGACTCACTTCACAAAATATGCCAACATAAAATCCGTAACAGTTAAAGATGATCTCTTTAACATATTCCGAGACCTTTCTGACGGAACTTTGAATTCTGGGCCAATGGACTATTCGTACATTTGCCTTATTCCCAAGAAGGAGGGCGCAACATCGGCTAGCGACTTCAGACCCATAAGTCTCATTAATGGAGTGCAAAAGATCATCTTTACGGTACTCGCAAATAGATCGGAAGGGATAATGAAAGATATCATCTCTCCTGTGCAGGCAGCTTTCCTCAAAGGTCGATCCATTTTGGACTCCTTTGCAACTGCCAGTGAAATTGTCAGTTGGTGCTCGAAAACAGGTGGGGAGTGTGTTGGAATCAAAGCTGACTTTGAGAAGGCGTACGACAGAGTGCAATGGGACTTCTTGAGAAAGGTCATGACGTGGCTTGGGGCGAATCATAACGGTGTAGATGGATTAAACAATGTATTTCTAATGCCAAAGTTGATGTATTGGTCAACGGGGTCCCTTCCAAATAGATAAAAACGAAGAGGGGCCTGCGGCAAGGCGATCCACCCTCTCCTTATCTCTTTTTGTTGGTGGTGGAAGGGCTAGTGAGAATGATGGAAAAGGCCATAGGCGATGGGCTATTTAGAGGGGTTGAACCCAATGATAGCTCTAAAGTAGCTATCATCCAATATGCTGATGATATAATCTTTTTCTGCGAGGCTAAGAGAAAGCAGGTTAGCAACCTGCTTTTTGTGTGGCAAGTCTTCAAGTAGGCGTCTGGACTGAAGATTAATAGAAATAAATTAGAATTATTTTATTTGGGGCACCAAGAACACCGGGGGGAGAGACTAGCGGAGATACTGGGGTGCAAAGTGGGGTCATTCCCGGGTACGGTACCTTGGACTACCCTTTACGAACGGCCGGCTATAAAGAGAGGACTAGTGGCCTGTTATCAGTAAAGTTGAGAAGCAGGTGGAAGGGTGGCAAGCAAAACTCCTTTTGCAAGGAGAGAGGTTAGTCCTTGTTAACTCCATACTCACGAACTTGCCACTGTATTTCTTCTCGATTTTTAAAGCGCCCAAATGGGTAATTCGCCGGCTTGAAGCCGTACGGAGGGCTTTCTTTTGGAGAAGAGAGGTATCGGTAGCTAGGGGACATTGCCTTGTGCGGTGGAAGGTTGTTTGTAGGAGTAGAGCAGAGGGAGGATTAAGGGTAAAAGACCTAGAGAATATGAATGTTCCTTTACTTGCTAAGTGGTGGTGGAGATTTCTCACAAATAGGAATCATCAGTGGGGCCCCCTACTCGAGGGTATTTACTACACACGGAGGAAGCCGCTCAGTGAAGGGGCATCGTTCGGACCGTACTCCTTATGGTGGCGGGGGAGTTTTAGCGACTAGAGATATTTTTAAATGTGGCGTGTCATACTCAATTGGGGATGGACAGCACATAAGCTTCTGGAATGATATGTGGAGTGATCATGCTTCCTTCCGAACTCTTTACTACAGCATTTACGATAATGCCGTGAACAAAAATCTTAAGGTAAAAAATTGCTGGGGGAGATTGGATGGAGGTGGCGTAAAATCTTGACAGGTTTTACCCCTAGTTCCCAGTGCGACTATGACCTTATCTCGCAACTAAAAGAGGCGATTTTCGCAATTTCTCTGGATATTAGAAAAGATGAAGTCAGGTGAAGATGGAGCCGGTCTGAAGAGTTTACGGTCAAATCGCTTTACAATTTTCTGCAAGACGGGGGAGTAAAAGATAGGAGCTTTGTCCAACTATGAAAATTTAAATCCCCCCTGAAAGTCAAGATCTTCGTGTGATTAGTACTGAAAAGAAAGGTGCTCACTATGGACAACCTCCGGAAATGTGGGTGGAGTGGCAAGGAGTGCTGTGTTTTCTGTTTGAATGAGGGCGAGACCGTGGACCACATTTTCATGGAATGTGAATGTATCAGAGTGCTTCTTCAGGGTTTTCTCCCAAATAAGTTAGCCCTCCATAACTATACTTCTGCCAGCTTGCTCTGGGAGGCGAGCAGACATAAAGAATGAGCGCTAGGAGGAAGGGAGTTAGCGACAATCGCCACAACGTGGTGGATTGTTTGGTTGGAGCGGAATAGAAGAATCTTTTAGAATACCAAACGTACGGCTAGTTTCTTAGCGACTAAGATTCGCTCGTTTAGGAACACATGGGATCTTGTTTGCTTGTGTTTTTTTTCTTTTTCCTGAGGCCC
The DNA here is from genome assembly GCA_016920855.1 of Puya raimondii. Lineage (NCBI taxonomy): Eukaryota > Viridiplantae > Streptophyta > Magnoliopsida > Poales > Bromeliaceae > Puya > Puya raimondii. The sequence continues at coordinate 6,358,880 of JABWPP010000047.1, forward strand.
AGTTGCCTCAGATGGTAGCCCAGTTCATCTTTTTAATGAATGAAGCAGTAGCATGCTACCTTATTCTCAAAAAAAAAAAAATCCAAATGGACCATAAACAGCTGTCCTGTACCATAAAAAGCAGCCCCCAAACGGATTGCTTCTGGATCGCAAATAAGGTTTCCAATATTGAAACAAACAAAGTGTAATTTTTAGTAATCAACTCTAATTTGCTAGACCTCTTCTAAGTCATACAAGCATTTCAGTATTCATTCTCTATCCGTTAACTGAATACTACAAGAAATAAGAAGGACAATTAAACTTATATAAGTGAGATTCTACATGCCAAAACTTTTCCATTACAGAACCAAAGATGAGTATTTTCATCTATTAGTTAGAATACGATTATTGGCCACGTTGCAACGAAGAAACTGTTCTAACCAAGTTGTCTGCATCTTCATGACTACACCTCATATTCATTATCTTCGGGGTGATCAAAGTTTGAGGTAGCTTCCATGACCATAGATGAACTTGGCGGTGCCCTCAGTGTACACCTGAGTTTCCTTCGCGAGCCTGTTAATATGCATAACTCATTAGAGATAGTAGTCGACAGAATCGATCAAGTTAATGAAAGAGATCAAGAGGAGCCTGACGATTTTCTAACAGCTTTGCTCAAGATTGAGGCAGATGCGAAGGTCTTGCCGTCGAGATATCTGTTCTCCCCTTTGATCCTCTGTCTCATCCTTGCATCAAATTCTTCGGCATCCACTGTAAATGGCGAATCTGATGCCTGCCAATTGATTTCTCAAATTTGAATCTTTTCAATAAAGATAATTCGGTGTGTTGTCATGTGGTGATTTCGGTTTCTGGATACGTTGGCTATCCAGTTTGTAAGTTTCCGCTCCCTTTAATTCCTACATGGTGAATGGCCTAGCAGCAGTGCTAGGGATTCTGAAAATTGTCCAATTCTTGAAGTAATAGCAATGCTAAAAGTTCCATCCAGAGACTCTTCAATTTACCACTCAATAGGAAGGTTCTCATGCTTTTTTTTCTTTTATCTCATTATGCAATATAAGTTACAAAATATTTGCAGAAAATGAATAAATCTGTACACAAATACCTAACGGACAAATAATTATCAGTATTATGATAGAAGGATTTAAAAATTATCATACCATGATCCAGCCCCAAGTGTCCGCATAAGAAGGGATATGAGCAGAATAAGGCACAACATCTGCACATATGATAATAGAGAAAGCAATTTGATTTGTCATTGCAGAAATATGAAAGATTCAAAACTAGAGCATCTTTAGATGGGGTAGTGCAGTTATGTTCTTATCACTACATACATCTGAAAACATGTCTCAATGTGTTGTATATACAGGAGAAGACCTCTGTGTGGGAAAAGATTCCTGCTGGCCCTGCCTAAATACAACAGAACAAGCCATTTAATATGAAATGAAAACAATGAATACGTAATGTAAACAATTAGTAGATTCTTAGATGGTTTGTATTCTTATGGTCTGCTTGCTTTTGCGACGCAATTTTCTCCCTCTTGTTAGTTTACCCCAGGATTTGGTGAGAACAGACGAGCACATCTAAGCATGTTGACTTGTATCTTGTACTTAAGGGACAGGAAGGATTATGTTCGTTTTGATTGACTGAGGTGCTTGTAGCATCTCTATGACTTTTATCTTTGTAATGCTTTCTTTCCAATGAATATGCATAGGGAACCAACCTATGTTTTAATTTCAACCAAAAAAAAAAAAAACATGACGGAATCCATCACAAATTAACATACCTGTGTGGCAAAAATTCCATCATCATTGAGCCTGGGCTTGACCACCGACTCATAGAAAGATTTGGTGTAAAGCTGATAACACGGGCCGCCTTCAATTGGATCTGCTAGGTCTCCGATTATCACATCAAATCGAGCTTCGCACTTTTCAAGTTCAGCCCTGCCACAAAATAGCAAAAATAACGAAAAGGAACCTTCATTAGTTGATCAATTATTATAAAAAAAAACAGTTTAGTTCTATCACAGAATACTACACCAGGCATCGACTAGACCGTATATAATTACAGGAATCAACTAAAAATAATTGTAGGTATCTGAGAAACGAAAAAAAAAAAAGATGGCAACTCTCCATTATAGGAGAAGATTATTACCGTGCATCGTTAATGACAAGTTGGAGCCTTGGGTCGAAGAATGCTTCTTTGTTTGCAACCAGATGTGATTTGCAGAAATTCACAACTTCCTATCACCAAATTAACATAAACTTCTGTTGTGAGGAGAGAGAGAGAGAGAGAGAGGAAAAGGTGATTCACGAAAATAGGGTACAAAAGAAAGAACCCATTTCAATCACATAAATTTGCAGGCACATTGGATATTAAGATGCAAAAAGGTCATGATCTAGTAATGATAGCACTTTGAAATCATTAAACTCAAAACCAGACATGCCAGCATGCAAGTCTATTTCTTCAAGATAAAAGCTGTTCAAATCAAAACTGATAGGAAGCTCAAGATTTAACTATTAAATGTCGAAGGCAACAGAAACCACCACTTTTAGTAATATAATATAGAGTTCATTTACATAGAATCTAGCTTAAGCTGAAGAGAAAAGCAGGAAAAAAAGGGTGCAAACTCAGCCAATCACCAATCCTAAAAAGAAAAAATAGTAAATTTAAGATTAATGATTAAGTATCGAAGGCAACAGAAACTACCATTTATAATAATATAGAGTTTAGTTACATAGAATCTAGCTAAATTGAAGAGCATAGCAACCGGGAAAAAGGAAAAGAAAAATAAAGGTGCAAACTCAACCAATCACCAATCCTTAAAAGGAAAAGGAAAAATAGTAAATAGTGCCATGAATGTGTGGTGTAGATTCCAAACCATAACAGAACAGAAATATGTAATGAATAGTTTGAATCACTATAGGCTGACTTGTATATACCTCATCTATGTCACACATGACCACCCCCTCCACTGTGCTATGCCTGAGTATTTCTCTTGCTGTAGAGCCCTCACCTCCACCCATTATAAAAACTGTCTTAGGACTGCAAAAAATTGATGCCATGAAATTAACTTTCACACTTAAACTTTAGAACAGCGCGAAAAGGATTGCATCAAATGAGATAACATGATACTCTTGGTGGTGGAGGAGAGGTGGATGCACAAGGGATTCGTGGTAAATGAATTCATCTGTTTCGGCACTCTGCAACTTTCCATCAATAACCAAAGCCTGTGAAAGGAAAATTCAGACACATAGAAAACCCCCCTATATGTTTTAGTGATCTGATAGACTTTGTCATTTGTTCTCCTTCACAAACCTTTCCAAAGGGCTTTGTGTCCAGCAAAGCAATGTCCTGATACTTACTAGCTCCAGTGTATAGTATGCTGCCATTCATACAGAAGTTTAAAGTAGAGCAAGAAATCGGTACTTAGCTTTCTATAACTTGAGGTAAATAAGCTACAAAAACCACTCCGAACTATCACACCTGTTTTAATTTCCCTCTTTATTACAAGCTCTTTTTCTACTCTTGTCATAAATAACTTTGAAATTTAGGATAATTGTTGAAGTCGGATGCAAGTTGCCAAATGGCATTGGTAATTAGTAGAAGAGAATCTTATAAATTAAATAAATTATTTACTACTAAATCTGTTGTTTAGGTAAGTCGAGTATAGAAGGTAATCAATCTTTTGCTTTCAAATCAATTATTTAAACTACAAAATAGAAAGTTGTTTAGAATTCAGATACAGAGTGCAAGTTATATCTTAAACTCATTTTCAGCATCCAAATCAAGAATTTAAATACCCATTGGCACGGGCCGTATCCACCGTGCCGTATCGTGCCAACAAGATACTGGCACGATACAGCCCCCGTGCCGATGACATAACTAGAAACCCTCTATTCTTTAAATTAGTAAATAATTTTCTCAATAAAGTTCAAAAGATTTGATAAAAATACATAATAAATAATTGCCATATTTTGTTGTTAAATAAAATAAATATTTCATGCCATTGCATGTCGGCACACATATTTTTTGTGAACGGCACACATCGGCACGGCCCGGCACGCACCGTGCCGGCAAATTTCCGGCACAATCCCGTGCCACGGCCCTTAAATCCTTGATCCAAATAATCGTTATTCTACATTTTTTGGAGTTATTTGTGAAGAAAGCAAAGTGAAATGTCACCACGGTTTGTTTAGCATCACTGCTCCTTTCTAATTTTTAAATAAAAAATTTGTTGAGTTTTTCTTAAAATAATTTGTTTATATAAAAAAGGCAAGTGGGTTGTTGGCAATCCTTTGATGTGATATGTTTGTTTGGCAACAAGAAAGAAAACTTAAAACTGATTTCTTTTAAGCTTTTTTTATTTTAATTGATGTTGTCATCTTTCACCTAACCAGAATATATTGCAAGCTAACCGATCATAACAACAAAAGAAGTACATCTACCATCTGCAGAAATATCCAAATATATAGACTTTATGTTATAACAATAAAAGAATAATAATGTTATACAAGGCCTAAACGCCTCGTTTCATATTGTAACCGATTTTAATTTTTCTAAGCACAAATTCTATGCAATAGAGCTTGCAGCGCATGACTTGTTCGACAATAAAAAAAACAAAAAACATAATAATTATTCTAGCCTCTTAATTTTTTAAAAGAAGAAACTTTTAGCATCCGAACTGGCTTGCATTGCAAGTTAGCCAAAAATAACACGTACAGAGAAATCCATTTAGATGACAACAAACTACATATGCTTTTTGTTCATGAAAATTAAAAGGCTAAATTATACAAAACCCTCCTGTCAAAATTCAATTTTTCACTTTCCCCCCTATCAGTTAAAAATCTACACTTTGCCACCTCAAAAAATGCAAAATGTTCACATGAAGGTACGGTGTGACAAAATGATCAAATTACCCTCTTCTTATTCGTCTTCTACTCCAACCTACTGATCCCGCACCTTCGCCGGTGCCTTCCTCGACCCTAGCTACAACATCATTTCCTCACCTACTCCCCTACTCCTCCAGCATGCTCACGGCCCCTTTATTTCGACGACTCTAGAGAGGAGAACGTGGTGGGTATGGGCGGAGAGGTGGGCGAGGGCGAGGGTGAGGTGGCAGAGGAGGCCAAGGACGTGCATTTGGGCACGGATAGCGCGAAGGCGAGGGCGAGAGCGAGGCGGCGGAGTCGGACGAGGCGGCACGGCCGAGAATGTCGGTGAGGAAGGAGAAGGAAGATGAGGATTTTCAGGAGTATTTTGAGTGTAAAAAATATAATATAAACGGAACTCTGATGGAACACTGACGGCGGGGCCTGAAGTGAACATTTTTTATTTTTTAAGATGGCAAAGTGTAAATTTTTGAATGACAGGAGGAAAAGTGAAAAAACGGATATTGATAGAATTTTTTGTAATTTAGCCAAATTTAAAAGCAACAATAGTACCAAACAAAGCCTAAAAATGCAACAATTTAAAAAGGCCAATTGAAACAGAGGGGAAAGTACAGGATAAGCTACATAACCAAGAAAAGAAATAGTCCGGTAAAATAGAAGTATTCTTATTTACTGTTGGAATTAAAAAGCAGTAAAAACTTACCAACTGAATAGTGAACGTATCTAAAATCGGATCAAATTACTAGTTTTACTAGCAACATTAACATTCTAAAATGGTCATAATGAAGCAAGTCCCTGCTTGCTATAAAGCAAGACAAAACGAGCATAAAACAGTCCGCCGAGCAACATAAAGAAGCAAAAGCCAAATGAAAACACAGTACCCCTGAAAAAGGTACCTGTTAAGAGCAAAGCACCATCTCAAGTTCTGCTCAATCTCTTCCTCGTACCAACAAGCCTTCCTCCTACTCTCGCCCTTACACCCACTCCCATTCCCATTCCCATTCCCATTAAAACTTGGATTCTCACCCATTTTAATTACTTCACTCCGAGCCACAAGACCCTTCAATTGAGTTCTTCCTCTAGAAAGAGATAATAGAGGTAGTGAGATTTGTGTGGTGGGTGGTTCGAATGCTCAACTTATAAGCCGAAGGTAGAGAATGGGATTGGCAGAGGAATCGATAATCGATGATGTGGAATGATTTCAAAAGTGGTTTAGAGAAGTGGGATTTTGCATACTTTTTTTCTGCCACAAGATCTTTCCTCGGATAGAGGAGCGAGAACTGCATCATTCTCTTCCTCCTCGCATGGCGTGGCTCACTCGAGTGCTTGTGGAATGTGGATGTGGTGGTCCTGTTGTAACACTGCTCTCTTTTTGGGTCGCGTAGAATAATAATACGAGCGGAGAAGTAGTGAGGCGGGAGAGGAGAGGTGGGTGCTGCGTGGGTTTCGGAGGAGAGGCGACGAGGAAAGGGGCCGGGAGTGGGCGCGGGCCCGGTCTGTGACGATGATTCGGAGTCCCTGCGCGTGCGGAAGATTTCTCGGGAGTCCGGCTCCGGGATGGAGCGGCGCCGTGTGATGCCGATCATAATCACGACTCTGCGTCCGAGGAGGCCATTAAGGTGTTAACCGTATAAGAAGCATATAAAATTTTATTAAAGGTTAATTGCATGTGTTTTCTATAAACATATCGAATAGCAGATATATTTTTATAAAGTTTAACTTGTCAATTTTTATTCCTATAAAAATCGTAAGTTTTCAAATATACCTATGCTATTAGAATCTGTTAAAAAAATATAGTTAATCATAGATAAAATACTTAACTCTGATTAGTGAATGAGATAAATTGACCTTTTTACCCCTCTTATATTATAATAATCCTATCCACTTATAAAGTAAGAAGATGATTTTTGGGAGGACATTTTCTTGCATAATACTAATAGTTGATTTTTTTGCAGGAACATATTTGTGATGGCAAAAATGGTATTTTACTTATCTGCTGTTAAAAAATAAACAGTTACTCTAACGGTAACAAATCAGAGGGACAGATATGAATATCACAGGACTTTTACACGGATAAAAATAAAAAGTTAAACTTTGTATGAATATATTTGTTATTCTATATTTTACTAGGAGCTGTATGCAATTAACCTTTTTATTTATTTATGTTTTACAGTCAATATGATAATTTCAATTAAAAAAATTTAATCGTTTAATAAAATTTTAAAAACATAATTAATAAATTTAAAATTTCAAATATTTATTTATAGAAAAATTAAAGTTCAAAAGCCTTTTTATATTTTTATTAATAATATTATAAGATACGCATCAAACCGGTATTCCCGAAGTAGCATTTGCTCTTTTCGAAAGCTCCACAAATAAAAAGCACTTTGCCCATCTAAGTACTCGATTCATCTTGCACGTGTATCACGGTGCATGATAGCTTGGCATCATGGTTGGGATAGACTCCGAGAGCCATAGCGAGGGCGATTGCGCGAGTCGTTGATGTATGGAGATGTTATGAGGCATGTGAGCGAGCGTGCTGTAGCGCCCATGGGCGTTGTTATCAAGAAATTAAAGAAAGAGAAGCGAAAGGGGCAGTTCTCTCACTTGACAAGTAATATTATATTATTATGGTATTGATAAAGAAACCCCTTTCTACATGTATATTTATATCTAACTTTTAGGTATAAATTGTATTGGTGTAGGGCCCGTGCTTCGAGACGGATAGTTATTATTTTCAGCCAATTAAAATATATATTATTAAAATTTTAATATTGAAAAAAATTATATCTAAAGAAATCTGTAAACTAGTCTTATATACATTATAAAAAATAATTTTTTTCTTAATATTTTCTTAATTTTTAATATTTGTAAAGTTAAATTATTCTAAAAATTTAATTTAAAAATTCAATTAAACTCAATAGTTTTGATATTGTTAAATATTTTTAACTAAAAAGTTAAAGTTGGAAGATTTATTTCAAATTGAAGAATAGGAGAGGGTTATCTGGTGTATATCAATACTCTATACACCGTAATTTATATTAGATGATTAATATTTTAATATCAAAACTTAATGAAATATATCTGATCTACAAAGTCTAATAATTTATTATTTTAATGAATTAATTTTAAAATCTCTATTAAAAATTTTAAGCATGTAGTGTATTTACACATATACACCATGCAGAAAAGTTTAATTGAATGTACTCATAATTCCACCAACTCCCACTAAACTCTAGGCATTCAATGGCCAAAATGTTGATAGTAAACACGTTCTCATACTCTCAATAGTATTCTAGCTCCTCTCTCTCTCTCTCTCTCTCTCTCTCTTTCTCTCTCTCTCTCGGTATCAAAACAACAATTAGGAGCGGAAGATCCTCACAAGTGGACTATTAGAACGAGACATTTTGATGACGAAGATTACGGTAGGTTCGCAAACCTTACGTACTTTCTTTGCGGTGGACACAAACAACAATTACAATTTGTTGCTTGGGCATGATTGTATTCATGCAAACGAATGTGTTCTCATTGTAAGTTATGCCAATGGATAGCAGATCAAGTGGAAGAGATAGTGGCTGAGGGCAGGACAGAAGTAGTAGATATTAATGTGGAAGATATCAACAATGCTAATTGGGTCAATGTAGATCTGGATGAAATTTTATTCGTCCGGATGACCGAAGACATAGTGGAAGTGGTGCTTCCGAAGGAGATGAAACAAACGACGGTTATGGATGAGCCGCCAACATGGTTGAAATGGAATGCGATCATTCAGGAGAAGAGGCTCCAAGCGAGACTCAGATAGAAAAGTCGGGCCATCTTGGCCAGCAAGAAAAAAGAATAGGTTAATTCCAAACCGGCTAATTGTGCAAAAGGATTTGAAGAGTCACCAGCCAAGTCGGATAACAAGAAATTGGAAATTCAAGATTCTTTAACGGAAGTTGTTGGAATTAAGGGCAGCGGAAACTTACAATCTGAATAGCCAACGTATTCAGGAACCGAAATCGGATCGGATTGCTTGTTTTACTAACCTCCGGGATTGTTCTGGTGTTGATGGTTCTGGATCTCCCATGTATCTCGCCTTCTCCCAAGCCTACGCCTTGCGTCACAGATCGAATGCGTCGGACACGGATCGGATGCAAGTCGGATATGACGGATGCAAATCGAAGAGGGCTACCAGAGTTCTCTTCTATGTCCACAATCCAAAACCCCGAAAACGTAGGTGGAAATCCCAGAGAGAAAGAAGAGAGAGAAGAAGGGAGAAAATTCTATTTTCTGGTTCTGTCTCGTCCACCCAAATTCGAGAGAAAATGGGTCGTATTTATAGATTATTAGAAACCCTTAAATATCATGAATCTCACATAGAGATAAGGATGAATATATCTATCAAGATATAAGGAGATATGCTTCTTAACTAATAAGAAACATATAATTTATTCTTATCCTAAACTAATTAGGATAAATCATGATCCACATCTTATGTGGATCGGGTTAAATTATGACCCGCCAATGTGGACACACCACATGGCAACAATCTCTTACTTAGCCACATTGACCAATTCTCTCTCACTCATTCTTCTCTTCATGCAGGTACTAGAGCGTGCGACCTGACGAAAGAAACGCAATGAGGGAGTGCTATATTAAGTCGCCACCTAACTAACATAGCACATCATCGACTTAATTCGTCTATGCCCTAGATGTCTCAACACACACCGGATCAAGCATCACAAAGTCCCTCTCCTGTAATGACAGGGCTCGACCCTACAATTATTTCTCGTACTTATGATTATCTCAAGTAACACAACCGAGATAACCGCTCGGACAATGAGTCACAAGACTTACGTGGTGTGTTATCGAAACATCTTCCTTAGCCCCTTACGTTAATCTGTATCGGTCCAAGCACTTTACTAGAAATGCTCCGCAAGATCGTATTTTCTCATAACCATGAGATACACGCTAAGTTAGTTATTTCGGACCTCCACTTCATAACGTAGTTCTAAGTCGAGGGCATGAAAGGGTTAGTGCTCACACAGTGATATGGAGGAAAGAACTTATGTCACTCTACTAACTGGTCGACAAGCACATACAGTATGATATGCATGCTATGACGGAGCTCCCACTCAATGGGACGTGTCACGCTCTAAAACGCCATACGAACCTTGGTCTAGGTACCACTAAGGTATTTAACCACTACACAACTTAAGTCATCTCTCTAACCCGAGTACTTAGGTTCGGCTATGATACAGGCTCGATATGAAATTTCACAGAAGAACTCTCATATCCAACTCCTTGGAGTCTCATCTTAAACTAATTAAGGCGACTTTTAAATTATATCAATACTTTATTCATAACGTATATGAACAAAGCAATCATATTACAACTACCTAAGTTTAATATGATTATTTAATCTCATCCTGTTCACCACATAGGTGCCAGGACGATCACCCGTGTGAGTGGGCTGATCTGAGCCTGGTGACTTATCGAAACATGTGCCTACTACTATCAATTACGCAATCACATTTAAAAGGAGAAAAATATATTTCATTAAGAAAGCGTAAAATACAAAAATAATGTCCATACATCATAACCTGCGAAGACCCAAACTCCTAATATGGGTCTGAAACATATCCCTAGCTATCGGCTTAGTCAATAGATCAGCCACCATCCTAGTGGTGGTGATATGTCTAAGAATGACCTCGCCAAGCTTGATCATCTCTCAAATATAGTGAAAACGGATGTCTATATGTTTGATCCTGCCATGATACTTGGAGTCTTTCACATACTCCATGGCAGCTATGCTGTCAGAGAATATCTCAACAGGCTCATCTGCTCGAGTTACAAAGTCGAGATACTGGAGAAATCTCCTCAGCCAAACAGCCTCCTAAACGGCTACTGAATAAGCAACGTACACTGCTTCCATAATAGACAAGGCAATGCAGTTCTGCTTCTTACTGCACCAGAAAATTGCTCCACCTCCAAGTATAAACACATAGCCTGAAGTGAACCTGCGCTCATCTCTATCACCGCCCCAATCAGCATCGCTATATCCTTTCAATCTCAAGTCCCCAGCTTGGAAGCAGAGAACGAGATCACTGGTTCCTTTTAAATATTGAAGGATCCTCTTGACCGCTTGCCAATAAATAGGTCATGGATTGCTCTGGTAACGACTTACCAAGCCAACAACGAAGCAAATGTCAGGCCGAGTACACATCATAGCGTACATCAAGCTGCTAATTGCACTCACATAAGGAACCCTACTCATTTGTTTTTTTTTATATCCGTTTTAGGGCATTGATCAAGACTCAGAGTGTGATTTTTTTTCATTGGAGTGTCAACGGGTTTACAGTGATGCATCCTAAATCATTCCAATACCTTTTTAATATAAAATTCTTGAGACAAATCAAGAAGTCTCCTATAGCGATTTCTGATGACCTTTACTCCGAGCATATAGCTCGCCTCACCTATATCTTTCATCTCAAAATTAAGAGACAACCATTCCTTAGTGGTATTAATCAACTTCATATCGTTTCCAGCCAATAGCATATCGTCGACGTATAGGGAGAGGAACAGAATCCCCTTCTTTGTCTTCTTGACATATACGATGTGGTCTTCCTCTATCATGGACATACCGATAGAGGTGACGGCTTCATGAAACTTGAAATACCACTGCCTCGACGACTGCTTGAGACCGTAAATGGATCTTTTAAGACGACATACCTTGTCTTCTTGACCTTTGAGTACAAAACCCTCAGGTTGATCCATATAGATCTCCTCCGCTAGTCCTCCATTGAGAAAAGCTGTCATGACATCCATTGGAACAATTCCAAATCTAGATGTGCCACTAAGGCTAGAATCAAACGTATAGAGGCAAATCGCACAACAGGAGCAAACATCTCGTTGTAATCTACCCCTTGCCTCTGAGTGTAGCCCTTGACCACGAGCCGAGCCTTGTATTTATCGATTGACCCATCCGCCTTACGCTTAATTTTTCAAACCCATTTATTTTCAATAGACTTGCGCCCAGGCGGAAGGTCAACCAACTCCCATACTTGGTTCTTGCTCATGGAGTCCATCTCATCTCTCATAGCAGCTGTCCACTCACTGTAAGCTGACGTCTGTAGTGCTTCTTTATAAGAAGTAGGCTCATCATCATCGAGTGGAGTGCACATGAAAATATCCCCTTCAATCTCAAAATGCCGACGGGGAATATGTCCACGTTCACTTTTACGCAATTGAGAGCCTAAACTGCCGACTTCTAAAGGTATGCTCTCACTTATGGAAGCACTCCCACTAGCTGGAGGATCGCTACCACTTCCTTCAGCGACTTCAGGAAGTGATCAATCACCCTCAACAGCAGATGGGGTAGCGTCGTCTAATAACTCATACAATCCGACGTCTCTCCGCATTTCACCAATGCTTGAAAATTTCTTTTCAAGGAATTCCACATCACGAGACTCTATCTCGGTCATACCACTATCTGGGTGTTCACCATACATCACATAGCCTTTTGAATTTTCAGGGTACCTGATGAACACATGCTCGTTTGCTCTAGGGCCGAGTTTTTCGAATCTATGTGAGAGGCTGTGAACATATCCAGTCGAACCCCAAGGGCATAAGTAGTGTAAACTCGGCTTTCTACCACTCCACAACTCATATGGGGTAGAAGGCACTGATTTGCTAGGGACTCGATTGAGGATGTAGGCTGCAGTCAAAAGAGCATTTCTCCAAAAACTTATGGGAAGATGCGCTTGCGCCATCATCAACCTAACCATATCCAGTAGAGTACGGTTCCTTCGCTCTGCAACACTATTTTGTTGCGGAGTACCAGGAATAGTGAGCTATCTGCTAATGCCCTTTTGCTGACAATAAGTTTTGAACTGATCAGACAAGTACTCACGACCTCGATCAGTGCGAAGCACCTTTACACTTCTTTATATTTGATTCTTAGCCTCCGCAACGAAGCGCTTGAAGCAATCTAAAGTTTCAGATCGGCGAGAAAGCAAATACACATAGCTATAGCGAGAATAATCATCAATGAATGTGAGAAAATAGCACGCACCATGCCGGACCCTCACATTCATTGGCCCACAAATGTCTGAGTAGATCAGCTCTAAAGGATGAGAGGCACGAGTAGCCTTACCAAAAGGCTTTCTACATGCCTTCCCAGCTAGATAAGGCTCGTACACAGATAGGTCAACTTAGGCAAGAGACCCCAAAAGACCTTCTCTGTCTGCCGTGAACGAACCGGCCCCGCTGCAGGCGAGTGGTCATTCATGGTACAGATTAAATTTGTTTAAGTTTTGTTTTGAAATCAGGATTATATGTTCATGGCTTCCAACAGACTCAAGAATCTGCTGTTAATTACCCCACACTTTCAGTGTTAAGGAACCCTCGATTAAGAGACCGAATGTAAATGCTGATAATGAAAGAGACCGAGACATGAAAATGAAATTTTATTAATATGATTTGCTGTGTACATGGCTTAAGCAGGGGCATACCCCCACTGTACATGAATTTTGTAAAATTGAAATGTTGGGTTGAAATTAAATTTAATTTGCTCAGTTTAACGACTTAGCGGTCGATTTAAGTTTGAATTTGATTTGCTAGTTTAATGACTTGGCGGTCAATTTGAATTTGAAATTGATTTGCTCAGTTTAATAACTTGATGGTCAATTTGGATGGAATTTAGTTTGCTCAGTTTAACGACTTGGCGGTCAATTGTTCAGTTTAACGACTTGATGGTCAATTTGGATAGCTCAGTTTAACGACTTGGCGGTCAATTTGAATTTGAAATTGATTTACGCAGTTTAGCGACTGGCGGTCAAATTGATTGGAATTTAGTTTGCTCAGTTTAACGACTTGGCGGTCAATTTGAGCTCGAACTTGGTTTGCGCAGTTTAACGACTTGGCGGTCAATTTGAAGTTGACGTGCTCAGTTTAGCGACATGGCGGTCGGTTGATTTTGATATGCTCAGTTTAATAACGTGGCGGTCAATTGAAAGTTGGCGTGCTCAGTTTATCGACATGGCGGTCAAATTGATTTTAGTTTGCTCAGTTTAACGACTAGACGGTCAATTTGGTTTGCGTAGTTTAACGACTTGGCGGTCAATTTGAATTTGAAATTGATTCATGAAATTAATTCACGATTAATTCATGAATAGAGGCTCATTTGGAAGGCCCCACGAAATCAGTTCATGGAAATGATAGAATCTCATCTTTGTGATTCATAATATTAATTCATGAATAGAGGACTTATTTGGAGAGCCCACTTTGACTCATGAAATTAATTCATAAGAAGGGCTCATTTGGAAAGCCTATTTTGATTCATGAAGGAATCTCATTTTTGTAATGAGATTAATTCATGAGTAGAGGCCTATTTGGGAGAGTCCATGAAAATAATTCATGGGAAGGGCCCATTGGAAAGAAATCCACTTTAGTTCATGAAAGAAGCCCTCTTGGAAAAATTTTGTAATGAAATTAATTCACGAGTGGCCTGTTTTCTATTTGAGTTAAATTGAATATGGGTTGGAGGCACCTAAATGATATGGGTTTGGTAGTTTTGGGTTTCATGCTTTTGGGTTTTTGTGGGTTTATAAATTGAATTGGGTTTTATTTGTGGACTTTGGATTTTGGGTTTATTTATGAATTTTGGGTTTTGGATTTTATTTGTGGACTTTAGTTTTTGGGTTTATTTGTGGACTTTGGGCCTTGGGTTTTATTTATGAACCTTTTTTTTTTGGGTTTTATTTGTGGATTTGGGTTTTCATGGGTTTTATTTGCTCTGGGCTTGAATCTACATGTGGGCTTGTGCAGGCTGGGATTTATTTTTATGTGGAGAGCCCACATGAAAACTGGGTTTGTATGTGGGCTGGACCTGCATTTATTTACGGGCTGGATTCAGACCCGTATGTAAACTGGACTTATATTTGTATACAGGCTGGATTCAGGCCCGTATGTAAACTGTACCTATATTCATATACGGGCTGGATTCAGGCCCGTTCGTAGACTGGGCCTGCACTTGTACATAAGCTGGATTCAGGCCCGTATGTAAACTGGACCTATATTTGAGTATGGGCTAGATTCAAATTTTGGGCTGAATTGAATTTAATCTCATTGGTGGACTGCAAGAGGGATTTTGTTCATCGAGCCCTCAAGTAAATTGTAGATTGGGCTCCGTTAAATTAATCAAATCCAAACCATTCTCTCCTCTTTTTTAAAAAAAATGATTTGAATTAATTTGACCCGATTAAAAAATCAAATTTTGTTCTTGTAAGGCGTTACTATGACAACTCATTCCAATCATGAAGTCCGATTAAATCACAATACGCCTATCACGAGGATGGCGATTTAATTAAGTATGTGCCTATCACGAAGATGGCGATGCGATCAAATCGAACCGTGCCTATCGCGAAGATGGCGTATGGTTCGAATATTGCCTATCACGAAGATGGCGAGGATTTCATATTTATCATTTTATTTATTTATTCATTTATTTATTTATTTTATTATCATAATTTGTCCAAATACGCCGGTCCGACCGTGTTGAGCCTATCGCGAAGATGGCCGGTGGGTATAGAAAATTGCGAAGTGAACGAGCTTAATCGTGTCGAGCCTATCACGAAGATGGCCGCTCGATCAACCGTTCGACCGTGTCGAGCCTATCACGAAAATGGCCGCTCGATCAATCGTTCGACTGTGTCGAGCCTACCACGAAGATGGCCGCTCGGTATAGCAAATTGTGAAATAAACGAATTTGATCGTGTCGAGCCTATCACGAAGATGGCCGCTCGATCAATCCTTCAATCGTGTCGAGCCTATCACGAAGATGGCCGCTCGGTATAGGGAGTGCCAATACATACGGATGATAAAAGTAACGATTTAGTGTCAAGTTTGATCGGTTCGAACCTATCATGAAGATGGTCGGATTGATCAACTCGGCAAAAAAAATCGTACTTATACCGTTCGTATGCATGCGTCATCCTTTATTGTCGTGGAAGCCGCCGTGATTCTCGTCGCCGTCGTCGCAGAAAAGAGCTCCACTTTTTATTTTTCTTTTTTCTTTTTTTTACGAACTGAGGGAGTGGGGGAGGTGCCAATGGCACCTCCTCTGCCTACGTGCCAGAGAAAGCCAATGGGGGGGTCCTCCCTGCGGAAAAATTCTAAAATGCAATGGGTGTATTTGGTGATGTGGCGTCCCAAACCAATCAAATATATCATTTTAGGTATATATGTCCCATCATGATTATAAAAAAATATTTTTATTGTACTTTTTTTTGAAAAGGAGAGATGTGATTGGCTTGTTATTGATGACGTGGTGCAAGCGTGACACAGTAGACTTCCTCCATTGTAAAATTTTTTGATTGCATCTTATATGGGATCAAAGGTCACATTCTTTTTGGAAATAATTCAAACTTTATATAAATAAAAAAAAATTCAATCTATTGAGGAAGAAAACCTCAATCAAATAATCTATTGCCCTTTTTTTTGCACAATTTTTTTCTTTTTTTTTTTAAACTTATTTGGGAGAAGGGGAGGTGGGCTCACCTCCCTTGTACGGCTCAGGGGAGGTGAGTCAACCCCCCCCCCCCCCCCCCCCCCCCCCCCCCCCCCCCCCCCCCCCCCCCCCCCCCCCCCCCCCCCCCCCCCCCCCCCCCCCCCCCCCCCCCTCTTTACTTTCCTTTTCTCTTGGGCATATTTACCTTTTTTTTTTTTTTTTTTTTTTTTTTTTTTGCATGTTTCCTTCTTTTCTTTTTTTAATCCCAAATCCAACCAAATTAGAACTCCTACTCTAATTAGTCTATTATTTTTTTATGTAAACTTTTTTTTCTCTCTTTTTTTTTAACTCAAACATTCTCGAGCCAGTCTTTTTCATTCTTTCTTGACCTATATGGCCTAATCTCACATGCTATTTAACGGATTCATCATAGAGATTAAAAGAAGAAAAAGCAAATGCAAACAAATCATCCTCCAAATCTAATTTAAAGAAACCATCAACTAATGTACCATATCGAAATAAAGTATCATGAAAGGAAATATCAAGGTGGTCTTGTCAAAATGAAAGGAATATCCTAGATGCAACAAAGCTAAAACTGAATATAGATTACATCGAATTTCGGATGCATATAGCACGTCCTGAAAAAGTAAAGTGCGGCCACCACGCAACTTGAGTTGGTACAAACCAACTCCAAGGACTTCTTCCTTCGTGCCATTTCCAAGGATGACAAACTGTGTGCCCGACGGTACTCGATGGTAATCTACGAAGCCCACTCGGTCACGAGCTATGTGTTTGTTTGCTTCTATATCCACGATCCAATCAGGAAGAGAATGAGCTACTAAAGTATGAAAGCAAACAAAACAGTGTGAGCTGAGTGGTAGGGTTACCTTTTTCGGCTCAGAACAATTCCAAGCGAAATGACCCTTCTACTTGCAATTATAGCATTTCAGCTTTGCAGCATCCCTATTCCCAGCGTGCTTGCCTCTGCGGCGCTTTCCAACTCAACCCTGAGGAGCGTGATTTCGATCTTTCTGCGCTCCATTGTTGTGATGCCTTTTGCGCTTGGGTGTGATCCCACCGCGCTTCTCAGAGCGTGCAATAAGAGTGACAGAACAGTTCGCTTCCAAGCGCTCTGCCTCGAGCTCGAGATGGCACGAGATGTCATTAAACGTTTTAATACTCTCGCTGTACGTCATCAGGAGCTTCATCTGGGACCATTCAGGATCCGGCAGTGAACAAATCACCGCTAGAACTTGTTGCTCATCAGTGAGCTTGTTTCCCGCAGCCTTAAGGTCCCGAATCATGGCGCTCATCACACGAAGGTGCTCAGCCATTGAATGTTTCGGGTTGATCCTTAGTATACTGCTGAAATTTGAGATTTAAGGCACGTAGCCTCGTAGCTGAAGTTTGACCAAAAGTAATCTTCAGATTGTCCCACATGTCCTTAGCAGTCTCGAAGGTCTCAAACTGTCCAATGAGGTCGTCTTGCATGGCACACTATATAGTGTACTGAGCAGTTCGATCCTCCTTGAACCACTTGTTGTAGACCTCCTTTTCATGCTCAGAAGTTGTGCCTTCGGCAGGCATGACTCTTTTGACAGAGAGAGAGTTTTGAGAACCCCTTGTTCATTAAGCATGTATTATATTTTCCTATGCCAAATGTCATAATTCTTTCCATCTAGCTTATCACCCCTGGTAAGGTCAGCTATGATATTTTTGGAAGCCATTTCACTATATTCAAAAACAGGTTTGGACATTAGGCACATTTTAAAAAAAAATTAACAAGATTGAAACACTATCCCTAACACAACAGGATCGAAAACTTCGCTATGCTCGTAATCATCAACCAGTGTCGGTTCAAAATATTACAATCTTATTAATTTTTCTATCTGTTAATTTTGAAACTTATCCAAAAAAAATGGAACTCATCTATTTAAAAAATATTTTGAGAACTTATCTCCATAATATTATCACACAGAGAAAAAAATAAGTACTTGTACTAAAATTTAATTTGGAAAACGTCGACGCTGTATAAAACACATTCCTTTACAGGGCCTTAGTTATTACATCACTTTTGCAGAGTAAAACCTACTACATCACTACAAAAATATATATTTGAAAAAGAAAATGTACTACAGGAATATTGCACACGTCGAACCCGTTTTTCAAAAAATTAAATTTTGTTGAAAACACCGAAATAACACAAGTACTTATGTGCTAAAAAATATCACATAAACATGCAGTTACTATATGCTATACAAGCATTACCATTTATATCCATATAGGATAAAGGAAACAAACAACACACGCATGCTACACAAGCACACAAAAAATGTGTACCATACAGGAATTTTTTTTTTGTGTGTGGGTGGTATCCCAAAAAAGTTTAATCCTAATGCACCACGTAGAAACATTAAAAAAAAAAACTTTTTTTTTTAAAAGCAAAATAAATAAACAGACAAAAAAACAGCAAACAAAAAAAGAAAAAAAAATTGGCCTGCAGGCCAGCAGCCGCGTGGGCTTCGTCGGCCCGCGCGCCCGCACCGCGGCGGGGCTAGGACGGGCCGGGCCACTACCGTGCACGCGACGGGCCAGGCCGGGCCCGCAAGCCAGTCCGAGCCCTTGGAGGGCGCCCACGCCCGCGGTGGGCCGGGCCGGGCCGGCTAGCCCTCCCGCGGCCTGCCAGGGCGCTGCCCGCTGTGCGTCGGGCCGGCCCGGGTCTGCAGGCCTGCCCGCGGCGCGCGGGTATTCCCAGGCGCGCCGGGTGGGCCAGGCCTGCCAGGGCGCTCCCTTTTTTTATTATTTAAAATCAATTTCACACAGAAAGCGAATAAAAAATTGTAGAACTAATCTACATCAAAAAAGTTGATCAACAAAACATGCGATCTAAACCTAAGCATCACACGAGCATGATCATAAGGCGAAAACAAGCAAAACTGCTCTGATACTAATTGTTGGAATTAAGGGCAGCGAAAACTTATCATCTGGATAGCCAACGTATCCAGGAATCGAAATCAGATCGGATTGCTTGTTTTACTAGCCTCCGAGATCGTTCTGGTGTTGATGGTTCTAGATCTCCCACGTATCTCGCCTTCTCCCAAGCTTGATGCAAATTGAAGAGGGCTAGCAGAGTTCTCTTCTATGTCCACACTCCAAAACCCCAGGAACGTATGTGGAAATTCCAGAGAGAAAGAAGAGAGAGAAGGGAGAAAATCCTATTTTCTGGTTCTGTCTCGTCCACCCAAATCCGAGAGAAAAGGGGTCGTATTTATAAATTATTAGAACCCCTTAAAATATTCTGAATCTCACGTAGAGATAAGGATGAATATATCTATTAAGATATAATGAGATATGCTTCTTAACTTGTAGAATACCGCTTTTTGCAGTTTAGACGATGCGTGGATTGCCGATTATTGTGTGAGTGTGAAATTGGAATTAACTGGATTCGTTTTGGCGCGAAATTGACGCGAAAATGAATGAAATAGGCTCAATTGTGCAAGAGAAGGACCTAAATGCAATTACCTAAACTAGTGGGCTGTCACGCCCCGCCGTCCCTTCTCCTATTTTAGAGGGAGGAGCTCGCACGGGCGCGTGCGCCAGACCCACCGAACGGACAGAATTTTTCCTGTACGTCCAAGGCGTCATAATCAGTATAATTCAAGAGGTTCCAAGCAGGAACATATTGTATAAGGAAAGCATCATAAACATAAACCACTATGCTATTACAAGCATTCGTCACATTCACAATACATATTACATTTTTCGTTCTTTCTTTCCAAATACAATCAACTTTAATACATTTTGTCTCATTCTTTTCTTTTCTATACCTTTAAGCTATGCTGACCCAGGGTACATCTATCTCTGGTCACAAAGTGGTAGGGCGCTATCTATCGAGTTACGCCATTTCCTCGCGCCGCCGCGCCGCTCACGTGTGGACCTAAAAAACATGAGGGTGAGAACTATAAACATAGTTCCCAAGGGTACGGCCACCCAAGGGAAGAGCTCGACCCACCAGATCCAAAGAAGGCAACATAAGCAGGTTAGTCCAATATATATAACGTATCTCAATGAAAGCATATAACTCTACAATATGCAATTAATAAAACATCCATACTTATACCTCAACTAAATGCAATAATGAAATCCATGCAAGTAGGTATTCCCTTTCTACTTTCTATTTCATTATCCACAACATATCCAATCCGCTCCTAAGGTTCTTTTACCTTAGCCGAGCTAACCACCCGACTCATTCTCGAGTCAATCATTAGCGGATTACCGCTCATATCTAGGCCTGAGGAGAAGGACGTCTCACATGCACCTCAGCCTTAAATCCACTCGACTATAGGTCGTCCATCGGGCGAGGAAATACCAACATACCCTTGACCATAAGTCGCTTACTGGGCAAGGAGAACCACACATACCCGTTGAATCATTGCCGGGCGAGGAGAACCACACATACCCGCAGCCACAATCACTTGCCAGGCGAGGAGAACCACACATACCTGTAAGTATCAGTCTAGAAATTCCGGAATTCACTTCCCAAGTCTCAAGGGTTCATCACATATCCTATGTTGTCAACCTTTCTAGGTTCATAGTCACATGTCCAAGTGGTTATCCTACCACTATGTTTTATAACCTAGGTTCAACAACACTAGGTCCTATATTTTTTCCACCTAGGTTCACCCGACTCTAGGTTAATGATATTTCAATACAAGTGGTCATCCTACCACTATATTTTATAACCTAGGTTCAACAACACTAGGTCCTATATTTTTCCCTCCTAGGTTCACCCGACTCTAGGTTAATGATATTCCAATACAAGTGGTCTTCCTACAACTATAATTTTTAACCTATGTTCAATGACACTAGGTTCAATGTCCAATCATATTATTTGTTATCCTAGTTGTCCACACCTAGGATTCATGATATCTAGTCTTTGTTTCCAATTTGTCGAATTCTCTAATCTTCCTAAAGTTCATCGACCTATGTTCACATCCACACCTAGGCATACACACACACATATAAATATACTCGTATGTCACCAATTGCCTAGTGTTATACGTCCAATGGTAGATAATTTACTCTAAGTAGCATAGAATCTATGCCTACTCATTTAACTAATTAATCTACCATTACATGCATCAATAAAATAACATTAAACTTTACTCTTTGGCATGTAAGTGACCTAATCACTTCGATAAGCACAATCCACCTCACAATACCTCCAATTGTTTGTAGACACTTGCAATCGGGCTCTCGCAATCAAACACTCCCTTTTGAGCTCGTACGACCAACGTCGCCCGGTTCGGTTTGTTATCCGAAATTGATCACCAAACGCCCATCGATTTTCAAATTAAAGTTGTCTTGGGCTCTCTTCTAACCTTCAATTAAAAATTTATATAGTTAATTTAGATTAAAAACCTCCAATTCCAAAACCCATAGTTCTAAACCTAGAAATTCATGTCTACAAATACAAGCCAAAATTTTCCATTTTCATTTGATTATCTAGGTTAGAATCATCTTGGGTTCTCAAACAATCTCAATTTTCAAAAGATTTACCTAAATCTCTTAGGGACAAAACCACTTATCCCTTAGGGTTTTCAAGTTTTTAAAAGAAAACCACATTAATCTTGATAATCCCTTAATCAAAGTAGTTTATAATAATCTAGAGATCCTAATTATATCAATTTCAAAGGATTAACCCAAACCATAACTCAAATCATGAAAATCTCACCTTAGGCCACCATGCTCACCAACTTCTTCTTGCTTAAGGAAGAGATCCACCATTAGAGAGCTCTTCCAAGCTTAATCTCCTCCAAAATCTCCTCTTTGGTAGAGAGATTATAAGAGAGGGAGAGATAGATATTAGAGAGAAAGAGAGAAGCTTTTCCTCTTTTGTGTGTGTGTGTGTGAGAGAGTGAGAAGATGAGCTCGGTTGATGCAAGAGAAAAGGGGTTGGGTTGGTCAAAATGCAGGAAACCCCCCGCACCAATGAGAAATTGTAGTTTCAGCTCAGTTCTGAATCTGATACTTTTCGCCGGAGCCCTTCTGAATGTCTGTTTGTGCTCAAATTTGACAGTTAGGTTCGATTAAAATCAATTAGAAGAACGTGATCTTAATTTTTCAGTTTCGAACCATTTTTTATCACCGAAAGCTCTACCGACTAAAATCTCTATTAGATTGCAGTCAAACTCCGTTTTCACTGCTCGGGTGTCGGAATGACATGACACTTTAAATCTAGCCTCATAAAAATAATTTCGACATATTCCTAAATTTTCGTAATTTTCTGACACTGCGAATTTTCTGCTAAAAAATAAGCCCCGTTCCTTACAGAAAATTCTAAATCTTCTGTTTTCATTCCAATTTTATCATAAATTATTTCTAAATCATCTTCTACTTTTCTAAGTCCAATAAAAATAGTATCTCACACTATTTTTATTTACACTTGATTTTATATTAAAAATTCGGTGTACTACATTCCACCCCCTTAAAAAAAGTTTCGTCTGCGAAAATCAGATTCATGCCTCAACTCGACAGATCGAAGAGGTGAGGATATCACTCCTATATTGAGTTTTTGAGTTCCCATAAGGCTTCTCATTCCTCAGGGCTACTCCACTGCATTTTAGCGTATGGAATTACACGATTCTAGACAAAATGGCATCCTTAGTGAAATTCCACTCACCTCTCATTTTCAACTCCCTCTCTCAGATTTTTTTTTTTCTAAGTCTTGCTGAAAAAGAAAGAGAAAGATAAGAAGAGAAGAAAAGTAGAGAAAGAGAAAGGAGAAGAAGAAGTAGAAGAAGAAGAAGAAGGTAAGCTTTCTTCTTTCCTTTCCTTTCCTTTCCTTCTTTTTTCCCTTTTCCTTTTCCTTCTCCCTCTTTTTTTTTCCTTCTCCCCCTCCCCTCACTACTGCTGCCACTGCAGGAATTACTGCAGCAGCAGCAGCAGTTTCTTACTGCAGCTGCTGCAGTATTCAGCAGCAGTAGCAGCAGCAGCAGTCAGCAGCGCTGCTGCAACTGGCGCAGCAGCAGCAGTGAGCTGCTGCTGTTCTAGCAGCAGCAGCTCACTGCTGCAGGCTGCCCTGCAGCAGCAGTAGCAAACTGCTGCTGCTGCAGGGACAGCAGGAGAAGGAGAAAAGAAAAGAAAGAAAGAAAAGAATGAAAGAAAAGAAGAAAATAAAGAAAGAAGGAAAGGGAAAAAGATGGAAAGAAAGAATGAAAAAGAGAGAAATTAAGAAAGTAAAAGAAAAGAGAGGAAGAATGAGAGATTGATCGGGTGAAATTGAGAGGATTAATAGAACTAAAAAATCGGCAATTCGCTATGTCGAAACTTCAAATTGGCGCTTTCAGAGTATTCCGATGTATAAATTGAAGTTCCACGCACGTCTAATTAATCGCGATTTGAGTTAATTGATGTTCAATTAACGTAGTTCGCGCGCAATTTTAAAAGTAGACTTTTGATTGGATTTTTGTCGTTTTGACTAGTGTAGAGATTTCGGGCGAGCGTGAGTCGGGGGGGAGAGCCCGTGAGCGACGACTTTCTTGTTCTAGCAGACGTATTACATTGAGGTGGGTTCCGTGTCGCCGAAAACGGCGAATTTCTCCCTATGTCTATTTTAGCAGAATGTATACCCTTTTACATGAAATTTCGCATACTTAAATACATATATCTAACTTGGCTCCGTCGATCCTCCAGTCTAAAGAGTTAAACTAGAACATTAAACTATGCACTCGATTTATAAAATATTACAGTCTCTTGTGATCCATTTTTTTTGTAATCGAAACGCATTACATGAAACATAATACATGACTTATGCACTTGATCATGTCATGCTTTCTAGAATCTCTTGTGGATATTTAGAGTTGTATTGAGGCATGTGAGACCAGCTCCTTTGGACATCTTTTATTGAGTTGATCTTAGTAGTAGCTTCTCGTGATTCTGGACTATAGCCTGCAGACGCCACTATGAGCTTGATTATATGTGTGAGATATGCTATGTTACTCGGTAGGGGTCGCTCCCCTCGAGTGCCACTCCGGATTGTTGGCTGGTGTTAGTTGAGATAGTAGCCTAGAGGTCGCCGTCACACTCATGGGAGTGTGTCCGCGCACTAGGCAGGCGCAGGCTTGACCGGACCTACGAGTCGGTCGTGGCGATTGGGTATCTTGACAGCAGTACTTTACTAGTATATATGAGAATTATTGTGCATGAAAGACTAATGCATAGTATTGGGATTTCATTAGTATGTTTGCACTAGTAGCTTACCCTTTTCATTCATTGAATGTCTTCACTAATAGCTTGCCCTGTTACTTATACACATTGAACTAGAATAACACTTGCATTGCTTCCTTTTACTCTATGCATGGAATACCTTTGTGCTTAGCTTAGTTCTGTTACTTACTTACTTTTGGATTACTTCTACTCATTTAGTAGTTTTCCTTCGTTATATTGCTCCCTTTACTTTTGTTCACTTAGACCTAGTGGGAAGGTCGTTGTAGTCGCCGACCGTACCCACTGGGAACTGCTTTTAGTAGTTCTCACACCCTCTTGTGGTTTCCTTTTTCGAGACAGGAACTTCGTCCGCTGATCGAGGTAAGGGGCTCGCACCATAGATAGGCATTTCCACTAGCATGCTTGGCCTACAGCGGACTACCCGATAAAGAGTTACCCTACACCACTTTTTGGACTGGCGGGGGCCAGGGCCACACTTTGTATATAGTTTTGGATTTAGCATTTCTATGTTATTTGGATTTAGTATTTCCTTGATGCTAGTGGTTGGTGTACAGTAGTTCAGCTTTTTTTTTTATAGTGCTCTGATACTCGTCTTTTGCTTAGTGGCTTTTCTTCATGATCGTTATGTGTTGATTCACTTGTATGCCTTCTTGTAACTCTTGAAAATTGTTTGTTTCTTTGCCGCTTCGTTCGGACAGGGAAAACTCTGTCCGTCCGACGGGTCTGTTAGCGTCCCGTAGTCTTCCGCTGCTAACTCGGGGCGTGACATAACTGATAAGAAACATATAATTTATTCTTATCCTAAACTCATTAGGATAAATCATGATCCACATCTTATGTCGATCGAGTTAAATTATGACCCGCCAATGTGGACACACCACATGGCAACAGTGAATCTCGATCGAAAAAAGATAGGCGGTGGACCTTCATGAAGAATTACGTGAAAAGCCCATTGGCTTGTTTAAGCGATATAAAAATTACTTTGCTTGGAGCTATAAGGAGATGTCAAAACTTACCCGAGAGATTGTAGAATATAGGCTCCTTATTAAAAAAGGATTTAAGCCCTATAACCAACCGACTCATATATTTGAACTGAGTATTATATTGCAAATCAAAATCGAAATTAAAAATCTTTTGAGAGACAAATCTATTAGAGCGGTTTGTTATGTTCATTGGCTTGCTAATATAGTTCGTGTATGCAAAAAAAATGATAAATTAGGATTTGCATTGATTTTAGAACTCTGAACGTGACAATGCCTAAAAACGAATATCCTATGTCGATTCTTGCATTCTTTAGACCGAATGACATTACAATCCAGTCAATGGTGTCTATCGCATTGGGTATCTGAAAGCAGTTTTGGGATCGCACTATGCTTGGCATTGTACTTCGCGTGCACCAAATTAAGGTATTATATATTGCCGACTGAAGTATTGGTTGTTTGTAAAATCGACATAATAAAATATAGGCTAAATTACAAAAAATTCCCATATCAATACCGCTTTTTTATTTTTTCCCTTTGACTTTTAAAAACCTACACTTTGCCCCGTATCAGTAGGACTGGGCTACTATCGGTAGTAAACGACTCGGTTTACCGATTTTCTTTCGATGATAGAGCTTCCAAATCGATGAACGACATTATTAAACATGATCTAGATCATTTAAACTATCTAAAAATAAAATTTCATGCTTTTGCGACATCACTAACCGAAGAAACAAAGGGTCACAAAATTTGTAATTTTAATGATCGGTAAGTCGCATTTGCTCGTTTAACGGTATAGAAGAGTCCAAATTAGTTGAATTTTTCTTAGAACATTCTTTAAACTATTTAAAATAAGATTTACACTCTAGATCTTGAATAAAAAAATTGTATCATCTCTTTTTGAAGGATATTAATTTTCAGTCATTCATTTTATATCTACTTGATGCACAAGAGAATAATATCGAAAAAGTATAAAATTTGATTTCCAAATAGTTTGAATAGTCTAGATCATGTTCAATGGTGTCGATCGTTGATTTGGAAGCTCTATTATCGAAAATAAATCGGTAGTAAACCAAGCCGTTTATACAGAGTTGAGCTCAGCACAGGATCATTTGTGCTTGTGATTTTTTAGCCGTCGAATTGTCTCAAGATCCGTGCAGCACTAGTAAACGACTTAGGACCCGTTTGGCCTAAATTCTCGAAAAGTGATTTCTGCATAATTGATTTTGTTTTGAAAAAGTGATTTCTGTTAAAAGCTGTAGAGCATTTGGCTGAGTCCGATAGAAAAGTAATTTTGCTGAAGTAATTTTAGAAAGCTGTTTGGCAAATTTTTTTACTGAAGTGGTTTTATAATACTGTTTTACATTAGTAATTTTTAAAAGTAATTAATATTACATGCCAATATTTCAAGTTATCATTAACTATAATATAACAAAAGTATATAATGAGAAATATTCATTAGGATAACAATTTATCTAAATGTGCTCATCAATGATGCAGTAATACGATCGCGAGTTTGGGTCATGATGTAATCATCTGTTACTCCACTATAAGTCTGTGCCGAACTACTTGCACTGTTTTCATCTTCTTCAATGTTGGGCATGTAATTCATATCTTGATCACATTTGTTGAACTCTTCATCTTGTGTCGAACTCATCCTAAAAGATACAAGCATATGAAAAATTAATAAATAATTAGAATATTGCATACTACAAATTTGGCAAATAATTGCATACTACAAACTAAATAAATAATTGAAACATGCATACTAATTGGCGAAGGGGTTTGGTGGCCGACACAGTTTCTAAGTTCAAACATTAAAGAAGGTTACAAACAAAATATTATACTAATTTATTAATATATATTAATAATTAAAATGTTTAAAAATAATAATTTTTCTATATATAAAATATAATTTTAATACAAATTTAAATTTAAATTCTCTTGAAATAATTAAAATAGCCGGCAAGGACGGATCCCGCCGGCGCGGATCCGGCAGGATCCGTCCTTGCCGGATCTGCGCCGGGCCAGCTGGATCCATCCAGATCCGACAAGGACGGATCCCGCCAGCGCGGATCTGTCCTCGCCGGATCCCGTCGGCGCGGATCCGGCCGGATTCGGCAAGGACGAATACCGCCGGCTCGGATCCGGTAGGATCCATCCTCGCCGGATCCAGCCGACGCGGATCCGGCCGAACCCGCCTAGCGATGGGGGAAGGAAGAGAGAGAGAGAGAGAGAGAGAGAGAGAGAGAGAGAGAGAGAGAAAGATCTGTAAAAAAAAGAGGAAGAGAGTACCTTGGAGATTCGCCGGAGAGGAAACTCACCGGAGAGAAAAGACTCGCCGGAGAGAAAGGCGTCGCCGGAGAGGAAGGAGGGAGAGAGATGGAGGAGTTAGAGAAGAGAGGAAAGTGAAAAGAATTTTTGTTGGAGAGGAGTTGGCTGTGGAAAGAGTGAATGGGAAAGAGAAGAGGGTAGTTGAAAATATTAATTGAATATAAAAGGGTAGAGTAGAATTATGTTATTTGTTTAGGGGTAGTTTCGGTATTTTTATAAAATTTTAAGTGGAAGAACTAATTTTGCGTGAATCAGTTTTGGAGAAGAAGCTTTTTTCTGCTTCTGAGAGGCTGAAAAATTAGTTTTCTGATTCTAAAAAGCAGAATCAGATTTTAGAAAGCTTGTTGCCAAACGCTCTGAGCCCAAAATCACTTTTGAGCTCAGAATTACTTTTAGAAAGCCGGGCCAATCACTTTAATGGGATACATCGTTAATAGTGCTGCAAGGATCTTGAGGCGATCCGACGGCTAAAAAATTACAAGCAAGTTGAGCTCATGTGCTTTTAAAAGCACACACTACAACAAATTTGGATTTTAGTGGCGATTATTTTTTAAATTTTCGGCAATTATAATTGTCGCTAAATAGTTTCGTGGCAATTATGACAATTGCCATCATTGGTAGGGTCTGTAAAAGGTATTGTGGCATTTGTTCTGACGGTTGGTAAAAATCTAAATAAATGCCGCTAAATACTACCCAATAGCGACTATTATAAATGCCACTATAATTTGCTACCAAAAACATACTAAATGATTGCTAAAAAAAATTTATAGCGGCAATTACAATTAATATTAAAATACTTAATCCACAACCAAATATTCCAATGAATTGAAATATTAAAAAAATAGTAATAACCAAAGAGCATTAATAGTTTTTATAATAAATAGTCTTTATTCTCAAATTACAATCTCAATATTCAAATTAAATTTCGGACATGAGTTCTAACAATAAAATACTTGTTCAAAATTTAGCCAAAATATAACAAATTATAAATGACACTAAACACCTATTATCTCGGAGAAACCCCAAATTATAAATCCTTAAAACTAATTGTTCCACTTCGAAAGCTTGCTCAGGTCGATGACAAAGATCCAAAAAAATTATTTCAAAAGTAATATTTTTGTAATTAATGGTACTAAAAAAACAAAAACCAGAAAACAAAAGAGAAAAGAGAAGGGCCGTTGCTTTCAGTTAGGTGAACAGTAATAGCAGGAAAAGAAAAAGAACAAAAAAAAAAAAAATCTACAATATGAGATTCAATATAGCATGAGGATAAGGCTCCAATTTTGGCCCAGCACAATTTATTTATGGCAATCAAAAAATTAAACCTTGGTAGTAAGATTGGAAAATTGAAATGACCGCATATTAACTTCTTCTTTCTTTTTTTGAGAGAAAGGTAGCACGCTACCCGCTTCGTTTATTTTTTATAGAAATAAACTTAGCTAGAAATGTGAATCAACTAGGATTCGAACTCGGGACCTCGGGTACCAACGACCAAGCCCTTTGCCACTTGCGCTAAAGACGGTCGGTGACCGCATATTAACTTACTTACCAAAAGGGTAAATAGAATCATGAGGAAAAATTATTCTATTGAAGCTAAAGATATTTAGAAGCACTCTATTTACCTGGCATCCACAATAAAGGCAGTAGTGATGTTCGTCTCTCAGCTTGGTCAATATCTCGTGCAAATCCTGCGAGGCAAGTACATAACATTAATCCTAGTTTACGGACCAACAACACTCAAAAACCAAAATAGTACAATAAAATTCCTTCAAAGACACAGGGCCAAGTAAGGTACGTACTTATTTGGCCTCCAAGTTCTAGAAAAGCTTCTCTATTTGAGAAAAAAAAGTTAGATAATTGGCGGATTAAATGTCTAGAGCTACTAGTTGAAGTTCAAAGGATGAAATGTCTAGAGCTACTAGTTGGAGTTCGAAGGCGATATCTAGCTCAAAAACGTCAACAAAAAATCCAGAATTGAGATTAAACTAACTCTAAGATCAACATCCTGATCAAAACTATCTTTGAGAAGCTGAAATAGAGATTGATTCAAATTAAAAAAATCTATATAAAAGTTGTTAAAAAAATGACCTTAATGGGTAGATCACGATGTATAGAATGAACTAGAACAATGAGTAATTTGTATATCCATATCATGATAAGAACTAGAAGCATCAGAAACCTATTTCATGAACATCATGAAAATAAAAGATAACCAGTTATGATAGCAAGAAACTATTTTAATGATTTAAAGTAATTTGCTTCAAATATTACCAAACACACTATGCTAACTAAATAGTTTAGTAGTTCAAAATGGCCTATAGTATATAAAAATATTAAAGAGGAGAAGGAATAAAAAACTTAAATAAGTAAAACTCTCTTACCTTTCCTTAGGATCGAGAACAACAAGTGTAGTACCCCTACGGCCTAACTGGTGAAATGACTGCAGTATCAGAGACTGACCGACACTTCTGTAGAGTGTTGGGATGAGTCGGAGTCGTTTTGGCGCGAAATAGATGCGAAAACGGACTCAGAGTACAAAAATAAGCCAAAACTGAAGTTCTGGCAGTTTAGGGCGCCCAGAAGTTGAGTTTAGGGCGCCCAGATTCTAAGTGCTGTTTTCTATATATACTGAGTCATTTCGGATCCAGTTTCGGGCGCCCAGAAGTGGATCCAGAAGTTCACCTCGTGAGTATCGATCGTGCTGACACATGTGTGTGGTAGGTGAGTGCCGTCGGATCACGTTAAGGCACACCGGACCGCCGGACGGAGAACCTGAAGGGCTGGGTTGTGCTTGCTGGAAGTTCTAGGCGCCCACTTCTTGGATTCTGGGCGCCCGAATCTGGAGTTTTCAGCAGCAGTACATGTTATACTCTTTTGTTCTTGAGGCTTATTGTACCTAACCTATACTTCTATAAAATGGGGAAAACGTCCCCTGAGATCTTTTTCCTCTCTTCTTCACAGGTAGCTTGCCTTTTTCACCAAACCCCTTCCAATTCCTCCAAATTCCCTCTTTTCCCATTGAAGGCTTGAGATTTTCAGCAGATTTCCAGCAGATTTTCGGCGTCGACCTGTGGCATTTCAGCTCGTGTGCAGTGTAGGAGTGTCCAAATCCCGTGAAACTTGGTTTTCTGGATTGTGGACTCGTAGAGGAAGTTGTGGAATCCTTCCAACAGCAATTTGGATAGGTATGTGAACTTTAATTGCTGTTTTACTGGACCCCTTGTGTTCTTGAGCTGAAATTTGGGTTTTCTTGGTTTTATGGATCCGAATCTTGTTGGAGCTAGATTTTTTATGTAAGGACTGGTTTTCCTACATCCCCTGCTGGATTGGAAGCTTTCCCCACCTGAATTAGAGTTTGGAAAGGGGAGTTTTAGCTCAGATTTGGAGAACTTAGCTTAAGTGCTGAAATTTGTGGAAGTTGATGATTTTCTTGGATTTTTTAATCCAAATTCTGTTTGGAAGCTTTGGGGAAGATTTGGATTGGTTTCCCACTGTATTTGGGAGGTTTGTGACCCTATTTCACCGGCTGTTTAAGCTTGAATTCTCAGATTTGAGTTAGAAGTGCTGTTTGCTAAGTTGCTGAAGTTCTGGATGCAGGTTCTGGGCATCCAGAAGTTGGGTCCAAATCCTTGCAAAGGTTTTTTGGTGATCGTTTCGAGCTCAATTTTGGTGAGGAACCTGGGGAATTGTTCTTTACTCTTTTGAGATGAATTGGATGAAGTTTCACTGCATTTGGACTTGAAAATTTGGTTAAATTCTATTTTGAACTCGTATAGGTTGAAGCTGCCACGCTGCAGTTCTGGGCTCAGGTTCTGGGCGCCCAGAAATGCTGCAGAGTGGATCCGAATCCTATTTTTCAGCTGGTTTGATTTCGGTTGAGGCTGATTTTGTGCGGGGCTTCTCCTATCGACTTCTGGCCGTTGTTGGACTAGCGTTTAAGGTGGGTTAATGTCGACTGAAGTCTTCGAAATTCTTTCTAAGTTGTAGAGAATTTCAGCATGCTTGTTTACATCATATTTTCATGTTAGTAACTCAAATTCACGAATTTGCATGTTTTTATATGAAATCTGAATTTGGAGCATAATTTAATGATTTTAGATAAGTATTTCATGCTGAACTGAAAATTGACTTAGGAGAAAACTCGTTAAACCTACACCTATCACTTTTCGAAAAACTTATCAGATTTAGCTCCAAGAGCCATTTTTATTAATGTATCGCCACTGTTAGTGCGAGGTGGATACCTAGATCAGTGTAGGTCAAGTTTACACTCGTGCTGAGATGCAGAGCTCATTGTTACAGCGGAG
Organism: Puya raimondii; assembly: GCA_016920855.1. Classification (NCBI taxonomy): domain Eukaryota; kingdom Viridiplantae; phylum Streptophyta; class Magnoliopsida; order Poales; family Bromeliaceae; genus Puya; species Puya raimondii. The sequence continues at coordinate 6,391,104 of JABWPP010000047.1, forward strand.
TTTAGGCTGTTTCGGACTTTCAGGTGCCGTCGGGGCTGACGGTGGACTCAGATTTCTTCTGTTTGCATCAAATTGTGTCGTGGGCATGTGAGCCTTGGTTGTTAGACCAATTTGACCCTTTTATCTTGATTATAGCCTGTAGTTACCTTATTGAGCTGTCACATTCGCATATACACTCGGCTGGGTCGCGCCCACGAGTGCCACTCTGGAGTTGGACTTTTGTGCGTCGCAATAGTCCCTGTTGGGTACTGCCCTACACCGAAAACCCTCGTGGGTGAAGTACGGTGCAGCTTAGGGTACAGGCGGGACTGGTCTGTTGAGGTCCCGATAGACTCGGGTCAGTATGGGCGGTTTATTCATAGTGAGAGTTGCATTTGCTTCAGTGATTGTTGTGCATAGTGGTAGGATAGTAGCATTACAGCTGTAGAGTTTACTCCAGCATACTTTACTATTTCTTTACCTACCAGCTATACTGTTAGTCTCGTAGACTTAGTGGGTGAGCCGTTGAGGTCGGTGACGGTTCACACTGAGAACTATTTTGTTTAATAGTAGTTCTCACACCCATTGTTGCCATTTTTTCTTGCAGAGCCTTCGACTGTTGCTGCTGCTACTGATCCTTCTGATCGAGGTAAGGGAGTCGCGAGCTAGATCCTTGTCTACCCCGGTCGCTACTCTAGAGGAGGACCCCTTTTGGAGATAGTTTTTATTTGGGAGTTGCCATGTACATACAGAAGTGTTTATTTTGTATACAGTGAGATGGACTTGTACCTTATAGTTATGGCCGGTCGGCGTTGTATTTTGGATCTTGTATGTACAGTTGGCTTATCTGTATCGAGTTATGTTCTTTATTCCAGCTCTATATCTCTTGTAGTTTCTTGTATGTATTTTACAGGTATAGCTATCACTTCGTATACGTGGAAAATTCTATGTATACGGCGAATCTATTGACGAGCCCGGAGAAACGGGCAATTCGGGGCGTGACAACAAGATACCGTCTTTTCGGAAAATCTTCTACTTACGATTGACCTCATCATTGCAACTTTAGCCTCTAAACGTGCTTGATTTTCTTTCATAATATTCATCTCCTCCACATAATGTTGCTCCATCAGTTTAATTTCTTTCTCTAGCTCTTTTATTTTCTCAAAATCCTTCAAAGCCGATTGATATAAGGAACCAGGAGACCACAAGCTAGTAGGCGTTGGACCAAGTCCTAATACACACACTTGTTCATGCCTCTTCTTGGAAGTATATATCACCTTCCCAAGCGACACATCCTTTATCGTTGTGTTCAACAGAGTTTGGTAGCTTTTCAATCTTCTCTATTATCAAATTCTGCACATCATAATGTAGAAAGTCTTAGCATATGGTTAATAAATTAATAAGGGCTTTCGAATTACAACTTTAAAATAATTTTAATTAATTAAAAAAAAACTTACAACTTTCCAAGTGACTCATTATCAATTGGCCTTCCTTTCTATGAATATGTGTGCTTGTAATGGTTCCACTCCATCTTTAGTCTAAACATAATATAAGATAATAAATTATCACAAAATAATTTTAGAATATTTAATATTTTACAATCAGAAAAAGCATAGTATGATACTTTCTCAGCCGTCAACTGTGCAAAGCTCTTGGATCATGCAGTGTGAGGCCTCTTTTGTTTTTCACGATTTTCTCAATTCATTTTACTGCATTTCTAATATTATAGCAAATAGTTATGAAAAAGTGATATTAATTTTAACGAGAAAGGACATAAGTTTCTTGTATTTTTACTTTTTCCGAATTCCAAAAAGAAACAAGAATAGTCCATTGATCTGTTGGTACACGCTGTGGTCTATTTTCTAATAGATCATAAATATTATTTTATTTGAGATAGTACTCAGATTTTAGTGGCCAATTTGCATAAAAAATCCACAAATTTTGAGGTTTTGCAAAACTGGGCCGCCTTTTTCGATTTTGCAGATTCGGTCTGGATTTTCAGCAAACTGACCAAAATACCCTTATTACTTTTTCTCAATTCGGTTTACTGCGTTTCTAATATTATAGCAAATGGTTATGAAAAAGTGATATTAATTTTAATGAGAAAGGACATAAGTTTCTTGTATTTTTACTTTTTCCGAATTCTAAAAAGAAACAAGAATAGTCCATTGATCTGTTGGTACACGCTGTGGTCTATTTTCTAATAGATCATAAATATTCTTGTATTTGAGATAGTACTCAGATTTTAGTGGCCAATTTGCATAAAAAATCCACAAATTTTGAGGTTTTGCAAAACTGGGCCGCCTTTTTCGATTTTGCAGATTCGGTCTGAATTTTCAGCAAACTGACCAAAATACCCTTATTACTTTTTCTCAATTCGTTTTACTGCGTTTCTAATATTATAGCAAATGGTTATGAAAAAGTGATATTAATTTTAATAAGAAAGGACATAAGTTTCTTGTATTTTTACTTTTTCCGAATTCTAAAAAGAAACAAGAATAGTCCATCTGTTGGTACACGCTGTGGTCTATTTTCTAATAGATCATAAATATTCTTGTATTTGAGATAGTACTCAGATTTTAGTGGCCAATTTGCATAAAAAATCCACAAATTTTGAGGTTTTGCAAAACTGGGCCGCCTTTTTCGATTTTGCAGATTCGGTCTGGATTTTCAGCAAACTGACCATAATACCCTTATTACTTTTTCTCTCTCCTCTTTTTTTTTCTCTCGTTCTTTTTTTTTCCTCTCTCCGAAGATGGCAGCGGAGGCGGAGGCGGAAACAGCCTGCCTCGCCTCTACCCCTCATGCCCTCGCCCTCGCCCGGGCACCCCCCGCCTTCCTCGCCTCCGACCCCGCCGAGGCCGCGCCGCGACTCTCTTTCTTTTTTTTTCCCCTCTCCGACCCTCCTCCACCACCTCTACAGCCCTCACCACGATAGCGAGAACGTACCGCGTCTTCTTCCTCCACCTTCGCCCTACATCTCGTCCTTTGCCAAACCCACTTCTGGGAACCCGCCGTCCCCACCGCCGCTGCCGGCGACGAAGAGGAAATGCTTCTCCGGGCCAAGAAGCACACCGGTGAGGGGGGAAAATAGTTACAATCCGGCGAGGGCGGTGGCTGCGATAGAGGGCAAGGGAGAGGTCGTGACAAAAAAAAATACAAAGAGAAAAAAATATAAATAATAAATAAAAAAAATTTCTACATAAAAGACCAAAAATCATAGAAGAAGGAAGAAGAAGAGGAAATTGCACTATTAAAATAAAGTTACACTATTTTAAAAATATTTTGCACTGTTTTAAATGAAAGTTGCACTTTTTGAGACAGAAATTACACTCTTTGGGAAGAGAGTTGCACTCTTTAGGCCAAAGTTGCACTATTTGGGTGAAATTTGTACTATTTCTCTTTCTCTTCCTCTTCTTCCTCCAATTTATACCATTTCTCTTTCTCTTCCTCTTCTTCCTCCTCCTCCTTCCCCTCCACTTTTTCGTTGGCCGCACCACCATCCTGATCGCGCATTGCCTCTCCACCGTGCGTCCTCCTCCTCCGTCGCCGCCGCCGCGCCGGCCATCGACGTCGAGGCGTCCGACTCGCTGGCTCGCGACAGGGACGAGGCCGAGTTCGCTAGCTCCCGCCACGCCGCGCACAACGTCGTGCTCCTCTTCTTCGGCGGGCCCGACGACCGCGAGGCGCTCGCCTACGCCTGGCGCATGGCCGAGCACCCCGGGATCACGCACCCCGGGATCACGCTCACCGTCATCGTGCGCGCAGTACTCGGCCTCGTCTCTGTCGCGAGCCAGCGCGTCAGACGCCTCGGCGCCGATGGTCGGGGCGGCGGCGGCGGAGGAGGAGGACTCACGGTAAAGAGGCGGTGCGCGATTAGGATGGTGGTACGGCCGACTAAAAAGTGGAGGGGAAGGAGGAGGAGGAAGAAGAGGAAGAGAAAGAGAAATTGTGTAAATTGGAGGAAGAAGAGGAAAAGAAAGAGAAATAGTGCAAATTTCACCCAAATAGTGCAACTTTGGCCTAAAGAGTGCAACTCTCTTCCCAAAGAGTGTAATTTCTGTCTCAAAAAAAGCAACTTTCATTTAAAACAGTGTAATTTTTTTTTAAAACAGTGTAGCTTTATTTTAACAGTGCAATTCCATCTTTTTCTTCCTTTTTCTATGATTTTTTATCTTTCCTATAGGAAAAAAAAATATTTTTTTATTTTTATTTTTTATTATTTATTTTTTTTCTCTTTGTAATTTTTTTTGTCACGACCTCTCCCTTGCCTTCTATCGCAGCCACCGCCCTCGTCGGATTGTAACTATTTCCCCCCTCGCCGGTGTGCTTCTCGGCCCCGAGAAGCACTTCCTCTTCGTCGCCGGCGGCGGCGGTGGGGACGGCGGGTTCCCAGAAGTGGGTTTGGCGAAGGCCGAGGTGTAGGGCGAAGGTGGAGAAAGAAGATGCGGTACCGTCCTCGCTATCGTCGCGGAGGGCTGCGGAGGCAGTGGAAGGTCGGAGATGGAAAAAAAAAAAAGAGAGTCGCGGCGCGGCCTCAACGGGGTCGGAGGCGAGGAAAGCAGAGGCAAGGCGGGCTGTTTCCGCCTCCTCCTCCGCCTCCGCTGCCATCTTCGGAGAGAGAAAAAAAAATGAACGAGAGAAAAAAAGAGGAGAGAGAAAAAGTAATAAAGGTATTTTGGTCAGTTTGCTAAAAATCTGGACCGAATCTGCAAAATCAAAAAAGGCCGCCCAATTTTGCAAAAGCTCAAAATTTGTGGATTTTTTATGCAAATTGGCCGATTTTAGTTGACATTTATAATCCTTCCATTTTTTTTCCTAGTGATCTTAGACCACTTTTCACCACGAGTAGGGAATGAAAACTTTGACTAGAAGAACCAAAACATAGTATTAGTAATTTTTATATAATATTAGAAATAAATGTCATTTACTTTTTAAGTTTCTCACCTTTACCAACTTAAGTATGTTTCTTATCTCCTTCATTGGAAATGCACGCCAATCTGAAATATATAAGGGTGTTAGATTGGCATTTCGTGCGACAAGACAATGCCTAAGAAACTAGCAAGCACACCCCTTTCACTTCCAATAGCCTGCCATCGCTTGTTGAAATCCACAATAACCCTTTCATCTTCAAACAGGTTCCGGATTTCAGTCAATAGAGTAGGTCCTCTAACCCTCCTTTTATCAAAAGTTTTTTTAAAAACAAAAAAAAGACATTAAAATAGATACGAGCTAATTTGAATAAATGATATAATTTTATTGTTCTTCAAGATTTAAATTTACCTACTTGTTCAGTTTCCTTTTCTTGCAATTCACTAATCGTTTTCTAATAGAATTTGTAGGCTGATCCACATAAGATTGTGATGGGATGTCCAACCTAATTGCATATGATCCACAGTTTGAGAATCCACGTCCATTTGCAACCGGCCTTGATTTTGGGGATGAATTTTCATCTTACAAAGGTCTTCTGATTTCGCCATAGAGATCTACAAGAATAAAGATTCTGTAAAAACAAAGACATGTCAACATCATGAATACATCAAACACAAAAAGAGCTAAATTAAGCAACAATAGAAATATATCTGTAAAAAAAAAAAAAAAAAAAAAAAATCCCCTTAAGAGGTTAAAGAGACTGTATCTCACATCCACTGTGTAACAGCACAGGTAAAATGAGAAGAAATATCTCTAAGACAAATTCAAGCAAAACCAAAGCTCCAAGAAGTAGCAACAAAAAGCATCAGCAAAATCACGAAAGCCATCTCTCGTAATTAAGCATGAAACAAAAAAATTCGACCATAAAACAACAGATGTACTCAGTGAAGTTACAAAAATTAATTGTTAAACTACATAGTCTGGATGATCCCCAGCATGTTATAGGCAGCAGGAAACAATTCTCCACATGTTAAACACACTGATCAGAAAAACCCTGAAGAATAATACGGACAAAGTTCACATCCATAACCAGAAAGTTGTGAGTTATTCTACAATGTATGGCCAAGATGGTCAGATAACATTTGCACACTGAAGTAAATTATTTCTGCACTCTATAAAATCCAAGGCACAAGAATTATATAACAGGACTAGTTGTTAGTAAAAGAATCAGAGAGTAAGCAACAATCATGATTCCTTTACCTGAATATGATATATTGTCCTAACCTTAAAAAGAATAAAATTTTAGATGGTCATTCATGTATAAAAGAACAATAAGGAAAAATTGCATTCTAACAAAATGGAGAAGTTAGGGGTAAAATGGATGGGATCTATGCTGAAATGGTCATTGAAGAAAGAAAGGTGTTAAGCTACTTCCAAAATTGTTCATTAGTTACATACAGTTAACATCAAACTTAGAAAACCAATCCTTCTAATTCCAGTCTAACAAACTTAAGCTCGAAGCAACTAACTACAGTGGTATGTTTACAAAACCATAGTGATCGAAGGACTCGAAATCAACGGTTGAAAATAAAAATCTCACAAAAAATTATGATATAGCACTAAAATTTTCAATCAGAGATATTAATCTTGCTGTAGATAGTATAAATAATTTTCTTCAAAATTTTATCTGATTTGAATACTTCTACACCATTAAACTTACAAACGGCACATATTAACCATTAAAAATTGTTGATTTTGAACCCTTTCGATCATTATGTAAATGATATCGAAAAATCGTAAAATTTATTTTCTAGATACTTCAAATATGCTAGATCAAGTCTAACGGAGCCGATCGTCGATTCGGAAGTTTAATCATCGAAAACGAGGTAGGAGCACGGAGGCCAGCCGATCGTCGATTTGGAAGTTTAATCATCGAAAACGACTTAGGAGCACGGAGGCCTCCGTGCTCCTAATAGCACACAAGTCTTACTCTCTCTCTCTCTCTCTCTCTCTCTCTCTCTCTCTCTCTCTCTCTCTCTCTCTCTCTATATATATATATATATATATATATATATATAGCAGGGCTGCTGTGCTGCTCCTAAGCCGTTTTCGATGATGGAATCTCCGAATCGACGATCGGTTTCGTTAGACTTGATCTACCGTATTTGAAGTATCTAGAAAATAAATTTTGCGATTTTTCGATATCATGTACCTAGCGATAGAAAGGGTTCAAAATCAACGGCTGAAAATAAAAATTTCACAAAAAAGGGTGATGTAGCACTAAATTTTTTTATCGGAGATATTGATCTTGTTTTAGATAGTATAAAGAATTTTCTATCAAAATTTCATCTGATTTGGATACTTCTACACTGTTAAACTTGAAAACGGCAAACATCAACCATTAAAAATTATTAATTTTGAACCCTTTCGATCGCTAGGTTAATAATATTGAAAAATCATAAAATTTATTTTCTAGATACTTCAAATATGCTAAATCAAGTCTAATGGAGCCGATTGTCGATTCGGAGACTCAATCGAAAATGGCTTAGGGCCTGGCCTCCGTGCTCCTAAGAGCACAACAGCCTCTCTCTCTCTCTCTCTCTCTCTCTCTCTCTCTCTCTCTCTCTCTCTCTCTCTCTCTCTCTCTCTCTATATATATATATATATATATATATATATATATATAGTAGGGCTACTATATTGTTATGAGTATAGAACTCTTTGTCTTCATAAGTTGTTTGCAATAATGGAGCTTCCGAATCGACGATCCACACTGTTAAATATGATCTATAGCATTTGAAACTTTTGGAAAAGAATTTCGTAATTTTTTTAAATCATAATAAAGTTCATCAAGCGGGCATAATATGAACTGTCAAAATTGAATGACCTCATAAATATAGAGGATCATATTCTTCAATTTAAGATCAGAGTTATAGATCTCTATCTGGATAGTGAATAGATTTTTTTATAAAAAACTCAATCGATTCAGATTCTTTTACACTATTAAACTAGCGAGCATCTCATATTGGCCGTTAAAAATTATTAATTTTGATATCTTTTGATCATAAGGTAAATGATGTCGTAAAATTTTAAATTTTGTTTTCTATAAGTTTCAAATGCTCTAAATCATGTTTAATGGTATGGATCGTCGATTCGGAAATTCTATCATAAAAAACGACTTATGTGTACGAAGGCGACCGTACTCATAAGAGTATAATAGTCGGACTCTCTCTCACACACACACACTCTCTCTCTCTCTCTAGATATATATATATATATATATATATATAGTTTTGCTGGGTTACTATCGGTAGTAAACGGCTCAGTTTACTACCAATTTGTTTTCGATGATAGAGCTTCCAAATCGACAATTGGCACCGTTGAACATAATCTGGACTATTTAAACCATCTAGAAATCAAATTTCATACTTTTTTGGCATCACTAACCAAATGATCAAAGTGTCACAAATTTTGTAATTTTAATGATCGGTACTATACATTTGCTCGTTTAACGGTATAAAAGAGTCCAAATCAGCTGAATTTTTGTTAGAAAATTTTTTAAACTATTTAAAATAATATCTAGACTCTAGATCTTGAATACAAAAATTATATCATCACTTTTTGAAGAATATTCATTTTCAGTCATTCATTTTATGTCCACTTAATGGACAAAAGAATAATATCGAAAAAGCATGAAATTTGATTCTGGATAGTTTAAAAGGTCTAGATAATGTACAACGATACTGATCGTCCGTTTGAAAATTCTATCATCGAAAACAAATCGATAGTAAACCGAGCAGTTTACTGCCATTAGTATCTTAGTAAAACTCATATATATATATAGAGTCCGGCTGGGATACTATCGATAGCACCAAGGGCTTGGTGCTATCGAGTTTTCCACCGTTAGATTTAACCCTTTAATTATTTTTACCAGTTAGATTATACTATTCAACCAACCACCCACTCAACCCTAGGGGGGCCCACATCATCCTAACCGCACATTTCTCAATCCAAAGGCTAAAAAACTAATAGCACCAAGCCCTTGGTGCTATTGATAGTATTCCAGCCTAGTTCTATATATATATATATATAGAGAGAGAGAGAGAGAGAGAGGGAGAGAGAGTTGAGAGAGAATACTATCGGTAGCAAACGGGCTCCATTGCTACCGATTTGTTTTCGATGATGGAGCCTCCAAATCGACGATCGGCACTGTTGCATATGATCTACACCACTTGAAGTATCTAGAAATCAAATTTCGAATCTTTTCGACATCATTGACCTAAGGATTGCAAAATTTATAATTTTAATGGTAGATATGAGGGGTTTGCTTGTTTAACGGTGTAAACAAATCTAAATCAATTAAATTTTGGCTAAAAAATTATTTAAACTATTTAAAGCAAGGTCTATACTCTTGATCTTAATTACAAGAATTCTATCATCACTTTTTGAAGGATATTTATTTTTAGCCGTTCATTTTTGTGTCCATTTGACGCACAAGAGAACAATGTCGGAAAAAAACTTAAAATTTGATTTCTAGATATTTCAAGTGGAGTAAATCATGTTTAACGGTGCCGATAGTCAATTCGGAGGCTCCATCATCAAAAACAAATTGGCAGCAACGAAATTTGTTTACTACCGATAGTATTCTAACTCAACTCTCTCTCTCTCTATATATATATAGTGTAGAGTTACTATGCTTCTGGAAGTATAAAGGAGCTGGTGTTTCTGACTTTTTGGCCCTTGAATCAAAGATTGTAGGGTTGGGATAATAGTGGTCCCCACTAGGATTTAGTGGTCCCCTTAGAAAAATAATATTAATCCAAAGGCTAGAAAATAATCAAAGAATTAATTCAATGGTTAAAAAATTATAAGCACCACATGAGTTGTGCTTCCGGAAGCACTATAGTAGGACTCTCTCTCTCTCTATATATATATATATGCAAAGAAGTAATCAGCAAAACAATTAGTCAAAAGAATTACAAATTCTACCTAATTTTGCTCGCGCATGTGTAATAACCAACCAATTTAATAATAATAAACTTAAAGAAAATTTTCGATTAGCTTCCAACAATACAAAGTGAACTAGTGAAAAAAATAAATATAACGTCGAAGAAAATGCCTCTCCATCATTGAACTAAATATCTGCCTTAAATCATCAGCTTTCACATCTTGTAATAAACTGTTGATCTCTCCATGAACAAACACACACACACACACACACACACACACAAAGCATCAGTTGCACCGACCTCTCTTTCTGTTGCTCTAAAAATGTAAAGTTATCACTACCTTCAACAGTATTCGATAATAAAAAGCAGCAATCGTTTCCCAATCAAGTTACTGAGTTAATCAAACCAATGCGAACTTCGTAAGCATTCTGCACAAAATTATAATATCAAAGTGGATCAACTTAAAATTATAAAAGAGCAATCAACTGATTCTGTAGTTCAGAATGTGGATCCTTATTTCTACACGAGTTTTTTTTTTTTTTCCTTTTTTCCAGTGCGCCACCACCAGAGGAGAAATTCTCTATAAACATAATGAAGAGAACCATAAACCACGACAGCCAAAAGAGAAACAAACAGAAAATAAAATATCATTAAAAGAATCATTAAATTCAGAAAAAAGGGATTCAAAGAATAATAATGGAACAGTAGAACGCAGCGGAAGTATTCGTTCGTACCTTTTACGGAAGCGAATCGCGCTAGAATGCGAGAAGTCCCGGATCGTAGAGGTTGATTCATGTGTCCTCGGATCGTCCGCAAATATCTTCTAACGCTCCAAACCCGCGATAGATCGAGCTACGAATGAGCTAGATCTATAATCCATCGTTCAAAACTCTCTAGAAAAAATAGATTAATGAAAGATGTGATTTTTCTCTCTCACAAATGGCACTCGAATTTCTCACGAATTTCTGGATATTTTTCTATTTTTTCTTGTTCGTCCTGTTTATGAGAGAATCGCCTGTATATTTATAAGGGATCCTAACACCCCAATAGATAAGTAGAAAATTAGGCCAAATTGGTTTATGATTGCTATCCTAATATGGCTAGAATATATCTCTAATTAGCTTTCTAAATTAAAAGCGAGATTAAATCTAATCCAATTAGACAACATAACAACCGTCAGATCGAGTCCGATCATGGGCGCATCCGATTCGGTTTGGTCGAATGCCAACAGGAACCAACCGTTATGTAGAGTTGACAAAATTGAGCAAATGATCATAATCAGCAGGCATCTCACTGGAACAAATGTTGAGTTGTCCAGATTAATGGCAAGACATTCCAAATTGACTGGAGGTCGCAATTTAGCTGTAGATAATCATGAACTTCTCTTGGGGCTGTTTGATTGCACGTAGTTGCCACTGTACTGCAGTTGTAACTGCATATAAATCCAAATCCGGCATTTATTTTGATGCATTTGAACTCAACTGCGGTAGTTGCAACTACACGATGAGTCTCGACTGCAACAGTTGGAACTATGTCCAAATTGACCGCAGTCCCAACTATAGTACTTAAAGAGAATAATTTTAAATAAAGGTAAGCTTACATCCCTACTAACCTTTTAAAAAGTTTTTTTCCTTTCCTACATAGAGGGTAATCTCACCGCCTCATATATAAAATAGTAAAAATTCATAAATACACTTCTCAACCGCATGCAACCAAATAAAGTATTTATAACTACAACGCTTTCTACTACTTTCAATCAAACAAGATGCATGCACTTATAATTACTGCATTCCAACTGCATACATATCCAACTATACTGCACTTATAATTGCATCAAACCAAACAGTCCCTTAGAGTAAAGCTGTAACGCAATATTCATGAGCTTCACCAATAGATGCTTTAGACAAAGTGAATGGCTTCTACTTCTGTGTTTTTGGCGGTATCTCATAAACCTAACATGCCAATGCAATGTTTCTTTAACCCAATCCCTTATGGAAGCATTACATAATCAATATAGAATAATTTATTTCCTAATTTCATTTGAATTTCTCCATCTTGTCCCGATGCTGACAAGTGAATTGCACCATAATTAGGACTTTCACCCATGATGTGAGCAACCAGAGAGGCCCTGCGTTGATTTGAACCTTCTTTACCTACTTACATTTAATGGTTTTATGAATTAAGAATAAAGAAATGGCACAGGAAGATCAAATGTGGGAAGCTAAGACAGAAGGTCAATAAAGACTATGCTAAGCACATGTAAGAATCAATTTAGAGAACAAGAAAATTCAGACAAAATAAGAGAGAATCAATAGAAATTAGGAAGAACGAGTAAGATTTGCCCAGCATAGTAACCAAACCAAGAAGAAAGGTTAAAAAAGGTACTTAAGAAAAGAAAATAGAAAGATAACTAGAATTGGGGAAAACGTACCCTTTCTCTCAACGGAAAAAAAGGATAAATACCAGCATATACAAACCACCGAATATCCCTCAAAGAGTTCAAAGTTTCGCTGAGTTACCTCAAGTGTGCAGATTCCAACAGACGTACAAATTGTTGGAGAAAAGAGTACCCTTCTAAAAGTGGTACAAACACCAACATATACACCTGCAAATGCAGATCTGGTTGCTTAACCACCAGTTCGCCTTGCACAATTCGCATCTGCATGTAACATGATTGCCAAATAACCACTAAACCAGCAGATGAGAAAGCTGTCTATAATCATGCATTTTAAGCACATGTAAGTTAAATAATAACATTTCTATCATCATTTACTCAGACGCTTGAATATCACACATGATATATAAAAAGTTGTCGTCTATTTTGATAAATTATTTTCACTCTTTATTACTTAACTTGCAATAATAGTTGAAATATTTACACGGATGTTGTCACAATACCCTATAAAATATGTAGGCCATACTCCTATTTATTCTTCTTTCTACCTTTCTTTTATTTATTGCATAGTTCTAAATGTTTGTCATATTCACTGTTACTCTATGAATCACATAATCACTTGCATTTGCACCTGCCCATAACAAAGGTGTTCTGCAGTACCTTGGTTGCCTAAAGATCACCACCACCATAGAAGCTTGGGAAGCAGAAGACCACCGTGACCAAGGCTCTCCTCAGACTGCACCAAGGCACATCTTACGAAAACATAGAAGATCCAATTTCAAGTCAGGTACCTGTATCATGTGTTTGTAGTTCAACAGGCTAAAACGAAAACCTAGATTGCGAATCCAGAGGTGGAAATGTAAGTAATTAAGGCAGGAAATAGGCGATGAGTCCGAAGCAATTGACGACGTATAGCAAATAATTCAGGTGCCAGAAGGCATGACAATGAGAGATCGCCTAGTAAGTTCCATGTAACATCACAGAGGAAAGGTGAGACAAGAAGCGGCAAAAATGACATGGAGCGGACTGCAAAATGGGCAATTTAATGCCTCCAACAGGGAGCAAGTAGTGGAGGGTGGGAGATGAGCACAGAGAACAAGAGGACAATTGTTTGGTGGTTCAAGAGGTCATTTCCAATCCTTCTATGAACTGATCATAGTGAATGGAAAAAATGAGAAAGAGTCAGAAAAATCGAGAAAGCAACAAAAGGGTAAGTTCCAATACTTAAATAGTGTGGTGAGTTTCATGAAAAGTTCAAAGAGGAGCACTAATGCTAAAAAATGCTTCTATAACCTAGTTCTATTTTAATGCTAGAATCTAGGTTACACAGGCACAAATATGGTCCGCGAGCCATGGCATGACTCAAACTCAGCAACTTGACAATTTTGGAAATTTAGAACATAGACAAGGCAATAACACGGCCAATGAGTACCATAAATTTCAGAAAACAACATAATTGGAAATACATTGTCATTTTTCTTGAAAAAGGTAACTTTCTCATTACTGCTTCCTAACCTATAGAAAGAAATTGATTTTCCTTGATCAATAAATAGATAATTAAAACTAAAGCATAAGTATAATGATAAGGATATAAAAGAACTCCAAGAAGTACAACATTTATTTCACTAAAAATTTAGAGCACTCTCCTCATGTTACCTGACATTTTGTTATAAATATACAATCACACGATACGATCATGTGACAGATGCACATGATCATGACGGACACACAATGCACACATGATAAATAGATTCCATGACTACTTGGAGTGTCAACCTTAGAAACTTGCCCAACATGTACCAAACATGGAGATGGCAAAATATTTGAAGTGTCCGCATTTGTAGGCTAGAAACCACTAGTAAAACTCAACTCAAGAAGCCAAAAGGTGAGTTAACAACTGGATTTGTAAAAATGAGCAAGATGCGATAATTCTAGTTTATTTATGTATGCTTGACTAAAGCAAACTTGAAGGTGTAAACATAACCCTCGTCTTCAGCAAGTCGGACTCCTAAGGACATCTGACATGGATCATGGGGGCTGTCCTTTAGTAAGTTGCTTATGGAAATTATGATGATTTCAAGCAACTGATGTAATGATCTAGCAACTATTTCGAACCTTCAAAGAGATCCAATAAATGCTCCTCCAACTCCTCTGAAACATACAGTTTATTCTTTCTTGCACGTCTCCTGTCCTTAATATAGCAACCAAAATAACGCTCGAAGAAGGCACTATAAGCTGGAAGGAGCCTAACTATTACTGCTGCCCTCAGCTTCTCCCGCAGCTGGGGATCTGGGACATTCCAAGTTGTCTGTGTGCGGCAGATCTTCTTGAAATCCCAAATGAAGTACTTGAATCTTCTCCAGATAACCTCCTTGCCCAGGTGATCCAGTCCATCTGATCTCAAGTAAGACAGTGCACCATCCCAAGATGCTGTGAAGTAGCTCTCTACATACTGATTAATCTGCTGCAGCCGATCAGTAACCCAGTCCTGCCCAAGAAGCAACTCCAACTCCGACTTCTGAACCTTTTGGACTATGTGAAGTATATTGTTCATCAAAAAGATGTACTGCATCCCTGTCCCCGTATGTTCATAAAGCTTAGACATTTCCTTAAGCTTAGCTTCCATATGGGAGATGAGAAGAAGCATGCGGTGGCCAAAAGGGTCCATAATGCTATTGCCTGAAACACTCTCTCCAGTATCAGCGCTGTCATCATGCATAATCAAGTTGAGAGAGGTTCTATAATGCATCAACCATCTGACGTAGTTCATCATGTATCGTGTAAGCTGGTGGATCCCGTCGCCTGGCGATAGCTTCTTGGATGCATATGTCAGAATCAAGTTGTCAAGGACGTTGAGCGTGCCTCGAACAGCACTCGCCAACTTCCTGAGAACCCCTTGAGCATCGCTGCTTACAAGCTCCTTGGAGGATGTGTCAACGAACAGGGCCAGAAGGGCAGGAGTGGCGTCCAAGAGAATCTCATACGTGCCAAGCATATGAAAGAGCTTCTCCGGTAGACATTGCATGCTGGCAATCAGACTTGCGGAGCTGAGCAGCTCCCTGACGCATCCCATGGTCACCTTTATGAAGCACTCTTCCTTGAGCTCATCGAAGCCAGAGAGTATCTGATCGCTGACCCACCTCTCCCTCGGGAGGACAGCGCCGATGATGATCTTAAGCACCAGAAACCCACCGAACAATCTTATCGCCCAGGGGCGCGAATCCACTCTCTGCACCTCCTCGATACCAATTGTTTCGAATCCAAGAATAGTGAGACGCCTTCTCAGGATAACGCCGCGTACACCGGTGAATGCCTCACAGAGGTCAGACGAGAACCCCGCCCGAACCATCCGGTCGGCGATCTCTCTGAGGCTTGAGATGCCCTCGGGGGAGATCGGACTGGGGTTCTGGCCGTCGAAAAGGGGGGAAACAGCTTCGGGAATTGTAAGCACGCAGCACTCTTCCATCATCTTGTCAACGCCCTCGATGCTGCTGTCGGAGGGGAAGGAGAGAGAGTCGCTGCTAGAAGGGAAGGAGAGGGAGGCGCTGCTGGTGCGGAGGGTGATTGCGGCGGCGCCACAGGAGGGGAAGGGGACAGCGAAAGGGATGTTGCTGCTGCTGCTCCTGCTTCTGCTACTTCTGCCACCATCAGGGAAGGAGGCCGCGACCCTTTGGATGAAGTCATCAAGGTCAATGCCTTGGGCGGGGAAGGGGGCCGATCTCCAAACCATGAGGTGGCGGAATTCGTTCTTGAGGCGAGACATGGCGATCCAGAGGACCCTCTCGGCGCGGGCGCAGAGGTCGGCGGCGGCGGAGATTGTGTGCGGCGGCCGGGAAATGCGGATGACTTCGTCGACGGCGGCAAGGTACTCAGCATGGTCGAGGGGGGAGAAGCACTGGGAGGCGGAGGCGGAGACGCAGGCCAAGGGGGAAGGAGTCCAAGAGCGGAGGTTGTCGCACTGGGCAAGCCGGAGGACGACCCTCGAGGCGGCGTCCAGGCGAGCCTCCTTGTCGGAGTCCGAAGAGTGCACTTGGAAAGGGCGGAAGAAGAGCTTCCGGAACAAACCCTGCACCATGGTCGCTGGGTCTTTCTGTTCGAGAGAAATGTGAAAAGAGGACGGAGGCCAAGCACTATTATATAGCGGAATGGCGCCAATAATTAGCCATTATCTTGTAAAAAAAATTTTAAAAAAAAAACTAAAAATTCAAAAGATCCTCTAAATCCTTGATATGAATGAGATATACACTTTCTTTTGGAATATACAAACAATATTTCTCACACAAAATTCTTTTAAGTTTTAGTAATTCAAAAAATAATTGGATGAAGAAGTATATGATGCACAGACCCTTTTGGGGTGTAAATGTAGGATTACTTCGGTGCGTATATTATATACCTTGCAAATTTAAATATTTAATTTTTTTGAAAACAAAAAATTTAAAAAATTTCTAACTTCTAGGATGGAAGTTACAAAATGCACACACTCTTTTTGAAGTATATAGACAGTATTTTCATAAAGGATATAATTACTATTGTATTCTTTTGGATAAAGATAAGCTAAGACGAAATCAATAAATATTTTTATTTATAATAACAAGAATAGATTATGGGCAATCAAACATAGTTTTTTCTTCCTGGGTGGTGGTTGTTGAAATTGATCTGTCCTTTCACATCCGAAAAATAGAATATGATTGTAACTTGCAGTTGTTGGCGCATAGTTATATAGGAGAAACGCTATTTGTATGTCCTTAGGCTAGGGTTGCATTTGGTTTTGTTGATGCCAAAAATTAACGCGCCGTAAGATAGACGGACTGGACCACGCACGAGCCAAAGAAATAAGGACACGTGGTACACCAGGAGCCGACAATAAGACGCTTGAAGGTGGAGAGACTTTAGGCGGGAACGGTTGAGAAGTGGGGCGTAACTTACACGATCATGGGATGTAACTTACGCGATCATGGGGCGTAACATACGCAATCATAGCTATAGCACTACCCCCACTACCAAAATCGATCAATAATGTGGGCTATAAATAGTAATTTCGAAGCCTTTAATAGGGGTCTTTCTCTCCCCTGCGAACGAGAAGACCACTGCATTACATACTTCTACTTTCAGCATTTACAGTTTTTCTAGGAGTAGTCTACATGTAATCTTTACCCTTCCAGTATTTACAGTTTTTCTTAGGAATGGTCTTAATTGTACTTGTAACCCAGACTTCCCCACAATACAATGACTCGGTTCATTCAACCGAATCTTTGATCAGCCGAATATCCTGAATCTTCGGCTTTAATTAGTGAAGTGAGGTAGAATCCGGTTGAGCCGATCCCTCCTCAACCGAATCGCTTGATATGATCGTGGCGCATTCGAGGGTCATTTCAGGAAGCTGTTTTACCTTTTCACACACATATCGAGAGGGTTTGGACCCGGTCAACGGTCCAGGAAAAACAGCGCACAATAATTTTTGGCACGCCCGGTGGACTCACTCAGATAAATCCTCATTTGATTTTTATCTTATGGCTGACGATAATGCTATGAACCTCCGAAACAGAGTTATTCTCAGGCCTTTAGGGAATGACCAAGCTAGTAGCGCCGAAAATGCGAACGAGCATCAGACGGTGTTACCGGCTGGGGGTGAAAGTAGCGGACACTCGGCTCATCAGGGGCCGAGTCTGACTCAGGCGCTAGGCCAAATGACCTGAGTCCTGCAAACTTTAGATCAAAATAGTTATCAAAGTACCGCTCGACTAGACGAGGTGCTGGCCGCTATCACGGCCTCCAACGAAAATATTGCTCGAATCGGGCAACTGCTAGCCCGAAACGAGTAAACTTACGAAGGTCCACAAGGACTCCTGTTACGCCGGCGCCACAAAATCCTGTTACGCCGGCGGTCACACAAGCACAACCCCAAACGGCGCCTTTTCAGGCTATCTATAGACCGGCAACTTTAAACGCCGGTCAACAACCAGAAGTAGCGTGGGGTTTACCTCCACCACCACCATTACCAGTCTATCAACCCCAAAATATAGGGGTAAGGGTTGGGGGGCAAGCCCCAAATATTTTTCAGGGTATGAATCATGTCGCGCCAGGGCAGAATTATGGAAATCCTCAAGGGCCGAATCCGGCCCAACTTCAAGCACATGTTCCTGCTTTAGGAAATAATAATGAGTTATATGCTCAAATCGAAGAAGCAATTCGCAATACTTTTGAAGTAGGAGCTAGGCCGGCAATGCGGCCCGTATTTCGATCTCCTTATCCTGCGAATATAGATATAGAACATCCCTATCCGGCAAACTAGAAAATACTGAAGTTCGATAAATTTTCTAGTGATGAAACTGAAAATACGGTTGAGCACGTCACGCGATTTACGGCCCAATGCAGAGAGGCCGCCGCCGATCCGTTCCTCAAACTTAGATTGTTTAATACTTCATTAACCAAAACTGCATTTACTTGGTACACAAGTTTACCAGTTAATTCTGTCCGCGATTGGGATGAATTGGAAAGAAAATTTCATGAGCAGTTCTATAGATCAGAACCAGAGCTTTCAGTTGCTGATCTAGCCCAATTTCAACAAAAGCTGGGGAATCGGTTGAGGAATACCTAAACCTATTCAAAACGGCAAGGAATCGTTGCTTTGTTAGGATGCCACAGTCAGAATTCGCTAAACTGGCATTTAATGGTTTACATTTTAAAATAAAAGACTATTTTGAAGATAAATATTTTTCGAATCTGTTTGATTTGGACGTTCGAATTGCTCAATATGAGCAATTCCAGAAGAAAAATGAAGATGATCAGCCGCAATGGAGCCGAAATAAAAATTGGAACAAAGGCAAGGAGAAATCCTTGATAGAAGAACAGTCGGTTCAAGAAGAGCCGAGCCGATCAAGTGAAAATGAAGAATCGGCTGATGAAGCCGAAGTTTATGCAGCTGAGATGGTAAAGGCAAGGAGAAATACTTGATAGAAGAATGGTCGGTTCAAGAAGAGCCGAGCCAATCGAGTAAAAGTGAGAATCGGCTGATGAAGCCGAAGTGTATGCGCCTGAGATGGTAAAGAGCCGACAACCATATAAATGTGCTTTTTTTAAGCCGACCAAGACCAGCAAGACTAAAGCTCGGGTCTCGGCTGTCATTAGGCCATTGATTTGGCACCAATAGTCATCCAAATATTCATTCGAAAGACTATTGGGGAGGCATTATTGATGCCAAAAATTAACGCGCCATAAGATAGACGGACTGAACCACGCACAAGCCAAAGAAATAAGGACACGTGGTACACCAGGAGCCGACAACAAGACGCCTGAAGGTGGAGAGACTTTAGGCGGGAACGGTTGAGAAGTGGGGCGTAACTTTCGCGATCATGGGGTGTAACTTACGCGATCATGGGGCGTAACTTATGTGATCATGGCTATAGCACTACCCCCACTACCAAAATCGACCAATAATGTGGGCTATAAATAGTAATTTTGAAGCCTGTAATAGGGATCTTTCTCTCCCCTGCGAACGAGAAGACCACTGTATTTTCAATACTTCTACTTTCAGCATTTACAGCTTTTCTAGGAGTAGTCTACATGTAATCTTTACCCTTCTGGCATTTACAGTTTTTCTTAGGAGTAGTCTTAATTGTACTTGTAACCTAGACTTTTCCACAATACAATGACTCGATTCATTTAACCGAATCTTTGATCAGCCGAATATCCTCAATCTTCGGCTTTAATTAGTGAAGTGAGGTAGAATCCGGTTGAGCCGATCCCTCCTCAACCGAATCACTTGATATGATCGTGGCGCATTCGAGGGTCATTTCAGGAAGCTGTTTTACCTTTTCACACACATATCGAGAGGGTTTGGACCCGGTCAACGGTCTAGGAAAAATAGCGCACAACAGGTTTAAAATAGATATTGAAATCGGAATGAAAATTGGAATGAACCAAAATGAAAAATGAAATGGTAAAATCCTCTAATGTGTTTGGTTTAGAATAACAATCAGAATCAGAATAGTTGATTTTTATCTTTACTATTTGGTTGAGATGGAAAAAAATTAGTTATAAAAAAAAGATCTTTTTACATAAAAAATTTACCAGTTTTAATTTTTTGCAAAAATGGACCACTTTTTAGATTTGCACATTTCGTCCGAATTTTTAGTAAACTAACCAAAATACTTTTATTCCTCTTTCTCTCTTCTTTTTTCTCTCGTTTTTTTTTCTCCTCCCGATCCGTCTCCCTCCTCGTCATGTTTTCCTCTCTTTCTCCTCCCGTCTCATCTCCTTTCTCCTCCTCCTCCTCCTCCACTGCTCCCATGTTGACACTGCACTTCTCTCTCCTACCTTACTTATACCTTCATTGATGCTGGCTCGGATACGTCAAGGATCGCGGAGGTGAGGCTGTGGCGAAGGGCGTGGCCGTGGCCGTGGAAGGCGACGGCGACAGTGACTGCAACGACGACGAGGGTGCTATAGTATTTGAGGACTATGGGAAGGGAGAAAACATCGTGGCGAGGGGCAGCGGCTGCGATAGTGTAAAGACTGAGAATTTTATTATACTATTTAAATCTTCATTGACGATGTTTATGTGTGTATTTAATTACATAATCACTCGTCAAGTTTCGGGAGAAAATGATTTAAAATGAAAGAGTTACGCGATTTCAAAAATTCACTTATGTGAATAGTAACTCTGGTTGTCCGGATAAACCGATGATTAGAGATGGCTTTCGGAATGTATCGGACTCCGTTCATAGTGGTCCAATAGCTCGTTTCCGACTGTCCGATTATTCTGGACTCGATGGCACTGACGGAATTTGGATCTGACACACGGTTTCCGAGAAAATCCTACTTGATGGTTGAGGGACCAAATCGTAATTAAAAATGTGAGCGGTAAAGGAGTCTATTGTCCTGCGAATCGGCAATCAAATCGAACGAAACAAAATCGAGAGTTCAATGTCTTGGCAATGCTGATCGTGCTGACACAATCCGTTCGAAAATCTGGCGGACGGATCTCAAGATATAACGAATTAGCCGAGGAAGGGTCAAAAAGTCATTGTTGGTATTTTAAGGAAATTGCTGATATTTTATGTACCAAATTGCACGACATTGGACCGGGAGGTACCTACGCGCAAAATACACGCGCTGCGAGGGACTCAACTGATGATAGTTGCCGTTGGGGGGCTAAGATGCAAATTGTCAACTTGTATATATAGGTGGTTTTAGGGTTTCCTCCACACAAACCCTAACCCTAGGCCACTTTCTCCCTCCACAGCCACCCAGCCGACATCCCCACCTCCTGCTCCTCCCTCTGCGCGCGACTGCCGCCGCCGGCGACCTTTTTTTTTTTTCCGGCCGGCAGAGAGGGTGCAACCCCGGCATCACACCTCTCCCCTACCTTGTCCATCTCTGCCAGGGACAACCCGAGGGAAACCACGTCTTCGGGCTCCCTCCCTCCGGCGTCCCCGGACCTCCGACGAGCCGCCGGCCGGTCGTCGCCGTCCCTGGGAGCCCCGGCCATCGCCGTGGCCGCTGGATCTGAGTGATCCGAGCCCAGACCGAGCAGGCTCGATCTGTTCCAGCGCCGCCACCGCCGCCTTCTACCGCCGGCCTCCCTGGACCTCCCGCACCCGTCGGCTGCCGGCAATACCGTCGCCGGAGCCGCCGCTTGCCGGGAACAAGGCCCGACTTTTTGGGCGCTCCAGGCTAGGGCATCCTCGCCTGCTCCTCCGGCCGCCTCCCGCCGCCGGCTACTGTGTGCGGCGACCTCCCCCGCCGGCCGCACCTGCCTCCCGCCGGCGCGCCCACCGCCGTGCCGCCGCCGGCCGTGCCCTAGCTCCCTCTGCCTGGTAAGCCTTTATTGTTAAAACAGCACACTGCCTTGGGTTCGGCTCGCCGTTTCGGCAACCCGGGGCCACCCCGATGCCTCCAAATGTGAGCACGGTGATCTATGATCAGTGCCGATCATCGTACTCACCACCCTTTGGGTCAGCGAGTCGCTGATTTGCGGCGTAAACGCGGTTTATGGACTGCGCGCGTTGTTCGCTGAACTTCGCGTCGCTCCTGCGCGTTCCCCAGTGAACGGCTATGCTCCAAATCATGAGCACGGCCTCCGGATCGAGACCTTGCAGCACATGCCTCGGCTGACCCCGAAGAACCTCGGTTTGTCGTATCGAACCATTAAGTCCGAAAAATCACACAATTATTATGATTCCGTAAAAGATTGGGGACCATTATGCAATTGTGCATCGGGTGGGTCCTGTGGACAGTTAGTATAAACTGTGTGTTACCTCTGGACTGATCGTCCAAGGTCCGTCGTCTTTCGCGAAAATCGAAGAACGATTTCTAGTGCGTTTTCCGACGAAATCTGTCGGCGAAACACGGATTGCAATGTGTATGACTTATGGGCTGCCGCTGATCCTTGTTGGCTGGTTGTCTCGGCCGTCTCGTGTATTCGGAGACTCCCGGTGAGCGGCAGTGGGTTCCGGTGTCGAAATCGACACTTACGGGAACCCGGATCGGAACGATTGTCCGACGATAATCATTTCGATGTTTGATCTTGTGTTCGCTGCCAAGACACCCAAATGGAAGTGTTTTGGGACAGCGGTTGACTCGTGGATCGAGTCGGTACATTTCGGGACTATTCGTGTGTCCCGGGGACGTCCCGATGCGATTTCGGGAGTTCCGGTGATTTACGGAGATCGGCTTGGAAACCGAGTCTCGGGTTTTGGGGATTTGTGTGAGATGCATTTGTAGAGTCCTTTGGGACATGTCTCTGACTCGTGGACCTATCGTAGGTCCGGTTGATCTGCTTCGCGTCCAGGTTCCCGACGTGAGTACGACAGGTGGGTGAGCCTACGGAGTAGTCGGTATCACTATTCCCTGTCCCTTCTTTGATATAGCTCTACATGTCGATTCTCTCTTTACAGCATTCGTTCATACGTACCTTGCTTGCATAGTATATTTGTGGTCATGGACATGTAGAGCAGGATTACACAGTGATGATTTGTGGACTTATTGTCCAGGCAACACATCGACTCTCTTGTCGTGTGTTTCGATCTGTTGTGGCTTCGGCCTGGTACCGGCCTTTCGCCGGCTTGGATTCGATCTGTTTGATCAGGATGTGGCGTTCCTCTCGCCTGTGGCTTCGGCCAGGTATCGGCTTCTTGCCGACGATGATTTGATCTATTTGATCAGGATGTGGCGTTCCTTTCGCCTGTGGCTTCGGCCAGATATCGGCTTCTTGCCGGCTGTTTATTGAGCATATCGCATGATCCGTCACTGCACAGCGTGTATTCATGACACCAGATCGGTTTGGCCACCGATCAGGGGTGTACTATCCGGATGAGTCGACCTGCGGGCGCGCATGAGTTAGATCGGGTGCAAGCAAAGTGACAGGCACGCATGAGGTCTGTGGATCAATAGGGCACCGCTTGAGGTCTGCGGACCAATAGGGCAACGCTTGAGATCTGCAGACCAATATGGCAGGCACCAGATTGGGTATTTGGAGTTTTCCTTCCATTGATGCATATACATCTTAGTTTTTCCTGTTCAGTAGCATTTTGATTATTTAATCTGTTCATACTGACACAGCTACTGTAGATCTCGGATTATATTGTTATCATATCTCCTTTGTTTCTCAGTGGTTACGACATGCCCCTGTGGCTCAGTTGTATACCCACTGGGAAACCTCGTTTTGGTTTCTCACTCCCTATTTTTCAGGTGGCTCAGGCGAGGAGCCAGGTCGAGGTGCGACGTGAGGACGAGCTAGCTAGTCGGCATTAGTGATCCTCCCCGGTCATCTCTTTATCTGCTTTAGTTTTTGAAACAAACAAATTGGTTCAGTTTAGACGATCTTTATGCATGTTGAATAATTATGACTCGTATGGATGATGTTTTCCTTTATGCATGAGACTTGGATTCAGCTTTTATTATCAGGATTGGACTCGTGTTTTATCGTGTGGGTGTCTACCCATCGTGGTAGCTGATTTTCAAAATGATGTTCCGTGTGGGAACAGTTTTCAAAGGTTTTTCTTGGATTCTTCTAATGCTTATTAGAGTTTGAAAATAAAGCTTTCGAGTGGGAAGCACTTTTAATAGGATGCTTGTTGTACTGTGCATTGCATCATCCTTCGCTTAAGGAGTGCTTAGAAGCATGTAGGGATAGCTGAATGCAAATGTACTCTATGTTGTATTGTATGGATTATCGTGAATGTAAATGTGATTGTGATCCTGTTGTATGTTGTTGGTACGCCGTGCAAATACAGGGGAGACTCTGTCCGTGTAGACAGAGGTGCCTGTATTTGTGGCGGGTCTGTTCACTGCGCGGGCTAGACTTTCAAATAAAAAAAAAAAAAATTTGACCTGTTTTCCGCATCTAAACTAGCCCGGGGCGTGACAGATTAAGATGGTATCAGAGCGTGAACAATCACAACTACTTTCACAAACTGTCTAACTGAACCATTGGTTAGGTTGACCTTAGGGAGACCTTAGGATTATAGGTGCGTGCGAGCGCGGGTATATGGGATTTGTTTCCGAGGACCGTTAATCATATGATAATGATTTATTTGCTCACTAGTTGTGTGGGGTGTGGTACATGATATGGCACGTACCCGTGCTGGTGCTTGGAGTGGGGGTAGCGATCAGGCAGGCTCCGAGCAGCGGGGTGACGATGAGCGCACCCGGAGGCTTGAGGAGCAGATGTTGGCCATGACGGGCCAAATGACGGCCATGTCAGGGATGATGCAGCAGATCATACAGCAGCAGGCTGCTGCTGCTGCTGTTCCTACCCCACCTCCAGCCCAGGCCATGGGAGCCACTACGGACCAGACCGTAGATGCCACACCGGATGCAGCTACCGCTCCAGCAGCAGCTCCTACTGCACCGCCTGAGGTCGTTACGGCGACGACGACACAGACTGCCACTGTGGAGACGGCCACTGTCGCGGTACCTGCAGCGGTCGGGGCGGCTGGCACTACCACCGTGCGCACCCCGACCTCTACTTCAGCAGATGCCGAGGACCCGCCGACAGTGGGACGAGACAAGGCGAAGTCGAATCTGGCGGAGTTCACCCGCTACAACCCGCCTCAATTCCGAGGTGATGCCACGGACCCCGCAGTCGTGGAGGAGTGGGTGGACACCATGGAGAAACTGTTCGAGGACCTGTTCATCGAGGATCATGAGCGGGTTCCATTGGCGGCCCATTGCCTTGTGGGTCCCGCTCGCGTCTGGTGGAAAGGCGTGCGACCTGGTCGAGCAGTGAATGATCCTTTCCCTTCTTGGGAGAAATTCAAAGAGAAACTCTTCGACGCGTACTTCTCAGAGAGCGTCAAACAGAAGCTCGAAGACGATCTCAAGAATCTCCGCCAGGGCAACAGGACTGTGGCAGAGTACGAACGGGAGTTCTCCCGACTGCTTAACTGCATCCCCTTTGCGGTTCGCAACGAGAAGCACAAGTGTAGGATGTTCGTGGACGGCCTTCGACCGAACATCTACCATCTAGTGCAATCGGCGGGATTGAAGACCTTTCGAAAGTGCGTGGACCGTGCTACTTTGGTGGAGCGCGGTGCCGTTGTCATGCGCACAGAACGCGAGAGGATGGACCAGGTCAAAGACAAGAAACGCTCTCAGGAAAGTCGTGGGGGTGGTCAAACCGGGGATGGCCGACCACCCAAACGTTCCAAGTCCCGTTCATGGGCCAGGAACACCTCATCATCACACCAGAGGCAAGACAGGAGGAGCTGCGTCTTCTGTGGAAAGGCTCACAAAGCCCATGAATGCTCTCTACGCCACAACCGCTGTTATAGTTGTGGACAGGCAGGGCATCTCAAGGCGAACTGTCCTGGTGGACCCGGTACTATGTCGGCCGCCGCTTCGACTCCTGCCGCCCCACGGCAGAATCGGGGCGGAGCGGCATCTTCTGAGTCGAGACGTCCCCCTACACACCGCCAGCAGGAGGGGGCGCGCCAGGCTACCGGTGGTCACGTCTACTCTATGACGCAGCAAGAGAATGATCAGCCGGGCAACGTCGTTGCAGGTATAATTTCCATTCAGGGCATTCGAGCTCGCACTCTCTTCGATACTGGTGCTTCTCACTCATTTATATCGCACCCATTTGCACGTGACCATGGTTTTTATTTGAGCATATTACCTACGGCTCTACGAGTGGAGACACCAGGGATTCTTTTGGAGGCGGATAGGTGCCTCGTATCATGCCCTATTGTTTTGGACGATCGAATATTCCTGGCAAACTTGGTCTTACTGCCGATCAAGGAGTTCGATGTGGTGCTTGGGATGGACTGGCTCACCAGGCACCACGCCACCATCGATTGCGAGCGGAGGACTGTATCTTTTGCGGTGCCGGGCGAAGAGGAGTTCGTCTACCGTGCATGTAAGAGCTCTTTTTTCGCTATGACTATCTCTGCATCCAGGGCCAAGAGACTTATGTTAGATGGATGCGTGGCCTATTTGGCCTCTGTGGATATTAGCAATCGTCGGGCACCTGCGTTGGAGGAGATTCCGGTAGTTCGGGAGTTCCCGGATATCTTTCCGGCAGAACTACCTGGGATGCCTCCTGATCGGGAGATCGAGTTTTTCGTCGAGTTAGCTCCCGGCTCTACACCGATCTCGAAGGCTCCCTACCGAATGGTCTTCGCTGAACTTAAGGAGCTTAAAGCTCAGCTCGAGGATCTCCTGGATAAAGGCTTCATTCGACCCAGTGTATCCCCTTGGGGTGCTCCTGTTCTTTTTGTCAAGAAGAAGGACGGTAGTCTACGACTCTGCGTAGACTATCGGGAGCTTAATAAGATCACTGTGAAAAACAAGTACCCCTTGCCTCGTATTGATGATCTCTTCGATCAGCTTCAGGGAT
Organism: Puya raimondii; assembly: GCA_016920855.1. Classification (NCBI taxonomy): domain Eukaryota; kingdom Viridiplantae; phylum Streptophyta; class Magnoliopsida; order Poales; family Bromeliaceae; genus Puya; species Puya raimondii. The sequence continues at coordinate 6,418,138 of JABWPP010000047.1, forward strand.
CATCTGTTTATTCGAAGATTGATCTTCAATCGGGGTACCATCAGCTGAAGATCCGAGCCGAAGACGTACCCAAGACGGCATTCCGAACTCGTTACGGTCATTACGAGTTCACTGTGATGCCTTTCGGACTTACTAACGCCCCTGCGGCATTCATGGACATGATGAATCGGATCTTTCGGCCCTATTTGGATCAGTTCGTCGTGGTCTTCATTGACGACATATTGATCTACTCGCGGAGCGACGAAGAGCATGAGGGTCATCTTCGACAAATCCTCCATGTCCTTCGAGAGCACAAGCTCTACGCCAAACTCAAGAAATGCGAATTCTGGCTCCGCGAGGTGGCTTTCTTGGGGCATATTGTCACTCAATCGGGTATCGCTGTAGATCCGAGAAAAATAGCTTCAGTTGTGGACTGGTCTCGACCGACCAATGTCACAGAGGTCCGGAGTTTTCTTGGTCTAGCAGGGTATTATCGGCGATTTGTGGAAGGCTTCGCCAAAATCGCTGTGCCGCTGAACCGACTGACCAGGAAAGGACAAAAGTTCTTGTGGACACCTCAGTGTCAGGAGAGCTTTGAGGCGCTGAAGGACCGATTGACCCGCGCACCCGTTCTTACTCTCCCACATCCTGGTGAGGACTTCGTGGTTTATTGCGATGCCTCGAGGATAGGATTGGGATGCGTACTCATGCAGCAGGATCGGGTCATTGCCTATGCGTCTCGTCAGCTGAAGGACTATGAAAAGAATTATCCAACACATGATCTGGAGCTAGCGGCAGTAGTTTTTGCCCTCAAACTATGGAGACACTATCTCTATGGGGCACACTGCGAGGTTTTCACCGATCACCAGAGCTTGAAATACCTCTTCACCCAGAAGGAGTTGAACCTCAGGCAAAGACGGTGGCTCGAACTCCTAAAGGACTACGATCTGTCGATCCAATACCATCCGGGAAAGGCGAACGTGGTGGCAGATGCCTTGAGCCGGAAACAGATTTCAGCTGATTTATCCTTCCTGGTTCCAAAGCAAGATCAACTCGTGGAGGAGTTCCGTCGCCTCGAACTAGAGGCTGTACCCACTGGAGCCACTACCCTATTGATGACCTTAGTGGTGCAGCCGACTTTATCTGAACGAATCATGCTCGGACAACAGAGTGACCCGCACCTGCAGAAGATAAGGGCAGATATTGAGCCAGACAAGGATGGGGATTTTACTATCCACCCTGACGGGTCTCTTCGTTTTCGGGGCCGTTGGTGTATACCTGCCGACACCGAGCTAAGGAAGGACATCTTGTCCGAGGCTCACCGGTCCCCGTACACTGTTCATCCGGGCGGAACCAAGATGTACCGTGACCTGAAGCAGAATTTCTGGTGGCCCGGAATGAAACTAAATGTAGCTCAGCACGTGGCACAGTGCTTGGTCTGCCAGCAGGTGAAGGCCGAGCATCAGCGACCTGCAGGAAAACTGCAACCACTTCCGATTCCTGTATGGAAGTGGGAGCAGATCACTATGGACTTCGTCACGGGACTGCCGCACTCTCAGCACGGTCACGACGCGATCTGGGTCGTCGTGGATCGATTGACGAAGTCGGCTCACTTCCTGCCAGTACGTACCACGTGGTCCCGCGATCGTTTGGCACAACTTTACATCGACGAGATTGTGCGACTTCATGGCGTGCCAGTATCAATCGTGTCTGATCGGGACACTCGCTTCGTATCACAGTTCTGGAGAAGCATTCAGCAGGCCCTCGGTACGAAGCTAAATTTCAGTACAGCGTTCCACCCGCAGAGCGACGGACAGTCTGAGCGAGTTATTCAGACTCTCGAGGACATGCTGCGTGCATGCGTCCTGGATTATGGCGATGGATGGTACAAGTACCTGTCGCTGGTGGAGTTCGCCTATAATAACAGTCATCAGGCGAGCATCGGGATGGCACCGTATGAAGCACTATATGGGCGTCGATGTCGGTCCCCCATCTCCTGGGACGACGTTGGAGAACGCCGTGTAATTGGGCCAGACTTGGTAGTGGATGCTGAGGCGAAGATTCGCATTGCTAGAGAACGATTGCTGACTGCACAGAGCCGGCAGAAGAGCTACGCGGACCATCGGCGTCGTGACCTGGAGTTTCAGGTCGGCGAGCATGTTCTGCTCAAGGTTTCACCGTCCAGAGGGATCAAACGGTTCGGTTTGAGGGGCAAGCTTAGCCCGCGATATGTGGGACCGTTTGAGATCTGGGAGCGCATTGGTCCGGTGGCGTACCGGTTGGCTCTGCCCCCGAGTCTCGCCCAGGTACACGATGTCTTCCACGTGTCCATGCTTCGAAAGTATGTTTCAGATCCATCCCACGTCATCAGTCCGACGACTATCCAACTGCGGGAGGATCTGACTTATGATGAGGCTCCGACGCGGATATTAGCACGTGAAGAGAAGCAACTACGGAACCGGAGCATTCCGTATGTTAAAGTTCAATGGGCTAATCACGAGGAGCGTGAAGCGACATGGGAGCTTGAATCGACAATGCGGGAACGTCATCCATATTTATTTGAGGGGTAAATGTAGTCAAGTTTCGGGGACGAAACTTCTTTTAAGGGGGGAATGATGTAAAGACTGAGAATTTTATTATACTATTTAAATCTTCATTGACGATGTTTATGTGTGTATTTAATTACATAATCACTCGTCAAGTTTCGGGAGAAAATGATTTAAAATGAAAGAGTTACGCGATTTCAAAAATTCACTTATGTGAATAGTAACTCTGGTTGTCCGGATAAACCGATGATTAGAGATGGCTTTCGGAATGTATCGGACTCCGTTCATAGTGGTCCAATAGCTCGTTTCCGACTGTCCGATTATTCTGGACTCGATGGCACTGACGGAATTTGGATCTGACACACGGTTTCCGAGAAAATCCTACTTGATGGTTGAGGGACCAAATCGTAATTAAAAATGTGAGCGGTAAAGGAGTCTATTGTCCTGCGAATCGGCAATCAAATCGAACAAAACAAAATCGAGAGTTCAATGTCTTGGCAGTGCTGATCGTGCTGACACAATCCGTTCGAAAATCTAGCGGACGGATCTCAAGATATAACGAATTAGCCGAGGAAGGGTCAAAAAGTCATTGTTGGTATTTTAAGGAAATTGCTGATATTTTATGTACCAAATTGCACGACATTGGACCGGGAGGTACCTACGCGCAAAATACACGCGCTGCGAGGGACTCAACTGATGATAGTTGCCGTTGGGGGGCTAAGATGCAAATTGTCAACTTGTATATATAGGTGGTTTTAGGGTTTCCTCCACACAAACCCTAACCCTAGGCCACTTTCTCCCTCCACAGCCACCCAGCCGACATCCCCACCTCCTGCTCCTCCCTCTGCGCGCGACTGCCGCCGCCGGCGACCCTTTTTCCGGCCGGCAGAGGGTGCAACCCCGGCATCACACCTCTCCCCTACCTTGTCCATCTCTGCCAGGGACAACCCGAGGGAAACCACGTCTTCGGGCTCCCTCCCTCCGGCGTCCCCGGACCTCCGACGAGCCGCCGGCCGGTCGTCGCCGTCCCTGGGAGCCCCGGCCATCGCCGTGGCCGCTGGATCTGAGTGATCCGAGCCCAGACCGAGCAGGCTCGATCTGTTCCAGCGCCGCCACCGCCGCCTTCTACCGCCGGCCTCCCTGGACCTCCCGCACCCGTCGGCTGCCGGCAATACCGTCGCCGGAGCCGCCGCTTGCCGGGAACAAGGCCCGACTTTTTGGGCGCTTCGGGCTAGGGCATCCTCGCCCGCTCCTCCGGCCGCCTCCCGCCGCCGGCTACTGTGTGCGGCGACCTCCCCCGCCGGCCGCACCTGCCTCCCGCCGGCGCGCCCACCGCCGTGCCGCCGCCGGCCGTGCCCTAGCTCCCTCTGCCTGGTAAGCCTTTATTGTTAAAACAGCACACTGCCTTGGGTTCGGCTCGCCGTTTCGGCAACCCGGGGCCACCCCGATGCCTCCAAATGTGAGCACGGTGATCTATGATCAGTGCCGATCATCGTACTCACCTCCCTTTGGGTCAGCGAGTCGCTGATTTGCGGCGTAAACGCGGTTTATATATGGACTGCGCGCGTTGTTCGCTGAACTTCGCGTCGCTCCTGCGCATTCCCCAGTGAACGGCTATGCTCCAAATCATGAGCACGGCCTCCGGCACATCGAGACCTTGCAGCACATGCCTCGGCTGACCCCGAAGAACCTCGGTTTGTCGTATCGAACCATTAAGTCCGAAAAATCACACAATTATTATGATTCCGTAAAAGATTGGGGACCATTATGCAATTGTGCATCGGGTGGGTCCTGTGGACAGTTAGTATAAACTGTGTGTTACCTCTGGACTGATCGTCCAAGGTCCGTCGTCTTTCGCGGAAATCGAAGAACGATTTCTAGTGCGTTTTCCGACGAAATCTGTCGGCGAAACACGGATTGCAATGTGTATGACTTATGGGCTGCCGCTGATCCTTGTTGGCTGGTTGTCTCGGCCGTCTCGTGTATTCGGAGACTCCCGGTGAGCGGCAGTGGGTTCCGGTGTCGAAATCGACACTTACGGGAACCCGGATCGGAACGATTGTCCGACGATAATCATTTCGATGTTTGATCTTGTGTTCGCTGCCAAGACACCCAAATGGAAGTGTTTTGGGACAGCGGTTGACTCGTGGATCGGGTCGGTACATTTCGGGACTATTCGTGTGTCCCGGGGACGTCCCGATGCGATTTCGGGAGTTCCGGTGATTTACGGAGATCGGCTTGGAAACCGAGTCTCGGGTTTTGGGGATTTGTGTGAGATGCATTTGTAGAGTCCTTTGGGACATGTCTCTGACTCGTGGACCTATCGTAGGTCCGGTTGATCTGCTTCGCGTCCAGGTTCCCGACGTGAGTACGACAGGTGGGTGAGCCTACGGAGTAGTCGGTATCACTATTCCCTGTCCCTTCTTTGATATAGCTCTACATGTCGATTCTCTCTTTACAGCATTCGTTCATACGTACCTTGCTTGCATAGTATATTTGTGGTCATGGACATGTAGAGCAGGATTACACAGTGATGATTTGTGGACTTATTGTCCAGGCAACACATCGACTCTCTTGTCGTGTGTTTCGATCTGTTGTGGCTTCGGCCTGGTACCGGCCTTTCGCCGGCTTGGATTCGATCTGTTTGATCAGGATGTGGCGTTCCTCTCGCCTGTGGCTTCGGCCAGGTATCGGCTTCTTGCCGACGATGATTTGATCTATTTGATCAGGATGTGGCGTTCCTTTCGCCTGTGGCTTCGGCCAGATATCGGCTTCTTGCCGGCTGTTTATTGAGCATATCGCATGATCCGTCACTGCACAGCGTGTATTCATGACACCAGATCGGTTTGGCCACCGATCAGGGGTGTACTATCCGGATGAGTCGACCTGCGGGCGCATGAGTTAGATCGGGTGCAAGCAAAGTGACAGGCACGCATGAGGTCTGTGGATCAATAGGGCACCGCTTGAGGTCTGCGGACCAATAGGGCAACGCTTGAGATCTGCAGACCAATATGGCAGGCACCAGATTGGGTATTTGGAGTTTTCCTTCCATTGATGCATATACATCTTAGTTTTTCCTGTTCAGTAGCATTTTGATTATTTAATCTGTTCATACTGACACAGCTACTGTAGATCTCGGATTATATTGTTATCATATATCTCCTTTGTTTCTCAGTGGTTACGACATGCCCCTGTGGCTCAGTTGTATACCCACTGGGGGAAACCTCGTTTTGGTTTCTCACTCCCTATTTTTCAGGTGGCTCAGGCGAGGAGCCAGGTCGAGGTGCGACGTGAGGACGAGCTAGCTAGTCGGCATTAGTGATCCTCCCCGGTCATCTCTTTATCTGCTTTAGTTTTTGAAACAAACAAATTGGTTCAGTTTAGACGATCTTTATGCATGTTGAATAATTATGACTCGTATGGATGATGTTTTCCTTTATGCATGAGACTTGGATTCAGCTTTTTATTATCAGGATTGGACTCGTGTTTTATCGTGTGGGTGTCTACCCATCGTGGTAGCTGATTTTCAAAATGATGTTCCGTGTGGGAACAGTTTTCAAAGGTTTTTCTTGGATTCTTCTAATGCTTATTAGAGTTTGAAAATAAAGCTTTCGAGTGGGAAGCACTTTTAATAGGATGCTTGTTGTACTGTGCATTGCATCATCCTTCGCTTAAGGAGTGCTTAGAAGCATGTAGGGATAGCTGAATGCAAATGTACTCTATGTTGTATTGTATGGATTATCGTGAATGTAAATGTGATTGTGATCCTGTTGTATGTTGTTGGTACGCCGTGCAAATACAGGGGAGACTCTGTCCGTGTAGACAGAGGTGCCTGTATTTGTGGCGGGTCTGTTCACTGCGCGGGCTAGACTTTCAAAAAAAAAAAAAAATTGACCTGTTTTCCGCATCTAAACTAGCCCGGGGCGTGACAGATAGTGGGCGAGGGGGAAGGGGCGTGATAGCGAAAGAAATATGCAGAGGGTGGAAGAAAAAAAAAGAAAAAAAAAAGAAAAATATATATTTTTCTTCTTCTGGGAAGATAATCATGCGTCGTGGCTAGGAGTGGAAACGAGCCGAGCTCGAGCGAGCTTACCTCAGCTCAAGCTTGGCTTGAAATTAATTTCGAGCCTAAATTTAGGCTCAAGCTCGGCTTGAAATTAATTCGAGCCGAGCTCGAGCGAGGCTAACTTCGAGTCGAGCGAGCTCGAGCCCTAAACAAGCCACTTGAAATTCTTAATATCATGCAATCTATAGTTTAATTTTTATAAAATATTATTTAAAATTTGATACAAAAATATATCTAATAGTTAAACATACAAATTGAATGCATAAAATAAGATATTATAATATTAAAACAATAATGTAAGAGAAGCGAATTTACGAGCAAGTAAAACAGAGAGAGCAATTAGAGTAGGATTTTGCTGGTTTAATTTTGTGGGCCCAATAACCTAAACTCTATATACATATAATTAAAATAGATAATATATATTATTATATATAATTAAAATATATATTATATATAATTATATATATGTATATATATATAGAGTCCGGTTACTATACTCTTATAAGTATAGACTCCTTTGTATTCGTAAGTTTTCGACCCTTAGATCTACTCCTTTGAATATTTTCACCCGTTAAATTATACTATTAAATATATAGAATTAGGCTACTATGCTATTAATAGTACCAAGCGCTTGGTGCTATTAGGTTTTCGATTCTTGGATGAAGGGATGTGCGGTTAGGATGATAATGATTCCCTAGAGTTGAGTGAGTGATTGGTTGAATAATATGATCTAACGGGTGAAAATGGTCAAAGGGATAGATCTAACAGTGAAATACTCGATAGCACCAAACGCTTGATACTGTCGGTAGTATAGTAGCCGGAATATATATATATATATATATATATATATATATATATATATATTCGAGCTTTTCGAGCCTAATTCGAGCGAGCCCAGTAATACTCAAGCTCGGCTTGAAAAAAAATTTGACCTTTTTTTCTGCTCAAGCTCGGCTCATTTAATTTCGAGTCGAGCTCGAGCGAGCCGAATATCCAGCCGAACGTGAGTCGAACACGAGCCGGCTCGCTCATTTGCCAGCCCTAGTCGTGACCACTACAGAAAAGATCAAGAAGCAGAGAAAAAAGAAGAAGAAGAAAAAGTTGTACTGTTTGAGACAAAATTACATTATTAGAGAATAAGTTGTACTGTTTGAGACTTAAGTTGCACAATTTAAAACTATTTGAGATTAAGTTGTACTGCATTAAATAGAAATTGCATTTTTTATATATTTAAATTATGCTTTTTGAGACTTGAGTTGCACATTTAAAAGTTGCAACTTCTTCTCTCTCAAAAGCTATAACACTATCCTCAAGTGCTCCTCATGCTTCGTATCACTCCGGGAGTAGATCAAGATGTCGTCGATGAACATCACCACAAATCTATAAATGCGCCAGGGGCATTCATACAGTGAACTCATAATGCCCGTATCGAGTGCTGAACGCCGTCTTGGGAATGTCCTCGTTCTGCACCTTCAGTTGATGGTAACCTGACTACAAATCAATCTTCAAGTAGACACAAGATCCTTGTAGCTGATCGAATAGATAGTCGATGCGTGGAAAATGATACTTGTTCTTGATGGTCACCTTGTTCAATTCCTTGTAGTCAACACAAAGCCTCAACGAACCATTCTTCTTCGTCATGAATAATACCGGCGTTTCCCAAGGCGATACTCTAGGCCTTACAAACCCTTTCTCCATCAAATCCCGAAATTGGGCCTTTAATTCCCTCAACTCAGCTGGTGCTATTCTTCTATAGGATGCCTTCGAGATTAGCGCGGTTTCAAGGACCACGTCAATCACAAACTCAACCTCTCTATCCGGCGGCCCACTCGTCAACTCCGTGGAAAACACATCCGAGAACTTACGGACTATAAGAATATCCTCGAGCTCCGGCGCTACCATAGTCACCTCTACAATAGTTGCTAAGAAGGCTATACATCCTCTTCTCATCATCTGTCGTGCCCATGATGTAGAGATCATAGTAGCAAACAGCGCGCTATTGTAGTCCCTGTAGACGAACTGTCCTGGCTCACGAAATGTCATTGTTCTCTCACCACAGTCAATCGTCACGAACTAGCATGCCAGTCAATCCATCTCGAGCACTACATCAAAAGCCTGTACTTGCCTCAAGACCAGCAGGTCCACAGGCATGATCCATGGTCCTAACTGCACTAGACATAACCAATAACACTTCTCCATATGCAATACATGATTAAAATTCGCACGTCTCGTGCATGTGGTAATTATCCTATCTCTAATTCATGCAAGGATGCAAATGCTCGGCTAATAAATGAATGTGATGCACCGGTATCAAATAACTAATATACGTGCTCTAATGCCAAAAATCAAAATGATACCTGTCACTATATGGTCAGCTGTAGTGGAACTCTCGACCTAGGTTGCATACACTCGGCTACTCTGCATCTACTGCCTCCACTGCTCTACCTGGTGTGGACCCGAAGCCCAATCTGCCTAGCTATATGTCGGTGGAGCTTCCGACATTTGCTGGCATGTGGTAGGGGCCGACGCCGTCGATGGTGCTGGTGATGCTGCTCAGGGGCAAGATGACTACATGCACTTCAGCTGTCCACTTTGGTAACACCGACCCTCCCTCTGATCACACTAACGTGGCCAATACTATCTCCCTGCTGTAGGTTCTTCAAATCTTCTTCGAGTTTCTGCTTTACACTATTCGGGAAGTAGTTCCCAAATAGCAACCCACGAAACTCGGCCCAAGTCGTCTGCAATGCACTCTGCGATCGAGTCCACCGAACCCTTTTTCACCAGATGAGCACATCCCCTTCAAACAGTGAACTACGAAACGGACCTGATCCCTCTCTGGCATGAAGATGTCCTCGATTATCTTCTCCATGGCTCCAACCCAAGCCTCAATCACCCAAGGCTTGGTGCTACTACCATCAAAACGAGGAGGATCAAATTTGCGAAAATCCACCAGTCTCGCCCTGATCTGCTCCTGCTCTGCCTTCGTCAACTGTCCACCTGAACTCGACGTCTCTCCTCTGGGCATAGGTACTGCTGGCACTGTCGCTGGTGGGGGTGTAGTTGCGGCTGGGGCACCCACTAGTGCAGTTGGTGGTGGCGCTCGAGGCTCAGGGGCTTGTGATGTGGCACTAGGCTACTGTACCCACATCTCGCTCATTCTCTGTAAAACGCTCCCTATTGCCTGGTAACCTCAACCAAGATGGCCAATTGCTCCTGCAAGTCCTGCGGCTCGCTCGGGACTACCTGCTCCTGCTCTATGGGCAATGCGGGTATAGCCCGTGTCGGTGGTCGACGTTTGGGAGGCATTCTGATCACCTGCAACAAAACATATGTTAGTTACTCACTTAAGTACAGCTCTTGACCCAATTAAGCAAAGTTTAGAAGGACATCTCTTTTCCCCCGAGACATTACATCGTCTGCAGCCGACATAATTACCCGGCAGAAAAAGACACATCTCCTTCGATCTTTTTTCATGCTCCCGGAAGAGTTTATAAACAATTCAATTGCCGACTTTCGAAGCAAGTCACATCTTTTACGTCCTGCCTTCCTAGGGTCTGCCAAAAGTCTAAATTTTTTTAAGCCCCAACGACCTATCTCTAAGCTATGATACTAATTTAATCTGTCACACCCTGGGTTGCAGCGAAACTTGGGCTCACCAACAGATCTGCCGCATACACAGAAAGTCCCGTGTACACGAAGTGATAGAAGAACCTATAATCAGAACTAGAGACTACAACTAGTAGATATTAAAGCTGAGATTAAAAACCGCTAGCCAACTAAAAATATATATTCCACTATACATACATGATCCAAAGTAGTACATCAGCCACCTCACAGAACTGAAAGATAAAATACATAGATAAGCTGGCCTTGCCAGTCCGGTATGTACAATGTACTACTCCTAAAACCAACCACTATGGGGTACTCCGCTAACTCGATCAGCACAGGTAGGGAAGGAACTAGCTCACAACTCCCTTACCTTGATCACCAGGAATGGAGGGCTTTGCAGAAAAAGATAGCAACAAAGAGCGTGAGAACTACTAAAACAAGTAGTTCTTAGTGGGTACCGTCACCGACGACGAGGATCTACCTACTAAGCCTACTAGAGGCAAGAAATAGAGGACTATAGATAATAATAGGGCATGAAGTAGAAAAAGCTGGAATGAAAATCTATAGTTACAATGCCACTATGCTACTGATGTTCATAATAAATTAGCTGGATGTATGTGTATGCATCAACTACCTGTCGGGTGCTTACTATTATAAACCCAATCCCAATGACGGACTCGAGGGTTCGGTCAAGCCTACGCCAACCCTACCGTCACAGCGCCACTCGCGGGTGGCCCGTTAAATGTAGGCCCCCAAAAGGGCTGTTGCAACATCAATGCATAAAAGTCTCACTCCGGAGCGGCACTTGAGGAAAGTCTGTCGAGCTCAAATACGGCTCATGCAGGCTGTAGTCAATGCAAATGATCAAACAGATCATGAAACTATAATCCACGTGCCCCAGACACAATTCGGAGTGTAACTCCACGATCCGGCATCATCATAGCCATATACGATACACTAAAATCTAACCAATCTACCAATTGCTGTAAAAACTATCTCCGTCCCTCAGCAGTTGAGTCATCCTACACTATTCTGAATACTCCATACCCTCTAACCAGGGTGAAAAATAGGTAAAAACAATTATTGATGATAAATAGGTACGACAGAGTATGAAAATGTATAGTGCAGCTTTGTAAATGATTATAGTTAAACTTCAGTATTGATTATTCCTCTTCTACATACTAAGACTAAAATATGAGAGGTACTAAATCGTAGCAAACAAGAATTGCTCAAACAAACTTGCTAGGTTCAGATTTTAATGGCCAAACCATAAAGCATGCAAGAGATAGACATAATGAGGAATTCGTGGTTTTTGATAACTTTAACCCTCCTTGGATCGCTAATCCAACAACGGGAAGGAAGAAGAGCTCAAAAGGGACCCCCTCACTACTCTAAAACCAGCAGAAAGTACCAATTAAGCCCCAATAGCTCTCCAAACGGACTAATATAGCTGTGAACAACACAATCAGAATTTAATCAACAACATCCAATTCTACATATATGAAATTCAATTAACTTCAAGTCTCACCGTCCTACCACCCAGTCCAGCTAAGGATAGCTTTAAATCAATAGGAATTGAAGGAAAATTCAGCAAAAATCCTCCAATAGTTCAGCTAGAGAAATCAGAAGAAGAAATTAACGAAAATTCAACAATTCCAAATTTCAGCTCACACTATCAAATTACTTCAATTCCATCCAAATTAACCTCAATTCCAGCTAATATAATTGACACCCAAGCTCTCCTCCATCAACTAAAACTCGAGCAAAATTCGATTAAGCAATTTGAATCTCTAATTTAGCTCAATTGAATCCTTAATTGTTGCTAGATTGCTGTTGCTGCTGCTAGCTTACTGCTGCTAGCTTACTGCTGCTGTGGCTACTGCAGCTGCTATTGTTAAATGTCTATTTTAGAAGTTTGGGGGGTAAAGTAAAACTTCACCAAAAGTTCAGGGGGCAACAGTGCAATTTACCTTTTTTTTTTAATATTTTTTACATAAAAAAATAAAAGGCACATAAGACTAGTGAAAAAATGATAACACACTGATAAATAGAGTATAGGATTAAAAATATAAAAAAAATTATTTTAATTCATAATTAGATGGAGCATAAATTTTTGGCTAAATTACAGAAAATCTCTCTGTCAAAATCTGCTTTTTCACTTTTCTGTCCCCTTGTCATTTAAAAACCTATACTTTACCCCCTTAAAAAATAAAAAATATTCACTTCGGATCTCACCGTCAGTGTTCCATTAGGGTTCCGTCTATATCCTATTATTATATTTTTTTAATGCTGAAAATACCCTTCTATCCCTCCTCTCAGCAGCGCCACCTCTCTTCTCGCTGACGACGTCCTCGGCCGTGCCGCCTCTCCCTCCTCCGCCGCCTCGCCCTTGCCCATTCCTCTGTCCGCGCCCACACCCATGCCCTGGCCTCCTCCGCCGTCTCACCCTCGCGCATTTTTTGTCCGCGCCGTCCGTGCCGCCTCTCCCTCCTCCGCCGCCTCGCCCTTGCCCATTCCTCTGTCCGCGCCCACACCCATGCCCTGGCCTCCTCCGCCGTCTCACCCTCGCGCATTTCTTGTCCGCGCCCACCTTGACCTCTTCCCACCGTCGCCGAATGGAGAGGTGGCGGGAGTGTAGGAGGAGCAGAGAGAGCAGGTGGAGCTAGCGGAGTCGGAGCTGTGGTCGAGGGAGGCACGAAGGATGGAGGAGGAGAGACTACAGATGAAGGAGGATTGGGAAGGAGACGAAGAGGGAGAGGGCATTTTGATCATTTTATCAATACAGTTAACATCGTACCCTCTATAAATATTTTTTTATTTTTTAAACGGATAAAGTATAGATTTTTAAATGACAGGAAAAAAAAAATAAAAAAATCAAATTTTGATAGAAATTTTTTCTATAATTTAGCCTAAATTTTGGTACGTAAAGGTGATGGTCGTCTGTTCGAGCTTCCAAATAGCGCCTAAATTTCTCCATTTCTGTGGACCCCTTCACATCATCTACCCACCGATTGCAGCTTCCAGGAAACTACCCAGCGGCCTGCAATTGATCCGTAGACATGCACTTACCCAATGACCTCCTGCTGGCGTAGTCTCCAATTCCTAAGGCGTAGACATGCATTTAGCCATTGACTTGCACGAAAGAAGTCTCCAATTCTCGTCTGTTTCTTCCTCGCCTCTTTCACTGGCGATCAACCTCTGATTCCTCCCTTTCATGATGGCGGAGGTGGTGACTGTGGTGGGATGGTTCGTCTCTCCCATCATCAAACAGCTGATCGACACGGCAAATTCCTACATAAAGAGCCAGTACGATTGGCTGACAGGCACGCCCGCCGAGCTCGAGCGACTGGCAGCAGCTCTCACTCAACTCCAGGCCACAGCCGGCGCGATCGAGAGGCGGCGGATTAGGGACGACAAGCAGGTGGCGTGGTTATGGGACCTCAAAGACGCAACCAGCGAGATCGAGGACGTGCTGGACGAGTTCAAGTACCAGATTCTTGAATGCTCTATCGACAAGGACAAGAAAGTCGCCCGCCTGTTCTCTTCCTCCCTTCAGTTCAGCAAGCGGCTGATCGGCACCGACGATTCCCTTAGCAGGTTAAAAGCTGTGCACAAGAAATTGGACGTCATCATTAGTCGTTCCGGGAGTCTGGTCCAAGTGGTCGACTTAGACACCAGCGGGTCGATTCAGCAAACTGACCGGGATGCTTCATTTCGTATTACCAGCTCCTTGCTGACCGAAGACAAGGTGTTTGGTCGTGACAACGAGCATGCTGAGATAGTCGGACGGCTGATCAGCTTTGCTGATGGGCCGCAACCTGGCGATCGATCCATTCCGGTCGTTGCCATTGTCGGCGATGGTGGGATGGGGAAGACCACTCTTGCTCAGCTTGTTTGTAATGATCAAAGGGTGGAAGGTCATTTTAATATAAGGATGTGGATCTGCGTCGGCAAGGTGTTCGACGAAATGAAGCTTACAAAGGAGATCCTTGAGCAATCCGCTGACGAGATTGACAATGGCATCACAAATTTCGATAAGCTTCAGAATAACCTTAAAGCTGCAGTGATGTCGAAGAAGTTCCTTCTTGTATTGGATGATGTGTGGTACGACGAGAACAAGAATGAATGGGAGAATGAAACTAGATGGAGGAAGTTGCTGGCTCCTCTTCATTTTGGAGAAAAGGGAAGTAGAGTTTTAGTGACGACTCGGATGAAGGTGGTGGCAAGTATGTTCGGAGTCAGGAGGCCGATAATCTTGGAAGGGCTAGGAAGAGATGAATACTGGTTGTTGTTCAAGAAATGCGCGATGGGTGATGAGAATACTGATGTGTTTCCAGAATTACAGGAGATTGGAGAGCAAATTGCTGCGAAATTGAAGGGTTTGCCATTGGCAGCAATGGCTGTGGGCGGAATGTTGAGAAATAGCCGGAGCACAACAAAATGGAAGGATGTTTTAGGCAGAGAAATCTATGATAACATCATCTCGGTTCTGATGTCAAGTTATCTACATCTGCCGGATCACTTGCAAGTTTGCTTTTCGTATTGCAGTTTATTTCCCAAGAAATGGAGGTTCAAACCAAAGGAATTGGTGAAAATGTGGATTGCACAGGGTTTTATCCAGCTTGGTAATGGCACTGAAAAGAGGATGGAGGATATAGGCACGGAATACCTTAATCATTTGGTGACCAGATCCTTCTTCCAAACCTTCAGACAAGGCTACAAACCGTACTATATCATACATGATCTAATGCATGACCTGGCACAGTCAGTTTCTATCAATGAATGCATTAGACTTGAAGGAGATAAGCCTCGAAAGCTCCCACCAACGGTTCGCCACTTATCTGTTACGAGTCATAATCTATCACAGCTTAAGAACCAGTGTGAGTTAAGCAAACTACGCTCCTTAGTGATCATTAAAAGTCCCGCGTTCTCCTTGGATCATATTCAAGACGATCTTCTTAAAGAATTGAGGAGCATACGAGCACTGGATTTGACCGGATGCAACATGACAGATTTGCCAGAGGTTATAGGTCAGCTAATTCATCTGCGCTACCTTGCTCTTTGCGACACTCTTAAAAGGCTTCCTAAATCATTGAGCAAGCTACTTCATCTGCAAGCATTGATTATTCCCAAGAGGTGCAAACTTGATAAGTTTCCTGAAGGTATGGACAAACTAATGAGCTTGCGGCATCTTGATATAGACAGCAAGTACATCGCAAAGATAGTTGGTATTGGGAAGCTTGTCAATCTTCAGGGATCAGTTGAATTCCATGTTAAAGGGGATAGCGGACAAAGCTTAGAAGAGTTGAAGGATATGAATGATCTTCATGGACAACTTGACATCAAGAGCCTCGAAAATGTCACAAACATGGAAGAAGCCTCTAAAGCTGAATTGACTAACAAACAATATGTTAAGGTGTTGAAACTAGAATGGAATTCCAACTGTAGACATCTTCAGCCTGTAACGGATGCTGAAGTACTAGAAGGCCTCAAACCTCATCCCAATCTTAAAAAACTTCATATCACCAGATATAGAGGTGCCTCATCTCCAAGCTGGCTAGAGTCGAGATGGTTGTGCCATCTGAAATCCCTGTATCTTACCAACTGCAGAAGGTGGGAAAACCTTCCACCTCTGGGGCAACTTCCGGTTCTCAAGGTTTTACATCTTAAAGAGATGTCTTTGGTAGAAAGCATTGGCCATGAATTTTATGGTAGCAACAGCGTGGCGTTTCCATGTTTGAAGGATCTACAATTCGACGACCTGCCAAGGTGTGTTGAGTGGTTGGAAAAATTAAATGACAAGTGTTTTCCTCGCCTCCAAAAGCTGA
The DNA here is from genome assembly GCA_016920855.1 of Puya raimondii. Taxonomy (NCBI): domain Eukaryota; kingdom Viridiplantae; phylum Streptophyta; class Magnoliopsida; order Poales; family Bromeliaceae; genus Puya; species Puya raimondii. The sequence goes on from JABWPP010000047.1 coordinate 6,434,169, forward strand.
AGCTTTCAAACTGTCCGAAATTGATCAAAGTTCCTTTGATTCCTCCTACAGTAATGAACATGACAATTGAAAGAGCCGGTCTGGTTTCTCATTTGAAGTTGTCCCACTTCTTGTACTCATCACCGATTTCTTTTACATTGGATACTTGTAGTACTACCATCCTGTCTGGAGGATTATTGCAACAAGAACATCTAAGGGCAATTCAAGTCCTGAATATTAGATCCTGCAAAGATCCTATGGTAGCTGAAGATTTGCAAGTTCTAATTTCACTCAAAAGACTGCAAATATTTCAATGTGATATAGACAGCAAGCATTTGCACGGGTTTCTGCAAGGCCTAAATTCTCTTTCCACACTGGACGTAGCAGAGTGCCACAACATTACATCTCTTCCCTTGCCAGAGAAGGTCAATCACCACTTGACCTCACTTCAGGAGCTACGAATTCGGGGCTGTCGAATGCTTAACTCGTTAACTGCCTTACAGTTCTTAACCTCTCTGAAATGTCTGATCATTGAAAGATGCCCCACACTTACAGCTGTATCTTTCCCTGCTGATTTAAAGAGCCTCTCGTCCCTTATCAAATTGAGCATATCATATTGCCCCGAGTTAATGTTGCTACCTGAGAACGGTCTCCCATCCTCACTGGAATCACTTCATTTGATTGGATGCCATCCGGTATTGACTGAGCAGCTACGTAAGAAGAAAGGCGCAGAGTGGGACAAGATCATGGCCATCCCCAATGTTATAGTTCGCTGATTGGACCTTACAGGGTATGTGCTTACTTTTCTTCTTCTCTTCCACAATTAATATCCTGCCAAAAAGTTTGTTTCACAGAATTTTAAGGATAGTTTAGAGAGTCCAGGTTATATAATGCCAATCTAATAGCATGTTTTTTATTTAGAAGACTTTCTTTTAAGAAAAGAATAAAAATTTAGAGGCTCATTAACATGAGAATTGGCATTGTACAGTCAAACCACAATTATGTTTTCATTGCAATCATCCCTCTATATTTTTCGGATCTCCTACATCCTTGTGTCTGCTATTTGATTTGGCATCCTTGCTGTGGTATTGTTTTCCAACAATCTACCCTCTTAGTCAGTTTTTCTGATCATGACGCCTTTTGCCCGAGTTTTTGGAAGGAGGCAATTTCTTTAGGGGCTTTTTTTTTTTTTTTTTTTTGGTGGGAAGTGGCAAAGGAGGCAATTTCATACCTCTAAAAATGTGTCCTTAAACTTCTATCTACACATTGAGAAATATTTCTCTGAAAATCCTATTAGTGGACCGCCAACTGGCCAACATATCTACTTTTGCTCCGACGATTCGCATCCTTATGAAGGTCCACCCTCTACTAACTCTTCATTTTAAAGTCAAGTATCTAGTTTTTCTTTTTATTGATTTCTTCTGTTAGGCACTAGGCTTTTCTTCACTTATAATTTTGATGCTGGAAATCAATGTGAAAAGGCTATTACTTGGTTTGTTTTCAATTTAACTGTTATAGAGCAGTGCTGCTTCTTGTGATACTTTGTTGTGTGATTCGCAGATAGGCTTAACGTTCTTGGATAAGTATTGCTTAAAGTGTTAGTTCAACCGCTTATAGATAAGAAATACCTTTCTTCTTCATTGAAATCATATTTTAATGTATCAATACACATACTATTTAGGGTTGGTTTGTCCTAAAGTATAGGGAAAGTTTTGCTGATAGAATTATATGCAGGCTGCTAAGATTTACAATACCTATCCTTTATTTTTAACCACAGGGAAAAAGGACTAGAGTTGAAAGATAATCTTTAAACACACTTTAGAGGTTTTATGCAGCATGCCATATGCTAGCGTAAAAGCTGATCTTTGACTAAAAGTGATTTAATTTAAAAAAACCTTGCAGTCCTCAGGTGTGCATTCTTAATGTTTTCTTGCTCGAAATGTGGATTTGAAAGAACAGTGGCTATCTGTCATTGTATTTTATATATACTGCCAGCTCTTTTGTAAGCTTTTTGTTACTGCATACTAAGACCGAGGATGCACTCTTCCCTTGGATTAGCACAAGGATTTAAGTGCCATGGCATGGGGTCGTGCACTCGCCGAAAGCTTGCCGGCACAGTACGGCACTATGTGTGCCGATGCGTGCCGGTCACAGAAAATATGTGTCCGACATATAATGATATGAAATATTTATTCTCTTTAGCAACAAAATATTATAATTACTCATTATATATCTTTATCAAATCTTTTGAATTTTATTGAGAAAATTACTTATTAATTTAAAGAAAAGAGAGTTTTAAGCTATGTCATCAGCACGGGGGCTGTATCGTGCCAATATCTTATTGGCACGATGCGGCACGTTAGATAGCGCTCATGCTGATAGACACTTAAATTCTTGGATTAGCATGTAGTGTATATTTTCTTCTGATTGCCAAACCATTGGTATTCTAATGGTATCGCAAATGGTGGTTATTGGGGGGTCATGGCTTTCAGTCCTAGGTGGGGCGTGGTAATTTTTCATGTATACTTATTGAAATGTAGCACAGTTGGCAATGCATGGTTGGCGCAGCTGGCTTATGCCCATGAAACACACATGTATGTACACATATTTTAGTTTGTCTATGTTTCTAAGTGTGTGCCTGTGTGTGCACATGCTGCATTATGCATATAAAATAAAATTAGAGGGAAGAAATGTTGGTGAAAAGAGTGAGGACAGACCTGTTTAGCTCTTGATTTGTACAACCTCTTCAGAACCCTTTATCTCAAGAAGGCTTGTGAGAATGATCATGATGTTGCACAGTGATGAACCCTGGAGCACTTGTACTATTACATTGAGCTTGCAATTGAACTTTTATAGGTTCTGGATGTGCTCTTCTCATGTGTCATTTGTTTCCGTTTGGAGCCTGTACATATTACTTCTTTACACCTTTTCTGTCATCGCTTCTGAAAATGTCATCAGAATGACAATGTTATGACAGAAACTAAATGTATGAGACCATATTTTTGTATTGTTTTCACAATGTCAAAGAGTAAAACAATAATATATGCGATAAAACAATAATATATGCGATTTAATTAATAAATGCCAAATGAAAGATTGCAATGATTATGCTGATGGCTTGGTCCTATCATATGGGGGTATTAATTGAAACACTAATTTCTTCTTCCCTTGTTTTTATTGTAAAATGTCTTTAATCTCAATTCTTCCCATGAGTCACTGCTCTTTTTTTTTGACTTATAGTAGGACGCAATGTTCAAAAAAAAAAAGGAAAAAAAAAGAAAGAAAAAGCAACAACTTTTATTAGCTTATCAGAAGGTTTACTTCTACTTTTCATGATTAATTATGATGTTAACAGTGAACATAATCTCCCATACTTTGTTCTGGTTCAATTTCTTAGGCCTCTCCTTCCTATCTGTACTGCTTAATTTTTGTTTTATCTGAATACTTCTATCCAAGTTCACATAATGCATCTCCCAATTTCAGGCCTCAAGCACTGGTAATAGCTGGTCACCTGAGACCAGACATCATATATGGAGGCTTTGTCGAAGTTGAAAAGGGCTTTCTTTTGGTGAAGGACTAATACAGTCAAGGGAGGACATCGTTTGATTAACGGGAACAACATTTGCAAAAATGAAAAACAAGGTGGCCTCGGTATAAAGAATTTTGGTGAATTGGACCAAGCAATCCTTTGCCAAATGGTGGTCGAAAATGTTCAACAAAAAGAATTCGATGTGGCCAATCTAATTTTGCATCTATACTATAGGAGACAGATACCTTTGAAAGAGGTCAGTTCATTAAATTTATGTTCACGGGAAGGAATTCTCTCAGTAAGAAGCAATTGCATACTGCATTAAGTACAAAATATAGAAAAGGCCAAGTCATAGAATTCTAGAATGATGTACAGTGGGGGAAGAGCTCATGAAAGGTTCAATTTCCCAATATCCTTGGCTCTTTTTCACAAAACATATAGAGGTATAGAGGTTTTAGTGCAGAATGGCTGGGATTTTTCCAACTCTGAGTACTTGGTGGTTGATCGGAACGAGGTTGAAGATCAGAACAGGTCCTTCCCACTCCCACAAGTTCAAACAGCCCAACTGAATATAGGCAACGACCTTCTCAAATAGAGATGGAAAGCCAATGGTCTATTCACTGTTTAGTCCTTCAATCAGTTTCTTAACTTCGGAGTAGTCTTTGATATTTCTATTAAGATATGAAAAACCATTTGCATGGAGAAATTGAAGCAGGTTGAGGCATGGCCTCTAACTTTTTCTCAAAACAAAAGAAGTATGGAGACTTTGCAGTGGAAGATGGGAGTGTCTCTCACAGATTGATCTCAGGATATAAACTTATTGCCATAATCTTTATTACATTTTGGAACGAAGGGACATTTTTGGTTCGGTTCGAAGGACTTAATTTCCTCAAGTGAACTGAAGGTAGAACTACTTCTAGCTAGTTCAGCCTTTTAGATACTATGTTCTCTTTCTCCCAACTGCGTAAATTAAATGAGCTACAGAGTATGTGCCTCTAAAATATGCTTCCTTTGTCAAAGCTGTAATTTTCTTTTCAGAATTATCAAATTCAATGGAGAAACAGTATATGTAGAATACCGACCTGCAAATTGGACACAGTGTGGCATGTCGGTCAGTGCGTAAGTGTGGAGTGTAATTAGATGAATATACTTTGGTGCGAATGGGACGTGGATTGGGCGACTAGTACTAAAGTTGTTACTACGAGGGACTAAACCGCGAATACGAAAAGTTGAGGTAGAATGTCAATTTTACAGTTTAGACATTGTGTGGAATGCCGATTGATGTGGGAGCATGAATTGGGATGACGTGGATCCGTTTTGGCGCAAAATTGACGCGAAAATGGATTAAATAGTCCAATTGTATATGAAGAGGACTAGAATGCAAATTGGAGAAATTGGTGGACTAAGGTGCAAATTCACGTTTAGTGGATTTTTTCTACAAAAAAATCTCCTCTCCACCTCTCTCTCTCAGATTTTCCTGCAGGGGAAGAGAAAGAAAGAAAAAGAGAAAGAGAAAGAGAGGAGGAGGAGAAGAAGTAGAAGAAGTAGAAGAAGAAGAAGGTAAAAAAACAAAAAAAAAATTCTCTCTTTTCCTTCCCTTTTTTTTTCTTTTCCCTTTTCTTTTCTCTCCCTTCCTCCCTTCTTCTCCTCCCCTCACTGCTGCTGCTACTGCAGGAATTACTGCAGCAGCAGCAGCAGCGATTTCTCGCTGCAGCTACTGCTGCAGTCTTTGCAGCAGCAGCAGCAGCAGCGATTGCTGCTGCTGTTTCTTCAGCAGCAGCAGCAGCAGCTGATTGCTGCTGCTGCTTCTTCAGCAGCAGGCGCAGCAGCAGAAGCTGCTGCTGCTGCGAGAGCAGCAGCAGCTATGCTGCAGGCAGGCCTGCAGCAGCAGCTTGCTGCTGCTGTTGCAGGGACAGCAGGGAAGAAAAGAGAAAAAAAAAAGAGAAAGAAAGGAAGAAAGAAAGAAAAGAAGAAAAGAGAGAAAGAAGGAAAGGGAAAGGAAGAAAAGAAAGAGAGAAAAAGAGCGAAAATGAAATATGGAAGGAAGAGGAGGAAGAATGAAAGAAAGTGAAGAAAAGTGGAAAACCAAACTGAAAATGAGAATCGGCAAATCCGCACAATCGAAACGTTAAATTGACGCTTATTGGATGTTCCAGAGGGTAAATGAAGGTTCCGCGTATGTTTACTTAGTTGCAATGGATGGTAATTGATGGCCAATTAGCGTAATTCGCGCGCGATTTAGAAATTAGACTTTTGATCGGATTTTATCATTTTGATTATTGTAGTGATTTCGGACGACCGTGCCTCAAGAGAAAGTTCGTGAGCGATGGATTTCACGCTAGAGACGACGTGGCACATTGAGGTGGGTTCCGAGTCGCCGAAAACGGCGAATTTCCCTCTATGTCTATTTTAGCAAAATGCCATATGCTTGAACACTTGTATCGCTTCCATTTGATTTAGCTTCTTGAATTATGATGAATCATAGACTTATCCATTGTGACTCATATATTGTATTTGGCACATGATACGTGAAATTGTCTCTTTCTTGCGTCGAATATGCTATGGTTACATGATAGAAGCTGAGAATTTATGAAACGTGTTAGAATGGATTTACCTTGGACCTTCTACAGTAGAGTTGTGACCATTGTTCAATTTCGTGATTCCTAACCATTCCACTGCCTCTTGGTTGTGTTATAATGACCGTTAGTAACATTTCGTATTTGACATTTTAACTTAGGTCGTGGGAGGTCAGTCGACAGTTATGCATTTTGATGACTCCCTATTATCCTCGAGTTATGCGAGCCACCTGTCATCTATACACCTTGTTTAACTATAGAGAGAGCATTTGACTTTGTTGAGAACTGTGATATTGTTACAGTTGGCTCCAGTACCTCCATTGAGTAGTATGCATATTCTCTTGTGGTGTTTGACCATCTGCTTAGCTTATGACTACTCTGAGGACATTGGATTGATCTTGTGATGTTTGATTCTTTGCTTACCCTATGACTACTCTGAGGACATTGGATTTATCTTGTGATATTGATTTATGGTTACGCCATGACATTGTGATATTGTGACAGTATTGATCATGATCCAGACCATAGCCTGCAAGACCACTTTGAGCTTGACAGTATATGAGCTATGAGCTATGTGATATGTTACTCGGTAGGGGTCGCTTCCCTCGAGTGCCACTCCGGATTGCTGGCTGGTGTTAGTAAGACAGTAGCCTAGTTTTGAGGGTGCTGTCACACTCATGGGAGTGTGACCTCATACTAGGCGGGTGCAGGCTTGACCGGACGAGCGAGTCGGTCGTTGCGATTGGGTATGATTACAGTATTTGTTGTTGTAGTGACGTTGATGCATACACTGTTTAGTTACCTTCCTTTTTCGCATGACCTGGACAGAGATCTATTTACAGTATTTGTGGTTATTCATTTATTGTTGCCTGACACTTCTCTATGCAGGTTATAGCCAGGTAGTTAGTTTTTGTACTTTCTTTTTATCTGTTCAGATTGTTTACCTGTTTACAGTATTACCAGTTATCTTTCCGTTATTCATTTGTTGCAGCTTTTACTATCCTTTCATCAGCCTGGCCTCCAGTAGACCTAGTGGGAAGGTCGTGGTTATCGCCGACCGTACCCACTGGGAACTACTTTTTAGTAGTTCTCACACCCGGTTGTGGTTTATTTTTCAGGAGTACGTATAGCGACGGTTGGACGAGGTGAGGTGTGTAGGATCGTAAGCGCTAACCAACTATCCCAAAAGCACGTGCTGATAGGAAGGACGTACTCATCGCACTTAAGGGCTTAGCCATAGCGCTCGCGGGCTTCGACCTGACTCAACCCACCTGGACGTTGGGTCTATTGTTGGGCCTCTTGCCGTTGGGTCTATTGTTGGGCCTCTTGCCGTTGGGTCTCTTGTGGATCACACCCCCACTCAACTTATTAGGCTCACCCAACTTAACTTATTTGTCTCCTGGGCCTATTGTCACGGGGCAGGAAGTTGGACCTATTTTAGCCCAATAATAAATAGCCAACAATCCCCCCTCCAACACCTGCACCGTTAATGCAGCATGTGGGAATCGAACCCGCGCCACTGGCTCTGATACCAATTGTCGGATCGTTGGCGCTAACCAACTATCCCAAAAGCACGTGCTGATAAGAAGGGCGTACTCATCGCACTTAAGGGCTTAGCCATAGCGCTCGCGGGCTTCGACCTGACTCAACCCACCTGGACGTTGGGTCTATTGTTGGGCCTCTTGCCGTTGGGTCTCTTGTGGATCACACCCCCACTCAACTTATTAGGCTCACCCAACTCAACTTATTTGTCTCCTGGTCCTATTGTCACGGGGCAGGAAGTTGGACCTATTTTAGCCCAATAATAAATAGCCAACAAGGTGGATCGCATAATAGATAGCATCCTCTACCAGCGTGTCTATACATTAGAAGGCCACCAGATAGAGTGCTACTGCGTACTACCTTCATGTATCGGCGAGGGCTAGGCCCCCCTTTCTTCTGTATTTCCTTTTGGAAGTGAGTTTTATTTGATGTAGTACGTGATGTACAGTAGTTTAGCTTGTAGATAGTGCTATGATACATGTCGTTTGTTAATTCCTGTGATGTGGATTTTGTTTAGATGATTGTTTGAATCGCCTGAGAATTGTTGTTTTTGTTGCCGCTTCGTTCGGACAGGAAAAACTCTGTCCGTTCGGCGGGTCTGTTCGCGTCCTCGTAAGCTTCTGCTGCGGTCTCGGGGCGTGACATTATATATGTTTTTGGTGTATGCCTTATTTTGTTTAGGTTAAATTTATGCTGTATTAGCACATTATTGTTATCAGATGAAATTAATTATCAGATAACCTTCAAATTTCTTTTTGCTGGATTATGGAATTACTGTTATCAAATGAGTACCAACTTCTGTGTTTTCCCATCCTTGATTTATACTATGCCTGTATCTGCCATGATTTAGCGGACTGGCACCTCTTCGGTGACTTTCCTTTCTTCTAATGGATTTCTTATTCTCATTGTTCCTCAGGGATGTAACTACAGGTTCTCATTTTTCTACTAAAAGAAGATATTTTTGGTTCAAGTTGCAGAAGCTTCCGAAACTGTTTTCCTATTTCTGTTAGTTATTTTGTAGGCCTCATTTGACATATTGCCATTTTCCTATTCTTTAAATACAAATTGTATATAACGGATGTGTCGTTGAAATAAATGACCTTCCATATTTTTGTCATGGTTGATAAGCTTGCAGAACCCTGGTTAGATGAGCGATGACAAGTTCTTCAAACAATCAAAGAAGTAAACAAAAGTTACTTTTCAAGTTTTTGTTTTTTGCCTAGCAAACGTCTTGTACAGAGGACTCCAGCAATCCACCATTTACTCCATACTCTTTTACATTAAATTTCTAACTAAAAAAATAGAAAAAATGTGCCAGCAATACCAAACAAGGTCTTAGTTTCTTCTAACAGCGTATACCTCAGTGGTTCTAGTATTAATTTGCATCATGTTCTCTTTGTCATGCATGAAGATTCAAGTATGAGAAAAGTGCCTGATTCTTGTAAGTACTTATTTTTTTCAATTGCCCAGAAATTGTTTTATTTTATTGTGTGATTTCTTCAAATTTAGCCCTAGACTCCAAAGGAGGGGTAAAAAAAAAAAAGAACCTTTTTGCATATCCTTACGCTAGTAAGGAAATACATATGATGTACTTTTGACAAAAGTAAAACTGAAATAGAAGTTTTTTGGTTATTTATTTTTTCTGTTTGAAGGGCAATATCATAGGGCGGTTTCCTAATGCAAGTTTTTTGGTTACTTGCTGGCAACTGTGCCTGAGCAAAGTGGTTTTTAGTGACGTTTTGAGCTTTATAAATAGATATTTTCAGGACCAATTTTGCATTGTTCCTTTGTTTCTCTTGCTGCATTTATTTTTCTATCTTCTCTGCTATTGATGCTATGGTTTTAGTGCTAACTCTTCTCTGCTAAGGAGTGTGCTTTCACATAATTTGCTCAAATTGTATCGTCTTGGTTTTCTGTTAATTTTTTTTCTTTTTTTTAAAAAAAATTGTTGTTCTGGTTTGCTGTTTTTTAGATCTGAATTGCTCTGCATCAATAAGAAACAATCATATCGCGTCACTATACTTGTCCATGTAATGCATTGAACTTTTGTAAATTGCAGAGTTTTAGTGAGAAATAGTAAATAAAACTATTTGGATCACCCCTATGGTGTTTGGAAAGGAATTGAGTGTTTTCAGCGCGAAAACAAACTTCAATGAGCTGAATCTGCAAAATTGTAGGTTTACATGGAATACCAGTACTTGACCTGGGTACCGGTACTCAGCTATGTAGAGACTAGGGAGAGCCCTCAGGTTTTGTGGAACTTACCTGAGTATCGATACTGATTCGGGCGGGTACCGATATACAATAGAAATTGCGGAAGATAGTGTTTGGATTCTGCGGAATTGGCTTGGACTACTAGTACACTTGAGCTGCGTATCAGTACTGAAACCCAAATACCGATACTCAATACTGCGAACAACAGATTTTGAGAAATTGTAAATATGATTGATTGGGGGGTTTAGGTTGCAATTGTAGCACCTCTATATATACCTAAACCACAGTCAAAATCCTAGAATTCCATTTCCTCCTCTCTCTCACTCTCCCTCTCCTCTTTCTCTCTCTAGAAGAAGAGGAAACCCTAGTTTCCCATTGAAGGGATCTCTTGGGTCCATCTCTTTATAGGTTTGGACGAGATCAAGGGTAAACTTTAGGAGGAAGAAGACAACTCTCTTCACCAACATTTCTCTTATTAGGAGAAGGAGAGGTGAGTTGATGTGTTTTTTAGATTTTATTTTGGAGGTTTTGCTCCAAATGAGAGATTTTATGGTTCTAACTCGGTTAAAACTCATTTTTAGAATTTTCTTGGGATTTTTTGGAGATCAATACTCATCTCCAACAGGAATTCAAAGCAAAAGTGGGGAATATCATCGAAAATAGTTTGATCTCCCCTTTGTCCATTATTTTCTTGGGTTATTAGCATATAACATAGATAATATTGAACTAATTGTGATTTTAGTTACATGCTAGAAAAAATTAGGATTTGGACCCTTTATATGATAATGAGATAAATGGACATGTGCATATATGTATATTGAGAATTTGGGATATAGGTTAAATAAGGGGCATTTAAACTTAGGTCAAAACCTAAGGTGAAAATCTAGTGATATATGAATTCTAAGTTAAATGTGAATTAGAGATCACGTTGTGTGTATTGGTCTAGAAGTCATGAACTTAGGGTGTAATGGTAAATTATGTGCGACCTTTCAGAAATGTCAAAGTAAAAGAGAGGAGTGCGAGAGAATCGACTACCTATTGGGGAGTCCAAGAGCAATCGACCCTATTTACCTACCGATTGGAGAGGAGTCCGAAAGCAATCGACTCTCCATGTGGTATAATAAGATGTGAAACTAAACTACCAAGTTGGTAAAAAGAAATGTATATTTGAGAGATATAAGGTGGTTAAGGTATGAAGTTAATTGGGTAAACTTGTAACCAATGATATAGTGACATATCGTATAATTGAGACATTATAATTGTATTTCTATTATTGTATTTCTATTGTAAAAATATTTATTGTTATTATTATTTATTTACTAATGCCTTTTTTGGATCGAGTGAGTATAGAATGCCATTTTCGACGGTTGCACCCACTAGGAACTAACTGAAGTTCTCACTCCTTTGTTATTTACTCTTTTATAGAGCCTACGCCTACAATCGCCGGTGATCGCGCCTCACCGGAGTAGTGGACCTATAGATAGGTCTAGATGTGCCCCTTTTATAACCAGAAAAGAGACTCGTAATATTTTGAAAAGGATTAAATGTTGTAAACTTTAAATTCGAAGTTGTATGGTTTTGGTTATTTAGTATTCACTACGATGCTTTATTATATCCATATCGTGCATATTATTGTACATATTGGTATGTGATTCCGCTCCGTGTGGGTAGGGGAAGTTTTGCCCGTTCGGCGGGTCTGTTGCACATATCCGAGCGGGCCCAATTGACATTCTTGGAGCGTGACAGTACAACATACAGCATTGTATTGCATTTCATGTAACATCAGACTTTGCAGAATATGTGATCTTCAAAATTTAATATACCAACACTGGAAACGACCCTCTATCAATCTGCAAATTAATAGCACAAATATGGTGCAGATCACATCAAAAACTAACCAGAGCTACATTTTACTAATACATGTGACTGTGTTTATAGAGAAAGGAATTGCATTGGCACAAGTAGCATATATTTTTCTGAAATTAAACCACTAAAACATACTCTTTTTAATTTGCTACACTCAAAAGAGGATTTGCATAAGATGCGGATGCCTTTGTAGACCATTGCCAACCGGGAATATGAGAGAAAAAAATAATACATATTATATAGACAAACTAGTAATTAGCCAAACATTAATCAGTAACTATGAATTGTATCTGCTGTGCTGAGGTGCATGTCAGAGAGTCCACATATTGTGTAAAAGCAAGCCAATTTGACAATAGTAAGTGTGAATTTAAAGAAAAATTATGATTAGCTTTAACAATAAAAATGAACAGCTAATAATAATCAACAAAAAGTACCTTCTCTGCTCTGAAACTATGCATTTTCCTTGAAGACCATCAGCTTTTAAATCTTATATTGAGCATTTTAACTGAAAATTTTCAAACTTCTGCAACTGATTCTCAATCAACTAAATAAAGCTGCAGCAGTTAATTCTCAATTAACTAGTCAATAAATTAAACTGAAGCTATCAGAAATAATAGCTAACCACATCCGAACAAGTCTTAGCAGATGATACCCTGTTTGTTTTCCAAATCACATTATCGTTATCTTCTATTACTCCGCTAAGACCATCCGAGCTGCGTATCAGTACTGAAACCCAAATACCGATACTCAATACTGCGAACAACAGAATTTGAGAAATTGTAAATATGATTGATTGGGGGGTTTAGGTTGCAATTGTAGCACCTCTATATATACCTAAACCACAGTCAAAATCCTAGAATTCCATTTTTCCTCCTCTCTCTCACTCTCCCTCTCCTCTTTCTCTCTCTAGAAGAAGAGGAAACCCTAGTTTCCCATTGAAGGGATCTCTTGGGTCCATCTCTTTATAGGTTTGGACGAGATCAAGGGTAAACTTTAGGAGGAAGAAGACAACTCTCTTCACCAACATTTCTCTTATTAGGAGAAGGAGAGGTGAGTTGATGTGTTTTTTAGATTTTATTTTGGAGGTTTTGCTCCAAATGAGAGATTTTATGGTTCTAACTCGGTTAAAACTCATTTTTAGAATTTTCTTGGGATTTTTTGGAGATCAATACTCATCTCCAACAGGAATTCAAAGCAAAAGTGGGGAATATCATCGAAAATAGTTTGATCTCCCCTTTGTCCATTATTTTCTTGGGTTATTAGCATATAACATAGATAATATTGAACTAATTGTGATTTTAGTTACATGCTAGAAAAAATTAGGATTTGGACCCTTTATATGATAATGAGATAAATGGACATGTGCATATATGTATATTGAGAATTTGGGATATAGGTTAAATAAGGGGCATTTAAACTTAGGTCAAAACCTAAGGTGAAAATCTAGTGATATATGAATTCTAAGTTAAATGTGAATTAGAGATCACGTTGTGTGTATTGGTCTAGAAGTCATGAACTTAGGGTGTAATGGTAAATTATGTGCGACCTTTCAGAAATGTCAAAGTAAAAGAGAGGAGTGCGAGAGAATCGACTACCTATTGGGGAGTCCAAGAGCAATCGACCCTATTTACCTACCGATTGGAGAGGAGTCCGAAAGCAATCGACTCTCCATGTGGTATAATAAGATGTGAAACTACTAAACTACCAAGTTGGTAAAAAGAAATGTATATTTGAGAGATATAAGGTGGTTAAGGTATGAAGTTAATTGGGTAAACTTGTAACCAATGATATAGTGACATATCGTATAATTGAGACATTATAATTGTATTTCTATTATTGTATTTCTATTGTAAAAATATTTATTGTTATCATTATTTATTTACTAATGCCTTTTTTGGATCGAGTGAGTATAGAATGCCATTTTCGACGGTTGCACCCACTAGGAACTAACTGAAGTTCTCACTCCTTTGTTATTTACTCTTTTATAGAGCCTACGCCTACAATCGCCGGTGATCGCGCCTCACCGGAGTAGTGGACCTATAGATAGGTCTAGATGTGCCCCTTTTATAACCAGAAAAGAGACTCGTAATATTTTGAAAAGGATTAAATGTTGTAAACTTTAAATTCGAAGTTGTATGGTTTTGGTTATTTAGTATTCACTACGATGCTTTATTATATCCATATCGTGCATATTATTGTACATATTGGTATGTGATTCCGCTCCGTGTGGGTAGGGGAAGTTTTGCCCGTTCGGCGGGTCTGTTGCACATATCCGAGCGGGCCCAATTGACATTCTTGGAGCGTGACAGTACAACATACAGCATTGTATTGCATTTCATGTAACATCAGACTTTGCAGAATATGTGATCTTCAAAATTTAATATACCAACACTGGAAACGACCCTCTATCAATCTGCAAATTAATAGCACAAATATGGTGCAGATCACATCAAAAACTAACCAGAGCTACATTTTACTAATACATGTGACTGTGTTTATAGAGAAAGGAATTGCATTGGCACAAGTAGCATATATTTTTCTGAAATTAAACCACTAAAACATACTCTTTTTAATTTGCTACACTCAAAAGAGGATTTGCATAAGATGCGGATGCCTTTGTAGACCATTGCCAACCGGGAATATGAGAAAAATAATACATATTATATAGACAAACTAGTAATTAGCCAAACATTAATCAGTAACTATGAATTGTATCTGCTGTGCTGAGGTGCATGTCAGAGAGTCCACATATTGTGTAAAAGCAAGCCAATTTGACAATAGTAAGTGTGAATTTAAAGAAAAATTATGATTAGCTTTAACAATAAAAATGAACAGCTAATAATAATCAACAAAAAGTACCTTCTCTGCTCTGAAACTATGCATTTTCCTTGAAGACCATCAGCTTTTAAATCTTATATTGAGCATTTTAACTGAAAATTTTCAAACTTCTGCAACTGATTCTCAATCAACTAAATAAAGCTGCAGCAGTTAATTCTCAATTAACTAGTCAATAAATTAAACTGAAGCTATCAGAAATAATAGCTAACCACATCCGAACAAGTCTTAGCAGATGATACCCTGTTTGTTTTCCAAATCACATTATCGTTATCTTCTATTACTCCGCTAAGACCATCCGAGCTGCGTATTAGTACTGAAACCCAAATACCGATACTCAATACTGCGAACAACAGAATTTGAGAAATTGTAAATATGATTGATTGGGGGGTTTAGGTTGCAATTGTAGCACCTCTATATATACCTAAACCACAGTCAAAATCCTAGAATTCCATTTCCTCCTCTCTCTCACTCTCCCTCTCCTCTTTCTCTCTCTAGAAGAAGAGGAAACCCTAGTTTCCCATTGAAGGGATCTCTTGGGTCCATCTCTTTATAGGTTTGGACGAGATCAAGGGTAAACTTTAGGAGGAAGAAGACAACTCTCTTCACCAACATTTCTCTTATTAGGAGAAGGAGAGGTGAGTTGATGTGTTTTTTAGATTTTATTTTGGAGGTTTTGCTCTAAATGAGAGATTTTATGGTTCTAACTCGGTTAAAACTCATTTTTAGAATTTTCTTGGGATTTTTTGGAGATCAATACTCATCTCCAACAGGAATTCAAAGCAAAAGTGGGGAATATCATCGAAAATAGTTTGATCTCCCCTTTGTCCATTATTTTCTTGGGTTATTAGCATATAACATAGATAATATTGAACTAATTGTGATTTTAGTTACATGCTAGAAAAAATTAGGATTTGGACCCTTTATATGATAATGAGATAAATGGACATGTGCATATATGTATATTGAGAATTTGGGATATAGGTTAAATAAGGGGCATTTAAACTTAGGTCAAAACCTAAGGTGAAAATCTAGTGATATATGAATTCTAAGTTAAATGTGAATTAGAGATCACGTTGTGTGTATTGGTCTAGAAGTCATGAACTTAGGGTGTAATGGTAAATTATGTGCGACCTTTCAGAAATGTCAAAGTAAAAGAGAGGAGTGCGAGAGAATCGACTACCTATTGGGGAGTCCAAGAGCAATCGACCCTATTTACCTACCGATTGGAGAGGAGTCCGAAAGCAATCGACTCTCCATGTGGTATAATAAGATGTGAAACTAAACTACCAAGTTGGTAAAAAGAAATGTATATTTGAGAGATATAAGGTGGTTAAGGTATGAAGTTAATTGGGTAAACTTGTAACCAATGATATAGTGACATATCGTATAATTGAGACATTATAATTGTATTTCTATTGTAAAAATATTTATTGTTATCATTATTTATTTACTAATGCCTTTTTTGGATCGAGTGAGTATAGAATGCCATTTTCGACGGTTGCACCCACTAGGAACTAACTGAAGTTCTCACTCCTTTGTTATTTACTCTTTTATAGAGCCTACGCCTACAATCGCCGGTGATCGCGCCTCACCGGAGTAGTGGACCTATAGATAGGTCTAGATGTGCCCCTTTTATAACCAGAAAAGAGACTCGTAATATTTTGAAAAGGATTAAATGTTGTAAACTTTAAATTCGAAGTTGTATGGTTTTGGTTATTTAGTATTCACTACGATGCTTTATTATATCCATATCGTGCATATTATTGTACATATTGGTATGTGATTCCGCTCCGTGTGGGTAGGGGAAGTTTTGCCCGTTCGGCGGGTCTGTTGCACATATCCGAGCGGGCCCAATTGACATTCTTGGAGCGTGACAGTACAACATACAGCATTGTATTGCATTTCATGTAACATCAGACTTTGCAGAATATGTGATCTTCAAAATTTAATATACCAACACTGGAAACGACCCTCTATCAATCTGCAAATTAATAGCACAAATATGGTGCAGATCACATCAAAAACTAACCAGAGCTACATTTTACTAATACATGTGACTGTGTTTATAGAGAAAGGAATTGCATTGGCACAAGTAGCATATATTTTTCTGAAATTAAACCACTAAAACATACTCTTTTTAATTTGCTACACTCAAAAGAGGATTTGCATAAGATGCGGATGCCTTTGTAGACCATTGCCAACCGGGAATATGAGAAAAATAATACATATTATATAGACAAACTAGTAATTAGCCAAACATTAATCAGTAACTATGAATTGTATCTGCTGTGCTGAGGTGCATGTCAGAGAGTCCACATATTGTGTAAAAGCAAGCCAATTTGACAATAGTAAGTGTGAATTTAAAGAAAAATTCTGATTAGCTTTAACAATAAAAATGAACAGCTAATAATAATCAACAAAAAGTACCTTCTCTGCTCTGAAACTATGCATTTTCCTTGAAGACCATCAGCTTTTAAATCTTATATTGAGCATTTTAACTGAAAATTTTCAAACTTCTGCAACTGATTCTCAATCAACTAAATAAAGCTGCAGCAGTTAATTCTCAATTAACTAGTCAATAAATTAAACTGAAGCTATCAGAAATAATAGCTAACCACATCCGAACAAGTCTTAGCAGATGATACCCTGTTTGTTTTCCAAATCACATTATCGTTATCTTCTATTACTCCGCTAAAGAAAAAGAAAAGCCTATGCAGATTTAATGGTGGGCTGTTCATTGCTTACCATCTCTAGATAATCTTGTCCTGATATTCTTTTAAATTTATTATCACTATGTAATGACCATGCCCAAAAGTTTTGAACTTGCTAGTTAAATTTTAAATTTGATATTTTCAAATTTAATTTGACATTTGCGATTTTAAAATTTGAAGTTCGAACTTAAATTTTAGTTTGATAGGTTGCATTCTGATATTGGGCCACCTCCAAGGACACCGAGATTGTCCGTTTAGTTTGGAAAGACTTCGGGCCAACTGAATGGTCAACCACCCGTGCGATTCCAGTCGGCTGTGCGTAGTTAAGTTTGCATTCACTAGCTTTCACCAAATTCCCTCCGCTCACTCTCTCTCCTCATTCTCCCAACCCCACCCCCTAAGAAAGGGGCACTTCACCCCTTTGACCCATTCACTCCTCTCTTTTCCCCACTTCTTCTTTCTCTCTTTCCACCTGCTTTTCTTTCTCTTTCTCTAAAGTTTTCCGACGAAAGCAAGACATAAAGCCGATGCCCATTTCACCATTTGTGCCACTTGATGTCATCTTCTCCACCTAAGACTCACCTCAGATTGGGGGTGAATGTAATATACTGAATTTCAGTATACTGTACTAAACTTTGACCAAATTGCTTGAAGTACTGTAGCGCGGAATGAATAGAAGAGATTTGGAGCTCCGTGGAGTGAAAATAGATTTCAAAACGAAGTGATTTTGGCCCTTCAGACTCTCGGTCTCCGGACCTTGACTGGAGGATCCAGGCCTGATGTTGCTGTGAGAGGCTCGAAACATCAAAGTCCGGACACTGGAGGGAGGATCCGGACCTTCGCCACGAAAATTTCTGAAATCAAGATTCAAGATCCGAACCCTGATCGGAGGATCCGGACCTTGGTACTGTAGCGCGGGCAGAACGTTCGCTATCCCGACCCTCGAGGGCGGATCCAGACACTCCGCTGCCTGGAAGTGTTTTTTAGGGATTTATTTGCAATTGTTGCAACACCTTTAAAAGGGGACCCAGCCCCTTTCTTCTCACCCGTATACGAGAGAAAATACTCTCTTTTCTTCTCTCACTGTCTTCTCCCTCTCTCTAGAAATCCCCCAAGGCGTCACAACACAAGCTTATCCACAATATCCCAACTAGGAACGGAGTACAAGAGTTGCACAAGGAAAGCATCAACATAAAGAAGTTCTACTTCTATTACATCACAAGGCACAATATACATGTCCAAATTTTATTTTCTTTCACTTTCATTCCATACATCATGTTCCAAAACTATGGAATATACAACATTCATACAAGAATGAAAATACTCTATGCTATCATAGTCCAAAATAGGGGTACAACTCTATGCATCACCAAAATGGAAGGGCCGCTATCTAAAGAGCCAAACCCTTGCCTCGCTCCGCCGCCTCACTCGCGGAAGGACCTGGAAAAAATGTGGGGTGAGAACTATAAACATAGTTCCCAGTGGGTAAGGCCACCCAAGAGAGAAGCTCGACCCACCAGGTCCAAAGAAACACCATATGCATAAGTTAGATCATATATAACTATGCAATAATTATTTACATGCTTAGTAAATAAACATAAAGGATGCAACCAAATGAAATATAATCTATCATTCTCTCCTAGGTTCATCCTATGTCTCACAATGACCAAGTTCTTTTACTTGTCGTTTACTTATGGTTTCGGAATCGCCGTCTCACCATATCTGTTCCAACATTCAAGGAGTGAGCTTGTCACCTCCTCGTTCGAGTAGCGAAATCGTCGCATACTCGGGATAGCGAAATCGTCGCATACCCCGTCTCAACACCGCCATCATATGGCATGGTAGCGAAATCGTCGCATACCCGGGATAGCAAAATCGTCACACATCCCCCTCGACACCGCCAACACGTGGCGCGGTAGCGAAATCGTCGCATACCCGGGATCGCGAAATCGTCACCTATCCCATGTCGGCACCGCCAACTCGTGGCATGGTAGCGAAATCGTCGCATACCCGGGATAGCAAAATCGTCGCACATCCCATTCTTTACATTACTTGCCAACCTAAATCTCATGATCTTAGGTTCAAGTCACTAAGTCTCGCCCATGTTTGATAACACTAGGCTTACTTACTCATTGCCAACCTAGGTTCTATGACTCTAGGTTCCAATCACATGTCCAACCTATGTTCAATGACACTAGGTTTCAATCTCACATGTTCAACCTATGTTCAATGACACTAGGTTTAAATTTCACACGTTCCAACCTATGTTCAATAACACTAGGTTTAAATCTCACATGCAACCATGCAACAAGTATAAATAATTGAATTGTACTTGAAATATCCATCATGCAATAGGAGTTCATTGTTCTACCTATCATGATTTTTACCTTTGCCAACATGCAAAATGCTAGGGTTCTCAACACATACCATTTTATTTTTAAATGGATAATTACCCTAGACATGGAAGTGACCTAATCACTTCGGTAAATACAAACCCACCTTAAGAGCTTCCAATTCTTGTACTCTTCAAGCTCCTAAGCCCCTGTTTGGTTCAAGAATTAGGGGGGGGGATAAGGGGTTATCCCCCCCCTTATTCCCAAACATAAAAAAAAAACAGTGGGGTTTGCTAACCCCACCTTAACGGGTTATCCTAGGATAACCCGTTAAGGGGTGGGGTTAGCAAACCCCACCCCACCCCTGGAATTGGGGCTTATTCCCGCATCCCCTCGCATTGAGCACTGTAGCTCCGCCTTTGTTGACCGAAGGCATTCGCACTGTAGCTTTTTCCCTTTCCTCTTCTTCGCGGAGCGTTGCCGAAACCCTACACTGTTCCTCTTCGCGGAGCGAAGCCGAAACCCTACACTGTTCCTCTTCCTTTTCCCTTTCCTCTTCTTCGCAGAGCTTTGCCGAAACCCTACACTGTTCCTCTTCGCGGAGCGTAGCCGAAATCCTACACTGTTCCTCTTCCACTCTTCCTCCGCTGAGGGCGATAATCGCCGATTTCCTTCCTCAGGCGACGCGATCCGGCCGATCTGTGGGTTTCTGAGTGGATGTCTCTCGAATTCGGCCTTATCCCCGCATCCCCGAGGCAAAGCTACTGTAGTTACGCCATTTTTCTTCGCGGAGCTCTGCCGAAAACCCTAGCTCTACCACTGTTCCGCTGAGGGCCAAAATCGCGGAGATTTTCTTCCTCTTCCTCGCTTCGGCCGATCTCTGGGTTTATGGCTTTGTGTCTTTTGTGGCGTGGCCAGGGAGGCGTCGTGATGCAGATTAACTGTGTAAAGTATTTTGTAATATGAACGCAAGAATTTACGATAGGCAAAAAAAAATTATTTAAATAGATTTTTGTAACATTTTGATAATTTGAACGTCAAAAAAAAAAGAATAGTGAAAGATTATATTGGTAACAAATTATGCTAAAATTAATTTAAATTTGAACCCCTCAAATAATAGCAATCATCTAAATTTAATTGAAGAAAATAAAAGCTCTTATTTACATACATATACTGTGAGGGGTATTTTCGTCATTTTATCTATATAACCACCCACTATCTTTCTTATTCCACTTACTCCAACCAAACACTATTTTGCTTATACCTGACTAAACCCAATTCTCAACCAAACACTATTTTGCTTATACCTGGACTAAACTCAATTCTCATCCAAACGTAAAATTAGTCTATTCCAGGCTTAACCCCAAACTTAACCCTATCCCTGGAATAACTAGTTCTTACTTAACCCCGAACCAAACGAAGCCTAAGTGTCCAAGCCTTGAGTTCTTACTTCAACCCAAGCTTCTACAAGAAAAATGGTTCGTTACTTATTACGAACCCTAAATCCATCTCAATATGGGAAATCAAGTGTTCTAACATGATTTCCTATGCCTCAATTGTAATTATCGAAGGTCCAAATATTTTTAGAACCCTTCATTGCAAAAGCCCTCATTCTATCTAGGGTTTGCACGCATGCAAGCCAAACCCTAGATTTGGTGGCCAATCTCCCTCCATTTGAGGTTTAGATTGCCAAGGGTTCCCAAAAACCTCATTTCAAAGGATCAAATCCAAGGTTTGAACCCAAAACGTGAGGTACTAACCTTAATCACGAAATCCCCAAGCTTCTTCTTGCACCAAGAAGCTTCTTTTCTCCTTTGGAAGCCTTTTCCAAGATCAATCCACCACTTCTCCAAGCTTTTGGAGAGATCTCTAGAGAGAGAAAGTGAGAGGAGAGGGAGAGGAGTAGTGGGGAAGAAGAACTCTGTGAAAGGGGAGTGTTCTCAGCTTTTCTAATACCCCCACGCATGTGAAAAGACCAAAATGCCCCTCTCCACAAACAACACAACAATCAGCCAAATCTGGACATTGTATACCGGTATGTGCATTTGCATACCGGTATACGGGTGCTGATTCCGGTATACCTCAGGGATTCCGCAGAATCCGAGAGCTGATTTCACTGTTTCGCACGTTGTATACCGGTATACCATTTCTCATACCGGTATACCTCAGAAAATTCTGCAAACCCGAGAGCTGGGTTTCTCGGTTTAACACAGTATTCCGGTATACCATTTCACATACCGGTATACCAAGCTCCAATTCCGGTATTAGAGTTCACATACCGGAATCCAGTGCAGACTTTACCAATTCTGCAGTTTTAACTTATCGAGGTCCGTTTTCACGCCTCTTTTGCGCCGAAAACACTTCGCATAAGTCCTAAACTTGGTCGAAGCCTCGCACATAGCCTCTTATGCCATTTTCTCACTGGAACTCTACAATTTGTAGAAGTTCAGTACGATGCACTGAAATTCAGTGTACTACATTCCACCCCCCTCAAAGAGAGTTTCGGCCGCGAAACTAAAATCATACCTCAGCTGGACTCAGCGAAGAGGTAAGGAAACCGCTCCTTCATCGAGCTTTCCAATTCCCATGTAGCTTCGCGCTCACCGTGATTTGTCCATTGTACTTTCACATAAGGGATTTCACGGTTCCTCAAACTTTTCACCTCGTGATCCATGATGCACAAGGGGAACTCCTCATAAGTCATATCCTCATGAAGTTTCATAGGTACATACTTGAGGACGTGCGCCGGATCATATACATACTTGCGGAGGGTCGATACATGGAACACATTGTGTACCCCCGCAAGTTTTGGCGGCAAAGCTAGCCGATATGCCACGGATCCCACACGCTCCAAAACCTCATAAGGTCCAATGTAACGGGGACTCAACTTACCCCGAATACCAAATCGCTTCACCCCTCTCATGGGTGATACTTTCAAGAAGACGCGGTCTCCTATCGCGAATTCCAAATCTCGTCGACGTCGATCCGCATAACTCTTTTGTCTAGATTGCGCCGTCGATAAGCGTTCGTGTGCCAAGCGGACCTTTTCTTCCGCTTCACGCAACACGTCCGGTCCTAAGACCCTTCTCTCGCCGACTTCACTCCAATGAATAGGAGAGCGGCATTTTCTTCCATACAAAACCTCAAAAGGTGCCATACCGATGCTAGCTTGATAGCTATTGTTGTAAGCAAATTCAGCCATCGGCAAGTGAGTAGGCCATGCACCTTTGAAATCCAACACACACGCTCGAAGCATATCCTCCAAAATCTGAATTGTCCTTTCCGATTGACCGTCGGTTTGAGGATGAAATGCTGAACTGAAATCGAGCCGTGTACCCAAAGCTTCTTGCAAGCTTTTCCAAAAATGCGATGTGAAACGGGGATCTCGATCTGAAACAATCGAGGTCGGAACCCCGTGCAACCGCACAATCTCGTCCAGGTAGACTTGGGCTAACTTGTCTCCCGACCAAGTGGTGTGGATTGGCAAAAAGTGTGCCGACTTTGACAAACGATCCACCACCACCCATATCGCATCGTGGCCACCTAGCGATCGAGGTAAGCCCCACAACAAAATCCATCGCGATATTTTCCCACTTCCAAACTGGAATGGGCAATCCTTGCAATTTTTCCCGCCGGAAAGCGGAAAGCGACGCTCGGCCTTTACTTGTTGGCATACTAAGCATTGTGCCACAAAGCGTCCCACATCAAGTTTCATCCCCGGCCACCAATAATGCACTTTGAGGTCCTTATACATTTTGGTGCCGCCCGGGTGAATCGCATAGGGAGAAGTGTGAGCTTCTTCAAGATTTCCCTACGAATGTCCTCAACTTTCGGCACGCACAATCGATTTCGAAATCGAATTGCGCCCATCGAATCTACATGATAATCACCGGCATGCCCGCTCCCGATAGTACCCCGCACCTTTTGGAGTTCCGGATCACCGGATTGCTTTTCTTTTATTTGCTCCAACAAGGTCGGCCAAATCTCGAGATTCATAAGTTTAGCGGGGACGCCCGGGGCCACGATCTCCAAGTCAAATCGGCCCATTTCCTTGATTAACGGCATTTGTCCCGTCATCTCAATCGCGAAGTTCTCCACGGATTTTCTACTGAGCGCATCGGCCACCACATTGGCTCTACCGGGGTGGTACAAGATGGTCAAGTCGTAATCTTTTATCAACTCCAACCACCTCCGCTGCCTCAAGTTCAACTCCTTCTGAGTGAATAAATACTTTAAACTTTTGTGATCCGTGTACACCTCACAATGCTCCCCGTATAGGTAGTGTCTCCACAACTTAAGTGCGAAGACCACCGCCGCAAGCTCTAAGTCGTGGGTGGGATAATTCTGCTCATAGCTCTTCAGCTGTCGAGAGGCGTATGCTATTACTTGTCCTCTTTGCATAAGCACACACCCAAGACCACGACGTGATGCATCACTATACACCACATAACCCTCCCCCGCAATCGGCAAGGCGAGTACCGGAGCCGAAGTCAACCTTTCCTTTAGCTCCTTAAAGCCTTGGTCGCATTCCTCGCTCCAAATATATTTGGCTCCCTTGCGGGTAAGACGCGTTAGTGGACCGGAGATTTTTGAAAATCCCTCCACGAACCGCCGATAGTACCCCGCAAGACCCAAAAAGCTTCGTACTTCCGTGACATTGGTCGGGCGAGGCCAATCCTTGACTGCCTCTACTTTCATAGGGTCCACAGCTACTCCACCTGCGGAAATTACGTGACCCAAGAAAGCGACCTCACGGATCCAAAATTCGCACTTTTTCAATTTGGCGAACAACTTGTTCTCTCGAAGAACTTGAAGCACAATCCTTAGGTGCTCCCTATGTTCCTCTTCACTCCGAGAGTAGACAAGAATATCATCTATGAACACAACCACAAATTGATCCAATAGTGGTTTGAACACACGGTTCATTAAATCCATGAACGCTGCCGGGGCATTGGTAAGCCCAAAAGGCATAACCGTGAATTCATAATGTCCATACCGCGTCCTAAACGCGGTCTTATGCACATCCTCCGGTTTGATCTTCAATTGGTGATAACCGGATTGCAAATCAATCTTTGAATATACCCGAGACCCTTGCAACTGATCGAACAAGTCATCAATTCGTGGTAACGGGTACTTATTCTTGACGGTCACTTTGTTCAACTCGCGGTAATCCACACACAACCGCAGCGAACCGTCCTTTTTCCTCACAAATAGAACAGGGGCTCCCCAAGGTGACACACTTGGCTTTACGAAACCCTTGTCCATTAAATCTTGTAATTGTGCTTTCAATTCCTTCAGTTCCGCGGGTGCCATCCTGTACGGGGCCTTAGAGATCGGCGCCGTACCCGGGAGCAAAGCAAATCTACCACAAATTCTATTTCCCGATCCGGTGGCATTCCGGGCAACTCCGTCGGAAACACATCCGGGAACTCTTGGACTATAGGAATGTCCTCGAGCCCCAACACTTCCTTACGGTTATCCACTACCGTCGCCAAGTAGGCAATGCAACCACTAGCAATGAGCTTTCTTGCTTGCGACGTGGACACCATTGAAGCAAAGAGCGAACTCTTACACCCACGGTACACAAACTCTTTGTGCCCGGGTTCTTTAAACTTCACTATCCGGCTCTCACAATCGATAGTAGCATGATACTTAGAGAGCCAATCCATTCCTAGGATCAAATCATATTCGTTCATTCGATTTAATACCAGCAAATCGGCTGGCATGATCCAGTTTTCAACCCTCACGGGGCAATCTACACACGCGTGATGTACGCAAAAAGTGTGTTCAGGTACTTGCACCGTTCTTGCGTGTGTGGCATCTATGATTTCTATTCCATGTGCAATAGCAAATGATCGAGCAATGAATGAATGCGATGCACCAGTATCAAACAAAGCTCCACATCGAATGCCTTTAATTAACACAATACCTGCCACGACGTCATCCTGGGTAGCAGGCTCCTCCACCTGAGAGGCAAATACCCGTCCACTGGGTGCTGGCCGCTGGCCCTCCAATGGTCTCGGCGGCTGTGCATGGCCCGCCGACATCGCCGCGGGTGGGATGCCCGCAAGCTGCCTCGGTGGCGCAAACGCCGACGCCGACGACGGTGCTCGGCTATCATCCATCGGGCAATTGTACCGCATATGGCCCGGCTGTCCGCATTTGTAGCACCGGCCCTCACGATGGTCACATTGTTGAGGGCCGTGGGGGCCGCCACAAATCGGGCATTGGGTCGAGGGTCGGTTCCGTTGGGACCCTCGGGACTGATTTTGCGGCTGCGAGTGCTTCGGGGGCCGCTTAGAGCTAGATTGCCCCCCCGAGCCACCCGCCGGTCGCTTCTTCCCCTCCTCTTTGTCTTTTTCTCTCTCCCAAGACTCGCGCTCCTCGCGCGCACATGCATTCCCGTGCTCCACCCAAAGAGCACGGTCCAAGACCTCCGCAAAGGTCCTAAGTTTGAGGGCGTGCACCGCCCGAAAGATATCCGGTCGAAGTTCGCGCACGAAACAATCGACCTTGTCCAACTCTCCGCGGACAACGTGCGGTACGCAATTAATGATGTACGAGAACTCCCTCTCGTACTCGCGCACCGAGCGGTTCCCCTGTTTCAACTTGCGGAACCTTTCTTGAAGCTTCCTTTTCTCGCTATCGGGGAAATAGGTGGCGAACACCATACCCCGAAACTCCTCCCACGATGGTGGCGGAAGGCTAGAGAGTCGATCACGTCGAACCCCCTTCCACCACACCTTCGCCGACTGCTCTAGACAATGAACGGCGAGGTGCACCTTGTCCCTCTCCAAGGTATAAAGGTCCTCGAAGAGCGTCTCGATTGCGTCGATCCATGTCTCTACGTCCCACGGATCCACGTTCTCCCCGCTAAAGATAGGCGGGTTGAACTTCTTGAACCTCATGAGAGCCGCAAGTGCGCGCTCTCGCTCCGCATCCTCCATGTCGGAATCGGGTATAGGGGCACCCGACCCCTCGGCTACAACCGGTGGCGCAGGTGGCACCACGGCCGGCGCCGGTGTCGCCTCCTCGGCCGGTGCCGAAGCAGAGGCCGGAGGTACTCCCGTCCTCTCCTCCCTAGTCGCAGCCGCCTGCTGCGCCATCATATCCTGGAGCCTCTTAATTTGCTCTTCCTGTCGCTGCATGGCTTCGGCCTGTCGCCGAACCACGCCCATTAACTCGGTCAACTCATTGCGAAGAGCCGAGTTCTCGCCCTCCCCGAGTTGTTCGGGAGCCGCGCCCGATCCTCCGGGCCCAGCCCTCTTAGGAGGCCGTCCACGTACCATTATCCTGAAAACACAATGACTTTGGTCATTTCATGACATTCAAGGTCATTCGCGATATTATATTTCACGAAAATAAACGTGAACCCAATCTAGGCGAAAGTTACACAAGGGTCCTTATTCCCCTCACTTGGTTTTCATGTTGTCGGCCGCCAACATGAACACACTTTGTGAAGAATAAGACACACCTCGAATCTACCTCTATTTCCAACTAGAGGCATAAGGACATAACCCAATCACTTATCTTTCGCCACATCAAAGATCTCGTCACTCACGAGCCTACACTCCTAGGTCATTTCCATCATAGGGTTTCTTAGGTCAACCTAGACCATTTCTACGCTCTGATACCACCTCAGTCTGTCACGCCCCGCCGGCCCTTTAACACCAACTAGGTGGAAAGGATAACCTCACGGGCGCATACCCCAGACCCGCCGAACGGATAGAGTCCTTTCTACCCGCCCAAGGCGTCACAACACAAGCTTATCCACAATGTCCCAACTAGGAACGGAGTACAAGAGTTGCACAAGGAAAGCATCAACATAAAGAAGTTCTACTTCTATTACATCACAAGGCACAATATACATGTCCAAATTTTCTTTTCTTTCACTTTCATTCCATACATCATGTTCCAAAACTATGGAATATACAACATTCATACAAGAATGAAAATACTCTATGCTATCATAGTCCAAAATAGGGGTACAACTCTATGCATCACCAAAATGGAAGGGCCGCTATCTAAAGAGCCAAACCCTTGCCTCGCTCCGCCGCCTCACTCGCGGAAGGACCTGGAAAATGTGGGGTGAGAACTATAAACATAGTTCCCAGTGGGTAAGGCCACCCAAGAGAGAAGCTCGACCCACCAGGTCCAAAGAAACACCATATGCATAAGTTAGATCATATATAACTATGCAACAATTATTTACATGCTTAGTAAATAAACATAAAGGATGCAACCAAATGAAATATAATCTATCATTCTCTCCTAGGTTCATCCTATGTCTCACAATGACCAAGTTCTTTTACTTGTCGTTTACTTATGGTTTCGGAATCGCCGTCTCACCATATCTGTTCCAACATTCAAGGAGTGAGCTTGTCACCTCCTTGTTCGAGTAGCGAAATCGTCGCATACTCGGGATAGCGAAATCGTCGCATACCCCGTCTCAACACCGCCATCATATGGCATGGTAGCGAAATCGTCGCATACCCGGGATAGCAAAATCGTCGCACATCCCCCTCGACACCGCCAACACCGCCAACACGTGGCGCGGTAGCGAAATCGTCGCATACCCGGGATCGCGAAATCGTCACCTATCCCATGTCGGCACCGCCAACTCGTGGCATGGTAGCGAAATCGTCGCATACCCGGGATAGCAAAATCGTCGCACATCCCATTCTTTACATTACTTGCCAACCTAAATCTCATGATCTTAGGTTCAAGTCACTAAGCCTCGCCCATGTTTGATAACACTAGGCTTACTTACTCATTGCCAACCTAGGTTCCATGACTCTAGGTTCCAATCACATGTCCAACCTATGTTCAATGACACTAGGTTTCAATCTCACATGTTTAACCTATGTTCAATGACACTAGGTTTAAATCTCACACGTTCCAACCTATGTTCAATAACACTAGGTTTAAATCTCACATGCAACCATGCAACAAGTATAAATAATTGAATTGTACTTGAAATATCCATCATGCAATATGAGTTCATTGTTCTACCTATCATGATTTTTACCTTTGCCAACATGCAAAATGCTAGGGTTCTCAACACATACCATTTTATTTTTAAATGGATAATTACCCTAGACATGGAAGTGACCTAATCACTTCGGTAAACACAAACCCACCTCAAGAGCTTCCAATTCTTGTACTCTTCAAGCTCCTAAGTGTCCAAGCCTTGAGTTCTTGCTTCAACCCAAGCTTCTACAAGAAAAATGGTTCGTTACTCATTACGAACCCTAAATCCATCTCAATATGGGAAATCAAGTGTTCTAACATGATTTCCTATGCCTCAATTGCAATTATCGAAGGTCCAAATATTTTTAGAACCCTTCATTGCAAAAGCCCTCATTCTACCTAGGGTTTGCACGCATGCAAGCCAAACCCTAGATTTCGTGGCCAATCTCCCTCCATTTGAGGTTTAGATTGCCAAGGGTTCCCAAAAACCTTATTTCAAAGGATCAAATCTAAGGTTTGAACCCAAAACGTGAGGTACTAACCTTAATCACGAAATCCCCAAGCTTCTTCTTGCACCAAGAAGCTTCTTTTCTCCTTTGGAAGCCTTTTCCAAGATCAATCCACCACTTCTCCAAGCTTTTGGAGAGATCTCTAGAGAGAGAAAGTGAGAGGAGAGGGAGAGGAGTAGTGGGGAAGAAGAACTCTGTGAAAGGGGAGTGTTCTCAGCTTTTCTAATACCCCCACGCATGTGAAAAGACCAAAATGCCCCTCTCCACAAACAACACAACAATCAGCCAAATCTGGACATTGTATACCGGTATGTGCATTTGCATACCGATATACGGGTGCTGATTCCGGTATATCTCAGGGATTCCGCAGAACCCGAGAGCTGATTTCACTGTTTCGCAAGTTGTATACCGGTATACCATTTCTCATACCGGTATACCTCAGAAAATTCTGCAAACCCGAGAGCTGGGTTTCTCGGTTTAACACAGTATTCCGGTATACCATTTCACATACCGGTATACCAAGCTCCAATTCCGGTATTAGAGTTCACATACCGAAATCCAGTGCAGACTTTACCAATTCTGCAGTTTTAACTTATTGAGGTCCGTTTTCATGCCTCTTTTGCGCCGAAAACACTTCGCATAAGTCCTAAACTTGGTCGAAGCCTCGCACATAGCCTTTTATGCCATTTTCTCACTGGAACTCTACAATTTGTAGAAGTTCAGTACGATGCACTGAAATTCAGTGTACTACAGACTTATTTCAATTTTTTGGTACCAATAAGTTCTTATATTATTATTTTGAAATATTTAGTATAAAAATTATGAATATTGGCTACGTGTAGCTTACTACAGATACCAATTATAAAAAAAATTATAAAAAACTATATCTTTTCTCAAAATTTATATAAAAATTTGCAAGATCTATATAGATTCGACGAGGAATCATATGATAACTTGAGCAACCAAAATTAGACCGCAATTAAACCGATAATTCCTTTTTATTTTGATTATTTTAAAAAATATTTATGAAAAATTTGAAGAAAATAATTTTTTTTTCAAAATTTGGAGAAAAATTGTGAGAATTGATTAACTTTTAAAGTATTTTTGATTTTTTCTTTCTTTTTCTTGGAATGTAAAAAACTTATAAATTACGAAATTAGAGAACCATTTTTTCCCAAAATTTTAATGAAATATTTGCACTATTAAATCATACTGATTCTATGAGGAATTACATGATAATTAGATTAACTAAAATAGGACTGCAATTGCTTTGATAACTCCTTTTCACTTTAAATCTTTTAAAAATATTTATTAAATATTTGAAGAAAATTATTTTTTTATTAAATAAATATGTAATTTAGGCGGGGAAAGGAAAAAAAATCCATCAGAAATTCGTTTAGGTCGGGTATAAGTAAGAACTGTTTATTCTAGGGATATATACAAGTTCAGGTATAAACAAGAACTAGACCAATTTTGCGTTTGGATGAAAATTGGGTTGTTTCCGGGAATAAGAAAAATAACGTTTGGATAGATAAGATGGAATAGGAAGAATAGTGCGTAGTTATTAATAAAAAATGATGATATTACTCCTCTCATTAAATTTGAATTAGAATTTTTAAATGCCATATTTGAATTTTTAAATTTAAAATGTTAACTTTTAAGTTTCAAAATTCAAATTTAAAATATAAAATATAAAATCTCAAATGTAAATTTTAAAATTCAAAATTTTAATTTTAAATTTTAAATTTAAGATCAAAATTAAATTTGAAAAATATAAAATATCAAATTTTAAATTTGAAAAATTTAAAATTTAAAATTTAAAATTTGGAATTTAAAAAATTATAAATTTTAATTTTGAAATTACAAATTATAAATGTCACGCCCCGGGCTAGTTTTAGATGCGGAAATACGTGCCAATTTTTTTTTGAAAGTCTAGCCCGCGCCACGTACAAACCCGCCACAAATACAGGGTCCACTGTACACACGGATAGAGCCTCCCCTGTATTTGCACGGCGTATACAACATACAACAGGATCAAAACCACCATTCATTCATCACAACAACACAACAGCTCATGAGATTCATACAGCTAACAGTCCTTAAACCTGTATGAATCTAAGCAAGTCCTTAGGCGAAGGATGATGCAATGCACAAACAACAGATCATTCTAGAAAATTTCTCCTTATCCAGAAGCTTTATTTTGAAACCCTAATATCAAACATTCAAGAATCATTTAAAAACCGTTCTCCACACGAGAACTCTCTTTTGAAATTCCAAAAGTCGATCGATCGGAAATCCATTTGAAAACGGTTTCCCACACGGAAACCTTTATTTGAAAACGCTACCACGAGGGGTAGAAATCCAAGATATGCGATATAAAGCCACAATGTTAGATCTAAAAGCATCGACATCCAAAGATCTAAACATGCAATCCATATATGGATACT
Organism: Puya raimondii; assembly: GCA_016920855.1. Lineage (NCBI taxonomy): Eukaryota > Viridiplantae > Streptophyta > Magnoliopsida > Poales > Bromeliaceae > Puya > Puya raimondii. The sequence goes on from JABWPP010000047.1 coordinate 6,465,683, forward strand.
AAACCAAAACCACGAGATCTAAGCATGCAAAACAATCATCCAAAATATAACATGCTAGATAAGACAACCACAGTGTAACTGAACCATATCCAACTAACTGCTAGAGGATAAGGGTAATAACCAAATCTGGGGGAGTAGCCTCACAAGTCGGAACCTCTAGAGCTACTATTTAGGCGTGCCTTGCAACGTCCCGACTCCCACCACCCTGCTCACCTGAAAACAACAACGAGGGCGGGGGGTGAGAACATGTAAACATGTCTTCCCTCCCAGTGGGTACCGCAAGCCGACGAAGGCGAGGTGTACACACCGGCACGAGGGTCAACAAAAGGATAGATAAGGTAAACAATAGCACAAGTAAGTATGAGGCTGACATACAACTGAACAACTATGCTACTGTAAGCAACTAGTATGCATCAATGGAGATAACCACAAAGTAAACCCAATCATAGCCACCGGGACGTATCCCTGGCACTGTCACACTGCTCATCTCTCGGCACCTCAACCTTCTGCACGCAACGCATCAAGGCTCACGGGTCGGTCGAAATACACGACCCTTTTCCGGAAAAGAACACCCCCAGGCGGTGGATCAGACCGCGGTGTACGTGATGTGCTAGAAGAGCTGTGACGATCGATGCGAATGCTCAATCCACAGAACGGCAACGAGCCGTGAAGCAACTGATAAACCACAACGAGGATCGCTCGAAACAACATGCGATCACCACCGACCAACTGGGTCGTCTCAAGAATCATGCAAACCACAACTACTCTACTATCCAAGCACATATAAGTAGAGTCAACGGGAGTCAAGTGAACTAATAACTGAAATGCAAGAGAAGGGATAGAAAGGTATCACCGTAGTCCACTGAACCGACTCCGGATCGAAGTACCCACCTGTAGGTAAGATCAAGCCTAACACCGACGGCTCTCGGGAACCACGACAGGACCTACGAAAGACTCACAGGGTCAAGGTCCACCAAGTCGACGCTAAACACATAGCTCTCACATCCCGAACCGACGGATCGCCCGGAAACTCACCGGGACGATCCCGAAACCACACTAAGCCCCCAGAGGGGTACCAAACAGCCAATCTAGTCCCTCGCTGTCTCCGAACACACAACACCAAGTGACGGGACAGCGAGCACAAGCTCGGGGTGCCACGAACACAAACGCTCCCGAAAAGGCTTCCCGGGTTTCCGAAAAATGCCGAATTGGCACCGGAACCCCCCGTCACTCATCCGCTGTCCTCGGAACTTCGGGACAACGATGAGGAACAGCCAATGAGGCTAAATGACGAAGCCAAGTCACTCGCGAAAATAGCAAGTGAGTCGCACAACTAAAAACACGCGTTTCGCCGATTAATTTATCGAAAAATGCGTCGGAAATGAATCCGAAACTCCGCAAAGGGCGAAGGGGTTGGACAACCAGTCCACAGGGCCTCAAGGACCTTGCCCTTGCTGCCCGCAGCGTCGAACACTGCCACAATCGCAAAACAAGCAACAACTACCAACATACAAGCAGTAAACTAGGCCGTTCGAGCAATCCGTACGTCCGCACGACCTTCCGCAAGCACCAGCGGATAGATAACGACGTCACAGAGGCCGTGCTCATAGCCCCACTGCAACAGGACCAGTCGCAAGCCCAAAAATCCTATAAAAACAGCAAAGATATACAATAACATAGCTCGGCATCGGCCGAACAGCGAAACGGCTCAACCAAATCGAAGTCTAAGGTGAGCATGATGATCAGCGCGTCGCCGCAATCATTGTGCTCACCTTCCCGGACTTCGGGAGGCAACAGGGAGCTCAAACACCAAAGCGCGGCCAAAAACCACCAAAAAAAGACCCCGGCCGGAGCAACCAGCTCCGGCCGGTTGCCGGCCGGCATGCACGGCCAGCGGGGGCCAGGGTCGGCTGCGGGGGAGGCAAGGAAGAGGGGGCTCACCTCAGCCGGCGGTAGGGAGCGGCGGCGGCGGCGCGGGGAGGAAGGCAGCTCTCGGGTTGGCTAGGGCACGGCGGCGCGGCAACGGACGGCGACGGCGGCGGCGGCGGCGGCGCGACGCGAGCCCCGGCAAGAGGAGGTCGCCGGACGTCGGGTAGGGGGCGACCGCGACAGCTCAGGGCAACGGCAGCGGCGGCCGGGAGCACTCGGCCTCGGGTGCCCTAGAAACCCAAGCGGCGACAGCGGCGGCGCTCCGACAGCACGGCGACGGCCGGAGAGGGATGGACCCGGCGGCGGCGGTCCCGAGGGTGGCGGCGCGCACCCTCCGAGGCGGCGGGAGGCGGCAAGGCGCGGCCTCCAGCTGCTCCTGCCCGCAAGCAGCCAGCAAGAGCCGCAGGCGGCGCGGCGGCGCACCGGCGGCACGGGGACGGCCGGGGAAGCAGGGGTCGGCGCTGGAGGACTCGAGGGTGACGGCACTCACCCTCTCAGGCGTCGGGAGGCGGCGACGGCTCGGGCCCACCACTCTCGGCCCGCAGCTGCCCTAGCAGCAGCTGCAGCAGCTCGACTGCGGTTCCCGGCGGCTCCCGGCGGCGGCGCACGACTCCGGCAGTCGTGCCACCTCAGGGGGAGCTCAGGCATGGGTTCCCCCTGGGTGCACACCGCAGGGAAGGAGAAGAAGAATAAGAAGAAGGAGAATAAGAAGAAAAGGAGAGGGAGAGGATGGCCGGGGTTGCGCCGGCTAGGGGATGGCCGGCGGCGGCCGGCGGCGCAAGGGGGAGCTGGCAGGGGAGCTGGGGGAGCTGGGGCTCTCTGTTGGGGGCTGAGGGGGAGAGAGGAAGAGAAGGAAGCACACTCTCTCTCTCTCACACACACACAACACAAATAAAACACTTGCATAATTGTAAATAAGCCCCTCAAACACAGCAAAATACCCCTGGGTCCCTCACAGCAAGCACAAAATGCCCAGACACCCCTCCACAAGCAATCTCACGCAAAACGGTGCGAGAAAAGCGCTATCGCGTTCAGCACTGCCGAGACATCGAATCTACCATTTTGGATCGTCAGATTCGGACTCCGGATTGCGCCGTTAAGCCGTTCTCTCTCCGAAACAAAACTCAAAAACCCTAAAATACATAAAATACGTAATATATACAACTTATATACATATATATATATATATATACTTATACAGATCAAAAACACAGTAACAGGGGAGAGGAACACAGAATCCAAATTTCCAAAAATTCGAATTCTCACATCACTCCCACCTAACAAGAAGTTTCGTCCCCGAAACTTACTCACACACCATCCGCGAACAACAGCGGATACCTCTCACGCAAAGCAAACTCCAGCTCTCAAGTAGACTCGCGCTCCTCGCGACTCGTCCACTGCACTCACACACACAGAAAGCTCCGGTTCCACAACCGCTTCACCTTGCGAGCCCAAAAACCTCAAAGGCACCTCACCGTAGCTGAGATACTCCCTCAGCCGAACCGTTGTCGGGACGATATCGACAACGACGTCCAAACAAAGCCTCGCACGGTGCCAACCCAAAGCTCGCTTGGAAGCTGCTGTTGTAGGCGAACTCCACCAAGGAGAGATACTTGAACCAACCCTCACCAAAATCCAAAACGCATGCCCGGAGTATATCCTCGAGAGTCTGGAAGACTCGCTCCGACTGCCCATTACTCTGAGGGTGGTAAGCTAAGCTGAAGTCCAGCCTCGTCCCCAGTGCCTGCTGCAAGCTCCTCCAGAACTGGGAAACGAAGCGAGAATCCCGATCAGAAATGATCGACACTGGCACTCCAAGCAGCCCGACGATCTCATCCAAATAGAGCTGTGCCAGTCGATCCCGAGACTAAGTCGCGTGTACCGGTAGGAAGTGAACTGCTTTCGTCAATCAGTCCACAAAAACCCAGATCGCAACATGACCTCGCTGAGAACGAGGCAACCCGGTGACGAAATCCAAGGTAAACTGCTCCCACTTCCCCACAGGTACAGGCAACGGTTGAAGCTTCCCTGTTGATCTCAGATGCTCAGCCTTCACCTGCTGATAAACCAGGCACAGTGCCACATGCTGAGCTACATCCATCGTCAAAATCAGGCCACCAGAAACTCTGCCTCAAGTCGCGGTACATCTTCGTCCCTCCAGGATAAACGGTGTACGGCGATCGGTGTGCCTCAGTCAAAAATCTCTCGCCTCAAATTCCGATCACTGGGCACACACCTCCGTCCTCGAAGGAAACCATCAGTATGTAACTTGAAGTCACCATCTCTGCCCTGCTCGGCCTCTGCTCGCACTCTCTGCAAGTGCGGATCCATCAGCTGCCCACCGAAAATCCGATCAGACAAGGTGGGCTGCACCACCAAAGTCAACAACTATGCGGTAGCTCCATAAGGTAAAATCTCCAACTCTAGTCGACGAAACTCCACCACCAATCGCTCCTGGTCGGTGATCATGAGAGACAGCTCCGCCGAAGGCTGCTTCCGGCTAAAGGCGTCCGCCACGACGTTCGCCTTGCCCGGATGGTACTGGATGGAGATGTCGTAATCCTTCAAAAGCTCAAGCCACCGTCTCAGTCTGAGGTTCAGCTCCTTGAAGAGGTACTTCGTACTCTGGTGATCCGTGAACATCTCACAATGCGCTCCGTACAGGTAGTGTCTCCAAAGCTTGAGAGCGAACACCACTGCTGCTAACTCGAGATCGAGCGCCAGATAGATCTTCTCATAGTCCATCAACTGGCGCGAAGCATACGCGATGACCTTCTCTTGATGCATGAGCACGCACCCCCAAATCTATCCAAGATGCATCGCAGTAGACCACAACATCCTCACCAGGCTGCGGCAATGCTAAGATAGGGGCACGAGTCAAATTGTCCATCAGCTCCTAGAAGCTCATCTGACAAGCGGGGTCCACAGAAGCCGGAACAGGCCAATCCACTACAGAGTCCACCTTCCTTGGTTCCACTGCAAACCAGCCTGCGTCACGATGTGAACCAAGAAAGAAACTTCTCGAATAGATCAGTATGTCGTCAAAGAAGACCACAACAAATTAATCCAAGAACTGCCGAAAAACCCAGTTCATCAAATCCAAAAGCTGTCGGGGCGTTCGTCAAACCGAACGGCAAAACCGTGACCTCGTAACGCCCGTAACGAGTCCGGAGGGCCGTTATCGCAACGTCCTCGGCCTTGATCTTCAGCTGAAGATAACCTGGCTGCAGATCAATCTTCGAGAGTACCGAGGCTTCCTAACGCCGGTCGAAGAGATCGTAGATCTGCGGTAGAGGGTACACCCAAACTGCGGTCGAAACCGCACAAAGCACCGTCTCCGTAGAGACGCTCGCAGTGGCCCTCGTGCTCAACTCGGAAAGTGGGGCCAGGGCAATAACAGCCCAAACGACAGTACAGATCCACCAAGTGACGTCACCTAGCCCGATAGGGCCACCACCTGCCAACGAGTGGTTACGCAAAGGGGAAAACACCCTGCCACTTGGTATCTGTCTGGTACTCCACCGCCACTTCAAGAAGGAGCACGAGTCTGCGAACAAGGGCAGATCAAAACTCAGGAAACCCGCCAAGCGCGCTCGGATGTGGCCACCACCCCCAATCACGGGGTCGGCGTCCACGCGCGAAACAGCCGACGTAGTCACTGTCGTCGTCGCGGTCGTGGCCACAACGGGGTGGGTGCCACAGGAGGGTCTGCAGTCATCGGGGCACTCGGCGAAGGAGTAGGAGGGGCTGGAGCGGCAGTCGCCGTAGCCTGCTGCTGCACAAAACTACCGGAACAAGCCGGAACATACCGGAGAGGGTCGTCAGCTGACCCCTCGCCTCGGCCTCAAGCACACAGGGTACGGTCCACATCAGGCTATCCGCCTCCTGCCAGCTCCTCACTCGAACCAGCCGCAAAAGCCCAATCTGAACACCAGCAGACGGCTCCGCAGGCGCTAGCCTACCACCACGACCCGGACGAGGAGGTCTACCACGACCACAAGCCAACTGCAAAACACAGAAACCTGCGCAAGAGAAAGGGGTCGGCAACTCCCACAAAACACAAGCCGAACACAAACCCCTCGAACTCGCGCACCTATACATCCTAGGTCTTCCTATGGGTCAGCCTAACCAGTGGTTCAGTTACAAGTTTATGAATGAATGAGTGTTTGTACCCTTTACGCTCTGATACCCTCTTAATCTGTCACGCCCCGGGCTAGTTTTAGATGCAGAAATACGTGCCAATTTTTTTTTGAAAGTCTAGCCCGCGCCACGTACAGACCCGCCACAAATACAGGGTCCACTGTACACACGGACAGAGCCTCCCCTGTATTTGCACAGCGTACACGACATACAACAGGATCACAACCACCATTCATTCATCACAACAACACAACAGCTCAAGAGATTCATACAGCTAACAGTCCTTAAACCTGTATGAATCTAAGCAAATCCTTAGGCGAAGGATGATGCAATGCACAAACAACAGATCATTCTAGAAAATTGCTCCTTACCCAGAAGCTTTATTTTGAAACCCTAATATCAAACATTCAAGAATCATTTAAAAACCGTTCTCCACACGAGAACTCTCTTTTGAAATCCCAAAAGTCGATCGATCGGAAATCCATTTGAAAACTGTTTCCCACACGGAAACCTTTATTTGAAAACGCTACCACAAGGGGTAGAAATCCAAGATATGCGATATAAAGCCACAATTAGATCTAAAAGCATCGACATCCAAAGATCTAAACATGCAATTCATACATGGATACTAAACCAAAACTACGAGATCTAAGCATGCAAAACAATCATCCAAAATATAACATGCTAGATAAGACAACCACAGTGTAACTGAACCATATCCAACTAACTGATAGAGGATAAGGGTAATAACCAAATCTGGGAGAGTAGCCTCACAAGTCGGAACCTCTAGAGCTACTATCTAGGCGTGCCTCGCAACGTCCCGACTCCCACCACCCTGCTCACCTGAAAACAACAACGAGGGCGGGGGGTGAGAACATGTAAACATGTCTCCCCTCCGAGTGGGTACCGCAAGCCGACGAAGGCGAAGTGTACACACCGGCACGAGGGTCAACAAAAGGATAGATAAGGTAAACAGTAGCACAAGTAAGTATGAGGCTGACATACAACTGAACAACTATGCTACTGCAAGCAACTGGTATATGCATCAAAGGAGAGAACCACAAAGTAAACCCAATCTATAGCCACCGGGACGTATCCCTGGCACTGTCACCTGCTCATCTCTCGGCACCTCAACCTTCTGCACGCAACGCATCAAGGCTCACGGGTCGGTCGAAATACACGACCCTTTTCCGGAAAAGAACACCCCCAGGCGGTGGATCAGACCGCGGTGTACGTGATGTGCTAGAAGAGCTGTGACGATCGATGCGAATGCTCAATCCACAGAACGGCAACGAGCCGTGAAGCAACTGATAAACCACAACGAGGATCGCTCGAAACAACATGCGATCACCACCGACCAACTGGGTCGTCTCAAGAATCATGCAAACCACAACTACTCTACTATCCAAGCACATATAAGTAGAGTCAACGGGAGTCAAGTGAACTAATAACTGAAATGCAAGAGAAGGGATAGAAAGGTATCACCGTAGTCCACTGAACCGACTCCGGATCGAAGTACCCACCTGTAGGTAAGATCAAGCCTAACACCGACGGCTCTCGGGAACCACGACAGGACCTACGAAAGACTCACAGGGTCAAGGTCCACCAAGTCGACGCTAAACACATAGCTCTCACATCCTGAACCGACGGATCGCCCGGAAACCCACCGGGACGATCCCGAAACCACACTAAGCCCCCAGAGGGGTACCAAACAGCCAATCAAGTCCCTCGCTGTCCCCGAACACACAACACCAAGTATCGGGACAATGAGCACAAGCTCGGGGTGCTACGAACACAAACGCTCCCGAAAAGGCTTCCCGGGTTCCAAAAAAATGTCGAATTGGCACCGAAACCCCCCGTCACTCATCCGCTGTCCTCGGAACTTCAGGACAGCGATGAGGAACAGCCAACAAGGCTAAATGACGAAGCCAAGTCACTCACGAAAATAGCAAGTGAGTCGCACAACTAAAAACACGCGTTTCGCCGATTAATTTATCGAAAAATGCGTCGGAAATGAATCCGGAACTCCGCGAAGGGCGAAGGGGTTGGACAACCAGTCCACAGGGCCTCAAGGACCTTGCCCTTGCTGCCCGCAGCATCGCAACACTGCCACAATCGCAAAACAAGCAACAACTACCAACATACAAGCAGTAAACTAGGCCGTTCGAGCAATCCGTACGTCCGCACGACCTTCCGCAAGCACCAGCAGATAGGTAACGACGTCACGGAAGCCGTGCTCACAGCCCCACTATGACAGGACCAGTCGCAAGCCTAGAAATCCTATAAAAACAGCAAAGACATACAATAACATAGCTCGGCATCGGCCGAACAGCGAAACAGCTCAACCAAATCGAAATCTAAGGCGAGCATGATGATCAGCGCGTCGCCGCGATCATTGTGCTCACCTTCCCGGACTTCGGGAGGCAACAGGGAGCTCAAACACCAAAGCGCGACCAAAAACCACCAAAAAAAGACCCCGGCCGGAGCAACCAGCTCCGGCCGGCATGCACGGCCAGCGGCGGCCAGGGTCGGCTGCGGGGGAGGCAAGGAAGAGGGGGCTCACCTCAGCCGGTGGCAGGAAGCGGCGGCGGCGGCGCGGGGAGGATGGCAGCTCTCGGGTTTGCTTGGGCACGGCGGCGCGGCAACGGACGGCGACGGCGGCCGGCGGCGACGCGAGCCCCGGCAAGAGGAGGTCGCCAGACGTCGGGTAGGGGGCGACCGCGACAGCTCAGGGCAACGGCGGCGGCGGCCGGGAGCACTTGGCCTCGGGTGCCCTAGAAACCCAAGCGGCGACAGCGGCGGCTGCGGCAGCGCTCCGGCAGCACGGCGACGGCCGGAGAGGGATGGACCGGCGGCGGCGGTCCCGAGGGTGGCGGCGCGCACCCTCCGAGGCGGCGGGAGGCGGCAGGGCGCGGCCTCCAGCTGCTCCTGCTCGCAAGCAGCAAGCAAGAGCCGTAGGCGGCGCGGCGGCGCACCGGCGGCACGGGGACGGCCGGGGAAGCAGGGGGCGGCGCCGGAGGACTCAAGGGTGACGGCGCTCACCCTCTCAGGCGTCGGGAGGCGGCGGCGGCTCGGGCCCACCACTCTCGGCCCGCAGCTGCCCTAGCAGCAGCTGCAGCAGCTCGGCTGCGGTTCCCGGCGGCTCCCGGCGGCGGCGCACGACTCCGGCAGTCGTGCCACCTCAGGGGGAGCTCAGGCATGGGTTCCCCCTGGGTGCACACCGCAGGGAAGGAGAAGAAGAAGAAGAAGAAGAAGAAGGAGAAGAAGAAGAAAAGGAGAGGGAGAGGATGGCCGGGGTTGCGCCGGCCAGGGGATGGCCGACGACGGCCGGCGGCGCAAGTGGGAGCTGGCAGGGGAGCTGGGGGAGCTGGGGCTCACTGTTGGGGGCTGAGGGGGAGAGAGGAAGAGAGGGAAGCACACACTCTCTCTCTCACACACACACAACACAAATAAAACACTTGCACAATTGTAAATAAGCCCCTCAAACACAGCAAAATACCTCTGGGTCCCTCACAGCAAGCACAAAATGCCCAGACACCCCTCCACAAGCAATCTCACGCAAAACGGTGCGAGAAACAGGGTCCAGATCGCGAAACCAAAAATATACAATTTGACCTCTCGGCGAAGAAGATGGAAGATCTATCAATCCGTCCGTCGCATGTTGAAACGGATCACGCCATCGCGTTCAGCACTGCCGATACATCGAATCTACCTTTTTGGATCGTCAGATTCGGACTCCGGATTGCGCCGTTAAGCCGTTCTCTCTCCGCAACAAAACTCAAAAATCCTAAAATACATAAAATACGTAATATATACAACTTATAAAAATTTCCACTTCTTTTGTATCATTGTATATAGAAAATATAGCCATAAATTCTTCTTCAGTGAATACTTTATGAATCTCTTTGGCTTAACATTTCTTGCTACATAGCATATGCCAATGTTCTCCGTAACACCCCAATCCCATAATGAGCGTACATCTCGACAAAATTCACTCAGATTGTAACCATCAAGATCTACCATCAATACATGCTTCTTGCCATCACAATATCTGAGTCCACAGGCAGTTTTCACTGTTTTAAAAAACCCAGCATAATTGAACTTCACTTGAAATATACTGTTCTCATCCATATTACCAAACTGCCACAATAGAAACAAAAAAGATAAATAATAATCACTAGATTCCATCCTTGTATACTCTGTGAAAAGATGACAATTAATTTTACTTTGCTAACTTAGATTATTCAGCAAAAATATTACATATTTCTCAAAAATACACTAAATTAATGCTTCATGAGACTGAAGTTGTTCTAAAATTAACCTACATTACAACGAATTAACCTAAATTAACAATTAGATTAACCAAGCTTTTGATTTATAACATGTAGCAGACTAACCTTGTTCTCCTCGGAGGAGGGAGACCAAATACGCCTCGTTGATGAATGGGATGGAGAAACCCTAATAATTATAGACTCAAAACTATTACGAGGGAGTGAGCGGAAGAGGGAGAGGAAGAGGAAGAAGAATGAACCCTCATCTCCCTTGGGATGTCATCGAACTAGGGTTAGGAACCTCCCCGCGTATGTGATCGGAAGAAGCCCTCCCCGCGTATGTGATCGGAAGAAGCCCTTGCGGGTTTGCTTCTGCTCGGGTTAGTTATTAGGATTAAAATATAAAAAGGGTAAAAGGGTCATTTGACCTTATTAACTAATGAGAGTTAAGAATTTAACTATGGTTAATTCAAATATTCTAACAGAGTATAACAGCAGGGACATTTTTATAGACGGTAGGACCTTTGCAGGGACATTTTGCAAAAGTTGAACTTTGCAGGAATATATTTGTTATTCAGTATATTTGTGGGGACCTGTATGCAATTAACCTTATATAATATATGCATGAAATCAAGAAAAACTTTAGACAAATGGGAGATCAAATCTATTTCGGTAATATTCCCAACCTTCTTTTAGATATCTTCTAAGGGGTGATTCTTGATCTCCTTAGAATATCAAGAAAATCCTAAAAAGGAGTTCTAAACAATTTAGAACCTTCAAATCTCGCATTTGAGAAAACTCTCAAAACAAACCCTACAACTACCAACTCATCTCTTCTCTTTCTAAAAAGAGAAACCTAAAATGGTTGCCTTCTCTCTCCTAGGCCTTTTTGTTCTCCCCCAAGCCTCTAAAGAAATTGCTCTCTAATGTCCGACAATGGGAATTTAAGGCTCCATTATAGAAGGAGAGAGAGAGGAGGAGGAAGAGGGAAGTGAAAAGGGAAATGGGGAAGAGATTACGGTTTGGCTGTGAAATTTTTTTTTTTATAGAAATGCTATAATAGCACATAAACCCTAAATATTTTTTATTTACAATCAAACAACCTCAGCTTTTATGCCAGGTTTCGGGTGCCTGCCTGAACTTTCGGTGCTCAAACCTCATGTAGCTATGCCCGATCTGTAGCCCGGACGCCTGCTCAATACACCTAGTTCATAGTTCGGGCGCCCGAAATGGGAACAGGGCGTCCGATTGTTTATTCCAGCATGTGACCTGTGCTCTTGGGTTGAGCATCCGAAATGTATTCGGACGCTCACGAGGGACTACCCGAAAAGTTTTTTGGGCACCTGCAAGGGCATTCTGTCGCCCTAATGTTTAGTCTATAGCAATCCAGCTCTTGGGTTGGGAATCTAGAGGGATTCTAAACGCCCTCAGGTGAGGTCCGAAATGATCCGGGCGCCCACAGGAAAATCTGGGCGCCCGAGAGTGGGCTTCTTACCAACTTTCTCTCTAAAAGAGCGTCTGCTTGTTCCGAGCACTGCATCGGGCCATCTGAAACTATTTTGGGTGCCCCGAATCCTTGTTCCTGAAATGTTTGGAACTCAGTTTTCTTTTCTTTTCGAACTCTATTTCGATACGAACTGATTTCAATTCAATTCTAACTCAGTCTAAACTTCTCAAATCTATTTTGATTATATCTAGTTTGACTTAATCCACACTTTATCAATTTCGTCTATATTCAGTATACTACAATGATGGGATGTGTGAACCTCAAGGACTAAATGTGATTTGTTAAAAAAACCACATCAGCTATGTCACTACGATATTTTACACTTTTTCCTAATCCTAATTTTGTTTCTGTGACGGCTCCAACCCTGGAGATATGGGAATAGATTAGAAACATCTCGCTCTTTGCAGATCATGAACGAGAAGGAATCAAAGAAAAAACTGCCATCTCTAGTCCGTCTTTAGAAATCGAAAATCATGGCAGAAAGCCACAAGTTTAATATTAATATGGTATAACATATGGTATCCAAGCGCTAGATTTTTCGCCATATTTTTTGTTTTTTAGTTTTCATTCAATTCCCTTTTCATTAAAAAAAATGGTCACTGACTGGATTGGGTTTGTGGCTGTGCCAATCGGTCCCGGGTAGATGGAATGACGCTGCCACTTCAGATAACACTAGGCTTCCCCCACAAAGAGCCGCACAAAGGTAGCCCCCAGCCTACAAAGGTAGGCCATCCTAGGCAATCCCATGTGGGGCTGCACAAGGCAGCTCGTTGGGGTTGCCTAGCGTAGCGCTGTTCTAGGCAAGGTAGCCCCAGTGGGTACAGTCGATGACCTACACCACTAGGTCTACTAAAGGCAACAATAGTAAAAGAACTATAAGGACAACAGTATATAAATGAGTTGGAAATAAATTGCCACTATCATGTCTCTATATTAATAAATGAAAGCAAGGAATAAGATATCATGCATCAACTATCATGCTAGATAAAGGAACGCTGCATAACCTAATCATACTCATCAGTTTGGTCAAGCCTGTGCCTGCCTAATGCCCGAGCCCCACTCCCACAGATGGTCCATCAACATATAGGCTGCCCTCATACCCGATCACCACTCTCGCAGGTGGTCTAACAACATAAAGGCTGCTGTCTTGTCATATTGTTAAGCCAAACTCTCGAGCACCACTCAAGGGGCACGACCGTAATGAGGATAATAGCGCGTGTAACTGTCAAGCTCAATGTAGTTCATGCAGGCTATAGTCGAACGCAATGATTAAAAAGATAACTATTAATTGTCTGGGTGCCCTTTGGCACAATCACATACTATCTATCACTGCCAACGTATCCCATGGCATTTTCTAATTTTTGCATACAATTATATACCTATATATATATATATATATATATATATATATATATATATATATATATATATATATATATATATATATATATATATATATATATATATATATAACATAATCTTGGACAATAGAAATATCAAATATCAACAACTACTCCATATGCTGGTAAGTAACAAAATTATACATAAGCAAATATCCTCATACTGCTACTATCGCTACCAATTCATCAGACAACTCAATACTTAAGCATGCAGAGAAGACATAGACGGTAATCTGCCATGTTCATATGAAACCCACTTGGATACGCTACTCCAAGGAAGGCAAGAAGACGACATGCTCAACACCTCCCTCCTCACAGCTTCAAACTCAACCAAAAATCCAATAAGAAGTCCCAAAAACTCTACTTTTAAAATCACACATAAAAATCCACTGCTAAATCCAACGTCAACTAAAAATCTCAGTAAAAATTCCAATCAACCATAAAAACATCTCCACTACCTAGCCCTAGTACTAGGTGAAGAGATGGACACCAGAAGCTTTCTTCCTCTTTACTTCTATAATATCATCCCTGCACTACATAAGCCTCCCTGCTCCTCTACGAACCAGCAACAGAGGGAAAGACCACCTTCTAGGCTCCCTTCAGTAGAGCCCTAAACGACACTAGGGAGAAAAAGAGGAAGAAGATGAAGAAAAGGAGAAGGAAAATGTTCAGTGGGTAAGAAAAGAGATAAGTTGGTCACCTCTGGTCTATTTATAGACTGAGCACAAAAGCAGAGAAGCCCTCCAAATTTCAAAGAGTCCAACTCAGTGCCAAAACCTGAGTTTCAGGCGCTCAGAACTATCTTTTGGGCATCAAAAAAAATCTCGTAGCCAACAACATTTGGGTACGCGCAGTTGTAATAGACTGCCCGAACCTGTCGTAGCTATGCCCGCAAAGATTTCGGACGTCTAGACCAGTGTGCAAATTCGTCGTAGCTACGTCTAGAAACATTTGGCGCTCGAACCCTACGCCCTAATTCCTGCTGAGTCACGTACTCTCTGCCATAGTCAAATAAACCTAACCAACTCTCCGGGCTGCTATAGTATAATTCGGGCGCTTGGGACACAGCTACCCACTTTCGGTGTAATAACTGTAATTTTAAATAGGGAAATTCGAATTTGATTTGAATTTGAATTCAAAAATTAAAATTTTGGATTTGTATTTATATTCAAATTATTGGAAAAGAGAGAGAGATAGGTTTCTTGCGAATATGTGATCGTTTCTGATAAAATAAAGCACCAATTTAATGGTCCGACAGTGTCGGAAGTCCTGGCACAGTCCGTTTTCAGATCCGGCGCGTCTATTTCATGGTGAAGCGCGAAAAACAACAAAAAGTCAATTTGGGATTCGGATATTTTTTGAAAAAGCTCTAATATTTCATGCGCCATTTTGCATGAGATAGCACGTGGAGGGCCTTTGCGCGTATTTTGCACGCTGTGGGGGTCTTTGGTTTAAATATTGAGGTTTGGAGGACTTTTCAGTAATTAATCCAAACATTTTATATACACTACCTAGGTTTCATAAACTAAACCTAGCCCTAAACCTAATCCCCCTGCCCACAGCCATCGTTGCCCTCTTCCCCACCGACGTTGCCACCACTCTGACCGCCGGCGACCTTCCCCGGCCGCTGGAAAACCCGCAACACCTTCTCTCTCTACATGTATCTCTCTCACACAAGTTGCAAGAACCCGAGAACCCTCTCCTTGTGCCGCCCCGATGCCGCCGTGCTCCGTTGTGGCTACGCTCTAACTCGAGAACCACCTAGGGTTGGGGCAGCCACAGCATCTTGTGCGATCGCCGCCGTCGCCGCCTCCCGTCGCTGCATCCCGCCACCGTAGTCGACATCTAAGGGTCCCAAGGGACCCTTCTGGTGCTACCCCGCCAAGCCCGGCTACCCCTCATCGCCGAATCAAGAAGCCCTAACCGAGCTTCCTTGATCTTGGCCGTGGCTCCAAGATTGCCCCTGCCGCCGCCTCCCGCCGCCGGCCAACATCTTCGTTGTTCTACCTCTGTCGGCCGCGTCCTTCCCCGGCCGGCCCTGGGCCGTCGGAACCCTAGCAGGGAATCTCCTGCTCCAGCCTAGCCGAGCTAGGGCATCCTTAGGTCGAGCTTCACAATTCCAGCCATCCAGGCGGTCGCCGACCTTCCGAAAGATGAGCACGGTCACCCTAAAGTGTTGTGGACAACCGTGCTCACCTCTGTTGCTGTCAGAGAGGCCCTAGTTGGCGGATTTGGACTTGTCGCTCTTGGAGACCTTGTTAATTGCGGTTCACATAGCCCCGGCGCATTCCTCGGCCTTCGTTCGTACTCCGGGCAGCGAGCACAGGCTTTGGCACATTAAGACCTATCGGCCTACGCCATTGGTTGGTCTTTGAACCCTACGGAATCCAGTAACAAGTCGAAAACCCAGTTTCTCTATGTTAAAATACAAAGTAATTGTTGTTTAGGGGTTTTTGTGTAATTCGGGCAATGCGGGCTGCCTCGAGCAGCGTGAAATCACTGTTCGTGACCTCTGGACTAATCGTCCAAGGTTCCGTGGCCCTCGCGAAGTAGAATTTGGATTTTGGTGCGTTTTCCGGAAAAATCGCTGGCGAAAAGCAGTTTTTGGTGTGGGTTTCTCTTTTTATTAATGTGAATGCCCCAAGTTTGTTGTTGAGCTTTGTTTGCTGGTTGCTCTCGCTATCTCAGGTGTTCGGAGACAGGGAGTGAGTGGCGAAGGGTTCCGGTGCCGAAAATGGCATATTCGAGTACCCAGAATGGCGTTAATTATCTTATAGTTATAAACTAAATTGTGTGTTTTCTGCCCGGGCACCTAAAGCAGTGCATTTTGGGTCAGCGGGTGACTTACGGTGTAAATCGGTACCTTCCGGAGCACTTCAGGGGTGTCAGAAGTATTCCGGTGGGTATTCCAAAAATTTTGGTGGTTTTTGAGATTGTGAGTTTTGTATTGTTCAGTCACTTAGGGTTAGGCCTTGACTCTGTGGATCTTTCGTAGGTCCAATTGATGATCTGGTACACCTTGGGTGTTAGGTGCTTCGTCTGTTACAAGTGGGTGCTTCGATCTGAAGTCAGTATTGTGGTGCTAGCTCGGTGACATTCTCTTCCCTCTCTTTTCCTTGTTTACACACTCATTACTTGTTGAGCACGACACCACTAGACTTCAGTTTCTATTTACTCTACTTCTCTTGCTATATGCTATCCTTATTTGGTAGTAGAGTGGTGCGTATTATTGTCATTACGTGACCTCTATCTGTGGGACTTGATTGGTCGGTATTAGTGGTATTTATGAGACATAGATGACATATTTGGACAGATGGTTACTGTTGACTTGATCTCGGCTATTTGTCATTTTGTTGGCTATTCAGTATATTGCATCGATCGTCACAGCTCATGTAGCATGTCACGTACACTAGCGGTTTGGCTACCGCAATGGTGTTCTTTTTCGAAAGAGTTGTCATATATCCCACTCGTAAGCCCTATGCAAGGTGCTTAGCTAGGGTTATATGCCGGTGAATGAGCAATTTGTGGCATCGCCTGAGGTCTTTAGACCAATATGGCAAGGTGATTGGGTATTTATACTTTATATATGGTTGATGCATTTATTATTATTTACAATAGCAATAGGTGCTTTACTATTGTTCATCCCTATTGTTCATCAGTTGCTATTGTACTTGTATACCTATCTCCTTCTGGTAATACTATTTTCTGTTTGCCAGTGAGTACACTTGCCCTTGTTGGCTAGCGGTACCCACTAGGAGACCTCTTGTTGGTTTCTCACCCCCCTTATGTCAGATGTCAGGTGATCTTGGCGGTAAGGATCGGGAAGGTGCGTGAGGTGCGGATAGCTGGTGAGCTTTAGAGGTCCCGTGCATTCGTCATTTGACTCTGGTTATTCTGATCTTTTCCTTTTGTGCTTATTCGTTAATAAGTAGAATGTGTCATGGTTCAGTTAGGTGATTGTTTGGTTCATGTGAATGGTTATTTTTTAGAATAAATGAACGGTGGATTTTTGTTTACTATTTGTGGTAGTGGTGATGTTATACTTGTGGTTTTATGAGAAAAATAGTTTTCTACCTCTCGTGGTAGTCGGATTTCAAAAGAATGAGTTTTCGTATGGAAAACGATTTTCAAAATAATTTTTTGGATTTATCTCTATACTATTTTAAAAAAAAATAAAATTTTCGGATGGAAAACACTTTTAAATGAGGAAACACTTTTAAATGATAGAGTTGTTTGGTGTATTGTGCATCTGCATCATCCTTCGCTTAAGGAGTGCTTAGAGCATGCATCATCTTAGGGATGGTTAGCTGATTGAACGTATGAGCATCTATATTGTATTTGCTGGATTTATGTGAGTGATGTTGTGTATTGTGGATATTATAATAGGTGATACGCCGTGCAAATAAAGGGGGGACTTTGTGTAAGATTTTGAAATTTTAAATTTGAAATTTGATTTCCCTCTCTCTCTCTGTATATATATATATGTGTATGTATATAAGTTTTTATATATGTGTGTTGGTTGTTGGAGACGAAGAGGATGGCTTTTGTCGCGAATCGACGACCGTTTCTTGCGATGCAAAATTACAAGTTCAATGTTTCGGCAGTGCTGATCGCGATGGCGCAATTCGTTCGCGAATCCGATGGTCGGATCGCCGGATATCGCGTGATCACTGTCGAAGGGTCGAAATTGCATTTTTTAGGTCTTCTCGCAAAAGAGGCCATATTTCATGTGCCGTTTCGTGAGAGATCGATCGTGGAGGGGTGTCGGCGCGTGTTTCGCAAGCTGCGGAGGGCTGAGCATGAATTTTCGAGATTTCAAGGGCATTTGTGCATTTTTTACACATGTGTATATAAGGTGAGGTTAGGGTTTGCATTTGCTAAACCCTAACCCTAGCCTCCTTGGGCTGCTGCGGAGCCCCCTGCCGACCCTCTCCTCGTGCGTCGTCCCTTGCACGCTGCTGCTGACTTGCCCGGCCAGCCGGTGCTGCCGCCGACCACCCTCTCCCCTCTCCTTCTTCCTTTTTTCCACTTCTTGATCCCCTTCTTCTTCCCTTCTCTGCCCGAGAGTCACCCTGGGAGTTCCGCACCCTAGGGTTTGCTCTCCGGCAGTGCCCCGACGTCCGGCGTGCTCCCCCGGTGACCGTCGCCGCCGCCGCCGTGAGCAACCTGCTGCTGTTTCGGGCAAGAGACCGGCCGCGGGTTCTTGAACCACGCCGCCGCCGCCTCTCGCCATCGCAGCCTCCTCCCTCCGGTCTCTGGAGGATCGCCGCCACCGCCGCCGCCTGCCTCCCCGGCCGCCGCCATCGCCACTTGTTGCTGCTCGGGTATGCCCTAGCCGAATCGGGAGCGAGCTTCTTCCCTGTGCTGCCGCCGCCGCTTTCCGTCGCCGGCCGAGGTGAGCACCCTGTCCCTCATCTCTCCCGCGTCCGAGCTAGGCCTGTGCGCGCGCCGCTTGGCCGCCGGCTGCCGGCCGGAGCTGCCTTGCTCCGGCCGAGCCCGGGTTTTGTGTTTTTGGAGCAGCGCGCACTGATCCGAGCTCTCTGTTGCCTCCCGATCTTCGGGGAGGGGAGCACGATGACCGCGACAACGCGCTGATCATCGTGCTCACCTCGGTTGTTGGCAGGGATGCCCCGCTTCGCTATCTCGACTTCGTCGAGCTCTATTATTTTATGTGGGTGCTTCGATCCAGAGTCGGTACAGTGGACTAGCGGTGATACCTTTCTTTCCCTTCCCTTGCATGATTGGATAGTAGTTCACTAGACCCTCGTAATTTTTTCTCTGCTTCTGTGTGCTTGCCATTAGTAGAGAGGTGTAGTTATTGCATGATTTATTGTGACCTGATTGGTCGGTGGTGATCACCTGTTGTTCCGAGCGATCCTTGATACTTTGGTTATCAGTTGCTATTCTCAGCTTGTTGCCGTCCTGTGGATTGAGCATTTTGCATCGATCGTCACAGCTCGTCTAGCACTTCATGTACACCAGCGGTCTGATCCATCGCAGGAGGGTGTTCTTTTCTGGAAAAGGGTCGTCCATCGACCCGTGAGCCTCTTGCCAGGTGCTTTTGCGGAGGTTATGTGCCGGTGGGTGAGCGTACTGTGACAGTGCCTGCGATCTGCGGATCTATAGGGCACGGTGGTGATTGGGTTTATTTGATATCTACAGTTGATGCATATGTACTTACCTGCAGTAGCTTAGTCAT
The DNA here is from genome assembly GCA_016920855.1 of Puya raimondii. NCBI lineage: Eukaryota > Viridiplantae > Streptophyta > Magnoliopsida > Poales > Bromeliaceae > Puya > Puya raimondii. The sequence goes on from JABWPP010000047.1 coordinate 6,485,129, forward strand.
TCATACCTGCTCATAATTATGCTTATTTTTGCTACTGCATTCGTATACCTATCTATCTGTTGCTCCTCCTTGCCGGTGTGTGCACCTCGCCTTCGTCGGCTTGCGGCACCCATTGGGAGGGGAGACATGTTTACATGTTCTCACCCCCCGCCATCGTTGTTTTTTTTAGGTGATCTTAGTGGTGGGAGTCGGGACGTGGTGAGGCGCGATAGCTAGCGTGCTTTAGAGGCCCCGACTAGTTTTCCGTCCGATTGGTTACTACCCTTATCTATCTCTTATTTAGTAGATATTTACACTATGGTTCAGTTACGTTGTTTTTATTGCTTGCTTGCCTGTTGGTTGGATATTATGTTTCCAGATGTCTATGGTTTTATTTATATCATGTGGACTTATGGTTTCCGGGTTGTGTGTATTCTATGGATTTCTACCCCTCGTGATAGCCGGTTTTCAAAATAGGGTTTCCTTATGGGAAACAGTTTTAAAAGGCTTTCAGATTGATTGGTTTTTTATTTTCAAAAGAGAGTTCCCGTGTGGGGAACAGTTTTCAAAATGGCCTTCGAAATGATTGAAGTTCGTGTTTCAAAAACAAAGCTTTCGGGTGGGAAGCACTTTTAATAGGATGTTTGTTGTACTGTGCATTGCATCATCCTTCGCCTAAGGAGTGCTTAGAAGCATGCAGGTTGATTAAGGATGGCTAGTTGTATGAGATTGATTACCGTGGTTGTTTGTGTGGTTGATGAATGAATGGTGATTATGATCCTGTTGTTTGTCATTGGTACGCCGTGCAAATACAGGTGAGACTCTGTCCAAGTAGACAGAGGAGCCTGTGTTTGTGGCGGGTCTGTACGTCGCACGGGCTAGGCTTTCAAAAAAAAATTGACCCATTTTTCGCAACTCAAACCAGCCCGGGGCGTGATAGATTAAGATGGTATTAGAGAATAAAGGTTACAAACACACATTCACTCGTCAACTTGTAACTGAACCATTGGTTAGGCTGACCCATAGGAAGTCCTAAGGTGTATAGGTGCACGAGTACGGAGATTTTCGACTTGTGTTTCGTGGGGATTACCGACCCCCCCCCCCCCCCCCCCCCCCCCCCCCCCCCCCCCCCCCCCCTTTTCTTTTATAGTGTTTCTTTGTTGTTCAGATGGCTCGTGGTATACCTCCTCGTTCTGGTCGTGGCGATGGGTGTGCACCTACGGAGCGGTCTGCCGGTGTTCAGACCCGGGCTACTCCGGCTGGTTCGAGCGAGGACGTGGCAGGAGCCGGGCAGCCAGGTGCCGATCGTACCCTGCAGCTTGAAGCTGAGATGGCCGAGGTGAGAGGTCAGCTGACGGCCCTCTCCGGCTTGTTCCAGCAGTTCTTGCAGCAGCAGGCTACGATAGCTGCCGCTCCAGTCCCTCCTCCTCCGCCGAGTGCCCCGGCTATCGCGGACCCCCCTGTGGCACCTACGCCGATCGCAGTCACGACCGCGACGACGACTACATCAACGGTTCCGAGTGAGGACGCCGACTTAGTGACTGGGGACGGTAGCCACATCCGGGTGCGACTGGCGGAGTTCTGGAGGTTCGATCCGCCTAAGTTCGTGGGCAAGAAGGATGGAGGACGGACGGTCGAGCGTTGGGTCACTCAGATGGAGAAGCTCTTCCGCGACCTTCGCATCGACGAGCAGGACAAGGTCCCCTTGGCCGCCCACTATTTGGAGGACGAGGCCTACAACTGGTGGTTACGTCTCTTGAGGACCTAGTACGTAGCGGCCTATCTATCGTGGAACGAGTTCCGGGAGCTTCTCTTCAGCCACTACTTCCGGGAGAGCACGAAGCAGAGCTTGGAGCGCGAGCTGGAGCGCCTCAAGCAGGGGAACTGCACAGTGGAGGAGTACGAGCGGGACTTCTCCCGCATTATCAGCCTGATCTCTTTCACCGCGCGGGACGAGTACCATAAGGCGCGACTTTTCGCCAGGGGACTGAGGCAAAGCATCCGGATCCTGATCGCCTCTCATGGGGCGATGACTTTTGATGAGTACTTTGAGCGCGCCCAGATGGTCCAGTACGAGACAGAGGAGACGCGCGCCGACCGAGATCTGTACGAGAGGAACGCAGACCGAAAGCGTTCCCACCCTAGTTCCAGTGGTGGCTCCTTCTTCAAGAAGAGGCCGCCGAAGCACCAGCGTAGCCAGTCAGCCAGGAGCGCTCCATCTAGGAGCCAGTGGCAGGAGAACCCGACCTGCGTCATCTGTGGGCAGGGTCATCCGCCGTACGCCTGCCCCCAGTGTCGTAACCACTGCTTCCGATGCGGCCAGAAAGGACATCTGTGACACTAGTGCACCATGGGACCAGCGCAGAGTTCAGCCTCCTCTCCAGCCACTTCGAGACAGAACCGCAGGAACCCGCCACCAGCAGCTGTAGCTTCGTCTGGGCGTCTCTCTACTTCGCGCCAGCAGGAGGGGACACCCCAGGCATCCTGTGGGCGTGTCTACAACATGTCCCACCCTGAGGGAGACACAGGCGGAGACATCGTTGCAGGTATTACCTCCCTCTTCGGCTCTCGTGCTAGGACTTTGTTTGATACTGGAGTGTCGTACTCTTTTATTTCTCGTTCTTTTGCACGCGAGCACGACTTTGAGTCGAGTCTACTTCCCGTGCCTCTTCGGATCCAGACCCCCGGAAAGGACCTTGGTGCTGAGAAGTGTATCAGGTCTTGTCCGATGCTGCTTGGCGACCAGGTGTTCTCGGCGAACCTGGTCTTGTTGCCGCTGAAGGAGTTTGATGTGGTGCTTGGGATGGACTGGCTCACCAAACATCACGCCACCATCGACTGTGAGCAGAGGACGGTGACTTTCGCAGAGCCTGGCGAGAAGGAATTCATCTACCGTGCGTGTAAGAGTTCTTTCTTCGCCTTGACTATCTCGTCTGCTAGAGCTAGGAGTTTGATGATCGGTGGATGCACGGCTTACCTGGCTTCCGTAGATGTCATTCATCGAGCGGTACCGGTTCTGGAGGAGATTCCGGTGGTTCGGGATTTTTCTGATGTCTTTCCTGCAGAGCTACCCGGGATGCCTCCGGACCGTGAGATTGACTTTTTCATCGACTTGGCTCCGGGCACCACTCCCATTTCGAAGGCCCCCTATCGTATGGCGTTCGCCGAACTGAAGGAACTGAAGGCTCAGCTCGAGGATCTTCTAGATAAGGGTTTCATCCGACCGAGTGTTTCACCTTGGGGAGCGCCAGTCCTCTTTGTCAAGAAGAAGGACGGTAGTATGCACTTGTGCATCGACTACCGGGAGCTCAACAAAGTGACAGTGAAGAACAAGTATTCTCTACCTCGGATCGACGACCTCTTCGACCAGCTTCAGGGAGCTTCGGTATTCTCGAAGATAGATCTGCAGTCGGGTTACCATCAGCTCAAGATCAGGGCCGAGGACGTTGCGAAGACAGCCTTCCGGACTCGTTATGGTCATTATGAGTTCACGGTGATGCCGTTCGGACTCACCAACGCCCCGGCAGCATTCATGGATATAATGAACAGGGTCTTCCGGCAGTTCTTAGATCAGTTTGTCGTGGTCTTCATTGACGACATACTGATCTACTCGAGGAGCGACGTGGAGCACGAGGATCATCTTCGACGGGTTCTTCTGACGCTTCGAGAGCATAAGCTTTACGCTAAGCTCAAGAAGTGTGAGTTCTGGCTTCGGGAGTATCCTTTTTGGGTCACATCGTGACGCAGTCTGGTATCGCGTTGGACTCAAAGAAGTTGGACACAGTGGTTGATTGGCCCAGACCGACTACTGTGACGGAGATCAGGAGCTTCCTCGGCTTGGCGGGTTATTATCGGCGATTTGTCGAGGGTTTCTCTAAGATCGCCGCCCCTTTAAACAAGCTAACGAGGAAGGGTGAGAAGTTTCTGTGGACCCCCGAGTGTCAGAAGAGGTATGAGGAGCTGAAGGACAGACTGACCCGTGCCCCTATCCTGGCATTGCCGCAGCCTGGTGAGATTGTATTTACTCAATTTATTTTCTTTATATTCTACGGCGTTCGTTTATTCTTTCTTTATATGTCAACTTCTTTACTTCATTTCTGACATATATTACTATCTTGCATAGTAGTGGTCTAATACTTGACATGTAGAGTAGGCTTCTATACTTCATGACTATCAGGAAACCTTTTGGGTCTAGTTGACATGGCACTGTTCACTTCATTGTCACTCGACCTTTTTAGTCTTCGGTTTCAGGATCTATATGCCACGGCATTCGGCTTTACGCCACAATTATTGACTTTTCGCTAGGGCTATTGATCATATCAGATGATTTTACCATTGCGCTTGGTGATATTTATAGACACCATGTCTAGTTTGGCCACCGACGAGGGGTGTACTTATCCGGATAGGTCGTTGATTGTGACGCATGGATCAAGTCAGTATATTATGGTGGCAGGCAGTGCCTAAGGTCGACGGACCAATATGGCATATTACGGATTGGGTTCAGGCTTCGATTTCGTCTTTGAGGCATATTAGTTTGATGGTTTTCCTTTACACTGGTGGCATTCTATTACGTATTCTATTAATATATATATATTTAGCTACAGTAGGGTTTTTTTCCAGCTGATCACATATGGCAGGTTATGGATTGGGTACATGTTTGGACTAGTCGTCCTTTGAGACATATAGTTGGATAGATATCTATTTACAATAGCAGCATTCTAGTTCAATTTCTCTTCATGCACATTTATATCTTGCTTCTATAGGCATCTATATCTTTTGATTACCTTCTTTTCTGGCTATTACGGCTTGCCTTCGTAGCTCTGTCGTACTCACTGGAAAATCTCAAGTTGGTTTCTCATCCCACGATTTTCACAGGTGGGACCTGTGGAGAGGTAGATCAGATTACGGCGTGAGGTCACAACATTGCTAGCTTGCTTTAGCGGTCGCGTACATTGCAACTAATTCTAATTCGGTTATTCTACGTCTTACCTTTATTATTGTTATTAGTGTAGACTCTATGGTGGTTTAGTTAGTTGTGATGCTTATGGTTATTTGGATGATTTTGGTTATATAAGGTATTCGATTTCTGTTGAAAATTGATGGCATCGGTTTTATGGTTTTATGGTAAGTAAAAAATGATTTTCTATCCCTCGTGGTAGCTGATTTAAAAAATGTTATGTTTTCATATTGGAAATGATTTTCAAAACGATTTTTAGTTTTATTGTGATGCTAGGTTTTTATTTGAGCGGTAAACACTTTCAAATGATAGATAGTTTTTATTGATTTGTTGTATTGTGGATTCGCATCATCATAGCTTAATGAGCGCTTAGTTGAATGTACAGGGCATGCATCATATTCGCTAAGGACTGATTAGCTGTATAAGCATCCTGCATTATGTTTGCGATATTTGCTAACTATTGTTAGTGTGAATTATAAGTTGTATGGCGTTGTAACAGACTGGCACGCCATGCAAATATAGGGAAGGCGTTGTAACAGACTGGCACGCCATGCAAATATAGGGAAGACTTTGTACGTATAGATAGAGGAGTCTCTATATTTGTGGCTGATCTATACGTCCTGTGGGCAAGGCATGTTGCAAAAAAAAAAAAAAAAAGGTATTTTTCCACAAACTCTGAATCTATAAGAATAGATTGAAAACATTCCCTTTTTTGCACATCGTGAACGAGAAAGAATCACAAGAATGAATCGTCATATATAATCCGGCTTTGAAAATCGAAAATTATGACAGAAGATACGATTTTAATATTAAAATGGTATAACAAAACATTAATTATAATTATTACTAGAGAAAATAAAGCTGTATGTGATGTTGGTAACAGATGCGAAAGTCATTAAGTACAAGTTTCCAGCGCAAAAAATACAAATTAAAACAGCAGGCATAGACTATAATAACAGAACAACAAGATTACAGTACAATTTTAGAGGTCAAAAACTTGCTTGCCGGTGAACTTGACCTCGATGGGGCTGACGTTCTTGCCAATGGAGCGAAAGTTCTGCCCGACACCCTGGCGGCCCGGGTTGACCTTCTCCGGGTAGACGCCGTCCTTGGGGTGGAGGTACTGCACCTCGCCGTTCGGAAACACGCGATAGAACTGGTAGTTAATCTTGTACTTGGACCGCAGCCGTGTGCCCAGCGCCAGGCACTGCTCCTTGCGCGCCAGCTTCAGCAGGTTCGGTCCCTCCCGCATGATCGCCGCCCCGCCCGTCGGCATCTCAAACACCTGCTCCTTCGGGGACGTCCACGTGATCACATAGAATTCTTCGACCTGCGCCTTCCGCAGCAGGCCCCCCGTGCTGCCTCCGAAGATTGGGGAGGGAGTGTTCGGGTCCAGCTGCGGAGGGGTGAAGCCCGCGGGGGCCTCCGGTTCTGCTGTGACAGTCTTCTCATCGGTTGCGGAGATTTTATACGCGAGGCGGCGGGGCGCCGACGGTGCTTTCCACGGGAGGAGGGGACGGGAGGACGCGGCGGATTTCGCGGCGGAGAGGGTGGTGGTGGGAGGGGTGAAGAGTGAGGCTTGGGTGGTCGCCATGGCCATTGAGGAGAATGAAAGAGTGCTTTAGTTTGTGTTGTGATGGTTTGTAGGGAAAAGGAGGAGAGTGAAGGGAGGTTATGCTCTGCGGAGAGTGGTTGGGAAGGATATTAGGATATGTGGTGGGGTGGGGAATGGATAAGGTGATATGTTTTGGACCAATAGGAAGGGCTGATTTTGATTCGTTCTAGTAACCACACCACACAAGCTGGAGCTGTGGTTTTTAATTTTCAGATTTTGCAGTGGCATTTTCTATTTTGTTTCTTGACATTTATTAATTTTAAGATCTTTCTTCGTATAGCTTATTCTCAAAGAATGTGTTATTTATTACCATTAAGTTTATTTGGTTGCTATGACCGATTTGATTTGAAATATCTAAGTCCTAGGACTTGTTTGGTCTAGCTTGCTTGCGTCCTTAGAGAGTTCGCTTCTAATTTTTACCAAAATAAAAAAATAGTACATGCAACAATTTCTTCTTAATGAGCAAGTAATAATTTTTTGAATTTTGAAAAGATTACATATCAGTAGCTCTACAAAACATCTGATGGACTAGCTCATGGTTGTCACTCCAAGTGATTAAAAAAAAAAGGAAAAAAACACAAGAAAAAAAGAACTACTCTTTACAGGACTGATGATTTTCTCTGACTGTCGGTACGTTGTTAACTGCCTATCAGTTCACATATGAGGCTAATTGGTAGTTTTGATCTTCTTGACTTTCAATCTAAATATTTGTTTTCTTATTCTAACTTTGTTCACTTAATTAAACATTTTCAAATGGAGAGAGTCAACCACGTTTGCATATAATTTAGCATATTGTGCTTTATTTCGAAGAATCAAGTATGTAATATTTGGAATAATGAGCTGCTCTTTATTTATTTTTATTTTTTTTTAGAAAAATGTAGCATGTTACCCGCTTCATTCATTGGAATGATGAACTGAGCTACATGAGTGAGGCAGCATGGCCTCAATGAGAAGCGAGGAAGAAAAAAAAAACACACACGCGCGCGCGCGCGCGCACACACACACAACAGCTAAAGTCTATTGCCGGCTACTGACTGCTCCAGCGAAAGACTGCTCCCACAGATTTGACAGTTGCCTGATCTTATACACAACTAAGTTAGGGTTCGTCTGGACTTGCCGAAAGATTACCCCGTTCCTGGTTTCCCAAACGACCCACCAGACAAGTACTAATTCGGTCAACGCAATCCTCCTAGATTGCCCGCCCATCCTAGCCAGCCGTCTATCCCAGATCGACTTCACATTGTCTCCCAAATCTGTTGACTGTATACTTTCAAAGGTCATGACCATTAGAAATCTAGAAAATGCACACTATGTAAATAGATGATCAACAGTTTCCTCTGCTGTTCCACAAAGCACACAAACTGTGTTACCCGTCCAGCCTCTCCTAACGAGATTATCCGCGGTCGGAATTCTCCTTTTAAGAATGAGCCAGCAGAACACCTTCGCTTTGAGAGGGATTCGAAGATTCCAAATCTTGCAAGTTCGGGCATCCCTAGTTCCCCCGTCACTCAAAGCTTCATAGGTAGATTTCACCGTGAAACGTCCGTTCGGACTCCATCTCCATTGCACACTATCCGGTCTCTGTTCAGTTCTATATCCGGATATCCTAGCCCTGAAATCCGCCAATCTAGATCCCAACCCATGTCCACTATTAGACACGTCACGAATTAACTTGGTCCAGTCCCAGCTATCCCTCGTCCGGTAGTCACTGATTATGCAGTATTTACGATCCGATAAGCCATATATTTCGGGCCATGACAGATGCAGAGAGGTTTCCCCACACCATCGATCTAACCAAAAAATCAATCATATTCCCATCGCCCAAATTGTAGATAGCGCCCCATTTGAAGATATCGCTGGTTAAGCACTCCCTTCCACCAAAATGATTGAGGTCTAAAAGACCTACCTTCATACAAGGGTCTCCTTCGAAGATAGTATAAGGCGTGAATAATCCTGTTCCACTGAAGTTGAGGTTTCGTATGGAATTTCCACCACCATTTGGTTAGAAGAGCTCGGTTCATAGTATTTAAGTCCAGGATTCCAAGACCTCCCTCCTTCTTACTCCTACAGATGTTCTTCCATGTGATTAGACATCCCTTACGTGCTTTATTGCTTCCTCCAGACCAAAAGAAATCCCTACGTAGGGACTCGATAAGGTTGATCACCCATTTAGGTGCCTTGAACATGGACAACATATAAACAGGTAGGTTGGCTAGCACGGAATTCACTAGTATGAGTCTACCCCCCCTGGATAGCAGTTTCGCTTGCCATCCATCAATTCTATTCTGAATCTTTCGAATGATCCCCCTCTAGTCCTCCATAGATGGGGGCCTAGTGCTTAAAGGCAAACCCAGATATTTAGTGGGCAAGCTGCCAACCTTACAATCCAGTATTTTCGCTAACCTATTTGCCTTCCCCCTCAACCATTCCCGTGTAATAGAGTTCTGATTTGGCCCTGTTGATCTTCATCCCGGATGCCCATTCAAAAAGTTGCCATAAAAATTTTAAGTTTTTCATATATCTTTTCTTAGTCTCGCAGAAAAAGAAGGTATCATCCGCGAATTGGACCAGCGAAGCCCTAGATCCGCTAGATAGGCCAATGCCTTTAATGAGGTGATTAGAAATCGCCGTTTTCGTCATCCGAGCCAAGCACTCCGCCACCAATAAGATAAGGAAAGGAGATAGCGGGCCCCCCTGCCTTACTCCCCTCTCTGCCTTACTCCCCTCTTCGTTTTAATCCAGTTAGTGGGCTCACCGTTTACTAATACAGCTATCTTGGCATGACAAACACATAGTTTGATCCAACCGCACCACTTTTCATCGAAGCCCCACCATTTTAAAATAGTAAATAGAAAAGGCCATGGTAGATAAAGATTTGGGGCATGTTTGGCTAGTATATAAAATCAGAATAATAGTTCTATTCAGAGGCTTTTGGCAAAAAGACGGTTGGTCCAACAAAATTATTGGAGCCCCCTGCGCCACCCCCACACCCCTTAAAATAGTTTTACCTCTCTAAATAATTAATTAATATTTTTTTAGATTATAATTAAATTTTATATTTTTAATAACCATTTTTTAATTTTATTTTTTTAATTGAAAGCAAATAAGTCAAATATAATTTTTTGAAAAATTTAATCATTTTTATCCTCTAAAAAAAACCTATACCGGAATTGAACTCTTTACACCCGCACTGTCTGTCACGCCCTGGGCCCACAGCGGGAGCCCCCGGGTGCGTGCACAGACGCACTACAGGCACGAGGACATACCTCGCACCTACGTAGCATCCACAAACAACCTGTACAAGCACAACAAGTCACAGGAGTCTACAACTATACAAGAATCAAAGTCTAGGAGTAGATAAACAGGTATAGCCAACATGTACATATAATATCCATACAACTCCAAAATAAAATCATAACTACAACTCATACTGGCATCGCCAGTTATATACATGTACAAGCTGCTATACAAAATAAAACTGATAGTTGGTGGTCCTCCTTTAATAGTCATAGCGTTGGGTAGAAGACGCTATCTATTACGCAATCTCTTACCTCGATCAGTAGCTGTAGCTGAGGGCTCTGAAATAGAAAAACAACAAAGAGAATGCGTGAGAACTACTGAACAGTAGTCCCCAGTAGGTACAGTCGTCAACTACGACGAGCTATCCATTAGGCCTACTAGAGGCAATAACAGTAAATAAACTGAGTGAATGGCAGAGCATAATACTAAGTTAAAAAGAAAAATACTATCATACCTCTGTTTTAACAAATGGAAACAGTGGATCTGACGTCATGCATCAACTATCATATCAAATGAATAAATGCAGTATAATCCAATCATATTGACTGACTCATAAGTTTGATCAAGCCTACACCCGCCTCACGCCCAGATACCATTCTCACTGGTGGGCTGCCAGCGTGCAGGCCGCCTAGTATCTCTATGTCAACCGCTAGCCTCCGAAAGGGCACTAAAGAGGTGTGACCCCACCATATCTTTGTCAAACTCACTGTACCTCATGCAAGCTATAGTCAATGTGATGATAAAAAAGATCACTATATTATCCGGATGCCCTCGACACGATCAAATGCATCCCACTTTGCAATACCTCTGCACTGTCCCGCGACATTTTCACAATTTAGCATACAACAATATACTTCCAGTATATAAATAAAACATGATCTCAAACAGTAGAACATCAATCATCTACAAATACTTCTAAAAACACTTACATGCTGATAAAGGTACCCATATAAGAAAATCACGCATAAACAAAACCCTCATACTGCTACTACCACAAGCATAATGTCAGATAAATCAAAAAATAAAGCATGTGGAAAGACATAACGGATAGTTCGCCGAGTTTGGTGACATGAAACCCACCTAGAAAACACTCCGAGGGTGGTAGAAAAGACACATATGACCACCACCTCTTCCTCACAGTACTAAAAATCCAATAGGAAGAATCTCCAAAACTCGGCTCCTAAAAATTACATGTAAAATTCATACTACTCAAAACCTACTAAAATCTCCGAGAAATCCAAATCAATCCAAATATACATATCAACTACCTACCTCGACCACCAGTTATAAAGCGCAGCTTGAATCCTCCTCCTTTTCCTCACTCCACTGGAATGCTCCTCAACTTTGAGTGCCTCCAAGGTGCACAGCACACCAATGATAAGGAAGATGATCACTCTTGGTTCTTCCTCTTAGCGAAAGTCCCAGGCAATGCCAAAAGGACAAGAAAGGAGGAAAGAGAAGAGAAGGAAAAAAGTACTCAGGTGGCTTAGGTTGTGAAAAGTAACTAGACAAAACATCCCTCTTCTATTTATAGAGTGAAAAGAAAAATTTCAGAAACGTCCTCAAAATCTCAAATAAAAGCTCCGCAGCCTAAAAGCTATTTATCGGGCGCCTTGAACCAACATTCGGGAGTCCAAATCTGCATAACATTGTTCATTCGGGCGCCCCTAAATGCAATAGTGTGCCCGAAGCTATCTAACTATGCCCGGTCGAATTCGGGCGCCCGAAACCTGTGCTTGAATCGCTAGTGTGTCACCCTGAGTTACGTGCGTACCGCCACAGTCACATCAACCTCACCCACTCTTCGGGCTGCTACAGTGACAATCGGGCCCCCGCAACCAGCTACAGTGCAACCGGATCTTCCTACGACACATCCGAGCTCCCACAACTAGAGTCCGAAACTCCAACTCCTCAACTCGCTACTTTCGGGTGCCCGAAACGAGATCCAGGCATCCGAAAAAGGCACCACCACAAAAAAAAATTAAAATAAATTTGCCTATTAAAGAGTTTTTTGTTGAAAGTATCTGTTTGGATACACTAGAAAGAGATTCTATAAATTTATTATAAAAGAAGAAAGAAGCAGCAGCAACAAAAATATAAGAAGAATAAAAGAAGAATAAAAGCAAAACCATACGAAGAATAAATGCAAAACCATACAAAAAATAAATTATGTTTATACCGATAGTAAAAGCACAAGAAGGATAAAAGAATAGAAGCAGCATGTCACGGACTAAGTGTTTTTGCTCGCAAAGCTATGCGGCGCCCGCCTTCCTCCTCGAAGATGGGCAAGCCTAGCTCACTGTTGCTAGCCTGGACCTCCGCGTCCTACGACTAAGTATGCAAAAAGGAGAAAAGAGAGAAAAGCAGAGGTTCCCAAAAAACTAAGTACTCCACTACTTAGAAAAATAGGATTACAATATACAACTCCTCTTTTATTTGGCCTTAGCCATTCCATAATTTATAGACCTAAGATACAATGAATCTAGCCCACACTAACTCACCCGCTAAGCCTACATTAACTAATCCACTAACACATAGTAATGAGCTCTCATAAATGCAAGGCGAACTCAAGGGTTGCCCATGACCCTTGGATTTTTCCTGGCGGTTTTGGAGCCTTTATGTCTAGTAGTTACATGACCTTTAGGGACTCGGGCCGCACGACAATTTTGCTAAGTCCCTGACAAGTAGCAGCAGTAGTAAAGTAAATAGAAGAAAATGGTGAAACCATAAACAATAGCAAAAGAAGAAGAATGAGTATGCTAATAAAGCAAAAGGTGTGCCGATTTGTGTCGTATTTGACCGTCCATCTTTTGATATACGTTGTTCTTTTTGGCTTGGTATTTTATTGTTTATTCAGTGTATCTACTCTATTGCTACTTGTTGTCATCATCGCAAAAAATTGAATGAAACATAGGTTCATAAATTTTTATGAATGATATAAATTAAAAATATAAAATGGTTAAAAAAAGAATAATTGCATACGGCTCTCTGCAAATGTATCAAATAGCAAACAAGTCCTTACAAAACTTAAGTGATCATATTTGTCCCTCCAAAAATCCTCGTGTTTGCAAATATATCCTTCTGTTATAAATTTATGGGCAACCATGAGTCAAAAAGGTTAACCCCGGTTAGGTAAAGAGTAAAATAACTTTTTTAGCCCTTATATATATAATTTATATTATAATGTTGAGTCCCATCATCTTCCTCTCCCGCTCCTCTTTGCCTATTGCGGCAGCGAGGCCTACAGTAGCGACAGCGTCATAGGTGAGGCCCTCAGCTGTGACAAAGACGAGGTACGCCGCGCGGTCGACAACCAAGCGAGAGGAGAAAGAAAAAGAAAATTAATTTTTTGAAGGGACAAATTTGTAAGAGCAAAATACATATTTCACACACCCACCGTTAAAAAACTAATGGTGGATCAAACGGTCGATACAAATATGAACGTATCAAAACTTGTAGAGGGATATATATGCAAATCATAGAATTTCATAGGGATAAATCTAATCACCTTTGCTTTGTAGGAATTTATCTGTTATTCGACACCTTTGCACGGAGCCATATGAAATTAACCCTAAAAAAATATAATTATAATTTGCATACTAAATAGTAATAAAAAAGAATATGAATGACTATATTTTCTTATAAAGATATAACTAGAGATAAAATGATTTGAAACCAAGCTCACCAAAAAGGTGTATCAAGTAAACGATAGAATCAAAACTTGTCCAAAGAAAAGGCTCAGTTTACACGACATCACATAACGAAAATGGTATCATAACCAAGTAGAAGAAGAATACAAGAAGCAAGTGAAGGAAAGGCAAGTATAAGCAGAAGAATAGTAGAAGGAACTGATGACACAAAGGAAGAAGAAACAGCAACTGTAGTAGTAGCAAGTAGTGCAAGTTTCAAAAGTATAAGACAAACTTATATGTTACTATATTTCATAAACAAATAGCAACAGTAAAAATAGAAGAAGAATAGAAGAACGAATTGAAGAAAAAGAAGAAGATAAAACCGCAGTAACAATAGTAGAAGTAGTAAAATCAATAGGAGAAAAACACATCAATCTAATAAATACGATCCACACCGTATAAAAGTCTATATATAAAAAATTATTGGGTTTAAGTTTATAAAGTTGTAGGAATTTGATTATAAGATGTTTTTAGGGTTTAGGGTTTAGGTCTTAGGGCACGAAACTATTCCTAATCTTTTTCACATAGGCCTTTATAAGCTCCTACAAAAATTTATATCACACATATACCGATTTAAATTATTTTTATTTAAATATTCATCTTTGAACTATCTGAGGGTAGCTATAACATTGAGCAAAATGAAACCAAAAAAACCATCAGAGTAATTCTGTAATACATTTTTTAAAGTTGGATCTTATCATATGATTTACATTATATCATGCTAATTAAATCGTTATCAAATCCGAATTATAGATTCAAATTCTAAAAGACTTAGATAAGTAGTTATACATATAATTAGATATTTAGAGGAATGTTTGGTTAGTGAACTACAAACCTAGCGCTAGATTTTCGCAAGCAAAGGGGCACATTATGTTCTCCCAATGAACTATGCAGGAAAGCTAGTTTTACTCACTTTGTACACTACTACAACTTTGCAGTATTATTCAACATTAAAACAAAAGGATTGTAGAACTCAACGAAAGTATTCGTTCGTATCTTTTGCGATAGCGACTCACGCTAGAACGCGATAAGTCGCAGATCGTAGAGGTCGATTCACATGTCATCGGATCATTCACGAAGGTCTTCTAACTCTCCAAAGTAGATCAAGCTATGAACAAGCTAAATCTATAATCCATCGTTCAAGACCCTCTAGAAGCAATAGGTTAATGAAGGATGTGATTTCTCTCTCTCACAAGATGGCTTACAAATTTCTCATGAATTTATGAGTTTTTTCTATTTTTTCTTGTACATTCTTTTATGAGAGAATCGCCGGTGTATTTATGAGGGATTCTAGCACCATAATAGGTTGGTAAAACATTAGGCCGAATCGGTTTATGATTGCTATCCTAATATAGTTAGAATATATATCTAATTAGCTTTTCAAATTGAAAGCTAGATTAAATCTAGTCCAATTAGACAACATAATAACTGTTAGATCGAGCCCGATCATGGACTTAGCTGATTCAGTTTGACTGATGCTAATATAGATAATTGAAATTGAAGAGAAAAGAAACTTCGTCATCTATCTCGTTTGGGTTTCATGACTACCAAAAGTTCACTCACTCATCATTCTCCTCCTGCAGATAATTATAAATCCAAAATAAAAAAATAAGACCAAATTAATGCTAACTTCTGAAATAGTAAATAGGTATTAAGAGAGAGAAATAAAGAGAGAATTTGAACTCAAAATTATTTTTCTGAATTTTAGTTGTTTTACAAAATGAAAATCCACAAACTATGAAATATCATTCCTTCCTAAAAGTTATCAAAACATAATTTACAAAGTGAGCAATGTAAAATCACTATGAAAACTTTATTTCATGTTATATATATATATATATATATATATATATATATATAACTAGGCTACTATACTATTAATAGCACCAAGTCATTGGTGCTATTAGATTTTTGGCCCTTGGATTAAGGGATGTGCGGTTAGGATGATGTGGGCCCCCTAGGGTTGAGTGGGTGGTTGGCTGAATAGTATGATCTAACAGGTGAAAATAGTCAAAGGGGTAGATCTAATGGTTGAAAACTTAGTAGCACCAAGTGCTTGGTGCTATTGATAGCATAGTAGCCGGACTCTATATATATTTGAACTTTCAAATTCTGCTACTTGACTATTATGATTGCCTATAATTCACAATTTACTTCCAACTCTTGAATAATTAGATCAAATGCTCAGTAGAATTAATCAACAACCCAAAAGTAGCAAAATGAAAGATAAAAAAAACAATCCTCCAGTACACAATAGTCCAAGCAAAATTGTAATAAATTTACTACGAAGAGGAAAAACCATATGTTAAAGAACTAGGATATAAAATATACAAATCCAATAGAAACAAAGTTAACGATTTATAAGGCATTATAATTAGTTATATTAACCCAAATGCGCCTCAATAGGCCTGTAGGAGTATGATAGGAAAGTTCCAGGTGTCCGCGAGATACAAAACAAAAAACTATAGAGATGGATGGATGATAGTCTACACTAAGGGGCCGTTTGGTTAGATGTAATTACAAATGCAGTGTAGTTGAAGATACATGCAGTTGGAAATGCAGCAGTTACAACTACATGTATCATGTTTGGTTGAATGTAGTAAAAAGTGTTGTAACTATAAATAATTTATTTGGTTGCATACAGTTGAGAAATAATTTTTAAAATTTTATCATTTTTTATATATGATGGTGAGATTACCTCCAATGTAGAAAACAAGATATTTTATTTAAAAAATAATTAAGGAGGTAAGCTTACCTTTTGCTTAAAGTTACTCTCTCCAACTGCTGCAGTTGGGCCTCCTTCTACAGTTCCTACTGCAGCAGTTGGAGTTAAATGCATCAAACCAAACATTGGATTTACAATTCCATGCAGTTCAACTGCAATACAGTTGCAACTACATGCAACCAAACGGCCCCTAAAATAAGTCTAAGAAGCTAGTATGTGGACGAAAATTTCTACCCAAAAAAGTACCCAAACCAAATAGTAACAAAGAATATGTTCTCAGACTAGGTCAAGCCAAAGCACGCCCAGTCACACCCCGAGACCTATCTCACAGGATCGCTCAAGTGCGTGCAATAGACCCGCCGAATGGACAAAGTCTTTTCTGCCCACATGAAGCGGTGGCATACCACAACCAGTACAATTCATGCAAGGTTATGTACCAACAAGCATCAAGTGGGATTAGCTACTACTTCAAACGTTTACAAATTAACTTCAAACTCTGTCATGCATAACTCTTTTCTAAAATAAATTATATTTGTCAACTCCCAAAATAATACCAATATATGTTTATCATTCTTACAAAATGGTACCCCCTGTGAGGGTTATCCATTCTAGAACTACTTTAGGCTTAGCACGCTTGATCCTCTTAACTTCTTCGCCCTAATCACGCCTAAATGCTATAGCTGGGTTAAGAGGTTTAGTCTTATTATATCCTATATATAGGAATATTCCAAATCCTGGAGGAGTTTCATCTCCCATTTAAACTCTAACATTCTCTTAGGCTCTAGTACACTCACAAGCACCAGGCGATGTGAGACTTGTCTTATTAGTTTTGTCATTCAGATCCTATCATAACTTGTCATTCTCAGACCGTAACTTAACCCATCATTTAGACCCTGACTTAGCCGAGAATCAGATCTCACATTTGGGCTGATAATTGGCTCTGATACTAACTGTGAAAGCCCTCTTTCCAGAGGGTCACTTATCCTAAAACTACTCTAGCACTAGCACGTTTAACCCTTTTAACCTCTTTGGTCTTACCACCGCCCAAAATACTATAGTCGGATTAAAAAGTTTAGCTTTATTATATCCTATATATAGTACTATTTCAAATCCTGAGGGTGTCATACTCTAACTGACTTAGGGACAACCTTCCTAACTTGCGACACCTTTTGCCACAGTCACATGCCTCATCGACAGTAGATGGCTCTGTAAATACAACAACATTAATAAATTTAAGAAGTGCCAACTAAAAAAAATAAAGCTAAGGAAGCAAATGACCAATAGTTGAGGTTAGGGGTGGAAACGAGCCGAGCTCGAGCGAGCTTACCTCAGCTCAAGCTTGGCTTGAAATTAATTTCGAGCCTAAATTTAGGCTCAAGCTCGGCTTGAAATTAATTCGAGCCGAGCTCGAGCGAGCCTAACTTCGAGTCGAACGAGCTCGAGTCCTACACGATTTTGAAATTCTTAACATCATGCAATCTATAGTTTAATTTTTATAAAATATTATCTAAAATTTGATACAAAAAATATCTAATAGTTCAACATACAAAATGAATACATGAAATGCGGTATTATAATATTAAAAAAAAAGGGGAAGCGACTCTGCGACCAAGTGAAAGAGAGAGAGAGAGAGAGCAATTAGAGTAGAATTTTATTTGTTTGGTTTTGTAGGCCGGCAAATGTACCCAATAACCTAAACTCTATACACATATAATTAAAATATATAATATATATTATTATATATAATTAATATAGAGTCCGGCTACTATGCTATCGATAGTACCTAGCGCTTTGTGTTATCGAATTTTTCGCCGTTAGATTTATCCTTTTGATCATTTTCATCTGTTAAATCATACTATTCAACCAACCACCTACTCAACCCTAGAGAATTACTATCATCCTAACGGCACATCTCTTCATCCAAGGGTCAAAAATCTAATAGCACAAAGTGCTTGGTACTAATATCTAATAGGCTAATTAGGCTACTAATTAATAGTATAGTAGCCTAATTAGCCTATTAGATAATAGTACCAAGCACTTGGTGCTATTAGATTTTCGGCCCTTGGATGAAGAGATGCGTCGTTAGGATGATAATGGTCCCCGGTTATGACGATAGTAATTTTTTAGGGTTGAGTGAGTGATTGGTTGAATAGTATGATCTAACGGGTGGAAATGACCAAAAGGATAGATCTAACAGAAAAAAACTCGATAACACCAAACGTTTGATACTATCAATAATATAGTAGCCGGACTATATATATATTCGAGCTTTTTGAGCCTAATTCGAGCGAGCCCAGCAATGCTCAAGCTCGGCTTGAAATAAATTTCGAGCTTTTTTTTCTGTTCAAGCTCGGCTCATTTAATTTCGAGTCGAGCTCGAGCGAGCCGAATATCGAGCCGAACGCGAGTCGAACACGAGCCGGCTCGCTCATTTGCCAGCCCTAGTTGAGGTGGCCTTCATATATTTTTATCCTTACTAATAAAACTCTAAGGCCATGTTTGGTTGGCGGGATAAGCGGGAATAACTTTAGTTATCCCCGCTATTCCGCCAAACGAAACGAATTTTGGCCGGGATATTTTATCCCGGTCAAACTTCGTTATTCTCGATTATTCCGGAATAGCTGGGATAAACTATTCCATCGTTTTGACGGAATAGCGCTATTCCAAGCTTAATTCTAAATTTAATTAAGATTATAAATTTAGTTAAACATAAATTATATAAACATAATATATTTAATTAATAATAAAATAATAAAATATCCAAGCTAGATTTATAATAAAATATTATTTAATTAATAATTTATATATTAATTTATTTACTGATTAACTAGATAATTAATTAACTATTTAATTTATTACTTTAATAAATATTTAATTAATTTTTTGAGTAATTAATTAATTATTTTAATTAATTTACTAATTAAATAATTAATTATATTGTTTAATTAATTAATATTTTGAGTAATTTAATTATTTTCTTAATTAATCATATGACTATTATTAACTAATTTATTTATTTATTTATTAATTTATTAAATTATTTGTAATTAATTAAATTATTAATTACCAATTTATTTATTTATTAATATTAAGGGTTTTTAGCAATATTCATAATTAATTAGTAGATTAAATAAGTTAAATTATTACTTAATTAATATTTCGTCTTAATTAATTAGATAAAATATTATTGTTTAAAATTATAATTATTCTTATCCTCTCAATTCCAATCAAACCATCCAAACACTATTTTTCTTATTCCCGAGAAAAATCTACTTTTCATCCAAACGCAAAATTGATTTAATTCCCGCTTATACCTCAATTTATACCTATCCCTGGAATAGTCACTTTTTGCTTATCCCCGAACCAAACGATACCTAATAGTTGGAGAAATACTTACATTGATTGCAAAGTTTGGTAATAATTTTACCATTTTAAAATTATTATTAGATTTTCGCAACTGTTCGCAACCCACGTTTATGCAAAATTAACATGAATAGTTTTCGTAAACCACCGTATAATTTCTTCACAATTATTTTTATTTTTTGTTTTTTGTTTTTTATTTTTTTTGCTACCGAATATTTGGGGGTTCCAAAAAGCATCCCGAATGCGAAGCTGTAAAATCTGATTCGAAGCCCGCCGATCGCTTCCTGCCGGCAATTACCCCTCCCCCTTATAAACTTATTTAGATATTTTCCCCATCCCCCATCCCCCATCCCCCATCCCTTTTCTTATAGGATTTTTGGGGGCGTCGAATCGAAACGAACGCGATGGATCTGCTGAAGCGCGAGCTCCAGCGGAAGCGGCAGAGCCTGGAGGCGGACTTCGGCGGGAAGAAGCTCCTCCGCCGCTCCGAGATCGAGCAGAAGAAGCTCCAGAAGCTCCGCGACGACGAGCACCGCCACCTCCTCTCCAAATCCCTCCGCTCCCATCCCTCCTCCTCCTCCTCCTCCTCTCCCTCCCTCAACCCCTCCTCCTCCTCCTCCTCTTCCTCCGCGAACCCTAACCCTAACCCTAACGACCCCACCTCCTCTCTGCCCCCCGCCCTCTCCTCCTCCAAGAAGCCCTCCGAAACCCTAACCGACGAGCAGCGCATCGACGACCTCGTCCTCTCCCGCCACGAGGTCATCCGCCGCCTCCGACTGCTGAAGCAGCCCATCACCCTCTTCGGCGAGGACGACGCCGCCCGCCTCGACCGCCTCAAGCTCACCCTCAAGTCCGGCATCTTCGAGGTCGACAGCGACATGATCGAGGGCCAGGCCAACGACTTCCTCCGCGACATCTCCGAGCTCCGCAAGCGCCACAAGTCCGGCTTCATCAAGAGCAAGCGGGAGGACGACGGGCTCGAGGACGACGCCGCCGAGGGGGACGCCGACAAGAATTTAAGCGGGGACGGGGGATCATCCGGCGTCGATGCGGATAAGGACTTGAAGCGGATGAAGGCCAAGTTCGAGGATCTGTGCGATGAGGATAAGATCTTGGTGTTCTTCAGGAGGCTGCTGAATGAGTGGAATCAGGAGCTCGATGAGACGCCCGACGCGGAAAAGAGGACGGCCCGGGGGAAGTCCATGGTCGCCACTTTCAAGCAGTGCGCCCGCTACCTGAATCCCCTGTTCAAGTTCTGCAGGAAAAAGGTATGGACATAATTATGGATAATTACTACTCATTCTCTCTTCGTTTTCCTCTTTTCTTTATGATGTGGTACGCAGCACTTGTTTGTTTAAAAGGCCTATTTAGATGTGAACTTTTCAGTCGGTTGTTTGGTTGACTCGAACGAAGTTTCTATTTAGGTTATAGTTGTGATGTCAATCTAAATGAACCGATTTATAAGAGGGGAAAACTGAGATATTGAAAAAGATTTCCAGGTGATTCATCTTAGTATTTAAAAATTAAATAAATACTAGCTTTCCCTGAAAGCCCGTTTGGTTCGAATTGCACCACCTTAGAGACGTGTCGACAAGGTGGACAGTGATCGTTGTATCGCTAGGAGTGATTGCAGGAGCCTCGCATGTGGAGCGACAATCTCGCTTTTAGGACAGTGCATAACACGTCTCGACTCACAGGCCTCATCTGATCTTTTGCCTTTTGCATCTTTATAATATTTGATTGTTGATTCTTGTATGCATTTCTAACTAGTTGTTTAAACTTGCTTTTCAAAATATTTTCAAAAGGATATAATTTTTCTAAAAGAGTAGAGAGATTTTTCCAACAATTCACTGATACTACGGAAAGAGTTGGTATACTATTTTTGTATTGTATGAAAACAATGGGAATAACTAGTTGTATTTCTTTTTTAATCAAATTGGTGCAAGACAGAAAATGCATTCCAACTATGATAATTTAGACTTTTATTATATCTTCTTATTCCTCAATGAAACTAATATGCAGTACCCCTTATTTATGTCATGAATGTCTGTTTTCTTTCATTAGTGCCTGATAAGGACAAAATGCAGCCATATTGTGTGGAAGGATAGAGTAGCAAGTTTTCTTTTTGTTAATGTCTTTCCTTTTTCAAATTTTAAATGCACCGCTAGTTTTTGAACTGCTCCTTTATAAATCCTAATGGAAACAGATATATCATGCAAATTTTTAAATGATTCTCTTGTTAAAATCAATGGCAGGTTTCAACTATGTTATTTGTAATTGTAGTTCTTAGAAAGTGTTGGAAAAAAGAATGCGTCATGTGGTCCGAGAGCTTCTTGCTTAGTTGTCAGCACCAGGGGTTCTGGCTTTAAGAATAGGTCGTAAGCTCAAATTTATACATATATTGGCTGTTACATTTGTGGGCCTAATTTTCTACATATAAAACACAATTTATGTTGTTCACTTGTTCTTGCCTATGTTGCACATACATGAGTATGGAAATACAAATACAACACAATACTGATATGCCGATACAACAATTCTGAAAGCTTTAGAATACGGTTCTTGGAGGATATCCCAATAAAATTATTCATACTACATAATATTTCTTATGACAACAAATATTTATAATATATTACTACATATTATTTCTTATGACAATAAATATTTATGATAGTTTAGATGATTAGATAGCAAAAAACAATGAACTCGCTAACATGTGCTAAATATAAATATAGTTGAGCTTTGTTCGTCAAGAAAGGAATTAACCAGATGAACTTTAATCTTGAGCTTTATTAACCATGTATCCATCATGCAAGTGTTGTCTGAAAGCATAATTAGATAATTAATAACAAGTTTTTGGACCTGAGGCCACTTAAGAATGACTCTTTTCTGAATTAGACCCAAGAAAACTCCATCCCCTCTCTGCAAGTATCCTCATGTATCCTTAAGTATCACGTGGGTACCTGGGTATTTTTCTAATTTTTTAAAATATCAGATGTTAAGCATCCAACACGTATCGTTTGTGTATTAGGTGATCCGTGATCAGTATTCATTACTTATTCAAGCAAACAAGAACATGTAGCAATTTGAAAATCACGATGTTTGCAAAAATTATATATGGGATCTAAGATAAGGTATCTGTTACATTTAAATTTGCTTGGAATATCATTGGGAAAGTGTGAGATGTAATACCTATTGATGATACTTTATTTGTGAACATCACCATTTGAATTTTCTGAGAGCATGTTTTAATATCAAGTATGATACTTCCTTTTGAAAGCTTTTTGCTCTTCCTGGAATCTCAGGTTTGGAAAGTCAAATATACTTGGTTGAGTTTATTCACTATATATGCTTAAAGAGATTACACTTTTATAAGGAGGGATGAATTTCTTGCTACTGTTGTCAAATGCTTTTAGTGGTTTGGCTTTTGCATAGAGAGTGCAATGTTATGAATACTGGTGTGAAGGTGTCGCATGAAATTTTTGGTCTTGACTGAGTGACTCTTATGTAGTTCTGTATCTATTGTATCATACTGCTGGTTTGATGGTGTTTGATGGTATTTATTCCACCGACAACCGTCGATAACACTTATTCTGCACGGAAGGTTGTCAGATGATCTGATTCATCAATCATTCACCTGCAGTAGGCAGTTAATCTTGAAACCATAATTGGTAAACAATTTTTTTTTTTTAGAGCTTGGTAGAATGGTAATATATAATTTGCACCGAAAATAAGTTAAGCTGCTGTAGCATTATTGACGCCATGTTTGCTAGATCATTTAAATAATGATAGTAAAACTTTAGTTTCTAATGGCTTGGAATTGGGTAAACTTTGCCATTGTTCACTGAACTTCAAGTGGAATTTTATTCGAGCCACTAAACTTTAGTATGTTTCAATTAAGGCACCACACTTTAATTTGTATTTCAATTAGATTACTATGATGTCAAACTCTGTATAATTTTCCCAACATAATGGCGAAGTTATTTTAGTTCAGTTACCACACCATCTTCTAGAGATGACATGACTTATTAGTGTTTTTCTTGGAGATTATGTAATTGCTAACTATGTTGTCAAATCATCTCTTCAAAATGATATAAAAGTTGAATAATAGTTATTTTGAGATCACATATGTTGAAATGATGGCACTCCTTACCATGTCCTTTTTTTTTCCCTGGTATTGAATTAGCTGCCACATTATTACCTTATTAGAAAAATTAATCGAAATTTCAGAGTTATCTGATTGAAACAGAAATTGAAGTTCACTGCCTTGATTGAAATAAATTGAAGTTCAGTGACGTAAATGAAATTCGGCCATTAGTTCAGTGATCTATTGTATAATTTACCTGTTGAAATTGCATGAAAATGTTTCTTGCCATCAGCATGCTATGTTTCTTTGAATGTGATTTTCTTGTAGACAATTACTATATTGTAACTAGGTTATTTCCACTGGAATGGATTCAGGAGTTAACCATATTTGCTTACCTAGCTCCCCTGTAATCTCGGGATGAAGTATTAGTGTTGATAAGTTGCATTTGCTAAATGGCTCTGATTAATTGTTCCCGAATCATGAATCTTGTACTGTTATGGTGCCACCTGCTAATAATAAAGCATTTTCATAATCCAGGTTCTCCCAGATGACATCCGCCAAGCACTGCTCGTGGTGGTGGAATGTTGCATGAAACGGGACTACCTTGCCGCAATGGACCAGTACATCAAGATGGCCATCGGAAACGCGCCTTGGCCAATTGGTGTCACTATGGTTGGTATCCACGAGCGCTCAGCCCGTGAGAAGATCTACACCAACAGTGTGGCCCACATCATGAACGACGAAACCACCCGCAAGTACCTGCAGTCCGTGAAGAGGCTTATGACCCTTTGCCAGCGCCGCTACCCAGCCCTTCCTTCCAAGTCAGTCGAGTTCAACAGCCTGGCGAATGGGAGCGATCTACAGTCACTCCTCTCCGAGGAAAGGGGAGGCTCGAAGGCCCCTTCGGACGATAGGCTTCGGTTAATGCCTGCTTCAAAGGAATAACATCTGTTATAACTATTGTTAACTAGGATTTATGTAATCTTGCAAGATTATGAAAGTCTGTACTATGCATTGTATCCTATCTTTTTTTAACTTTCTTGTTTTCAGTGGCTGCTTTTATTTCTGATGCAATATATAATCTTCTAGAATGAAGAAATGAAAATCTCAGTATCTTCTTTTTAAATTGCAAACACTCTTGGGTTTATTGAATTCCCTCCTGCTGGCCATCTCTGCCTGCTGTTCTTTTTACACGTCAGTTGTTCCAGTTTGCATTTGAAAAAATTTCAAGAATTCCATAACAATAAATTTACATTTTTATTGTTCTCGTATCTTGCAAGTAAAAAATAATTTTTTCAGGTAAATAGAAAAAGACATGGATGATAAAAAAGACCAAAAGCCACGTCCTTAACCATTGATTATATGCAGAGAAAACATTTTAGTATAATTTTCATGTAACAAGTAGTTTGTTTCTCCTGAAGTTCTATGAAACTAGAAGCACTGTTTTTTTAAAAAAAATAAATAAATAAAACCTTTATATAGTTTGATCTGCCAGCGGAATTTTTATTTTTATTTTTAATATCAGGTGGTACTTACTCAAAATTTTAATTAACAGTTCTCTTCAAATATTTAAGGTTCTCCGTTGTGTTCAAATATTTAAGGTTCTCCGTTGTGTCTCCTGTTGAAAAATTTCAACCTTCCTGTTTACAAAAAGGTAAAAATGCACTACAATTATGTGAACTATTGTTCCGTTGCAAATAGTCCTTTAAATTTTTAAACATTTGTATTTACCATCTAACTTTGAAATTTGTAAATCTGTATATTCTATCAATTTGAATGACTAATATTAGCCAAATGATTGAGAAAAAAATAAAATACACATGCTTTTAAAACGGAGGAATTATTTTTTGTTGTCAAAAGTCAGTCTTATATAAAAAATTTATTTTTAATTATTAAAAATTAAATATGGTGATTGTAATTAACTTTATTAACAGGAGTGACTTTGCTATTAAAATAATTTATTTATATTGCTGTTGTATGTCTTTTATTATTTCTTGACTAGAAATATCAATTTTTAAAAATTAATAAAATATAAATTTAGAATGTTGATTCTAAAAATATTAAAATTTTAAAGGATTAATACTAAATTTGTAAACTTTAGATGGCAATTTGTAAGGCGATGAGTTTTTTTGAGAGAAAGGTAGCATGAAATTTATAAGGATTAATAATAATTTGTTTAAAAACAAGGAATATACTTAGCTGAAAATATGAATCAACAAGGATTCAAACTTGGGAGCTCGAATACCAACCATCAAGCCCGTTGGCACTTGCACTAGGAACGGTCAGTAATTATTATAAATTTTTAATCATACTATTTATAAAAGAGGGAATTTTCTCATTTTTTTTTTTCAAATTTGTCTTTTTTTATGGTGTAATGCCTATCATCTCCTATTCTTCTTTCTCTCATTAATTCTTAATTATTTTTTCTAAACAAATTATCATTAAATAATGTTTTCAAAATATCATCGTCATTCTCAAAAATTATTTATCCCTCCTATATTTCTGTAATCCAATGGACCTTCCAGATCCCTTCTACAATCAAACAGACCTCTCAATCCCCATTCAACTCGCCGGCATGTCGTCCGGCGGTCGACATGCAAGCCTTCGTCTTCACCAGGCACGTTATTGGCGGTCCACATATCATTTACCATAGCATCTTCGACACTCCACGTGTAGGCACGTCATCAAGATAACACTACATATCCATCGATTTGTTATAAACAATTTTTGGTGATATCTAGATACTTTCTTTGTTCACATCTCACTCATTGTTTAGATTTCGTTGGCATATCACCCGCAGTCCAAGCGTAGACACTCATCCTCGCTGGTACATTTTGGCTGCCCCGACATCATTTCCGGTGCATTGGCAACGCTCCATGCGTAGATTCTCTCTTTATCTTCTTCTTTTTCTTTTTGACATTTACTATATAACTGTGCTCATCTACCAAAAAATAAGGCAAAAAAAATGTACTCAAAATTTGGATCGGCTGTCAAGTTGTTTTTTTATATACCAATTGTTAAGTGTGCTCACGATGGGCCGCAGAAGTCAGTAAATTTTATATTTAATAGTTTGAATTATGCTCATATAATATGTCTTTACCGTGTGCTATATATGTTAAGAAGAAGACCATAAGAATGACTTTCGATTCATTTCCTCAAATCCTCCCTTAATTATTGCGTCAGTAGAAAAATTGTCAGTGCTTTTTTTTTTCTCTGGAACGAAAAGCGGATAATACGTCTAACATGGATAAAAATGTCTAGTACAACACATCACATTGGTTGCATTAGTTGATCCCGCATTGTACTCTTGTGATCGAGCCTTGCACTAGTTTAACTATGTATTACACTAGTTCTTGAAAAATATTGCACTGTTTGAATAAGTGTTGTACTAGTTTCGTTGATGTTGTTCGCCGTATTGTACACGTTTGGTTCTAAAGATCTCCTACAATCCTTTTTTTACAAAAATTAATACATACTGTAAGCAGCGAAGATGGCCAAAAAGCAGGGGGTTCGGAAGAAGAAGAATCAGCATGGGACGAATAAACAGAGAGTGTGGGACGAGGGGAAGAAGAATGACGAGGAAGTGGCATATTGCACTAGTTTTTGAAAAATATTGCACAGTTTAAATAAGTATTGGTTTCTGTGATGTTACACTACTTGTTTCGCCGTATTTTACACATTTAGTTCGAAAGATCTCCTATAATCCTTTCTTTATAAAAGCTGACCCGAACGACAAGCAGCGAAGCTTGCCAGTTGCGGGACGAAGTAGAAGAAAGATGGAGACCAGAGAAAGAATAAGGGCGAGTAGAACTGCACTGGTTGATTCAGCGTTGCACTCTTTGGCACAGAATGTGGCACTGATTTATCTTCGTATTGCACTAGTTTCTGAAATTTTTTGAATTGTTTGTATAATTATTGCTCTTATTTCTATGATGTTACGCTACTTGTTCGCTGTAGTGTACATATTTAGTTCAAAAGATCTCTTATAATTCTTTCTTTACAAAAACTAATCCAAACAAGAAGCAGCAAAACTGGCCACTTGAAGGATGAAGCAGAAGAGAGCTGGAGACCATAGAAAAAAAGGGCAAGCTGGTTGCATTGGTTGATCCCGGGTTGCACTCTTTGGCGCTAACATAGTATTAGTGTATCTACGTATTGCACTAGTTTTGAAACATATTGCACTATTTGTATAATTATTGCACTAATTTCTGTGATGTTACACTACTTGTTCACTGCATTGTACACGTTTAGTTTGAAAGATCTCCTATAATCTTTTCTTTAAGAAAAAACTAATCTAAACATCAAGTGGCAAAGCTGGCCACTTGCGGGAGGAAGCAGAAGAGAGCTGGAGACCATAGGAAAAGGAAGGGCGAGCGGGTTGCACTGGTTGATCCCGCGTTGAACTCTTCGGTGCAAACATAGCCTAGTTTCTCTACGTACTGCACTAGCTTTGAAAAAAATTACACTGTTTGTATAATTAGTGTAATAGTTTGTGTGATGTTACATTACTTGTTCGCCTTGTACACGTTTAGTTCGAAAGATCTCTTATAATTCTTTCTTTACAAAAACTAATTCGAATGTTAAGCCACGAAGCTGGCCAGTTGCGGGACGAAGCAGAAGAGAGTTTGAGACCAGAGAAAGAAAAAAGGCAAGTCGGTTGCACTGGTTGATCGCGTTGCACTTCTTTCACGTAAACGTTATACTAGTTTATTCGCACATTGCTCTACGTTGTCGGAATAATGCAATTGATTATGTACAAAGAGAGACCCTAGGCTATGGGGGGACCTAAACCCTAAAGGAGACGAAATCTCTTTTTGCTTTCACTTTCCTTGCGTGATATGCTTTGATATCCTTTCCTCTGATATCGGCCACAAAGTAGAAGTAGAGGAATGACATAAAAGAAGAGGAGGAAGGATGGCGACATGCAGGAGAAGGGGTTTAGGAAGGAGAAGAAGCAGTATGGGACGAAGCAGAGGAGAGTGTGGGGAGAATGGAAAAAGAATAGTGGGGGAGTGGCGTAATGCACTGTTTGAAATTTTCTTGCACTATTTGCTGTGGTGTTGCACCACTTGTTCGGCTTGTTGTATGCGTTTTCTTCTAAATATATCTTATAGATATTTTTTTAGAAAAATTCGAACAGCAAACACCGAGGCTGGCTAATAACGTGGCGCGATTTGGTCGGAATTTTGAAAAATCGGGTAGCGTAACCTGTCGCAGTAGGTATTTAATGCCCGTCGCAGGGGTCTATACAGTATATTATACGTATCTGGGGGTAGGGGTGAGGATGACGGAGGGTATTTTCGTCTGGCGGCAGAAAATCCGAACTGAATCTGCAAAAACGAAAAAAGCGGTCCACTTTTGCAAAATCTCAAAATCAGTAGATTTTTTATACAAATTGGCCTTTTTTCAATACCCTCCTAAAAAATGGTCATAAATACCACTTCAAAGTATAAAATATCATTGGTGCACTTTTATATATAAAAGGGTTTTAGATTTAGGCTAAGAGTATGGGGTTTCGAAGGGTATTTGCGTTTGATTTATATGTTTAGAAAAGTATTGTGATAAATTTATGAGTTTAGAGGAATGTTAATGATATTTTATTTTTGCGAAGGGGCATCTACGGTAGTTTGGAGTTTTAGAGGATTATATTTGAAATTGCCTCTCTATAAATTTTTTTTTTCCTCCAATTAAAATGAGATTTTTAGAAATATTTTTGTTCCTCCAATTTTTTTTTAGGCCAATTTGCATAAAAAATCCACTAGTTTTGGGCTTTTGCAAAATTGGGTCGCTATTTTCGATTTTGCAGATTCGGTCCGGATTTTCAGCAAACTGACCAAAATACCCTTGTTACTTTTTCTCTCTCCTCTTTTTTTTCTCTCTCCTCTTTTTTTATCTCGCTCTTTTTTTTTCCTCTCCGAAGAAGGCGGCGGAGGCGGAGGCGGAGGCGGAAACGGCCCGCCTCGCCTCTGCCCCTCACGCCTTCGCCATCACCCGCGCACCCCCGCACCCCCCCGCCCTCCTCGCCTCCGACCCCGCCGAGGCCGCGCCGCGCCGCGACATTTTTTTTCCCTCTCCGATCCTCCTCCACCCCCGTCCCCACCGCCGTCGCCGGCGACGAAAAAAAAGTGCTTCTTGGGGCCGAGAAGCACGCCGGCGAGAGAGGGGAAAAAAATATAGTTTCACTCCGACGAGGGATGGATCGTGAAAAAAAAAATTATAAAGAGAAAAAAAATAAAAAATAAAAAATAAAAATAAAAATAATATTTTTTCCTACATGAAAGACTAAAAATCATATAAGAAGGAAGAAGAATAAGAAATTATACTGTTAAAATAAATTTACACCGTTTTTAAAACAAATTTTGCACTGTTTTAAATGAAAGTTACACTATTTGACACAGAAATTACACTCTTTGGAAAGAGAGTTGCACTTTTTAGGCCAACGTTACACTATTTAGAAAAATTTTGCACCATTTCTTTTTCTCTTCCTCTTCTTCTTTCTTCTTCCTCCACTCTTCATCTTCCTCCTCCTCTCTCTCTCTCTCTCTTTCCTCACACTCCCAAAAAAAATTTAGGCCGGTGCAGTCGAAGCCGGAGGAAGATGAGCGGCCGTAGAGGTAGACGGGGAGGAGGAGGGAGGCGTCCGCGGTGGCGCAGGGGGCGCGCGGGGCAGTGGTGGGCGGCCGCAGGGGGCGCGGCTAGCGCTGGGGGCGCAGGCGCGGGTGCAGAGGGCGCAGCGCGGGGGGGGGGGGGCGCAGGGGGCGGACGCGGGCAGGGGCGGGGCGCAGGGGGCGGAAGCGGGCAGGGGCGGGCCTGCGCGGGCAGGGGCGGCCCTGCCCCCTTCGCCACTTCGCGCGGGGCGGGCCTGCGCCCGCCCCCTGCTCCCTTCGCCCAGCGCGCGGGGCGCAGGGGGCGGGCCCTGCCCCTGCCCCCTGCGCGCGGGGCGGGCGCTGGCCCGCCCCCCCCCCCCCCCCCCGCCCCCGCCCCCGACCCCGCCCCATCCCACCCCCGCCCCAGCCCGCGCGCCCCCTGCGCTCGCGGGCGAGCCCCCAGCGCTCGCTGCTCCCCCTGCGCCCGCCCACCACCGCACCGTTAAAATAAAATTACACCGTTTTAAAAAATAATTACACTATTTTAATAAAAATTACACTATTTTAATAAAAATTATATTATTTTAATAAAAATTACACATTTTGAGAGAGAAATTACACTCTTTTGAGATGAATTTTATATTTTTTAGACCAAAATTATACTCTTTAAGAAAATTTTGCACTATTTCATTTTCTCCTCTTTCTCTCTTTTTCTTCTTGTTCTTCTTCCTCCTCCTTCCCTCTTTGATGTAAACCAGTGTAATTTGAGGAGGCAGCAGCAACGCGGCGTTGTCGTCGTCGGCGTCGCCGGAGTTCGAGTTCTGGATGGTCGGCATGGCGTCCTCCTCCCCCTCCACCTTCTCCACCCCACCCCTGAACCCGAACCCGAACCTGATGGCGGCGGCGGCAGCGGCGGCACCGCTGGGCCGCAAGGCGAGCAGCTCGCCATGCTCGCGCAGCAACATGCGCGGCGAGTTGGCAGCGGCGCGGCGGTGGGCCGGTCCAGCCCGGTTTGGCAAGTGCGCCGGACCGGGAAGGGGCCCACGTGCGCCTGCACCCCCGCGCCCCCGCCCATTGCGCCCCTGCGCCAGCGCCCCGTGCGCCCGCGCGGGCCCCTGCTCCCGCGCCCCCCCGTGCCCCCCCCGCGCCCCCCCCCTCGCCGCGCCCCCTGCGCCACCGCAGAGCGCGCGGGCTCTCCGTGCTCGTGACCGGCGCGGCAGGCTTCGTTGCCTCGCACGCGGCACTCGCCCTCCCTGCTCCCCGCCCCCGCGCCACCCTGGCGCAGTGATAGTGTAAAAGTGTAATAGTGTAATAGTGTAAAAGTGTAAAAATTACACTATTACACTATTACACTGTAAAAGTGTAATAGTGTAAAAATTACACTCCCTGTGCCCCCTGCCCCCTGCGCACGCCTCCAGCCCCCTGCGCACGCCCCCAGGGGGCGCCCCCTGCGCACGCGCACGCGCCCCTAGGGGGCGCGTCCCGGGGGGAGAGGGGGCGCAGGGGGATCGCGCCCGCGCCCGCGCGCCCCCTGCGCTCGCCGCGCCGCCTGCGCTCGCACCACCCCCCCCGCCCGCCCGCTCGCCCACCACCACCCCGCGCGCCGCCGCCGACGCCTCCCGCTTCCTCCTCTCCGTTTACCTCTTCGACCCCCGCGACTACGACCGCTCCTCCTCCTCCGGCTTCGACCGCAGCGGTTCAAAATTATTTTAGAGTGTGAGGAAAGAGAGAGAGAAAGGAGATGAGGATGGAGAGTAGAGGAAGAAGAAAGAAGAAGAGGAAGAGAAAGAAATAGTGCAATATTATTCTAAATAGTGCAATTTGGCCTAAAGAGTGTAAATTTCATCTCAAAAGAGTGTAATTTCTTTCTTAAATAGTGCAACATTCATTAAAACAGTGCAAATATTTTTTTAAACAGTGTAATATTTTTTAACAGTGTAATTTCATCATCTTCTTCATTTTTCTCTATTTTTTTGTTCTTTTCAGTAGGAAAATAATATTTTTTAATTTTTATTTTTTTTCTTTGCAATTTTTTTTTCACGACCCACCGCCCTCGCCGGAGTGTAACTATATTTTTTCCCTCCCTCGCCGGCGTGCTTCTCGACCCCAAGAAGCACTTCTTCTTCGTCGCCGGCGGTGGCGGCGGGGACGGCAGGTGGAGGAGGGTCGGAGAGGGAAAAAAAAAAAGAGTCGCGGTGAGGCGCGGCCTCGGCGGGGTCTGAGGCGAGGAGGGCGGGGGTGCGCGGGCGAGGGCGAGGTCGTGAGGGGCAGAGGCGAGGCGGGCCATTTCCGTCTCCGCCTCGGCCGCCTTCTTCGGAGAGAAAAAAAAAGAGCGATAAAAAAAAGAGGAGAGAGAAAAAAGAGGAGAGAGAAAAAAAAGAGGAGAGAGAAAAAGTAACAAGGGTATTTTGGTCAGTTTGCTGAAAATCCGGATTGAATCTGCAAAAACGAAAAATGCGGCCCAATTTTGCAAAAGCCCAAAACTAGTGGATTTTTTATGCAAAAAGGTCTTTTTTTTATAACTCTTCCTCTAATTTATTTTATTAAAATATATTTTTATTTTAAAAAATAATATAATTTAATGTGTGTGACATGCATTATATGTTTTATATCTACTCCCTCCTTTTGAAAAAATAGAACAAATTTTTTTTGGGTATCTTTCTTCTCATTATTATTTTCGGCTGTCTTTTTGCAAACAGGAGCGTTAGTTGCTTCATCTTTGCACCGACTCCCTGTCCCACCACTATAATGGTGTCTCTCCGCCTCCCCTTCTCGTTTCCGCCCCGCCGTTCCAATGCCGCCTCCCGCTCCTTCCCTCCATCCACGGCCGCCGCCGCCGCCGGTGTCGGTGTCGGTGTCGGTGTCGGTGTCGGTTTGGGCCTCGCCATCTTCGTCCGATCTGCGGAGCCATCGCCCGAGGAGCCGCCGCGCGGCGCTTCGCCTGCGTGGGCGTCGATTTCCCTCGCGGACGCCCCGTCGCCGGCGTCGGTGGAGCCGAAGACCGGCGCGGCTTTTCCCGCCGCGCTGGAGGATGGCCGGCGCCTGCTCGGAGTCGGGCTGCGAAAGACCAACGTCTTGGGCCTCAAGACCATTGACGTCTACGCTTTCGGTAATCTCCTCTCCCAAGCTCCCATTTCTGTGCTGTGGTAAGACCATATGCCCAACCGTCAGATAACGTGAAACACCTGCCGTTCTCTATAAGGGCATGTTTGGTTCGCGATTGGAATAGGAATGAAAAATGAAATTGGATTGCTTTGGAATGGAAAATGGAATGACGAATCATTCCAAAACGTTTGGTTCATTAATGGAATGGGTATCAGAATGAAAATCTAAAATTTTTGAGAGGATGTTTTGATTAAGAGAGAGGAAAGTGATGAAGGGAGAGGAGGGGAGGTGTTGGTGGAAGAGAATTTTTAGTAGTTTACTTGGGAATGGGCCAATCCGGTATTCAAGGCCGGATTGGACCATCAATAGATTTAGTCATTCCCATTCCAAAATGGAATGGGAGTTGGAATCCAATTCCTTTAAAACAAACAACAATCATTGGAATCAATGAATTCCATTCCGATTCCATAATCTAAAATAGGTGAACCAAACATGCCCTAAAAGTTTTAAGCTGATAGAGAATGGTCATATCTCGGCTTGAGACTACTTGATAGGCCTAGGACATGAACTTGAATTAAATCTTAAGAAAATTAGAAAAAAATTAGGAGCCTAGCGGAATTCGAATTCAGAATCTCTTTCTCTAATACCATGTAAAAACAGCCTATTGCTTTAAAAGTTTAAGCTTTTAGAGATAAATAATTATTTTATATATTCTAATTTCAAATCCCACTAGGTGCTTAGTTTTTTCTAATTTCTTCCTCATTTAATTTTGGAACATGTCTTTAACCTATTAAGGCCTAGTTTTGTAATCTATAGAAGGTCTAAAAATTTAAAAACGCTTTCAATCTTTCCTTCTCCAATGTTTTAAAATTGCTGTTGCAACCGCCATCAGAAAAGCATGTAGCTACATGCTTCTCTAGTGGCGATTGCAACTGCAGCTTTAGTGTAAGAGCAGTTTTGAATTTTTTTTATTTTAGTCTTTTAATACTTTTTAGCTACCACATTATTAAACTAGGCCTAAAAAGTCTCGAACTTGACTTTTAAAGAACGGTACTATATTTTCAACACTAATATGGTATGCAGCTCTAAGACCTCTCAATTTTAAGAGGTTCTGGCAATATTATCTGCTTAAGTAGCGTAAATTTATGTTTGATGTCTTTACTGTTAATATTTTTTGTCAGCTCATGTGGCGTGGTTTAGCTAATATCCACCATGCACGTAACTAGGATCGTCGGAGCATTTTTAAGCTGTTTTCTATCAGTTGGTGAACATCCTGAAGTGCTGTTCGTTCAGTGTGATCTCATTGATTCCAATTTTCAGATTCATTCTGAAAATGTTAGTTATGTCTATTCTGTTTTTGACCTATCTTTACTGATGCCTAATTCTTGTCCTTTGTTTTTCTTGTTGTTTTCACTCATCATACCAAATCATTTGGATGAGTATGCACACTGCTTCTTCTGATTGTGCGTTCTACCTGGGTTCTCTTAGTAGAATCATGTTGCTTTTCTTCTGACGTGATCGTATCTTTGCTAGTTTAGTCTGTCCGAATACTTAACTCGCGCTACTTTTTTTGCTTTTTTATTTTTCGTGAGAAATTTCCAAATTCATCCTCTTCATCCACATAGAATCCTTGTTTGTCTACAAGTTTTGTTCGTCAGCTTAATGTTTCTTGATTATCTTAAGTGTGTTATCTTTGGTAGCCTTTAATCTTCCATTTCAGCAGAAAATTGATCTTTTTCTTCTATAAGATGGCGATCAATGTTCTAAAATTGGATGATATTGATAATTTATTCAATATCAAACCGAGGTTGGCAAAATTGGTATTTCTAGTTTTCTAAATGTGGTCTCTTCCTTTTACAGCTTTAGTCTTCTTTTGTCTCATTTTTCTATTTGAGAGTCTAAAACTGCTATTTATGAGCATTTAATGTGCTTCTGGTTGATAGCATTGTAACCAATTTGCTTTTCCTTTCATAGTGCAATGCCAATATCATACTTCCTCCATTGGTGGTGCACATGAAGTAACAAAACTTTTGGTGATTGTATCTGAGTTTGCATGTGTCTAGATTACTTACGTCTTTTGGTAATTTCTTCTCTTCTGTTTGAATAGCGCTCCCATTTTATCTTCTCTGTATGCCATTATGGTAGAGCCTATGAATATGATGTGTCGATGGTTCAAATATTATAGGACATGGATTGATCTAATTGCGGTCAGGATCTGTCTTGTATAGCTTCTCTCAGAGGAATGGTTGGCCTCCGCATCCTGCTTGGAAGTAGGATAAAATAAGATGGAAAAATAAGAGAGACTGGATTGCTATGATTAGATCGATGGATCATTATGTCGCTTCACATTTGTTTGATTACTTTTTATTTCGTTATCCCCCTTACCATCTCAGATGTTTCACAAGGTAACTTAATGCTTTCGTAGCTTATTATTCTAGGCAACAATCACGTTGAACTGAGTTGTGGTGGTCAAATTGCCTTTTCTATCATATTTTATTGTTTTTGTTTCTGTTCACGATCCATTCTTGTTCCATCATTTATTCATTCTGCTTCTTAACCGCCACCATATGAATATGCTCGTCAACCAACTATTGATTTCATTACACTTCTTCGTTGGTATATACTGTTACTAATGTCACTCGCCAATAAGATGTGATAACCTTCTAATTCACGTGTTATCATTTATTTCTTCACGTGACTTGATCTAACCTATATTAACCTCTAATTGTACTGGTAGGTTTGATTTAAACTATTTTATCCTTGCACCACTTCAATCGTTATATATCTTTCTTGTTATGTTGGAGTTTGCCATTACAACAGGTGTTTATGCTGATGATAGTGAGGTGAAAAGGTTGAGCGAAAAATATGGAGTGTTCTCGGTCCCTGAACAGAAAGAAAATAAGGAGTTCATTGCTGATGTTTTGGAGAGTGATCTACGCATGACAGTTAGGCTTCAAATAGTGTACGGAAAACTAAGTATTCGTTCAGTACGTAGTGCGTTTGAGAAAAGTGTAGGAAGCAGGCTTGAGAAATTTGGCAGATCAGACAACAAAGAACTACTCAAAAGGTAATTTTGTACATTAAATTCTTTTAGTTATATTATTTTGCTATGCTCGCAAGCAACTTTCATTCTGTTGATAGAGGGACCGCTCATTGCATATTCCTTTACCTTTAGAAGGTCAGAATCTTGTTTGTCTATAATTGTAAATGACGTTTTTTTTCCCTTCAAACTCTTGCTAAAGGAGGGCTTTTGTAAGGACAACTTAACTATCAATTCATAGGATGAATGGTTGCACACTATCAGGTCACTTTGTCACAAAATGTTCTATGACCTCATGCTGGTCTTGGCCCTTGTAATACTACGAGGGTTTAATCTCTGCATCCTTAGTGAAGAGAAGCAAATAACTCATCCTACAAGTTTTGATAATAAAAATTCAGTTATGTTCATCAACTCATACATATGAAGAGGCGTAAGGCCTAATGGATGGTATAAGTTGTTTGTTAGTTTTATGGTGTAGGATTATTAAATAGTTGAATTTTTTCTAGATAGCATTTTAAATTTTAACCCTGTAGAATTGAATATAAGACTCTGATTTTTAAGTCAACAAATGCTACACATCTATCTTAATGAACGTGTTCAATTTACACCATTTATTTTTTCTTGTAAACTTGATGTGGTTCAAATTTATTTTAGAAATAGCGACTTTTTTTGTCTCCAAAATCTTCAATACTCTTGATCAGGTCGAATAATGTGAAATTCCAATTCTAATGCTCTAACATCAAATTTTGGGTGGAAGCTTGAAGGCCATGGTTCTTTGGAAAGCACTCTAGCCTCTCTTTCTCATGCATCTATTTTCCTTATGTGTCTGCTAATCGGTCTATGTCTGTGCATTTATATATGTATTTGCATGTGTGATGTGTATGTGTGCATGTATGATTGTGCGTCCGCATTTGTGCGTGCAGTTGCACCTGTATGTGTTTTTGTTTTCCAACAACTTACTGAAGAGTCAAATCTCTGGTACAGGTTGCAGAACAAACACCAAAAACTTTATAAAACATGCTCCCACAAGTTTTACAATGCTAAATAGAAAAATAGACAGCACTACATATTTTCTAGAGTAAATTATATCCAGTTTATGTCTTATAGTGCCGAATACTCAAATGAGATCTGTTCTCAGAAATCTTTCCTGTTATTCTTGAGTAAAAGATGAACTCAGCCGAAAGGAGATCTTTGAAAATTAAGATTTTAAAGTAAACCTAATTTACAAATACATGTCTTTATCTTCACACAAACCCTGATTTTCTTGTTCGCCTAGTGATTCTTCTTTTTGATCTAGAAAGAGAATAAAAAATAAAAGAAAATGACAAGTTAATTAGTATGATTAAAACTTGTACCATGATTAATAAGCATTAAAAAAATGCATCATATGATCTTAAGGATATATTTTTCAGAATTTTTCTTAAAATTACTGTAGTAAATTGAGTAAGTTAACACTGCATCAACAAACTTTTAGTTAGCTATAGAAAATAACGAATGTGCAAACTTATTATATAATTCGCGTACTGAAACTTAAATAAGAGAAAATTTGGCAGGCAACATTAGACTTTAATACAACTACAAATTGCCACTTAAAATTTATAAGTATCAAATAAAAAAAATTGCATGAACAATTTGGATGTTTCAACCAATCGGATTATCCATTTCCATAAATTATTTGGCAATCATTAGCACTGAACTATCATGTTGTCCTCAAAAAGTAGAGATTTTACCCCTCTTTTTTTGGATGCCTAGATAAGGACTGTTGAGTCATTTGACTTGTTTTAATGACGTTCGAGAGGTTCTGACATAATTTCCTCTTCAAAATATTAATATTATGATATCTGTTAAAGTATTTTCCATTTTCACATTTCTTGTAGTTTGGCCTAATCCTATCTATTCAAGTGTGACTACCAAACAAGTTTGCCAACCATCTACAGATGATACCATTACCAAACATCATTTAAAAAAGAGACCATACTCAGCACACATTCTCTAAGAGATGCATTTTTTTTTTAATCTTTGTTGGATTGAAGACTGTAGGCACTCTTCAGAGACTTTAAATTCTCTGCATTATACTCTTTTTTTTCGATTTGTTACTTGATAGTTATCGAGATTCCTTTTATATAATTTCCCATGATATTTTTAGCTAAGCTAAATGAATTTCTTTTTTCAAATTGAGTAGTGGACACAAGTCTAAAGCTTATAGGCAAATTTTGTTGTGTTGCAGTTTTGTGTCCCTATTCAGAGACGAATACAAGCTACCAAGGGGATCAGTTATTGAACTTTCAAGGGAAGAAGGCTATGTTCTTCAAACAAGAAGTAAGTTGATTTATTATGGTTTGCTATTTCGTATGCTTGAGCTGTTTAGCTCTGTTTTAATCGTTTGGGCATTTTCATTGTATTATTAAGTAGTATTACGTTTATCAGTAATCTTAGTGTTCAAGAAAGCATTACCCAAGCACAGAGATACTAGGAGGATTCATGGCGGATCTTGATCAATGTTGGCTTGCTACCTTTTTCATACACTAGGCTAACAGAGGTTTAATTTTAATTGGGAACGATCTCCAAGGACTAATTTTTTTTACATTGAAACTCTCCAAACGTAATTGTGCAGTGTCAAAATTTCAAGGATTAAAATTGCAAGCAAACCATCATATTGTAGGATTATATCTTGTCCCAAGGGGAATGATGAACGGTGACAGAGAAGGTGTTGTTATTTCTCTATCCTAAGTTCAACCGTATGGTTGTGGCTAATAAGGAATAAAGAACATCAAAATTTTCACATAGGGTATGTTTTGTTCGTTGTAAAACTACCCTGAAAACTATTTTTCCCTTGAAAAGTAGTTTTCGGATGTATGGTTTTCTGTAAACAAAAATCTTTTGGAAACAGTTTCTACAGATTCTAAAAAAAAAGGGTTTTTGTTCTTCGCTCAAAGCGAGCGGAAAACGAAAACTTGAGGGGAAAAACACGCTGCTCTTGGGGGGAAAAACACGCGGTCCACGAGGTCCACTTAACACCTCGTGGACCGCGCGTGATAGGGAGTCCACGGTGGACCGTGGACTTCTGACCTCGTGAGAGGGAGTCCACAATGGACCGTGGACTTCTCTCTCCCTCTTTTATTATATATATATATATATATATATATATATATCTACATACATATATAAAGATAAAGATAATATATTATTTTTCATATAAATATGCTATTATATAACATTTTATTTATAAATATATAGTAATTTATTTATAGTATTAAATATATACTATTATATATTTTATTACATACTTATTGGATAATATATTTCAAATATATTTTAGGGTTAATTTCAAACAGCTCCCTGTAAACATATCGAATAGCAAATATATCCGTACAAAGTTCAACTTTTCATATTTATCCCTGCAAAAGTCTAGTGATATTTATATTTGCCCCTCTGGTTTGTTACCATTAGAGTATTGTTTATTTTTTAATAGAAGATAAGTGCAATGACATTTTTGCCATCACAAATTCTCTCCAAAAGCCCCAACTGTTAGAATTATGCAGAAATGTCCTCCCAAAAATTTCCAACGGTCATCTTCTTTCTTTCTACCATCACAAATAATATAAGAGGGGTAAAAAGGTCAATTTATCTCATTCGCTAAGAAGGGTTAAGTACTTTACCTATGGTTAACTACATTTTTCTAACGGATCCTAACATGAGGGGTCTATTTGAAAATATTAGGACTTCTGCACTTAGTTAGTTAATTCGGATATGGTAAAAGTTCG
Source organism: Puya raimondii (assembly GCA_016920855.1). Taxonomy (NCBI): domain Eukaryota; kingdom Viridiplantae; phylum Streptophyta; class Magnoliopsida; order Poales; family Bromeliaceae; genus Puya; species Puya raimondii. Next base: position 6,525,343 of record JABWPP010000047.1, read on the forward strand.
GTACGGATAAAATACGAATAAAATTCGTATCTTGATTTTTAAATTCGTTGAAAAATACGGTTTAAAAATCGGATTCGTCAAATAATTCGTATATGCGATTTATACGAGAATTTTACGTTTATCATTTAAAAATTCGGAATAAAAATTCGTCTATTAAATTAAAATTTTCCTTTAGATTTATGCTATTATCATAAATAATTATAATTCTTAGGAATATAAAAATATAAAAAATAAAAAAATATATAAAAAAATATATATATATATACACACACACACAAACACAAAGGGAAAGAGAGTGGGAGGTCCACGGTGGACCTCTCTCTCCACACGGTCCACGAGGCTGAGTGCAGCCTCGTGGACCGTGTTGTTTCCCAACGCGGTACGCCGCGATTTTTTTTTTCTTCCTCGCCCCTCCTCTTTTATTCTTTGCTGTCGCTCCGTCTCCATGTTTCCTTCAAAATCGAACAGGCAAGGCTGCTCGACTGCTCACGAGGAGATGCACGGATCTACGGAGCGGTGGTCGCGCGTCGCCGGTCCGAGAAATTTCATCTTTCCGCAGCCGCCCAATCCAAATTTTCTTGAGAAATTTCATCTTTCCATCGTCGCTCAATCCGAATTTTTCGGAATATAATTCGGCGAAACCGTTTTGATTGCGAATACTCTGAGCAAGGGAAAAAAACGCATTTTATTCCAATTTTTTGGAAAAAGTTCGTAAACGGATCGTTTTATACGTTTTGCCGATTGTTCGTGTATAATTCGCGTATTATACGCGAATTAACTAACTATGCTTCTGCAGGAATAAATATGCAAAGTTGAACTTTGTAGGGATATATCTGCTATTTGATATGTTTATAGGGAGTTGTATGCAATTAACCCTATATTTTATTTAAAAATATAAATTATAATAATAATATATGTAGTATGATAATTATTATATATCAATAATATACAATATATAGGATAGGAGGAAAAAATATATATAATACTTTTCTATTTATCTTTTCCTTTCTTTTCTTTTCAACTAAAAAACCGTGTTGGAAAACTATTTTTTTTTCCTACAAATCAAACACTCAAGAGTGTAAAATTTGTTCTCCTCCGAAAAAAAAATTTCCACCGAGAATTTTTTTCACAGTTTTACGTGAAACCAAACGGCCCCTTAGTGAACATGATGGGCTCTTCAAGTTTCTCAAGCATTGGATTCATTAACATAAAAAAAACATAGCAAAATAGTGGCCTATAGATTACCACATCCATGGTAAAAATTAAGACGAAAATTTAATTATGGAAGGATATTTGAAGTGGAAGACTTGTATGATGTTATGGAGGAATTTTTGACAGTAAAAGGGTGTCGTTACCATGCATTTATTGTTTTAAGTAGAACAACAAAGTAAAGCTGTTGGTCAATGAAGTTTGATGTCTCACCTTTGTAGATTCTTCACAACCTTGACCTGTACAAAATAGGGGCGACAGTTCTGACAACTAGGAGAAAAGTTGAATAGTTACAGCCTCGGGGAAACTAAAAATCACTGCAAAGTTTCCATATTGGGTACAGCGCGCTCTTGCTCATCAGAAAATATTTGCTGGCGCCATACTAGGTACTTGCCATGGTTTAACACTAACCATTTATCGACTGACATCCTTTGCTTATCTGAATGAATCTCTCATTCTCATTCATTTAGAAATTATTGAGGCTGCAGGTGATTAATTTGGTTATCATCAAGTACTTCAGTAGCCTCTTAGGAGTTTATGTCTGCAGATGATTCTACGAATTGGTCCCCTTTTCTGTAGGGCTTCATATTAGTGCTGCACTGCTGCCCTTGAGTACCTCCTCTTAAACATATCAAGCTCCTTTATAACAGATATACATCCGCCTCTTCTTTCTTACTCTCTATTTCCATGGCTTTTTACCCACCCTTATCTATTCCTAAAATCCATGTTCCTCTCTCTCTCTCTTTCTCTCTCTCTCCGTGGGGTAAAACGTTCATGAGAATGCCTATGTATCTCATGATTCATAGACCATATTAAATAAAACATAGTAATGACAAATCTTCACCTCTCGAGTAAATTTTGTGAGTATCCACTTGGCAACAATTCTCCTGCGACTCTCTTGGAGACCATTGTACAAGTCAAGAGACGACATAGCCACCAATAATGAGAATATCCATCGGTTTGCGCTGAAGATTCACAACTTTTTGGCTATGAAACTATGGTGATTCTAGAATTATTGACAGAAATGGAATTGTATCTGGTTGGTTCCTTTGCCTCAGTAATTTGTATGATTAACCAGCAACAAAAAAACCTTATATGCGAGGCAGACATTACATCTAGTTCATGATCCAAGTCCAATCTGCTCTACCATCTAGGTATCCCTGTAATATCTCTTGCGGAAACTCTTCATGTTTTCTTATGTGGTAGGCGAGCATACCGTACCTCATGCATATTTGGGAATAATTCCTGCTGATACGCAGAAAGTGGCTTTTGTGAGTGATGTTTTCTGGTTTTTATTTGTCTGCATAGTTGATGGAAAGGAAGTGGGCCGCATCCAGAGCAAGCTCTTGTGCCAATCAATATTAGATCTTTACTTGGGCGAGGATCCATTTGACAAGAAAGCTAAAGATGTTATTCAGCTCAATTTGGCCAGTATGCTCAAAGGATCCAATTAGACTCCTGTAAGAAAATCTTCACCTAATATGCTTCTCTGCTTAACAAGTTTTCTTCTTTGTTTTCCGTAATAATTGAATGAGCATTTAATCTATTGCGCCATTCGTTACACTTTGTTATTTAATAACATCCACCGCTTCCATTAGTATTGCTTATTCTGAGGGCCTGTTTAAATGTTATACACCTTAGATAATACTATTAAGGCAAGAGAGCTTTGATGAAAACCATAAGACTACCTCAAATTTGAGAACTGTGCTGTACAAAAATTTTGACTGAAACTAGGCTAGAGTATATCTAGATAATAAAGGTGGGCATCCTTGGTTTGGTGCAGACTATAAGATAAATTGATATCAAACTGATTTAATTCGGTTTTAGAAACTCAAAATCGAAACCAAACCAATGATGTAGAAAATCAAACCAAATCGAACATAAATTTTTTTTTGGTTTTCTGGTTTGAACACTTCAAGTTTTTAAAGATGGTTTGTATAGTTTATTGGTTAATTGTTTAATTTTTGATTTATCAAGTCCATTTTAATTCAATCAAAATCCAGTAGCTATGGTGGATCTATTGTACGATTTGGCGACATAATTTTTTAATCATTACTGGAGGATTATAAAATTTAAAATTTTAAAATATGTCTTAGTTGAAATTTAGATGAAAGAAACTAAATGCATCGTGATATATATAAATGATAATAGTTCGTATGAAAATTTCTTTTGATTTACATAAATTATAACCTCCCAAATGTTAAAAAAAATTTAAAAAAAAACCTTTTCACTCCTTTATTTAATTTTTGCAAGGGATCTGACTTTTGCGTGGGATTTGATACAAGAACAGACGAAGTTTTAGTGAAGGTTTTGTTATTTAGCTTTTTATTTATTTTGTAATTCATGATTTTTTTTTTGGCATTGATAAATATTTTCATAATTAGATTGTTGAAGTAGTGGATTCATTTATATGCATCCTAGATTTAATTGTTTAATTGTTGTATTCACAAAGATATGTAGAGATCGCAAGCATTAGTTTTTTTTTTTCCAATTTTTGTTCTTAGTTAAATTAAATCATTTGAAACATTTAGTAATTTTAGTTATAGCTTATTGAGTTGAGCTAGAATACTTTTGGAAGTATCATGGGGGTGGTGCTTGTGGGTTTATAGCCATTGGATGGAGATTTGGAGGGTTAAGATGATGGTGGTAGGTGGTGGTAGGTAGAATAGTGTTTGATCCAAAGACTATAAGTAATCAAGAAGTAGATCCAAAGGCTAGAAATGTGGAAGCACCAAGGGGTTGGTGCTTCCAAAAGTATTCTAGCTCAACTCTAGCTTATTAACTTTATTGTTTTCATATTCTTATAGTAGCCTAATTTTATGAATATTCATTACATATAGGATTCGCCTTTTCCCAGGGATTAGATCCGCATAGAGACACAAATTTTAAACAAAGGTTTTTTGTGTTTAGCTTTTTATCTAGTTTGTAATTCGTGCAATTTAAGTAGTAAATTCAATTATATGTGTCATTGAATGGAAGATTATTTGTTAACGGGGTAGTTAAGTGCAACTTATTGAACTGTGAAATAACGAAGTAAAAATATGCTAAACCACAGTGAGATAATTGAAGTTTATCCTAAATATATATATATATATATATATATATATATATATATATATATATATATATATATATATATATATATATATATATATATATATATATATATATATATATATATATATATAGAGTCCGGCTACTATTCTTTTAAGAGGATAGAAGCCTTTGTCCTATCAAATTTTTGGCCGTTAGATCTAACTTTTAATCATTTTCAACCGTTAGATTATACTATTCAACCAACCACTCACTCAACCCTAGGGGGCCCACTATCAACCTAACCGTAACCACTCTCATCCTAGCCGCACATCTTTTCATCCGAACGGTAGAAAACTTAGGAGGACGAAGGCTCCCATCCTCCTAAAAGGATAGTAGCTGGATTATATATATATATATATATATATATATATATATATATATATATAGTCCGGCTATGGTATTTGTAAAAGCACGAAGCACTTGGTGCTTATAAGTTTTCCGCCGTAAGATCTATCCTTTTGACCATTTTCACTCGTTAGATTATGCTATTCAACCAATTACCCACTCAACACTAGGAGACCACTATCATTCTAACCGCACATCTCTTACTTCAAGGGCTGAAAACCTACAAGCACCAATGACTTTATACTTTTAAAATCTTAGGAGCTCAATTATATGTGTGTATAACGGCGGAAAACTTGATAGCACCAAGTGCTTGGTGCTATTGATATCATTATAGCTGGACTCATAAATAACTAGGCTAGAATACTATTAGTAGCACCAAGTCATTGGTGCTATTAGGTCTTCGGCCCTTGAATGAAGGGATGTGAGGTTAGGATGATAATGATCCCCTAAGGTTAAGTGGGTGGTTGGTTGAATAGTATAATCTAACGGGTGAAAATGGTCAAAGGGATAGATCTAATTGCAGAAAACTTGATAGTGCCAAGTGCTTGGTGCTATTGATAGCATTGTAGCCGGACCATAGCTCCTATGTTTTTAAAAGTATCAAGTGATTAGTGCTTGTAAGTTTTTGGCCCTTGAATTAAGGGATGTGCGGTTAGGATAATAGTGGACCCTAGGGTTGAGTGGGTGGTTGGTTGAATAGTATGATCTAACATGTGGAAATGGTCAAAGGGGTAGATATAACGATGAAAAATTTACAAGCACCAAGTGTTTTGTGCTTTTACAAGCACTATAGCCGGACTCTATATATATATATATAGTAAGAATAAAAGAAAAGGGGAAAGTACAATATTCTTTTAAGTAGTGTAAATTATAAATGCTACTTGTACACCCAGAAGTGGGATATAAATATTACACTTATCCGTCTAAGGGTGTGGGCACTTTTTTTATATTTTTAAGATAAGACTAGTATGAAAATTTTTGCCTTATATCCAAGGGTATAAAATTTACTTCCACTTTTTAGATGTACAATCAGTATTATTCAAATATAAAATATATACACATATACATATAAAAGTATATGCTGCTTTTTTGGTTTTGAGTTGGTTTTCCCAATATCAAATCAAAATTTTTGGATTAAAATATTTTGCAAACTAAAATCAATATTTACAACCGAAACTGAACCAAATCAAACTAAAATTGTCGATTTGGTTTTGTGTCGTGGTTTTTTGGGTTTCCATGGCCACCCCTAGTGAAGGAACCCTCCACCACTAGACCTCTATTTTCTTTAAGATTTAAGGTTCTATCAAACGTAGGAGGAAAATGATCTGTTTGAATCAGGACTCTAGAACAAGGTGGAAACAATTGGAATCAGAATTCCACTTTATCTATGTGCACAACTCGAAGTCCTAAATGTTATTTTAATAGGCTATGAAGTTGTCATCTACAAAGCATATATACTTGCACCGTGGCATAGCAAATCTTTTATGCTATAATATTCTGGTTCTCGGCAGTAGCGACCTATGATCTTGTGCAGCTGATTCTACAAGTTTGTGAGGGAAGTTTGAAGTGTATATTGCAGCTTTCCCTCAGTTTGAACTCTTCATTAAATCCAGACTGCCAGACTAGCAGTCTATTACGCGATGTTCTAAGAGCTGAACGAGCCCATCAAATAAATTAATAAGAAGAGAGGTTTACGAGTTAGATGTTTAACTGTCATGTCCCGATTTGAGCGGAAGTATTCCACAATAGCGTGGTCACATCCGCCATGTGCATAGGGCTCTCCATACACATGAAGCTACAAATAAAATTATTCGACTCATAAAATCACAGTATCGACACATAATACTACTATTCTATTACAATGAAGTTTTATTTAAATATTACGTCTTTCATCAAAATATTACAACTCTTCAAAATTATATTGTTCTACATAGGGTTCCACCTCTAAGTAATAGGGTGAGGAGGTAGCTACGGTGCAACATTCTTACCATGATACCCACAGAGGAGGAAGAAAGTTCTGAAAAAAAAGCTAAATATAGCGTGAAAATTATATAAAATAATTTTCAGTAGGTACAATCGCTGTAAGGAGAATTATACCCACTAGGTTTACTAGAAGCATAATGAAGAAACAAGATATAATAAGTGCAGAAGCAATAACTACTCATAACCAAAGAACCCTACTATGCCTCTACAACAACAGAATATTCTATCGCTATCTCTATATGCATCACCTATCATGGGTACAATGTTGATAATTTATTACCCAATTCACTTCGACTGACTCGAGATCCGCTCAAATTTGCGCCTTGCCTAGTGGGATATCGATACTCGCACACAAACCCATATCGGCACTCAATAGCTAGAGCGAGACGATAATCACATTCTCGCTAGGCTATGTTTCCGAAGAGCCTTGACTTGTAGGGAGTGACCCTCCTCACCAAAATACTTATTGAGCTCATTTTGGTTATTACAAGTTATAATCACATAATCGCACTCACTATGCCACATTTACAACATATATAAATAGTAGCTATTGACATTTTATCGAACACATAGTAGGTATTTTTTTAAGGTTCAAGTTCTACTTGACTTATTACCTGTCCAATTAATATCACACTACTATGGTATACTTACAAAATATGTTCAACCTAAGAAACATGAATCAACTATACTAGGTTTCATTTGGGAACTTGTATGACCCAATCACACACTTTCGCTAAATTTCACGCACCGCTCACGTTCCTAAGTCCCTAGGGTCATTCAAAGGTTTATGCTTTACCAAACCATCTAGAAATTTTTTCTAGGCTCTAATACTACTCTTATCTATCACGCCCCGAGACCGATAATTGGGCCCGCTCGGGCACGCACAACAGACCCACTGAGCGGGCGAGGCTTTCCCTACCCGAACGAAGTAGAATCATATATCAACTCGTACAATCTCATATATGATGGAATACAATAAAGTATCAGAGTGAATACTAGAAACTAAACCGTTACAACTTAAAATTTATAGTTTACATCACATAATCCTTTTTCCAAAACGTTACGAGTTTATTTTCTTGTTAACAAAAAAGTACATCTAGACCTCTCTCTAGGTCCACTACTTCGCGACACCTTTGTCGTTGTCACGCGCCTCACCGGCGATAATAGGCTCTGAAAAGGGATAAATAGTAAAAGGATGAGACCTTCAATTAGTTTTCAGTAGGTGCAACCGCCGAAAATAGTACTCTATACTCACTCGGTCTAGGAGAGGCATGAGTAGACAAATAGTGATAACAACAAATATTTCTACAATAAAATTGTAATAATAGAAATACAACTACAATTTCTCAATTATACTAGATGCCCTTATTTCATTGATTACAAGTTTATCCAATTTATTTCATATCTCAACTATCTCATACTTCTCAAATATATATTTTCTTTAACCAACTTGGTATTTAGTTTCACTTCTTATTACACTTTATGAAGAGTCGATTGCTTTCGGACTCCTCTCCAGTCGGTAGGTAAATGGGATCGATTGCTCTCGGATATTTTCAAGTACCTCATAAGGAGTTGATTTCTTTCACACTTCTCCCTTTTATTTTGACACTTATGCAAGGTCGCACATATTATACTATTATACCCTAAAGTTCATGACTTCTAGAGGTATCCACCATATCTAGTACACATAACTTGATTTCTAGTTCACATTTAACCTACACAAGTCACTTTGTTTTCACTCTAGGTCTAGGTTTTGACCTAAATTTAAATGCCACTTATTTAACCTATATCCAAGGTTCTCAATACATATACATGCACATGTTCATTTATCTTATTATCATATAAAAGGTCCAAACCCTAATTTTTTCTAGCATACAGTTAAAATCACATTTAGTTCAATGTTATCTAATTTCATAACCCAAGAAAATAATGGGCAAAGAGAAGATCAAATCTTTTTTAGTGATATTCTCCTCCTTTGCTTTAAATTCCTATTAGAGATGAGTATTGACCTTAAAATAATCTGAAGAAAAATCTGAAAAATGAGTTCTAACTAAGTTAGAACAATAAAATCTCTCATTTGGGGCAAAACCCTCAAAATAAAATCTAAAAACACATCAAGTCACCTCTCTATCTCCTAGCAAGAAAAATGTTGTTGGAGAGGGTTGTCTTCTTCCTCCTAAAGCTTCTTCCTAGCACCCTTGATCTTTTCCAAACCTCCAAAGAGATGGATCCAAGAAATTCCTTCAATGGGAAACTAGGGTTTCTTCTTCTTCTAGGAGAGAAAGAGGAGAGGGAGAGTGAGAGAGGAGGAAATGAGGATTTTAAGATTTTGGCTATTGTTTAAGTTTATATAGAGGTGCTACAATTGCACCTAAATCTCCCAATTAATCATATTTATAATCCTTTAAAATATGTTGTTCGCACATTGAGTAACGATACTCAGATTCGAGTACCGGTACACGACTCAAGTGTACTGGTACTCTAGGCCAGTTCCGCAGAACTCGAACGCCATCTTTCGCGGTTTTCATTGTGTGTCGGTGCCCTCCCAAATCAGTACTAGTACTCGCTCGAATCAGTATCGGTACTTGGGCAAGTTCCCCAAAACCCAAAGGCTCTCCCCATCTCTACACAGCTGGGTACCGGTATTTAGGTCTATTACCAGTACTCCATGTAAATCTGTAGTTTTGCAGATTTAACTCATTGAAGTTCGTCATTTCACGCCGAAAGCACTCAATTGCTTTCCAAACACCATGGAGGTGATCCGAATAGTTTTATTTTTTATTTCTTACTAGAACTTCGTAATTTACGAAAGTTCAGTGCATTATAAGCTGTATGTAGTTGTAATACGATGTAATTAGAAATTCTTGCATACTTAAAGAGTTACAGTTGCACTTATCTTTTTTGAATGGCGTATTAGAGAGTGATGCGACTACATATAAGCTATTTGTTTATTGAAGAGTTACAGTTATGCTTATTTGGTTAACATAAATTTTATTATTTTGTATTCAGGATGGTGAGATTATTCCAATGTTAAAAACAGAAAAAATTCATTTAAAATATTATTAAGGAGGTACGCTTATCTGCTGTATAAAATTACTTTCTAGAACTACTGTAACTAGAATTACAATAAATTATGGTTCAATTCCATCATTTATCAATTGCGCCTCCTTTTGTAGTCTTAACTGCAGTAATTAACTATAGTAATTAGATGCTAAATTGCTAATGCAGCAATTCAAAAAATGGAATTGACCCCATTATCCCTATATAGTTAGACTAATTTGCATTACATCTAAAAAGTGTTAGACAAATTTATCTATGCTTGCAATGCTTTAATAAATTTCGATATAGTCTTATCCTCCAATCATTTTTTAATTAAGATACACCTCAGATTTCTTAATCTATTTGACTTTTATCAATAAATTAAACTTAACTACATCTTCTACAATCTCCTTAATAAAATTATTAATTTTACAAACAAAACCACAGTCCATCCAAAACTAAACTATAATTTGTATACAAACACATCTTCACCCTTCTTTTATAATTTTAACTAAATGTCTTTCTAATTTATTTCTTTTACCCTTTTCTTGTGCCAGACAATTCAGACATATCATCTAAAATCAAATAAAGTTGCACTTTACCATCCGTTATTCTATTTTTGATTTACCATAAGGACTAACTGTTATTGTGACGCTCCAATAGTGCCACATTGATTGGAAAGAAAATTATAATTGAAAATATAAAGATCCGAGAGTCTAGTATTGATAACTAGACTACTTAAATATTTTGAGCTTATGGTTTGAGCTCTAATGAGTTATTAGTATTGCTAGGTTGTTATATTTGGTATCAAAGTCGGTATGCCAGCTGGAAAGGGAGAAGTTTGTGACGCTCCAATAGTTCCACATTAGATAGAAAAGAGACTATAATTGTGACGCCCCAATTTTTCAGAGGGTCACCCATTCTAGGACTACTCACGTCCTAGCACGCTCAACTCTCTCAACCTCTTGGGCCTAACCACCACCCAAAATGCTTAAGCCGGGTTGAGAGTTTAACCCTATTATATCTCATATATAGGACTACCTGGGGCCTCACAATCTCCCCCCCCCTTTAAGCCCTGACGTCCTCGTCAGGCTCAGACTCACAAGTACCAGGTGATGTGAGACTCGTCTCGCTAGCCTAACCGACTTTGTGGTGAGCCGCGCTCCACCCACAACAGTCAACAGCATGAGAGCTTCGCTCTCCCTGCTGTATAACCTGGCTCAGCCGAGACTCATCTCACACTTCCGGCTAGTAATTGGCTCTGATACCAACTGTGACGCCCCAACTTTCCAGGGGGTCACCCATCCTAGGACTATTCCCGTCCTAGCACACTCAACTCTCTCAATCTCTTGGGCCTAGCCACCACCCAAAATGCTTAAGCCGGGTTGAGAGTTTAGCCCTATTATATCTCATATATAGGATTATCTGGGGTCTCACAATAATTGATAATGTAATGGTCAGAGACTCTAGTAATAATTATTGGGCTAAAATACTTTGGACGATTATTTAGGAACTAACAATTTATTCATACTAGCGAACTGGGTCATTATAGCTTAACCATAGGATGTTACAATATAATACTTTATTGTCCTATAATTTGTTTTTTATCAGGCTACAGTTTATAAAATATAATATTTTTGCTATTTCAATTAACATTAGGTTTTTAAGCCAAAGGAAAAATAAAATGATAAGAGACCCGAGTGCAACTTTTCAAAATAGAGGATAGTAAAATATAATGCACTTCTCAAAATAGAGGATAGTAAAATATAAATACTCCAAGCTACGAGAGATGAACAAAGGTGAGAAATACTACGTGGGCTTCAAAAAAAAAAAGAAATACTATTTGTGCATTAAAAAATATGGTGTACATTTTACTCTTATCCATCGAAATGTTAAACAATTTTCTAAAGTTTTCAGTATTAAAAAAATAGAAAATGTGATAAAACTAGTGTGAAAAAATTAATATTTGAATGAATGGGTTGTGAAAGTTACACCAATTTTTGAATGTATAAATAATAATGCTCGATTAAAATACAATATTAAGTGACCATTGGTCCGGACTCTTTATGCATTTTTTAAGTTTGGTCCCAATCTTTATCCACTTCAAGGCAATAAAAAAAAATGGAATTAAAATAAAAAATAAAAGAAAAATTGAAATCCTAAAATATATCCTTGCCTGATCTTAGTAGTAACCGGTACCAGACCAACCGTTTCCGCTCTTCCGGGAATTTTCACTAGCAATGGTCTGCCGGTACGCATTATGCTCCTTGAGTCGGTCTAGAATGAACGATTCGCCGGTCCCACGGGATAAGCTTATATATTCCGCTTCGTTACTAAGGCTGTATTTGGTTGGGGGGTTAAGGGTGGAATAAAGGATTTATTCCACCCTTATCCCCCAAACACAAAAAGGGATTGGTGGGAACACTAGTTCCCACCTTAACGGGCTATTCTAGAATAGCCCGTTAAGGGGTGGGAACTAGTGTTCCCACCCCCAGGTGGAACAAGCTGGGATAGCCCAGCTTGTTCCACCCGTGAGAGAGAGAGAGAGAGAGAGGGGGGGAGAGAGAGAGAGAGAGAGAAAATTTTATTTATTATAAAATTTAATTTCGGAAGTTTAAATTTTAAAATTTATAATTTTTAAATTTACAAAATTAAAATTTAAGTTTTAAATTATTTAATTTAAAATATGATGAAGTAAAAAAATTTTTATTTTTAGAATTTGATATTTTTTATTTTTAAATTAAAATTTTATCTTAAATTTAAAGTTTAAAATTTAAAAATTTTACTTTTTTTAAAATTGTACATTTGAGATTTTAAATTTTAAATTTTAAATTTAAATTTAATTTTTAAACTTTAAATAACAGTTTATATTTTAAATTTTAAAATATAAATATAAAATATAAAAATTCAAATTTTAATATAAAGAAAGGGATAATATTATTAATTTTTATTTATAACTACCCACTTTAATTCTTATTCCATCTTACCTAACCAAACGCTATTTTTCTTATTCCCAGAAATAATTTACTTTTCATCCAAACGCAAAATTGATTTAATCCCCGCTTATACCTCAATTTATACCTATCCCTGGAATAGTCACTTTTTACTTATCCCCGAACCAAACGATACCTAAGGGTATGTTTGGTTCGCCGTAAAACGAATCAAAATTTATTTTTATATAAGGGTACAAAAATATTTTTTAATAAATATATTTTTACGGATTTGAAGAAAAATTAAATTTTTTATTTTTTTGGCCAAACAAATGTAGATATTTTTTTTTTCTAAGTAAACAAATGTTGATATAAAATTATTTTTTTTTCTACAAATAAAATACTATAAAATATAATTTTTTTTTTACTGAATTTTTTTTTATGAAAATTTATTTTTTACAGATTTACATTGAACGAAATGGATCCTAAATCAAAACGAATGATTCTTCAGTTTACTTTGATTAGGAGCAAAGGGCAAATATATAGTGCGGGTTCGTATTCCCCCACCCGTTTCATTGTCCTCCCGTGCACGAAATTTGTAACCCACTTAACCCGATCGAAGAAATATATCCGCTACAATCCATCATCTTCTATTTATATTCGGATACCCTCCTACAAACAAACGGATACGGAAACAACGTTTTTTACGCCATCTCTCTCTAACCCTCCTTTCTCTCTCTCTCTCTCGCTCGCGGAGAAGGAAAGAGCGGACATATAAGGCTACGCTCCTCCTCTCCATGGCAATGGCGATCTCGGGGAGATCGTTGATTTGATCCACGAAACCCTAGGAAAAAGGAGCGCGGTACCTTTCCCCCGCTCCGTGTTTTCTGTTCGGGCCTGGATCGGGCGATTCGATTGCACGGCTCAGCGTGGATCCGATTCCGATGCGATTTTCCCATCGCCGGGAAGGAATCTAGGGTTTGTGCTCGGGGTTGGTTTGCGGAGGATGGGGCGCAGGGGAGCGATCGCCTCTAAACCACCGCCCAAGGACGAGGATCCGTTGATATCAGGTGAGGTTTCATTTTTTTTTTTTTTTTTTTTTTTTTCCGTCTTGCAACTCTATTGATTGTTAAGTTTTTTGTTCGATTTATTGATCTTGTCGTGATAACAGTTAGTGAAATAACTTGTAAATTTTCTGCTTATCATGAATTATGTTGTGGAATACAAGTTCCTGCATAAGAAATCTGATTTTAGATTCAGTTGCTGCTGAGATCTGAGAATGTTTGATAAAGATTGGATCTGGATTTTGGTTGTTGGGTTGATGTTGTTGATTTGGATTTTCTGGGAGAAAAAGACAAAAAATGAAATACATGCAGAAACGGCAGTTCCTCGTTTTTTTACTTTTTTCCCCTTTTTTCTTTTTTTTGAATTTTTCTAAAACTTATAATTTTGTAGAGGTTGACTTCCATGTATTGGTTCATCTATATTTTTCTGCCGTCCCTCAGTTAGACTGTCCCTTACCATGCTGCGTTGTAGTATGTCCTGTATATAGATACTTCGTGTTTGTTTCTTTGTTTTATAGTTAGTTTGAGGGGAGTAGAATTAGACATTTCAATGTATTAAGTTATGAAAATAATTGTGTTTGAGTATTTGAGGTCGAATATAATAAGGTAATTAGCACCTAATGGAATCGCCAAAATGGAAAGAAGAATTTTTGGTGAATATTTCTCTTTCACAACCAGCTTGCTCAGGTAGACCTCAAAGGTTTTGTAGTATAACTGGCTGAAGAAGTGGGGCATCTTGACGAATTGTATTCATGTAGTGTGTAAGGAAACTGTGTAAGCCATTTGTTTCTGCCACCTTTGTAAATTTGGAAGAATGATGGAGTACCCGTTGGGGGCAAGATTGCTATAGTTGATGCTCATGGAGGCTAACGCTAGTGGATGCAAAATCTGGTGCCCAGGGATTATCGGTTGTTTTAGTGCGGTAAATAATGTTTTTTTTTTTTTTTGTTTCCTTTGAGATAAAGGGATAAGGTTTGAGTTAATGTTGCGCATAATGAAGTATTTGCTCAGTGATTTTCTTTATGGCGTGAGACAGCGAGATGGTAGAGCAATTTCAAACATGCACCATGTATATATTCTTTGTAGGCTTTGGATGGAAAAAAGGAGAGCAATATGGTTTACCTGCTTGTGGGATAGTATTTCCATGTTTCTCAACTTTTTGCCAGTTCAAAGCTCTTGTTCTACCAGAAAATTCTAGCTTTCCAGAGCTTCTTTTTCTTAACCATTGGTAGATGCTTTCATCATAAGCTTAAAGACTTACATAGATGATTCGATCCTGAAAGTGGCATCTAGCACTAACATCCATCTTTTAATTTTCTTCCTTCTCGTGCTGATCTTTTAAGCCTTCTGGTTCCTAGAAAAGTAATTTGGGAAATAAATCATCCGTGTCGCTCATAAAAGTTTGTCATCAGGGGAGCCCTCTTGGCTGAATTTTGGGTATAATCTATAGTCACTTATATAGTCTAAGGTTGACCTTCATGACCTATTACTTGATCACTTGATCAATATTTACCTTTAGCTTTAGTTGGTTTACTTAGATCATGCACCCTGATGGAGGCAAAATCGTGGTATTCCTTTATCATTTCGTCTAACGGAAAGAGTTCCTCTAATTCTATGAATCTTTCTAGATTGTCTTTCTCTTGAATCGTTCAAGAGAGTTTCGGATTATTTGGTATTCACTGAATAAAAACATTTTAGCATGGGTAGTTAGATTTTGCATCACAGGTATACATGGAATTTCCAAAAATAAAAGGTTGGTTATGTGAGTTGATTGTCCAGAGTTTTGAGTTGGTCTTTTTGTTTTGACTCCTGAGAATTATCTAGAAATTTCCCTTTCTTTCCTCCCTTACCTCTCTCTTTGATTGGCTTTCCAGTTATTCTCTAAATTCTAATCCTCTTCAGTTATGTTTAAGTCTGAATTTTGCTTTAATCCTTGTTTAGTTATGGAACAACAGTTGGAGTGGATTATGTACTTCTTCTTCTTTGCAGTTTTTTGCCGGAATTTATCCATACTCTTAGGGAGTGTATAGAAGACTCAAGGATATGTTCAAAATTCTGTTTGGTTAAATTATAAGTTATTTGTTTTTTACTGTATCTATTTATATGAAGATTCTCAAACAAACAAGCTTTTCTGGGAAATCAAAGTTAGTTGGTTTTATGGATCTTGTTTGGTGAAAGATCATAATGGCATGAAGTCATAAAATTCTTCAACTTAGTTTGGTACTATGGACACCCTATTCTGCTTTAAAAAAAACAATAGATGGACCTTTATAGACAGAAAATAGAGTAAGACAATTGAAAATTCCTTGGGCAAAAGGCATGGTTATTAAGGTTGCCTAACTTCTATAGTCCAAACCAACTTGTTCTCTTCAAAATTACCCAAATAAGCTTGTTTCTTTATTAACATATAATGGTTGACTAATTTGTATGAATATTGTGTTTGAGCCGGAAATAGTATTGTTCTAAAGCTGTTCTTTACCTTGACGGATTTAAGCTTCAGTTGTCTAAAAACTAACATCCATATATGGATACCTTTGGAAGCAATAATTGCACTCTTGTCACATCAACTCACACTTCGGAAGGTTTGCAGATAAATCATATCATTTATTAAGATATTTTGTTTTATGGAGTTGTTTTAGTAGATAACTCGATTCAAGTTGTTTGTGTTTCACATGTGATAATGTTATTCTGATGGCTCCATTTGTTAATAGTGAGTAGATTTTGTGTATTATTTTCTTTACTAAATTTACTTCATTTTGCAGAGCTTCGTGAAAGGCATCGGTTGGATCTAGAGAACTTGACACTGATAACACAGCCAATTAGGACAGTAAAACTATTTGTATTAGCCACTTTGCAATATTTAAAAAGGTCTTTTTCCTATGTCCTGAGAAATGGTGGTTGGCTTAAGGTCTTAATCATCTTGGTAGCGGCTTCTGCATTCCTTCTTTTGACTATTGATGGCCCGCATGAAAAGGTATTTATCTCTTTCTCATTTATTAACTAGCATCACTCTTAGTTTAAGAAATACCATTTAATTTTTGAATCTTGTCTAGACCTCTTTGTTGATCTCGTTTTTAGATATAATCTTCTGAATTCACTTTTAATATAATGACTTGATTTTGTCATAAATGTGTAATTGAAGAGGTAGATTTTATACTTTTAATGCAGCATGGTAGGGATGAACTTCTATTGCATGTTACTAAAATACTTCTTTTTTGCCCTTTTATTCTTCTAATTTCTAAATGAATGCTACAATTTTTTTTTTTTTCATGCGATGCATGCAGCATGTCCAAGAGCTTCTTAATTATGCCAGATATGGATTGTGGTGGATATCTCTAGGAGTGGCATCATCAATTGGACTAGGCAAGTGCAAAAATTGTATTCTACTTTTACTGTGATGCAATATTGGATAGTTTAAACTACATAATTTCCTTATGTCTACATAGTTTGCTTATGTAGTTTTACGTACTTTGATGATAGTACTGCACAAGCCAAAAGAATTTCACTAACAAATTCCTACTGCTCATTTTGGTTTATTCTAAGGTTTCTTGGCATTCATTTTGGGCCCTTTTGGTCTAGCTTTTCTAGTTTTCTTGGGGTGGTGTTGCCAGCCACTGCAAAAGCAGTCATTTTGGAGCTGCTTTTCATGCTGCAGTGCATTCCTTATCACAAAAAACAGCGGTTTGCAATAAAATTTAAGTTGGATGTTGTGGGTGCCTGATCAGAATTCATAGCTGGCCAAATGGGACCTTTATCTTGGATATGTTATTGAAGTCGACCAGAAATCAGATAGATATCAAATTTGTGATCTATGACTATGAATTAACACAGTCTTCTGCCTTTTTCCTCAAAAAAAAAACAGTCTTCTGCCTTCTTTTCTGGTCTGTTAATAACCAAACTTAAGAGTGACAGTGGCTGTCTGTGACACCCGAAGAAATCGATTTAATTATGCTGATTCTTTTGGAAAACATGCATGCTGTGTATTTGTTAGAGTAAGAAGCATTGCTTTAAAATAAGTATGGACAATGGACATTCGCTGTGGCAAACAAGTACTTATTCACCGCGTCTTTTTGTTCCTATTTTTCTGGCTGCTTTCTTCTTTGGAGGAAGATTGATTATATCTTAAAAATTGATGTACATGCACGCTTATAGTTGCTTATATTTCTTTGCAAGGTGTACAACTGCTCATAGTTTCTTTACATGCATCCTCAAAATATAATACAAGCAGTTAAATAATTGGGGGATCTGTGCTTGAAAGTATGTGACACATTCTGAGCAATAAGCATTAGTGGAATATAGCTATTTATGTGTTTCACTTAATTGGTCTCACATCAGAGGATGTTGGGTAAGCTGACAGGCATTTATCAGAATGACTTTCTAGTATTAAGAACTCGAATTTGAGCTTTTTCAGCTATTTAGTTGTCCTGTTTCATTCATGTTGGTCATATTAGTTGATTATTTGGTGCAGCCACTTTCAGGGGTACAGTCATGTGGACCCTCTAAATGTATTTGGAGGATAAATGGTAATAGTGTTGGTTCTTTGTGCACACATGACATGAATTTTAGGTCTTAAAACACCCAATAGTCCCTTATGTGGATATATTAGAACAGTTGGCTTGTTTAGGATTTTTATTTTCTTTTGCTTATATAAGTAACTTGGCATTGAATATTTTGGGCGATGTTGATAGGGCTGTCTTATTCGGAATGTCATTAGTAAGCTTGTTTGGGTAATTTCAAAGATGCTCTTGTTTTTTACCACAAGCCCGAAATCTTGCTCTGCATGACTTGGGGCTATTGGGGTATGGAATAAGATCATTTAAGGAACGAAAAAAATCTAAGCCCCATATGATCCCTTGTCTTATCTGTGCCTCATAGATGACTTACATTACAGTCACCATTAGCATGCCTGCAAGGTAGATATGGGTCTGACGGCATGTAGTTTTAGTAGCTGTTATGGTGAGCCTCCTTGTGTTCGCTTTCTCCTTTCACCAGGAACAGACCAAAATTTTGGAAGATTGACTTCAAATTGGTTTACTATTTTTTAATTTCATGGAGCCTTTCTCAGCTTCTACTTGTGCTCTACCCATTGACCCCAAATACTCTTATTGTCTGATAGTGCAGGCATAAAAAATGCACTACTTTTGAGAACTGTGGATTGTTATAAATCCATGAAGCTCCTCTGTTGGACTTAGTTGAGTTTGAGCTATATTGGTCATATATTACTTATATTTCTTGGGATTTAGTTGCAAGTTTTTAGTCCCTGAAGTTTGGCCCCAACTTCAAGTTGGCGGCACTTGATTCCATAGTTCCCAAGTATGATTCAATTTCAAGCATGATATTACTTGTAATTGTACCACTGTACTAATCTTCTATTTTACCATGCCTTTTCCAGTAAAAGTCCAGAATATTATCTTGTTTGGAGCTGTGTTTTGTACTGAGGAATTATTTCTGTTTTATATTGGCAGACCATGATCGCATCCTTTTCCAGTTTTCGCCCTCAAGGCATGCTAAATTAGTTCTTGATTAGCATCTCTTTTCATGTCAGAATATTAGGCTGCTGGAACTTTCTGTGTCTCCTAAATTTATAGGTTTTTCTTCGCATACTTCCCCACACAGCCACAGACTGATAATTTATTTGTAAGCCTTGAAAGCCAAAACATTTATGAAGCACACTTAATGCTGATCAAGTTATATATTGCTTTGCTTTGCAGGATCTGGTTTACACACATTTGTGCTGTATTTAGGCCCTCATATTGCATTTTTCACAATCAAAGCTCTACAATGTGGACGAGTTGATTTGAAAGCTGCTCCATATGACACCATACTACTTAAAAAGGGACCTTCATGGCTTGAAAAGGATTGCTCAGAATTTGGACCTCCACTATATCCGCCATCATCCAGTTCATTAGTTAGGATTCCAGTCAGCAAAATACTAACTCAGGTTCAGCTAGAAGCTATTCTTTGGGGCATTGGAACTGCACTTGGGGAGCTTCCTCCCTATTTTATCTCACGAGCAGGTATCTTTGATAAATAGACTCTATAGAGCATGCGTGAATACATATCATATTATGGTAATAGTGCTTGTACTTGATCTTCATTCCTTTTTCCTAGGTAATAAATTGATTTAAATTAAGAATCTTGTAGTCAAAAAGTCTTACATTTTCTTGCTTCTCTTTAGCTAACATAATTCATAAAACTACTACCTAATCCAGATTTATATCCAAAACTAATTTCTGTTTTGTATTTATTGTTGTTGGGCTTTAATCTTTTTTATCCTCTAGAACTAACTCATAAGCTTCTTGTGTTGTAACTTTTACCCTCATATGTGAGCACGTAGACTAGTTTTGCTTATTGACAAGTACTCTTGTTGCCATTGCCTTAGGCATCATCTTGCAAGCAAGGATTGTCATGTTGTTGAGTGCTGACTGCTAAGTCAAACATGTTCACATGAAAATGCCAGGAGCTTACGAGAACTATATTGGTTATTGCTAATCTAATTTGTAATCAAATTGAACTTCTAAAACTTGAAGAGAAAATGGAATATCTCTGCACATTTGATACTGTTTTACAAGTTCAATATCATGGACTTTCTACTTCTTTGAATTACATGGCTCGTATCTTCCATTTGGACTTCAAATTATACTAATCCGCGCACAATATTTTCACACACTTTTGTTGGATATTCAGCACAGATTTGCATAAATTTTAATAGCAAGAATTGAATGTTGTTATTCGATGGATAGCTTACTCAGATTGATGTGGTGTCACATTTACTATTGACTTATGTATGGCAGCACGCTTGTCTGGAAGTAAAGTAGATGCTGTCGAGGAACTAGATGCTGCTTCTTCAGAAGATGGATTTATATCTGCAACGCTTACCAAATCCAAACGCTGGCTTCTTTCTCACTCACAACATCTCAACTTCTTAACTATTTTATTACTTGCTTCGGTTAGTTTGCTTTTTCCCCAATTTTCTTGCTTGTATATATGTATGTAGTGATTGCCTTGTGATATTCCTGAAAAGTTCAAATATAATAGGTGGAACATTTCTAAAATCCCTTTTGGGAAGTTCACAGTAAGTTGAAGTGGCAGGAAAAAATTTGTTGTTCCTATGAAATATTTATGAGTATAATTCTCCTTGATGCCTTGGAAAAGGAAATGCAGTTGTGATATATGTGCATTCTCATTAACCGAGCATTTAGTTTCATGGCAAAACAGAGGCTCGAGTACCAAAAAAAATAAAAATTTAAAATTTAAATTTAAATTTAAAAATTTTAAAAAAAAATCTGCTCGGTCCACGTGTTCTCCTTTTGCCCTCATTAATTACTTAAATAGCTGCACCATTTTTTTGCCTCGTTATTCATGCATTAGTTAAACTGCAGCTAATTCTTTTCTTTTTTTTTTTTTTTTTACTGTTTCTCTTATTATTAGATACCGAACCCTCTTTTCGATCTTGCCGGTATTATGTGTGGCCAATTCGGCATCCCATTCTGGAAGTTCTTTCTTGCGACCTTAATTGGAAAGGCAATTTTTAAGACTCACATCCAGGTGTGCTATCTCTGGCTCTTCCTCTTGTTCTGCATCTTTCCACCTTTCTGGTCAATATGCATACCCAGTTGCTTTGTGCTTTCTGTTTTTTTTTTTTTTTTTTTGGTTGGTCATGCTGCTATTCAATTCAGGCACATTTCCTGAGAGGTTTAGTATTACTTTCCTTGTTTTAAGCCTTTGATGTTGCTGTTTTACCTCACTCTTTGATCTGATTGCTGGTGCAGACGGTATTTATCATCTCTGTGTGCAACAACCAACTCCTAGAATTAGTGGAGAACAGGTTAATTTGGGTACTCGGTTTCTTCCCTGGATTTTCCGATATGCTGCCCACCATGATTGATAAGTTGCACATGGTCAAGGAGAAGTACTTATCGGCTCCTGCTCCCGCCTCAGCTTCTGCAACAACCAAGGTAGCTCTTGCTTTCACCTAAGATGGGCAATACTATTTTTTTGGATATGTTTTTATCAATAGTCTCCTTTGAGCATTTTCTTTTCGATTGTTCAACAGGGAAAGAAGTGGAAACTCTCATTCCCTCTGATCTGGAATTCATTGGTATGGCTCATGCTCATAAATTTCTTTGTCAAGATTATGACCTCCACGGCACAGAGACACCTAAAGAAGCAACAAGAGTTGGAGTTGGCTAACAAGCTATCGGAACGAAAGCAATCCATGGCCAAGTCGAACGGCGCGACTGACATGTGATAGTCTTCTATCTCTTTCCAATTCATCACCTATATTGGTGGAAGCCGTGACTATATTTAACAATGGCATGCCATCAAACACCTTTCACATTCTTACTCTGTTCAAGAAACTACTAGATCTGGGCCGGGATAATTATTCATGTTATCGATACACCTTTGATGCTGATAGGGCCTATTTGAACTGTTCCTAGAGGGAAATTCTTGTTTATTTTTAGGAAGCTGTACACAGAATTATTATAGTTTATGATTCCATGATGAGAAGAGAGAATTTCCTATCCTGATGTGAATCACTCGTATTTGCTTTCTTCTTGGGTGTAATGGAAAATACCAGAAGGTTGATCTAACCACTGTTGTTAGTAAAATCAGCATTAACAATTCAAAGCTTTTTCCCTCTTGCACAGGAAATTTGGTTGTTGAAAAATTTGATTGTTGGACGACTAAATACTTAAACGGTCCTGATGAAGCCATATACTTTGCAACATACAGTAGTCATCATCTGTTTTAATTTGTCATGCCCGTTAATTGATGATGGGCTGATGTGAGAACTATCTCCAGTCGCAAAGAGCAAGTTTAGCAAATCTATCTATCTTCAGCTAAAAGTAGCTTTTGAAAATTTCTTCTTCTCATGACCTGGCATTTGCGGGCGCTTCGGCTGGTTCGGCTTGAAGTATTTTGTCGTTTTGTTTAGCAGCAACCGCAAGTCAAATCCGTCTACTGTGACATAGATCTTGACCTCTGTTTGCTTTAGGATTTCCTCAAACAGCTTAGGTCTGTTGGTGGGACCTTTACTTCCCTCATCATTGATGTGCCTGTCAGAGTAAAAGATCAGTTAACATCTTATTAAAGATCATTTAACCTATATAATGTTTCTCTGAAATACTCATGTGAGGGAGGAAGTAGATGTAACTTGTAAGTTAGGAATTTTGTCATGTTCAAGCACGTCAGATTTGGTTTTTTTCAACTTGGGACTTCAATGAGGGCTTCAACATCCGTATCCTCTGTCAGAATGCTGGGGCGCGCATCTTGAATTGTGGCAGAATGAAACAACTGTTAAAAACTTGAGATGACGAATAATGCTCCTTGTTGTAAATGGTGGCGGATACTTCCACTTCACCAAGCTGTAGTTGCACAGAAGGCAAATTAAGTTGTCTGTCATCTGAAAATTTAATATCCTACAATTTTCACTATTCTCCCTACTTGCTGAAATATGTAACAGCCAGATGCAGTGATAATTATCCGGATTTTTGAACAAACCAGGAATAACCCTATCCTGGAATGCCGAATTATGTAAGGATAATGAACGATGTTATAATTATAAAAATAGCCCTTTAAAATATTACTTTCAAAATTAGGCCTAAATTGTGCGGGAAACAAAGAAAGCGGGAAAAGAATCGCCGCTTCCTAAATGCGGCAAATAGTTCACCGTTTTATTCAAACTATTACAATTGTTTAGGATTGTTCATAAAAGCGATGAATCGCTTACTATTTTGAAAAGAAGTATACATCAAAATTCAGATTTAGAGAAGTGATACTTTACATGAAGCGGTAAATAATTCACCATCTTCTAAAAACCGTATACAACTTACTTTTTTTGCATATGCAGCGCCAATGGATCTAATTATAAAAAGGTAATAACATAAAAAAACTTAACTCAACTATGGACCATTTTGAATTGGCTATCCAATCTTTCAAGATTTTGATTTTACCTGTCACGCCCCGGATTGCTCATTTTTCCAGGCTCGCCAACAGATCCGCCGTATACATAAAATTTTTCACGTATACGAAGCGATAGCTGAACTTGTAAACTACATACAAGCAACTACAAGTATACAGAGCGGATAAATTAAATATAGTTCGATAAATATAAACCAACTGTACATATAAGATACAAAATACATCATGGTCCAACCATAACCATAAGGTACAAGTCCATCTCACTGTACACAAAATAACTATATTTGTATGTACATGGCAACTCCCAAAAAGAACTATCTCCAATTTGGATCCTCCTCTAGAATAACGACCGGGGTAGACAGGGATCTAGCTCGCGACTCCCTTACCTCGATCAGAAGGAGCAGCAGCAACAGTCGATAGCTCTGTAAGAAAAAGTGGCAACAATGGGTGTGAGAACTATTACAAAATCAAGTAGTCCTCAGTGGGTACCGTCACCGACCACAACGGCCCACCCACTAAGTCTACGAGACTAATAGTATAGCTGGTAGGTAAAAAAATAAAAACGTATGCTGGAATAAACTCTACAGCTGTAATGCCACTACCCTACCACTATGCACAATAATCACTGAAGTAAATGCACATCTCACTATGAATAAACCGCCCATACTGACCCGAGTCTATAGGGACCTCAACAGACCAGTCCCACCTGTATCCTAAGCTGCACCGTACTTCACCCACGAGAGTTTTCGGTGTAGCGCAGCACCCAACAGGGACTACTGCGACGCACAAAAGTCCAACTCCGGAGTGGCACTCGTGGGTGCGACCCAGCCGAGTGTATATGCGAATCTGACAGCTCAATCAGGTAACTACAGGCTAAAATCGAGATAAAATGGTCAAATTGGTCTAACAACCAAGGCTCACATGCCCACGGCACAATATGATGCAAATAGAAGAAATCTGAGTCCACCGTCAGCCCCGACGGCACCCGAAAGTTTAGAACAGCCTAAACTCTGCTGTAACAATGAGCTCTACATCTCAGCACGAGCGTAAACTCGACCTACACTGATCTAGGTATCCACCTCGCACTAACAGCGGCGATACATTAATAAAAACGGCTCCTGGAACTAAATCTGATAAGTTTTTCGAAAAGTGACAGGTGTAGGTTTAACGAGTTTTCTCCTATGTCAAATCCCAATTCAGCATGTAATATTTGTCTAAAATTATAACATTATACTCCAAATTCAGATTTCATATAAAAACATGCAAATTCATGAATTTGAGCTACTAATATAAAAACATGATGTAATTAAGCATGCTGAAATTCTCTAAACTTAGAAGAAATTTCGAAGACTTCGGTCGACATTAACCCACCTTAAACGCTAGTCAAACAACGGTCAGAAGTCGATAGGAGAAGCCCCGCACAAAATCAGCCTCAACCAAAATCAAACCAGCTGAGAAACAAGATTCGGATAGCCTCAACCGAAATCAAACCAACTGCAAAATAGGATTCGGATCCACTCTGCAGCACTTCGGGGCGCCCAGAACCTGAGCCCAGAACTGCAGCCTGGCAGCTTCAATCTATACGAGTTCAAAATAGAATTTAACCAAATTTTCAAGTCCAAATGCAGTGAAACTTCACCCAACTCATCTCAAAAGATTAAAGAACAATTTTTCAGGTTCCTCACCAAAATTGAGCTCGAAACGATTACCAAAAAGCCTCCAACAGGATTCGGCCCAACTTCTGGATGCCTAGAACCTGCATCCAGAACTTCAGCAACTTAGCAAACAACACTTCTATCTCAAATCTGAGAATTCAAGCTTAAACAACCGATGAAGTAGGGTCACAAACCTTCCAAAGAGAGTGATGAATCAAACCAAATCTTCTAATAAGCTCTCTATCAAAATCTGGATTAAAAATCTAAGAAAATCCATCAATTTTCTAAAAATTCAGCATTTAAGCTTAATTCTCCAAATCTGAGTTAAAACTCACCTTTCCAATATCTAATTCAGGTGGGAAAAGCTTCCAATCCAGCAAGGGATGTAGGAAAACCAATCCTTACATCAAAAATCGAGCTCCAACAAGATTTGGATCCATAAAATCAACAAAAAATCCAAAGTTCAGCTCAAGAACACAAGGGGTCCAGTAAAACAGTAATTAAAGTTCACATACCTATCCAAATCACTGTTGGAAGGATTCCACAACTTCCTCTACGAGTCCACAATCCAGTAAACTAAGTTTCACGGGATTTGGACACTTCTACACCGCACACGAGCTGAAAAGCCACAGGTCGACGCTGAAAATCTGCTGGAAATCTGCTGGAAATCTGCTGGAATCTCAAGCCTTCAATGGGAAAAAATGGAATTTAGAGGATTTGAGGGACTTCCTTGCAAAATTCCTGAGTTCACCATGAAAAGAAAGTAAAAGAGCTTCAGGGGGGTCGTCCCCATCTATTTATAGCAGTAGGAATAGGATAACTTAAGCCTCAAGAACAAAAGCTGCTAACCAGTCCCTATGCTGAAAATTCACAATCTGGGCACCCTAAACTTAACTTCTTGGCGCCCACTTCCTCCAGGCAGCACTAACCCAACACTTCGGGATCCCCGCTCGGCGGTCTGGTGTGCCTTAACATGGTCCGACGGCACTCACCTACCACGCACACGTGTCAGCACGTTCGACACTCACATGGTGAACTTCTGGATCCACTTCTAGGCGCCCGAATCTGGATCCGAAATGACTCAGTATATATATAAAACAGCACTCAGAATCTGGGCTCCCTAAACTCAACTTCTGGGCGCCCTAAACTGCCAGAACTTCAGTTTTGGCTTATTTTTATGCTCCGAGTCTGTTTTCGCGTCTATTTCGCGCCAAAACGACTCTGACTTATCCCGACACTCTACAGAGGTGTCGGCCAGTCTCTGATACTGTAGTCATTTCGCCAGTTAGGCCCCAGGGGTACTACATCCTTCCTCCCTACAAAAAGTTTCATCCTCGAAATTTAAATTCATACCTCAAGTAGAACTCTCGAACAGGTAGGGGTAGGACTCCTGCATCACTGTCTTCGGCTCCCAAGTCGCCTCGCGCTCCTCGTGATTACTCCACTGCACTTTAACGTACGGAATGACCCAGTTGCGCAATTCTTTCTTCTCGCGAGCAAGAATCCGTACCGGTCGCTCCTCGTACCTCAGGTCCTCGGCCAACTCGAGTGGAGTGAAGTCAATCACGTGGGAGGGATCGAACACATATTTCCTCAAAGTCGAGACATGAAACACGTCGTGGACCCCGAAAAGTCGCGGTGGTAGGGCAATCCTGTATGCTACTGGCCCAGCTCGCTCCAAAACCTCGAAAGGACCAATGAATCGTGGACTAAGCTTTCCACGAACTCCGAATCTGCGTATCCCTCTGGACGGCGAGACTTTCAGGAACACATGATCTCCAACCCGAAACTCCAAGTCCCGTCTCCTGGTGTTGGCATAGCTCCTCTATCGACTCAGAGCAGTCTCAAGACGTCGTCGAACCATCTTGACCTTTTCTTCTACTTGCAGTAGAATATCGGGTCCCAAAGTCTTTCTTTCACTCACACACTCCAATGTAAGGGCGATCGACACTTGCGTCCATACAATGCCTCAAACGGAGCTATCTGGATGCTCGCTTGGTAGCTGTTGTTGTACGCAAACTCAACCAGTCCTAAGTGTCGATACCACCCTCCACCAAAGTCCAAGATATATGCTCTCAACATGTCCTCCAGAGTCTGAATGGTTCGCTCGGACTGACCGTCGGTCTGTGGGTGAAATGCCGTACTAAACCGAAGCTGAGTACCCAGTGCTGTCTGTAAGCTCCTCCAAAACTGTGAGACAAACCACGGGTCTCGATCCGACACAATCGAGGTAGGCACTCCATGCAATCTCACTATCTCGTCTAAATACAATTGAGCGAGACGATCCCTGGACCAAGTAGTCTGCACTGGTAGGAAGTGGGCAGACTTGGTCAGTCTGTCCACTATCACCCAAATGGCATCAAATGCACCCTGCGTCTTCGATAAGCCCACAACGAAGTCCATGGTGGTCTGATCCCATTTCCACTCAGGTATAGGGAGACTCTGTAGCTTACCAGTAGGTACCCGATACAACGCCTTTATCTGTTGACAAGTCAGACACTGAGCCACAAATCTCCCATTATCTCTCTTCATCCCATTCTACCAAAAGTGTACTTTCAAATCCTTATACATCTTGGTTCTACCATGGTGAACCGTATAAGGTGAGTAGTGTGCCTCTCTCAAAATCTCCTCTCGGATCCCAGCGTCCATAGGCACACACAGTCGGTCCCTGCACCGCAGTACTTCCCAACTGTCAACACTAAAGTTCCATGTCTGCCCCTGACAATCTGATCTCGAATCCTCATCAAATAGGGATCCGCACTCTATTTCTCTCGGATCCTATCCAACAGAGTAGGCTGCAAAACCAAAGACATAAGTCTTGCAGTAACCCCAGGGGACACTACCTCAAGCTCAAGCCGCCTCATCTCCTCAAGTAATGGCGTCTGCTGAGTGATCATCATACTAAGACTCTGCACTGATCTCCTACTCAACGCATCTGCCACCACATTTGCCTTGTCGGGGTGGTACTGGATGCTAACATCATAATCCTTCAGCAATTCCAACCATCGGCGTTGCCGCAAGTTCAATTCCTTCTGGGTGAACAAATACTTTAAATTTTTTTGTCTGTAAAGATCTCACAGTGCTCACCATACAGGTAATGCCGCCACAACTTCAGTGCGAACACCACAGCTGCAAGCTCCAAGTCATGCGTAGGGTAATTCTTTTCGTAATCCTTCAGTTGCTGGGAAGCATAAGCAATTACCCTACCATGCTGCATCAACACACATCCCGGGCCACTGTGAGATGCATCACTATAGATCACAAATCCTTCCCCCATAACTGGAAGGGTAAGGATAGGAGCCGTCATCAGTCTCTCCTTCAGCTCCTCAAAGCTACACTGGCACTCGTCACTCCAAACAAATCTGATTCCCTTTCTCGTCACACGAGTGAGGGGGGTGGAAAGCTTCGCAAAGCCCTCCACAAACCGATGGTAGTATCCAGCCAATCCAAGGAAACTCCGAACCTCAGTAACCGTCGTCGGTCTGGGCCAATCCCGAACAGCATCTACCTTCTTCGGGTCAACTGCCACTCCAGCGGCCGAAACTACATGGCCCAAGAAAGCTACCTCCAGAAGCCAAAACTCGCACTTCTTCAACTTGGCATACAACTTCTTCTCCCACAGAAACTGTAGCACAATCTTCAAGTGCTCCTCGTGCTCCACATCACTCCGGGAGTAGATCAGAATATCATCAATAAATACCACCACAAATCTGTCCAAGAACGGCTTGAATACTCGATTCATCAAATTCATAAATACGGCAGGGGCATTAGTCAATCCAAATGGTATCACTGTAAACTCATAATGCCCGTACCGTGTCCTGAAAGCCGTCTTGGGAATGTCCTCGGCCCTCACCTTCAATTGGTGAAAATTGGACTGCAGATCAATCTTCGAAAAAACACAAGATCCTTGCAGCTGATTAAACAGATCAACAATGCGCGGTAAAGGATACTTGTTCTTGATGGTCACTTTATTCAACTCTCGATAATCCGCAAAATCTAAGTGAACCATCCTTCTTCTTCACAAATAATACCGGCGCTCCCCAGGATGACACGCTGGGTCGCACAAACCCTTTATCCAACAAGTCCTGGAGCTGCGCCTTAAGCTCTCTCAGCTCCGCCGGTGCCATTCGGTAGGGAGCCTTCGAGATTGGCACAGTTTCTGGAACTACGTAAATCACAAACTCAATCTCCCTGTTCGGTGGCATAGCTGTCAACTCAGGGGGAAACACATTCAGGAACTCACGGACTATAGGGATATTCCCGAGTCCCGGTGCCACCGTAGGCACCTCTACAACAGTCACAAGGAAAGCAATGCATTCTCGACTCATCATCTGTCTCGCTCTCGCCGACAAAATTCAAGTCGCGAATAGCGTACTCCTGCAGCCTCTAAACACAAACTTCTCCTGGCCTGGCTCGTGAAACGTCACTGTTCTCACGCCACAGTCGATCGTCGCAAAATAACGCGCCAGCCAATCCATGCCGAGCACTACATCAAAATCCAGCAGTCGCCCTTAAGACCAACAGGTCTGCGGACATAACCCAAGGTCCGAGCTGCACTGGACAAGCCCAACAACACTTCGCTACATGCAAAATATGATCAGAAATTTGCACCTCTCGAGCATGTGATAACGGCCCTATCTCTAGTCCATGCAGTGATGCAAATGCTCGACTAATAAATGAATGTGATGCACCAGTATCAAATAATGCACGAGCTCTAATGCCAGAAATTAAAATGATACCTGCCACCACATGATATGTTGTCGTGGAGTCCTCAACCTGAGCTGCATATACCTCTGCCGCTCTGCGCCTGCTGTCGCCGCTCAGCTGGACGCGGTGCCGAAGTCCTGTCTGCCTGGCTATGAGTTGGTGGAGCTCCATAAGTCGGTTGATATACTGGGGGCGCTGATGCTATCGATGGTGCTGGCGATGCTGCTCGGGGACAAGCTGCCCGTAGGTGTCCTGGCTGACCACACCCAAAACACCGGCCCTCTCTCTGTTCGCACTGCTTAGGCCAGTGTGGTCCTCCACAGATGACACATCTCGGTGACCTCCTCTGCTGTTGTCCCTGCTGACGGAATCCACCAGACCTCTGTCGTCGCGAAGACCCACGACCCTGAGAGCGTGATCGTGGAGGTCTCGACGGACGTCTACCACTGGTCTGTCCCCCGTCATCAAGGATCGGGCGCTTCCTTCCCTGAGCTTGCTCCTGCACTACAGTCTGCTCTCTCTGGCCAAGAGTACTACACTCCATCCAATGAGCCTGCTGCGTCCACAACTCACACAGTGCCTGTAGAAGCACTCCCTACTGTCGTGAAGCCTCAGTCAACCTGATCAACTGCGCCCGCAGCTCCTGTGCCCTACTCGGTTCGCCCAACTCTAGTAGTGCGGGCGGTATAAGAGGAGTCCCCGCCGGTGGTGAATCCCGATGCTCATGCGGCATCTCGACCACCTGCAACACAGCACACATCAGCTACAACACACAAACAACTTTCGACCCAATCAAGCGAAAGTCTAGAAGGCCGTCTCTTTTCTCCCACTACGTTGTGTCGTCTGCAGCCGACACAAGTTTGCTGGCAGGAAAAGACAACACCTTCGGTCACTCCCTCCACTCTTGGAGGAGTTTCAACAATCAAATCAATGACTTTCGCATCAAGTCACGTCTCTCACGTCTTGCATTCCTAGGGTCTGCCAAAGCCTAGGGTTTACTAAGTCCCAACGACCTATTCCTAAGCTCTGATACCAACTTAATCTGTCACGCCCCGGATTGCTCGTTTCTCTGGGCTCGCCAACAGATCCGCCGTATATATAAAAATTTTCACGTATACGAACCGATAGTTGAACCTGTAAACTACATAAAAGCAACTACAAGTATACAGAGCAGATAAATTAAACATAATTCGATAAATATAAACCAACTGTACATACAAGATCCAAAATACATCATGGTCCAACCATAACCATACGGTACAAGTCCATCTCACTGTACACAAAATAACTATATCTGTATGTACATGGCAACTCCCAAAAAGAACAATCTCCATCCTCTTCTAGAATAACGACCGGGTAGACAGGGATCTAGCTTGCGACTCTCTTACCTGGATCAGAAGGAGCAGCAGCGGAGTAGTCCTCAGTGGGTACCGTTACCGACCCCAACGGCCCACCCACTAAGTCTACGAGACTAACAGTATAGCTGGTAGGTAAAGAAATAAAAACGTATGCTGGAATAAACTCTACAGTTGTAATGTCACTACCCTACCACTATGCACAACAATCACTGAAATAAATGCACCTCTCACTATGAATAAACCGCCCATACTGACCCGAGTCTATAGGGACCTCAACATACCAGTTCCGCCTATACCCTAAGCTGCACCGTACTTCACCCACGAGGATTTTCGGTGTAGGGCAGCACCCAACAGGGACTATTGCGACGGACAAAAGTCCAACTCCAGAGTGGCACTCGTAGGCGCGACCCAGCTGAGTGTATATACGAATCTGACAGCTCAATCAGGTAACGACATGCTAAAATCGAGATAAAATGGTCAAATTGGTCTAACAACTAAGGCTCACATGCCCACGGCACAATCTGATGCAAATAGAAGAAATCTGAGTCCACCGTCAGCCCCGACGGCACCCAAAAGTCCGGAACAGCCTAAACTCTGCTGTAACAATGAGCTCTGCATCTCAGCACGAGCGTAAACTCGACCTACACTGATCTAGGTATCCACCTCGCACTAACAGCGGCGATACATTAATAAAAACGACTCCTGGAGCTAAATCTGATAAGTTTTATGAAAAGTGACAGGTGTAGGTTTAACAAGTTTTCTCCGTTTAACAAGTTTTCTCCTAAGTCAAATTTCAGTTCAGCATGTAATATTTGTCTAAAATTATAACATTATGCTCCAAATTTAGATTTCATATAAAAGCATGCAAATTCGTGAATTTGAGATACTAACATGAAAATGTGATGTAATTAAGCATGCTGAAATTCTCTACACTTAGGAGGAATTTCGAAGACTTCGGTCGACATTAACCCACCCTTAAACGCTAGTCCAACAACGGTCAGAAGTCGATAGGAGAAAACCCCGCACAAAATCAGTAGCAACCGAAATCAAACCAGCTGAAAAACAGGATTCGGATCCACTCTGCAGCACTTCGGGGCGCCCAGAACCTGAGCCCAGAACTGCAGCCTGGCAGCTTCAACCTATACGAGTTCAAAATAAAATGTAACTAAATTTCCAAGCCCAAATGCAGTGAAACTTCACCCAACTCATCTCAAAAGATTAAAGAACAATTCCTCAGGTTCCTCACCAAAATTGAGCTCGAAACGATCACCAAAAAGCCTCCAACAGGATTCGGCCCAACTTCTGGATGCCCAGAACTTGCATCCAGAACTTCAGCAACTTAGCAAACAACACTTCTAGCTCAAATCTAGAAATTCAAGCTTAAACAACTGATGAAGTAGGGCACAAACCTTCCAAATAGAGTGATGAATCAAACCAAATCCTCTAATAAGCTCTCCATCAAAATCTGGATTCAAAAATTCAAGAAAATCCATCAACTTTCCAAAAATTCAACATTTAAGCTTAGTTCTCCAAATCTGAGCTAAAACTCACCTTTTCAATCTCTAATTCAGGTGGGGAAAGCTTCTAATCCAGCAAGGTATGTAGGAAAACCAATCTTTATATCAAAAATCTAGCTCCAACAAGATTTGGATCCATAAAATCAAGGAAAAACTTAAAGTTCAGCTCAAGAACACAAGGCATCCAGTAAAACAGCAATTAAAGTTCACATATTTATCCAAATTGCTGTTAGAAAGATTTTACAACTTTCTCTATGAGTCCACAATCCATCAAACCAAGTTTTACGGGATTTGGACACTTCTACACTGCACACAAGCTGAAACGCCACAGGTCGACGCTGAAAATCTGCTGAAAATCTGCTGGAAATCTGCTGGAATCTCAAGCCTTCAATGGGAAAAGATGGAATTTAGAGGATTTGAGGGACTTCCTTGCAAAATCCTGAGTTCACCATGAAAAGAAAGTAAAAGAGCTTCAGGGGGGGGTCGTCCCCATCTATTTATAGCAGTAGGAATAGGATAACTTAAGCCTTAAGAACAAAAGCTGCTAACCAGTCCCTATGCTGAAAATCCACAATCTGTGCACCCTAAACTCAACTTCTGGACGCCCACTTCCTCCAGGCAGCACTAACCCAACACTTCGGGATCCCCGCTCGGCGGTCTGGTGTGCCTTAATGTTGTCCGACGGCACTCACCTACCACGCACACACGTGTCAGCACGTTCGACACTCACATGGTGAACTTCTGGATCCACTTCTCGGCGCCCGAATTTGGATCCGAAATGACTCACAAAACAGCACTCAGAATCTGAGCGCCCTAAACTCAACTTCTGGGCGCCCTAAACTGCCAGAACTTCAGTTTTGGTTTATTTTTGTGCTCCGAGTCCGTTTTCGCGTCTATTTCGCGTCAAAACGACTCCGACTTATTCCGACAGTTTACAGAGGTGTCGGCTAGTCTCTGATACTGTAGTCATTTCGCCAGTTAGGCCCCAGGGGTACTACTACATTACCATCCAACCTTTTAATTTATTTGCTTTGAATCACTCAATAGCATTTTGACTTTAAAATTTGAATGCGTCGTTTATCTTTATAGATTTTGTTAGTATATTTTATATAATTCTCGCAACTATAAATTCATTAACTCAATAATTAGTTTAAATTTTAAAGTCAAATTAAGTACCATTGACGGACTCAAATAAAACAAATTGAAATGTTGGATAGTAAAATCAAAGTCTTGAAATGTTGAATAGCCGATTCAAAATGATCCATACTTTAATTCAGTTTGCGTTTTTACATTTTTAAAATATAAGTTTGAGAAATCTATATTTATAATTAAAAATCGTTGTAAGTTTACCTGCCAAAAATTTTCTAAAAGTATGTCCAAAACAAATGCAGCCTTAGTTAGACCTTAAAGTCCTCCCCACCTCAAAATAGGAGGGAAAAATGAAGAGGGGGGCACAGAAAAAATATCAGTAGTACTTCCAATATGTTAACCCAACTTAGTAAACCCGTACATTCGCAGAAAAAATGCCGCCATGCATGATATAGCAACGTGGCTGAGCATCTGGCAAGGGCTGTTAGCGAGACCAGCGCCGTAGAAAAAGAAAGAATGCCCGACTAATGCAGTGTCACTCCACTGAGAAAATGAGAAGTCTGTCATATGATCATTCTCGCCATCTTAATTGAAGTCGATCGAACTCAGATGAGAATTCCGTCCTCGCGCTGCTTAATTCTTTGCATCCCCATTACTGAAAAACCGATGACAAAGCAAAGGCAAAAAGTTTTCTATGTAGTAGAAAATAAACAAGAGAAGTAAATGAAAATCGACGCCGAGGATGACAAATCCCCCCACCCTTAAAAAAAAGAAGAGAAAGGCCATTCTAGTTGTCTCAGGTGAGAGCAGAGTTTTCATTTGGTCAAGAATATCAAACACCGTATTTATATGCGCAGGTAGAGTAACTTAATAAAGAATGATCAAATCCTAGACAAATAGAAAAGGAGAAAAAAAGAAGAGGGAAGAGAAAGAAAAGGATTGAGGATGATCTCCCAGTATTTTCTACCCACCCACTTCCATAGCTGGTAGGTGGAACTTATACTTTTCTATTTCAGATTATTAAATTATCCTAAATTGGACATTGTCGAGATGATTTATTTATGGCTTAATTGCACTAATGAACCTCAGCCTTTACTTGTTTCTCATTTTGATCCTCAACCCTTCTTTTCTTGCAACCAAAATTTTATTCTATAGTATTTATTCCACTCGAATCCCTGCCGTTGAAAATGCGGTTAATTTTAATCAAAATACCCACGGGTCAAAAGTTGATACTAATGTGGCATTGGTGGTGGCATTATATAGAATGAGGCTACTATACTATCTATAATACCGGAGCTCCGGTACTATAGTCTCATTTTCGATCTTAGGATATTTAAATCAACGATCCACACCGTTAAATATGATTTAGGATATATGAAGTTCCTAGGAATAAAATTTTAATTTTTTTCGACATCATTTACTTAGTAAGTAAATCGTGCCAAAATGAACGGTGAAAATTGAACAATCTTTAAAATTTGATGATGGGACTTTTGAATTCAAGATCAAAGATGCTAACCTTGATCTAGATAGTTTAAAGTATTTTCTTTCAAATTTTAAACAAATTTAGATTCTTCTACACCGTTAAACTACAAACTCGCCATAGTAGCCATTGAAAATTGATAATTTTGAAATGGTTTGATTATAAAGTAAACTGTGTCGAAAAAATATAAAATTTTATTTCTAAAAACTTTAAATATTCTAGATCAGTTTTAACAGTGTGGATCGTTAATTTGAATACTCTAAGATCAAAAACGAGACTGTAATACTGAAGCTCCGGTACTATAGATATTATAGGAGCCTATCTCCATTATATATAGATTACCTTTGACGTGATATTTACGGGTAAATTTTACGGTATTCTTAATAGTAGAACATAATTAAAATAAAAACTAAGAATTAGAAATCAAATTGTAAAAGAAAATAAAAGTTGGGGACCAAAGTAAGAAAATGTAAAAGTTAGGGATCGTTGATGCAATTAACTCTTTACTTATTTAAATTGCTAATCATCCTGAATGAGACCTCCTAATAAATTCCACCACGCCTGTACCTGGTTAGGTGGAATTTATGATTTTCAATTTCAAATTATTATATTATCCAAAATCTGAGTCATCGAGATGTTCTATTAGAAAATTACAAAATTACCCTGAACGTGACCTCATTAGTTTATTTAGCATGACCTATAATACCTACATAATAATAATAATAATAATAATAATACGCTACGTGATTCGGTCGCATACTTTATTTAATACAACCATCAACCATGTGGTGGTGGTCCCCACGGGCTTCTATGCGGACTTTCCACGTGGCGAAAAGGACAAATTCCGTGTTCCCCACCATCTCCCCCACGTGTGGGTCCCACAAAAGCTAGCTGAGCGCACGTGGACCCGGGACCTCACCTTATCCGGACAACGAGAAAGGGGAGCCGCGCACAATGATCTCATCTCAGCCGTCCAATGATATACACTCACACACAGAGAGAGAGAGAGAGAGAGAGAGACGTGGAGATGCGCCACGTTGTCGTTCTATTATTGGCCAAGCTATACACAGTAAATAAACAGTACCTGCAATCCATGGTGGGGCCCACTCCGGTCCGGACCACTTAGATTTATTGCTTAGACCAAACATTTCCTTCTTTTTCTTTCATGTGCACGCACGAAGCAACGGAGTCACATTCCACAACGATGGCCCAATAAACATTTTCTTTTTCCTTTTTTTCTTTTCTTGGTTTGGGCCTATTAAGATTCCAACTTTGGACGGTGCAGATCAGTAGTAGCTAACTAACTATTCAGTAAAATCCTGCTGCACAATAAATAATTTTGTCGCCCATCCGCAGCGGATTGAATCGGAATAGTAAACATTCAATAATTTAAACCTATCTTATCACAAATAAGAATTAAGACCATTCGTGTACAAATTTTTTTTTATACACGAAATAATCGAGAAAAGGAAAAAAAAATCTCACAACACACAGTTCTGGATAATAAAAAAAGAGTACGACTTTCTATCAAAAGAAAAAGAAAGGCGTGAGAACTTCTAGAGAGAGAGAGGAGAAAATGAAGGCAAACCCGGACACATCTTAGATTGCATGCATACTCTTCCATCCTTTCTATTGCTTGCTTTGGTATAAGACTTTTATGAATATTATTATTATATAATTACTTGATAGGAGAACCACTTTACTGTTTGATGCCAAACTTTGGATACGTTGGGACATACGACAGCTAAAGCTTTTAAACAATGACCTGATGATGTGATGATGGTGGAACTGAACCGGAAATTAATACATGAACCTACTCCCCCAAACTCTCTCTACTTTAATTTGTTTCCTACTAATGACAATGCTATTATATGAGTTTCTTTTTTTGTTCCCCCTAAAAAGATGAACTTCAATTTATTCAATTTAGGTTTAGCCTGATTTTACTTCACTGTATTAGTTTAAAAACTTTAACTTTGTCATTTTATATATATATATATATATACTTGAGTTTTTGTGCTTTTAAAATTAAGCACGGGAGCACTTGTATTTGTAACGTTTTAACCGTCGGATCGCCTCAAGATCCGTACAATATTATTAAGTCTTCTTTTCTAGTATTGCACGGATCTTCAGACGATCCGACGGTTAAAAAATTATAAATAATACGTTGTCACCGATATACAAACCATATGGTGGCAAACTATATCACTGATATCAACTTATACTTTATATATATTTATACTTTATGGGAGGGAGCAAATTAAATTTGTTATTTTTGAAGTACGAAGGAGGAGGGCGGATAAGCGCATCAATCAACAAGTAGTGTAGTATATGATATGATAGACACGGCAAAATTAATTGGACGGTCGGTGAATAAATGTGGGGGATCGATCGGGTCCACCCAATACACAGTCTTTCTGACAACTGTGGAGCCACCGAGCGACACGAATGCCTTCGCCTGCTGCCGCCCAAAAATATCAAGTTTCAAGATAGAGATATAAAGAAAATGAAACCAGCCTAGAAAAACAGGGCTAATAAAAAAAAAAGAGAAGAAACATCATGAAAGCTATAAAATGGAGAGGTGTTGGGTGGAGCGACCAATCTTTGTTGGGTGGCTTGTTTCTATTCTCCTTAATTTGGTTATCAGTGGTCGTAATCATATCAAGCTATCTATTTTTTTTTTTTTTTTAAAAAAAAAGGGGGTCTACAAGTAGCTTCCTCAACCGAATAAAAAAAGAAGAAGAGCCTATTAGGGCAGTTAATACCTTCCCCTTCTCTTAAAATAAGTTTGAAATAAATAAATATTAAATATTACATAAAACATCACTGCTTATGTAAGCAAATATGACCGACCACACCCAGAAAATGTAACTGAGAGTACTATATCAATATTTTTAGATAAAAATATATACAGAATTACCGACCGTTTCTAGCATAAGTGGTAAAAGAATTAGTTGTTGATATTCAAAGTCTCAAATTTGAAACCTAGTTACTTCACATTTCCGGCTAAATTTATTTTTTAAAAAATAAATGAAATAAATAGCATGTTATCTTTCTCACAATATATATATATATATACAGAGTTACAGACCCTCTTGTCCCTCTTAATACAAAATTTTAACGCGGTTTTTCATTTTAAAAAGATGGAAAGTAGGGCACACTAACAGGAATCAGACCCTCAATTTTCGAGTCAGCAACCAACCAACTACATTGTATAGCAACAATCTGGTTTACTATATCTTTATCCATCTTGGACGGCAGTCTATACTATACATAGTTAAAGGAACAAGCAATGTTATATGTACTTTCAAAATATAAGTCTAACTTTTATACATTTTCTATCCGTTGTCTATGTTTTCTACAATATTCTTCTCAATTTTTTTAAATACATTAAAATTTAGAAAAAGTGTTTAGATCTTTTGATGAGTAGATGTAAGATTTAGACCGGATTTTAGAATATACTAGTAGTATTTCTCCAAATGAATAGATCAATAGAGTCAAATTTAGCGACCGTTTTACGAAAAGAAATACTAAATTGAAAACAAAAAAAAAAGATTGTAACTTCAACAGCTCTTTATCTAAGGGTGCTTAAAATTTACTAACCTTTATTTTATTTTTAGTAGGAAGAAGAAAAAAAGAGCAGTAAGAGTACTTGATAAAAAAAAAAAAAAAGGACTTTGGATGAGTACTATAGAAATACAAATCAATTTGAATTATAAAAGCAAGGATCACTCAATCCGAACCCGTGCACAGCAGCATAGAAACATGCTGGGCCCACCAGTTTGTGGCCGACCATCTGCCCTCGCCCATCCGGTTGCGAACGTTGCTTTCCCTCTTCTTCTCGAGAAGCTCAGACGAAGCTTCCCCTCCGCCCTAACCAACTGCGCTATGTCTCCTATGTTGGTAAAGCGGAGCGGCAGCAGAGGAGGCAGCAAACAGCAAACTCAAACAATGCGGCTGCAGAAATGAAATTAATTGAAAATGAAGAGCTTCCAGTCCCCTTCGGCTAATTGAAGGCAGAACTGGGCTTCATTTGGTCAGTCAATCCAACCAAAGGTTTTCCTTCCTCCAAACAAAAAAAAAAATAAAAAAAAACTAAAATTTTAAAGAAAAAAATAAAAGAAATTAACTGAAGAAACAAATAGACCTTCATTATCCTTTTTCTCCTGGAGCAAGTAGCTAGGTGTACAAACAAAAGAATACCGTTGAGGGAGGAGAATGGGGGCTACTTTGCCTTCTACAGAATCAAATTAGAATTTCTTCATTCTCATCGTAGCCCGACAGCATATTGATCGGCTGCAAGGCGGATCAGGCCCTCTCCTCGAGTCCTCCATGCATCCTGATGCCCTCGCCTTCAAATCTACCAAGGCCGCCGCCGGCGAAACTAGTTCACTGGTTTCGAGGTCCATGTGCGGTCGACGTCGTCACCGTCATCGTCGTCGCTGTGAGCCGTCTCATCGCCATTCCCTCTGTTGCATCTTCGCACCATCTTGGCAGCAATCTCTGCTGACTAATTAAATAAACTCCGATGAGATATTTTTATATTGAATCGTATCTTTCAAATCTATTGTGTATCCGAGTAAAAGGGATAAAAAAGAGATGCAAAATGATGCATATAATAATAAAGCT
Source organism: Puya raimondii (assembly GCA_016920855.1). Classification (NCBI taxonomy): domain Eukaryota; kingdom Viridiplantae; phylum Streptophyta; class Magnoliopsida; order Poales; family Bromeliaceae; genus Puya; species Puya raimondii. The sequence continues at coordinate 6,565,365 of JABWPP010000047.1, forward strand.
TACTCGTGAGTCGGGTAAAGAAATTAATTAATTCGGACGACGACGAGGTGGTGGGTGGGGGCTTCTGCACCTTCACTCCTCCCTGTTCTCCTCTCCTCCTCCGAAAGCGGATTAATATATATATAGTTGATTTCAATAATTTACGAGAGGCGAAGAAATTAATTAAGAGTCGAGTCATGCATGCTCGCAAAAGAGAGAGGGTACCCTACCCGCGTCCACGTGTACATCCTTTGAATCCCGCTTGTGCGTATAATTAAGATGTGATTTCTGGTGATATTTTTAAATAAATAAATGTAACTTTCTCTTTAGATATTATTATATTGTGTTATTGTATGGACGGACAAGTGTGCATCACCCACCAACCGCAGTTTTAGCCCACTACTTTGGCGTTTAGATATTTAATAATAGTATATATAATATTTATTTATTTATTTTCTTCTGATAATAATTAATAGGAAGGGCATCTTTGATGATGCATATATATATAGGTGTGAACGGTGGTGGTGGGCTTGTGACTTGTCCCGTTGTAAAAGCAAAAGGAGAAGAAAAATATCTCAAGTGGCCGGGGGGGTTGGGGTTGGGGTGGGGTGGTGGGTCCCGCGAGAGGAGGAGGGGGGGCTCCCGACTTTCCTTTTTCCCGTACGCGTAAAATGTTCCTGACTGTGCTGCCCGCTGCTGCTGCTGCTGCCGCACATGCCCCAAAAGTGGTCAAGGGCGGGCGGGTCCCACCGCACCGTCCGATACCGGTATTATTATTTTATTTTTTATTATATTATTATTATTATTTCACGGGTGGGGCCCGCCATCAAGAAATAAGAGAGATTAAAAAAGACGAGCGACCTGTGCACGTCTCTTTCTCCAAAACGGACGGCCCAGATTCGACGACGATGTGCGCCCTGATGATCACTTGCTCCGCCCCGGGGGGGGGGGCCCCCCCCCCTTGCCCTGGCAGGATAAGGTTTGGTTGCGCCCCCCGTGGGTGGGGTGCGAACGAACGAATTGAACGAACGGTCCACGTGTGAAGGATCCAGAAGGGGCTCCCTCGTGGGACCCGCTAAAAGTTGGGGGACCACCGTGCGCGCGTCTTCGCTCGCCACGTGGACGGTTTACTACTCGACCGCGTCGATTTGGTTGTTTCTTTTGTTAGTAAAAGCTGCGGGCCCCGCACGCCACGACGAAATCGAAAGTCTTTATTTATCCTAAGAACCGAGTCATAGAATTTACTTCAAATTTAATTACGTGAGATTAAGAAAAGAAAAAAAAAAAAAGTCCATCAGAAAAAAAATAATAATTATTAGAATAATATTTTGAAAATATTTTTACTGTTTTTTTTTTTTGATAAAAAGTTATCACTTTTATAAAAAAAAAAAAAAAAATTGTAAGGGGAAAAAAGTAAGAAATCTTGCTACTTTTCACCCTACTAGCTCCAATCACGTTACAGCAGATATGGCACGTGGATTAATGACGTGGCTCTAGCATAACTCAGTATTTTCAGATTAGTAGTAGTCAACTAACATATCGTCTTTATATACGATGTGTGTCGGGCTGCACAATGTCACTTTCTTCTACTATTATTATGACTTAATTGTTATGATGATTTGTGAAGGGACCTAGAACAGTCCCCCAAAATATCAGCTTATAAAGCTAATATACATGCTAACATACATGATATAAAAAGAAAAAGAAGACTCAAATGATGCATACATCTAAATTTCAATCACCACACAAAATGACCGATACATCAATAATAATCCACAGAAGGCCACTTATGAGGTCCCAAAGCATTCAAAGCATATATATCCCAGTAAAAGTAGAGAGAGAGAGAGAGAGAGAGAGAGAGAGAGAGAGAGAAAGGGGGGGGGTATCTACTGGACCAATGAGGGCCAAGGACAACTTTTGTGTTGGCCACCAAACCAAACACTTTGAATAATGCAGCTAAACATAATGAAACAAGATCTACAGAGGAGAAGCAGGCAGCAAAACACTAATGCAGATCTACAAGAGAAAATCAAGCAAAAACACTAACTAAAAAAGCAGATGCTTTCTGTTTTTCTTCTTACCTCTTTTTTAGAGGAGGACTGCAAACAAATGAAACACAAAATCATACAGCAAGATGGGTAATATAAAGGCAATAGTCCCTCCCCCCTTATCCTTTTTAAATAAATCTGGGCCAAGAACAGAAGAAAAGAAAGAACATAAACTAGACCATCATTGTGGTATGTTAGCAATTGATCACCATGCCTACAAGAGAGACGGAGTATCTTTATACACATAAAACAGTCTTAGCTTTTCTTTTCCGTTTTTTTTTTTTTCCTTCCCACAAAATCAAAACACAGATGGGATCAATTAAAGTCACCCCATTCCAAGCCGGTGCGCATACGAGGAGCAGGGCCCGTGCTAAGAGGATGTCAGCAATATCATCAGCATCATCTTTGCCACCGATCGTTCTCTCTACCCCCTCTTCTCTCTTTCTCAGGCTGCCACCAGCGACTGCAAACTATCATTTTGTGCGGCACTCCAACGGTTTCTCTACAAAATAGAAACATTTGTTTTTTTTCCCCTTCCTTTCTTCCCTTTTTTCTCCTTTAAATGGTAACGCTGCGACCTAAGGAGAAGGGAAGGGTTCATTTACTTACCAGCTGCAGGCTTCTGGTCAGTGGTCGCAGGTTTGATGGAGACAGGTTGCATGGACATACAAGGGAAGGTGGCAGACATGATGGCATGTGGATTGCCCGGAGCATGCAGCAAACCGGGCTGTGGCATTCCTCCCTTGACGCCGTTGGCAGCTGCTGTAGACTTTGCAGGATCAGCTGCAGTCACAGCACCCGTCATCGCTTGGGAAGATGGGGAAAGGGCAAGAAGCCCCATGGAACCCGGTCTCAAAATCTGCTGCTGTGACTGCGCTGCCTGTTCCGCCGGCCGTTTCTGATAATAAGCGGCAGCCGCAGCATTGGATTGTTGCATGTACCCAGGGGAAAAGTAGAGTTGCGGTTGTGGGAATGGCTGCTGCCTCTGCAACTGCTGCTGCTGCTGCTGCTGTTGTTGTGATTTGGAGTTTGCAGTCGCTGCGGGGGAAAGCTGCGGCTGGCCAAGAATAGATGGTAGGCTCCGATTGTTTGCCGAGGATGACTTCTGAGTCGAATTTGATGGCGAGTTCTTGACAGATGATTGCTGTGGGAGCGGCGACGTTACAGTCGACTGGCCCGGCTTCGCACTGGTAGAAACCCCTAGGCTCTCGCCACTGCCCTTCGACGTAGAATTTTGGGGAGAGCCAACAACAGCGTTAGATGCAGCACCAGCAGATGAAGGTGGATTGCTAGCTGTCCTGGAGGGTACACCCTTCATCGAGTTCACACCAAAAGATATCTGTGTTTGCTGAGAAGGAGAGGCTCTAATTTGCTGCTGAGGAAGATTACTACTCTTTGAGATTGGTGGAGAAGAGACAGGAACAGAAAAGGGCATAGCTGCTCGGGTTGATCCACCGCTCGGGATCAGACCTGGAGGGAAGCCGGGCAGGGCAGCTTGAGTTTGAGGAAACTTGCCCCCAGTAGAGCCTGCAGGGAGGCGCTCAGTATAGGCGCCAGCACTGCTGCTCAAAGCGGAGGGCTTCATTCGGGATGACGCAAGCTGTTGTTGCATCTGCATGTGTTGCTGCTGCATGTGTTGCTGCTGCATCTGCTGCTGCTGCTGCATCTGCTGCTGCTGCATCTGCTGCTGCTGCTGCTGCATCTGCTGCTGCTGCTGCTGCTGCTGCATCTGCTGCTGCTGCTGCTGCATCTGCTGCTGCTGCTGCTGCATCTGCTGCTGCTGCTTTTGGTTCTGCATCAGCTGAGACTGCTGCGAGTTGGGAATGTTCATAGTGGCACCAACTGCCGTAGTAGAAGATGCCGGTGTACTTGTCGAATGATGCATCTGACCAGGAATCAGGCTCAGGGTCTTGGAAGAGCTGTCTAATACAGTATCTAGACGAATGGAAGGAACTTGCGAAGCAGCATCAGGTTTCGAGAAGGTGAAGGAATGCTGCAATCCGTTGCCCGGCGCTTTGACAGAGGCCACCATTTTCCGATCATCTTTTCGCGAATTGTCAGAGTTTGCAGCATGGCCCTTCCTATCTTCTGAGATGGGGTGCTGGGTCTTCTTTTGCTGAGCTGCCTCCGCTGAGGCAGCCGCCACAGCTGCGTTCAGCTGACTGTTGATTGCATGCCTAGCGGCTTCGGGAAGGCTCTGAAAAAGAGCATGGTTCTGCACAACGGAAGAGAAATCAAGGCCAGGAGCGGCAGCAACACCATTCAGCGAAGCAAAGGGCATGGGCATGGGCATGGTCATGGCTTGGGATGTCGTGAGATCCACTTTCATGGTCGGGTGTGGCGGCTGCTGCTGTTGGACAGTCTGCTTCTCATTGTGACCGGCACTGCCCCCACCGCCGCCACGCCCCAATGCAGCTGAGGCAGCAGCGGCAGACATCAGAGGATGAGTAGGCGGCATGGGTAAATTGTAACCATACAAGTTCTTTTGACCCTGCCAAGCCCTGCTATCTGCGGCGGATGGGTTATCATCAATGCCCTTCTCACTCTCCTGCTTCCGAGGCTGCTGAAGGAGCTGCTGATGCCGCTGGCTGTTTGCCAGGAAGTCATGGGAGGTCCCAGCAGCACCATTAACGACAGCAGCAGGAGCGTGCTGTGATGACTGCCGTTGGTGCTTCTGAGAGGAAGATGAAACGCTCGATGTGCTTGTGTTCTGATGGCCTTGTTGAGCATGCTGAGGTTGCTGAGGACCCTGCGCTTGCTGCTGCTTCGGCTGGTGCTGCTGCTGAGACTGGAGTTGCGAGGGATGCAACATTTGGGAAGGATAGAAAGATCCATTGAAGAAAGGCATTGCTTGAGGTGGACTTGCTCCCATGTATGATGGAGGTCCGGCAACATGCGGCGGTATAGGAAAAGGATATCCGTTGTTCTGTAGTATAGCCATATACTGATGAGCTTCATTAGCGCGAAGACCAGCAAAACTCAAATTTACAGCGGGAGCAGATCCGCCGGCCTTAGAAGTCGCCACTGATGCACCGGGGGCTCCAGAGGCTGGCGGTCCGCTAGTAACTCCAGCAACCGATGTTGCTGCTCCCGCTCGGCTCGCCGCAGAAGCGGCGGCCGCAGCAGCAACTGCCGCCTGCTGCTGCTGATTGAGAGGGAGAATGAAAGCAGGGCCATGCTGAAGAGAAGAAAAATTGGTGGGGGGGAGGAAGAAAAACCATTCAGTATTTCCTGTTCGAACTAACAAACAAATTATGATACTGGACAAAAACAGAGACTAAAAAAGGCTTACAAGAATATTTGCTGCTGATGCGCCCTGAGGCGCTTGCTGAAGGACTGGCTCCTTCCTCTGGGCAGGATCGCCGATCGCATTATTACCGGCCGAGATCTTCTCATTAGAAGGATTTCCTGAGATGGCGGTGACCATGGGAATCTCTCTACTACCTTGAAGAGACCCCATATTCCTCCCTGAAAACATACCCTGCATTTGGCTTCCAAACAGAGCAGCAGCGCCCGGGGGCGGCACCAAACTGAGATTGTAAGGCTTAGCCCCGTAAGGGGCGGCGGTGCCAGCTGCAGCAGGCCAGAATGGATTCATCTTCGCAAGTTGTTGCTGATAGTGTATGCTCTTAGCGATGTAGCAATGCGTCGCGCATCGCTTCGGGCGCGGTTCAGGTGAGATCAATACAGGTGGCTGACAGTGCACCAAAAAAAAACCATCAGACTAGAGAGAGAGAGAGAGAGAACGAGATAGAGGAAGAGAGAGAGAGAGAGAAAGAGAGAGGGAGGGAGAGAACCTGCAACATATTGGAGGATCGTGAGTTTGCATCCAACGGAACAACCGCAGGGAGAGATGGGACTTGGCCGACATACCTGTTAACGGAGAAAATGGTAAGCCCTCAAAAAGTATCATCGAAGAATCACGTAAAACAGAACTGAGAAAGATGGAACTGAATAACTCACCCGAAAGAAGGAAAGTTTCCGGGCCATCCTGCAACTGTCATTGGGACAGGCAAAGACCCAGGGAGAGCTGGAAAGCAACAAAACCAGGGTAGAAGCCCCCAACAAGTCAATAAGATAGATACAGATGACAACAACGGCAGAAATTAGAGCCGAACAACCAATATTATATATAAATATATATAAAGTATTATAAAAGTAAATAAAAAAAAACCACAAGTAAAAGAAAATGTAACTGATAGGAACATTTTATTATTTTACCAGCTTTTTCTCGTTTAGGCTCTGCTTCAGAGGCTCTCGTTTGAAGCTTATCATATTGCATTTTACTGCAGCTCGGGCCGTCTCTGTCGGGCTGCTCCAAGTCAAGTTGCAGGTCAAGGTTTCTCTCCTTGACAATCTGCTTCTTTGGGTTGAATTCATCGCTCGGGAGCTCTTCAACCTTCTTCCTTTGTAACGAAACTTCATCTTTCACAACCTTATCTCCCTTCTTCTCGGTGTTTAACTTCGATACCTAATAAAAAAAGAGGGTGGGGAAAAAAAAAAAATTAAGCCAAATATAGCATATTTCCCACTTTTACAAGAAAACTCTTGAACAAGATATCCACCATGTCAATTTCTGTAGCTGATGTAGCGTGCCCCGTATCGAAATTACAGGAGCCATCCCTCTCTGGAGAAAATTTTCCCGGAGGAGGTGCCTTCAAAAAAGAGAGAACAAAAAAAAACAAAAAACTTATAAAAAATCCGATCTACAGGAGAACAACTCTCACAAAATTCTTCAATATTGCAAAAAAAGCACACACCATGAGATCGATAGTGAACTTCTCCCGGATGCCGTCAGATGCCGGAGTACTGGAAAAGGCAAAAAAAAAAAATATGAGAAAAGCAATCTCTTTAAAAGCACAAATTTTAACAAAAAAAAAAAAAAGAGAAGGACCTCAAATCTGACATTTTTGTCGAAGTTGTCTTGCTGCGGTTGGCGTCGAGATCAGCCAAACCATTGCATGGAGCTTCCTTCGCAGGCGCAACAGCTTCTTTAGGTTTCTCCGGCGGATCGTGCTTGTCGGACTCTCCGCCCGACAGCTTCAGTTCAGGAACAAGGGCTTTCTCCTTCACATCCGAATCTTGCTTCTCTACTGCGGCGGCTGCAACCTCAGAAGCTGCGGCCCCCGAGACCGCAGCGCCACCGTTCTCGTGAGCAAACGATTCGCCGTTCTTCTCCGACTTGGGCAGGGTGGCTTCCGACCTCACCTGATGCTCTGCTTCCATCTTGACCGCAGACAAAGCAGTCGTGCTCGACGCAGCAACTGAGCCCGGCGTTGTCGTCACGGTGCTCTCATCTTCGCACTTCAGGAACCTCGGTCGTTTCCTCTTCACAGCTGAAAGAGAGACGGTAATTACTCCGTCAATCAAATGCCGATCTGAACAAATTACGCGGAAAGAAAAAAAAAAAAAAAAAAATTCTAGAGACGACCGCCGCCACTCACCAACAGCAGCAGGTAAAGAGGATGGATTCGAGCTGGATTCCGAGGGGCCAAGAACAGATTGCTGTGCGGACGGCGGATGAGGGGAGGCCGTATTCGGCGGGGAGGCTGCCGATCTGGATTCGTTGGCGAAGCCGGCGATCGCGTCTCTGGAATCGACCGCGTCGCTCTCCTGCTTCAGAGGGCCCTGGAACTGCCGGGTCATGCCGAACAAGACCTCGGCGACCTCGATCTCCTCTTGTATGAAAGAAGCCTGCTTGGCGATCTTCGGGGGCCGTTGCTTCGATCCGATCACGGGCTTCTAAAAAAAGAAAACGAAAAGGAGAAGGAAAAAGGATCAGCAAAGGGGGTTGAGAAAAGATTAGGATCGTGTCGTTTCCAGAGCGAATCTGACCATCTTCTTGCGAACCGAGGCGTTGGAGGAAGACGGCGAGATCTGGGAGGTGGAAGCCGGGCTCATCCGCGATGGAGACGGCGAAGCCTGCCGCTGGATCTGCGACGGATCTACTACTCCGCCGGCGCCGCCACCGTTTCCGACGACGACGCCGGCGCCGCCGCCACCTCCACCTCCACCTCCACCTCCACTACCTGAAACCAACCACTCATGTGATGACCTTTTCGTGGACGCTGCAACCACCAACAAAGAAGAAGAAAATAAAAACAGACTCAATTTAAATTCATTCCTCTCAAAAAAAAGAAGGAAAAAAAAAACCCAAAAAGCAAACTAAAATATCAAAACAAAAAAAATAAGTGAAAAAAAAAAAAAAAGTTAGCTATTTTTCAGGAGATCTTCTTATACCTGACCGGGCTTTTCTTGGCACTTGGACTCCGATCATCTCGTCGGTCTTCCACACAGCCGGAGACTTCGCCGGAAGGCTCTTCCGCTGCAGCAGAAGCAGCTGCTGCTGCTGCTGCAGATGGTGGTGATTATTGTTTTGCTGTTGATGGTGGTGGTAGTGGTTGTTGTTGTTGTTGTTGTTGTGTGCAGCCGACGCCGCCGTCATCAAAGGGGGGTTATTGGGCGGCAGAGGCGGCGGAAGGAGGCGGACGGCCGTGGTGACGGAGACGGTATCGTCCTCGTCGTCCTCTTCGTCCACGCTGTCGTCGGAGGTGTCGTCCCCTTCGTCCCTGTTGCTGTCGTGGAGCATCATCCGCTCCCCTCTCCTCCTCTTGCTCCGCCCCGATCTATCCCTCTCCCGATCCCGCTCGCGATCCCGCTCTCGCTCTTTCCTCGCCGCCCGCTCCCGCAGCCTCGTCGTCTCCGCCATCTCCATCCCTCCATCCGCCTCTGTCCACAGAAAAGATAATAAACCAATCAAATTCAAATCCACAACCGAAACCACACACACACACACACACACACACACACTAAATAAAATTTACAGATCTAGGCGTTCAAGACCTGGCGAGTCTCTTAAGCCGCCGGTCCTCTGCCGCCTTCTCGACAGCCCGCCGTTCAGAGCCGCCATGCTTCCTCTTCTCGCTTCTCGGCTCCTCTCCATCCTCTTCCGATCTCTCTCATCCAATCAGATCTATTCTATCCTTATCTTCTTCTTCTTCCAAAAAAAAAAAAAAAAACCTTTTTTTTCTACTTTTTCACAACACGGAGAATTATCCGATCAGATCTTCGCCGATTTCGCCGGATTTGCACCTCTCCGATCGATCCGATGCCCCAATCTTCTTCTTCTTCTTCTTCTTCTTCTTCTTCTTCTTCAACCAGAGCCAACACAGAGATGTTATCTTCTCTTCTTCTTTTTTCTCTCTCCTTCCTCTTGAGAGACCCAACTCTTCTTCCCCCCCCTCTTCTCTCCCTTTCCTCTCTACTCTTCTCTCTCTCTCTCTCTCTCTATCCCTCTTGGTTTGGTTTCTTCTCTTTTTGCTGCCCCCAACCCTCATCCCCTTTGGCTTTTGTCCACTCCGCAACCACACCACCCCCTCCCCCACATGCCATTCAACGGACCAGATCGCTCCCCCCACGTGCCCCCCAAATCCCCCGCGTCCGCTCCTCTATCCCATCCGACGGCCCCCGTTCCTCCTTGCCACCGTGGCGCGAGCGCCATCCGTCCGATCCGTTAGGTCTACGGATGGGAAAGAGCCTAATAATCCCACAAAAACGCCCCCGTGTGTTAAACATTTGCTCACTTCCTCCCGAAGCATCCTCTAATCACTCCCCGCTCCTCTTAAACCGCACCTTCCTGCGAACGCCACGTGTCCGTCGCCATTACCACGAGAGACCGACTATAGCCAGTTAAAGCTATAATAATATTCCCTCCCCTCTTCCACTGCTTTCCCGTGGGCCCACCACAAAAGCGACAAGAGAGTCGAGTAACGGTTCAGATCGCCTGATGCATCCAGAAATCGCTATTTGCCGTCCGATTCCCTAGCTGACGTGGCGACAGCTTCGTTCGGCGAACAAACCGCCGAAGCCAGAGCCTCCCGAGCCTAGCTGTCCACATCCGAACCGGAGGATTAATCTCGACCGTCCGTCGTTTTCGAATCAACGGTTCATATTATAGATTAAGATGGGGCGAAGTTAGCGGTGGTGTCGCATGCGGACGTGGGCGCGGACAGTGTAAAGCCGGTTACGTGGCGACAGTAATCGAACGGACGGTGGATGCCTCGCGTCCGCATGCGCCCACCACCGTAGATTAGCTCCTCCCCATAGGTTCTCGGTCCAAGGGCAAAATTTCACGTAATTCCCGATGCACCGCGGGCCCCACGAATAATTGCTCCGTGAACCACGTGCATCCTTCCAACTCATACACCGTTTTTTTTGAAAATGTCACTAAAATCAAAAAATTCAGACATCATTTTTTCTTTAAAAAAATTAATAATAATAATAATAGTATAAAAACGGAAGTTACTCAATCCATAATGTCCAAGTTTTATTATTTTTAATGTACTGGTGTTTTGGATTTTACGGAACTTATTTTCAGTACTTATACACCAGGTGCGGGAAATAATTTGTGGGGCCCACTTCGTTCTCTTGACAGTTTTTTTATTAGGCCCGCCACGTGGACGTGGACAACGTCATCGTGGCAACGAAAATATTAATAAAATAAAATATTCTGAGATGGATACTTAATAAATGGCGTGGAGAATTAGTTACTGCACTAGGAATGACGTATTTGGAGTGGAGCATTGGTTAAAGTGGACGGTAACCCCCTTAACTATGAATTGTTCTAAAATAGGACCTTCAAGCTTTAAACTTCTTTTATTAATACTTTTTTAGCTTTTATTTTTTAATTTAAGTTATTCTACATAGCTCATTAGAATTTTACTGAATTTAAAACTTTAATTATATATTAGAGGTTAATTAATTAAATTTTATTTACTATAAATTATTTAACACCATAAACTTAATAAACTGTTAATAAATTTGTAAAATTTATAATTTATTTGACAAATTTTATAATCTCACAAAAACAGAAGAAAATATCAATTCTTAAACTAACAAAATTAGAAAGCTATTCGAAAACATGCCATAGGTGATGTTATCTATACATTCTAGTTATAGTGTTATGATATATGTCCTAATCTATCTAAGGGGATGGACGAATTCGCTAATCACGCGAGTTGATTAGTAGAATACATTCACCTATTAGCTAGATGGATGGAATATAAAATTTATAATATTTCGAAGTGTATCGATAATATTGCTTAATTTTTTTCAATGAATAAGTGATATAATATGTACGGAGACAGCCCTCATTATAGGCTTTTTGGAAATGGCCCCTCCACTTTAACTTTTTGAGATTTTTATTAATTTTAAATAATTTAATAATTATATATAAGTTTAGTACAAATAATAAATAAAAAATAAAAAATTAAAGCGAAGAACTCATTTCAAAATTACAAATAGTTGAGGGGCTCTCCGTACGTTGTCATGTTTTTCTCCACCTAGATATTATTATCTATTATATTTACCGGGATAATTTCGGACAATCTCAGCCGTCGATTCCTCGCGACAGCTGGGACTTCCACCTTGGACCGAGGAGATAACTGCAACCGCCTACCATTTACGACCATCGGCGGGCTCGATCGAGGACCACGAGGACGCGGCACGTGGCGGGCCGATCCACCGTCGATCGCGGTAAAACGTGGCAATAGTAAAAGCGATCCCATTGGTCATCTCGGATCTCGCTAGTCCCTCCAAATATCTTTTCCGCAGAGGCATATATCACCACCACTGGATCCCTCTAACGCCCCTGCCATTAATATAATATAATAATCCAAAATAATATTAAAATAATAATAATAATAATAATAATAATAATAATAATAATTAACTTTCTCTATCTAAATTACATCATAGGTGGTGGGACCCACTTTTTGCCCTTTTTTCTTTTTTCTTTAAAATCCCGCCGATCTCGTCCGTTGTCCTGCTCCCCCGCTCCAACTGTATCGAGAGCTGCCGCTTATAGCCACGTGTACCGCATAATTGCCCATTTTTTTAATATTTATATATGCGTAAAATTGAAAGGGACGGCCTAGATTTGGACGACGTTGCTTGCGTGGCGAGCATCCGAGCGCTCGATGCCACGTCGTCCTGCCGACGCGGATGCCGCGTCATCTGCCACGTCGGACCGAGTGGAGATACCCGAGATGCGAAGTCGCATACTCCCTCCCTACTTGCGTTATCCTCTTTCTTTCCCTCCACAGTCGATCCCCCATTATTTTTATCCTTTGGATTTGGATGCGAGTATACAAATGTACGCAAACGACGCCACGTTGCGTCCGATATAGGCTTTTAGTATTGCTAATGCTAAAGAACACGTAGCGTGTTTTTTTTTTCCTTCTATTTTTTTCTTGAATAATTTCAAATACCAATTCCGTAATTTTATGTTTTTTTATTTTAATACCCTATGATTTAAAACTATCATTTTAGTACCATATGGTTTGGTTATTCTTTTTTTTCGTTATCTTTTTGTTAATTTTTTCGTTAAATTACACAGAAAAACTTTAAATATCTCACCTATGGTTTATCGAATATTCACTTTACTATTCTGTAGTTTTAACTTTCTCATTAATTTAACAAAAAAATAACAAAAAGAGAATAACCAAACCACAGAGTACTAAAGTGATACCTTTTAAACCACAAGGCACTGAAGTGAGAAAGCACGAAACCACAGGGGTGGTATTTGAAGTTATCCATTTTTTCTTTTCTTTTTCAGGTAAAAAAAAATGTATAAAGCCCCCTCACATAAATCCAATTCTGAATTGGACCTTGCAGAAATTTGTAAAAACTATTGCTCACTTTTTTTATTAACTAAATTATCAAATTTATCAAATTTATAAATAGTTTTATCAGATAAATAGTCTTAATCGCTTTTTAGTAAATTGAATTAGAATAATTAACAACTAAATATCTAATGGAGTCTAAATATAAATACAGTTAATTTCATACATATCCTACCTCCAACTTTAAATTACGCAGATATCTCTCTAAAAGTGTCAATATTAAAAATACCCCTCTATTTTAAAAAAACTATGATAAATATCTAAATTAACAATAATTTATTAATAAATTAAATAAAATTTGCACTTTGGCGCCCATCATCAATTATTTGTATCTTTTTAATTAACTTATTAAGCATTACTTTATTTGAAAACATTATAAATACAATTGAACATGTACCAAATTAAAACTAATTATTTGCAACAAACTAACTAATACAAATAGTAAGTGAAAAAAAAACCATATATAATTTAGACAAAGAAGAAAATAGATTCCCAAAAAAGAATAATAAACTTTTAGTTTCAATTAATTGCTTATTATGATTAACATGAGACCCTTATCATACTGATTAAAAATAATAATAATAATAAACTTAAGTACGCAAAAGATATATTCATAAATTGAATCATAAACAAAAATCGAGTTATTTTTCGATGAAAAATAAATTTATTAGCACTACGTGATACTACACAATTATTTATATTTAGATATAACTAGGAGTAAATTAGTCCAAAATTCTTAATCAATATGATGGAGGATATTTTTGATAAAATTTATTTTATAAAAAATAAATTTAATTGAATTATTAATAAATATAATACAATTTTTAATTTAATCAGCTAAAATTATTTAAATTAAAATAAAGTTAGAAAGATAATAAAAGTAAGGGATCAGATCAAAATTCTTTATTTTCAAATTGATCTTCATACATTTCTTTTTCTTTTTTTTTTCAGAAAATGATTATAGTATGTTATATATGGACTTTTCTCCCTTTTCACTTTTGTTCTATTTTCCTATAAAGACATGCTTATTAGAAAGGACACGTTTGTGGTTTATTTTATAAGTTACAACAATAAAGCATAAAGATAGTAAATTATTATTATATAATTCTACTTTAAAATACTTAATAAAGGTTTTGTGAATATCTACGTACACGATGCTTTTATATAATAGACTAAAATTTGTAGGAAGAAATTCGTAATTTCAAATAGCTTTAAATACTCTTAATGAAAATGCAGTTTTATTTAAACAATATTTTTACAGAAGCTCCACCTAATAAATCAAATTAGGGTGATGATATAGCGAAAAAAGGCTATTAAAGCAATACAAAGATTTGTTAATCGTAAAGTAATATTTAATAAGCTAATTTAGGCAACTAAAGTTGAAGCGATCTAAAGCTACCCTTATATTTATTTGTTTTGTTTTTTTATAAATTTCTAAAGCATGCATTAGTCCTATCCTCAACTTGGAATAATGCTCCATTGAGTTTTCTTATTATAATCCTCACTAATTAATGTAATCTTATATTTAGTGTTTGTTATTAACAAGTCATCTAATGAAGGAATCTATCTCTTGCAAATTACAACCCCTTCGTACAAGAAACGCGCATTATAAAAAGGAGCAACCTATATTAATTATATGGCATATGAGAAGCATTATATTATTTAATTAACATTATATTAATTAATCCACTCAAGTAATATTACTTACTTAATATATTTGGTAAGATATTTTATTCGTAGATCGAAGTTCCCAATGACTAGTTTAGTCATGTTATTTTTTTATGCATACATGGTTGATACGCGCACCATCTTTCTAATTAAATACATTTCTTTTAATATAAAATTATTATTATTTAAAGAAATGGTTTAAATATTATATTATATAATATGTCTATGTGTGAGGACACTTGACCTCATAAAGTTTGTGGGATCCACATGACAAATTGCATCTCTTTTGTTTTTTTCTTTTTTTCCCCCAACTTTTTATTTATGGGGCAGCAATTTATAAAACACGCTTAATTATGATGTTTCTTAGGAGAAAAAAAAATAAAATAGTGTCTGTTTGCTATTGACACCACCGTAATAAGTAAAACAAAATTTGAGCAAATGAATATAGACATATACTTTTCTATTTTTCGAAAGGACCGTAAAAGATATATCGTAATCGATACATTAATATTATGTATCAAAATAAACAGAATATTTTTTAACGTACTTTAATTGGGGCGCGTATCATAATTTTCTATGATATAAAAGGAGCTCAATCAATTCTAGGGGCTCAAAGTTAATTTCTATTCTAAAATCTTGTTTGACGTTGTTGTACGTCTTTATTTTGCTCATAAATACTTAAATTTTATCAAATAAAATACGTGGATGTATGGTGAAGTACATAAATTCTATACCGCCGTAAAATATATTAATTTGGTAGTAAACTTTGGTGATATTTTGTTTTTGTTTTTGTTTTTTTAATCTCTTTTGACGATACTGTTTATAACAAAAATTTAAGTATATGGTTACAAGTATGGCCTAATTTATCTTTTTAATTAGTTAAAATTAATTAATATAAGTATTGTTGAACTTAGGATGAGTCTAATTTCAAGTCAAGCTCAAACCCTACGCGAAGCTTAACTGAAAAGTAACCTCATACATTTCACGGAATAAAAATTGCTATAGGAATATCTCTATTCACATTGTTTTAAAAACAAAAGGAATATTATATTGTATATATATATATATATGAAGGCATATAAGGAAGCGATTCACAAACCAACACATAATAAAGAACTTGTTAACATAACTTTGACTTAATTATAAAAACTTTCATGCATTTGTTTGTCTCAAATATCGTTTTACATACAAAAATTTAAACAATGTCATCCCGCACTTTAGTTGTGTCTCAAATAGACCTTTTATGTTAGGATTTTTCGTTCATTTTAACAGTGGCATGTTGAGATAGTATATTTTTAAGTCCATGTAAACTTCTTCAAGCACACCTTCAAATGTCAAAGCTCAAAAATAGACATAAAAAGACTACGCGAGGGATTCTCTTCATCACGCGCGAGAAGTCAAAATGGAGTGCGTTTTGAACTATTACCTAAGAAATCAATTTGATAAGAAACAAACCAAAACTAATTTTTGTATCATTCTAACTTCACTTTGTTACTTGGAGTAAAGTTAGATTTATTCAAAAATATTTTTTAAATAAGTTATCTAAACCAAACTCGGTCGAGCATAAGTGTGCAAATTGAGCTTTGAATTAATCATCCTTAAACAAATTAACTGTAAATCTTGTTGAGAGAGGGAACTTCTCAAACTAAGTTTAAGAGTTTAAGGAGAAGGGGGAGAGGGTCCTACTACCCCTATGGCTACGTTAATAGGGAGGGAGCAAAGACAATGAAAAAGGCTTTTTATTTGGTTTCCAAAAGAGAAAGGTTTCGAATCTAACAAGAAAAGCTTCTTGAAGTTGTAGTTATTATACAACCAATTAAAATTCTATTTAGTGGACACATTGATGCAAAATGTTACTCAATTAATATATTGTTATTTGATGATATATACATACATAATACAATATTGGAAAACTATTTAATTCGTGCACAACATGTACCATGTTACTTTAGGAGGTGTTTGATTTCCACTCCCCCCCCCCAAAAAAAATATATTTATTTTCTGTCTATTTTATCTTTCAGAAAAAAAGGATTTTTCAAATTTTATAAAAATCCCATTATAATTTTTTAAAGTTTTTATCTCAAAAATAAAAACTATATAAAACATATTTTTCATGATATTTTCTATAATTTTTTTTCTAAAAAATATCTTTTTATAATTTTTTCTAGGACCAAACAACCAACAAATTGAAAAACTATTCCAGGCACAAGATGCACCATGTTACCTTATGCATAGCACCATGTTGTACGTACGTGATGACATGGTGCATTGCGTGCATGCAATTATTTCTACATATTGTGACGTACAACTATAGGATATATTATCATTATAATATATATAAAAAATATTGTTGTTGCATGTATAATAAAACAATGATGTTTTATATAATAATAGTATACTATATTGTATAAAATGAATATGCATATATATCAAAATGCATCAATCTACTGAACTGTGTATAGGTTAGCTAAATTACTTGTGATCCCTAGTGGCCTTTACAATATTTTATTGTGATATAACAATAGTATATAATATTAATGCAACATCATGTTTTTAGGTATATTCTTAACCCATACATTAAAATAACCTAATAAATAATCTCAAGAGTCCTTTATGGGCTCCCTTTGTAAGAAATTAAAGGATTCCCAACCATTCCACCTCCACCGTCCAAACCAAATCAAATTAAGACACACAAGCTTATGTTATATTATTATATATTATATACCACATTAATTTATCTTATCCTATATTATATCATTTTATTGACCTTCAACTTCAATAGGATTCTCCTGGAGTGACTCGTAAGCCAATAATTACATATAACTATTATTATTTATGTATATAATAATTGTATTGTAACAATTTTTTTTTTTTTTGGGACCAATTATATATTATTAAAGGACAACTATTGCATTGTTTGAATAAACGATACTTTAGAAAAAAAAATGTACGGAGATCTCCACAACTATAGGCCAATTTAAATAGATCACTTAAACTTAGTTTTCGATGAACAATTTCTAAACTTTTAATTAATCATTTTAACTTGATCTTATTTAAAGCTTAGACTGCTAATTAATAGTAGATTCTGTCGAATTTAAGGGCCCTATATAGTACCTCCTTAGCTAACAAGACAATATGTTGGATTAACAAATCAATATAGCAGTGGCAAAGGGCTTGGTGGTTGGTACCCGAGGTCCCGAGTTCGAATCCTAGTTGATTCATATTTCTAGCTAAATTTATTTTTTAAAAAAATAAACGAAGCGGGTAGCGTGCTACCTTTCTCTCTCAAAAAAAAAAAATCAATATAGCAATTAACTTATGATGAAGTTTCGGATCAGCTATGAAATAATTGAAGACCGTAGTAAAAATGGTTGCAGTGAATACCAATAATACGAAAAAAAGAAAAAGAAAAGTTGAGAGGTCAATTTTAAGATGGCATATAGTGGGGGGAGGGGAGGGATCTGCATACATTTTTACTATTTTTCAGAATAGTTACAAAAATAATTCAACATTCCTAAATGTTAGGAGGCCTTTTTGCAAAAAAAATCCACTGGTTTTGGGCTTTTGCAAAATCGGGCCGCATTTTTCGTTTTTGCAGATTCGGTCCGGATTTTCAGGTTTCTGACCAAAATGCCCTTGTTATTTTTTCTCTCTCCTTTTATTTTTCTCTCTCCTCTTTTTTTTCTCTCGCTCTTTTTTTTTTCTCTCCGAACGGCGGAGGCGGAGGCGGAGGCGGAGGCGGAGGCGGAGGCGGAGGCGGAGGCGGAGGCGGAGGCGGAGGCGGAGGTGGAAACGGCCCGCCTCGCCCCTCACGCCCTCGCCCTCGCCCGCCTCACCTCCGACCCCGCCGAGGCCGCGCCTCACCGCGACTTTTTTTTTTCCCCCTCTCCGACCCTCCTCCACCCGCCGTCCCCGCCGCCACCGCCGGCGACGAAGAAGAAGTGTTTCTTGGGGCCGAAAAGCACGCCGGCGAGGGAGGAAAAAAAATATAGTTACACTCCGGCGAGGGCGGTGGGTCGTGAAAAAAAATTGTAAAAAAAAAAAATTAAAAAAAAAAATATTATTTTCCTACTGAAAAGAACAAAAAAATAGAGAAAAATGAAGAAGATGATGAAATTACACTGTTAAAAAAATTACACTGTTTAAAAAAATATTTGCACTGTTTTAGTGAATGTTGCACTATTTAGGAGAGAAATTACACTCTTTTGAGATTAAATTTACACTCTTTAGGTCAAATTACACTATTTAGAATAATATTGCATAATTTCTTTCTCTTCCTCTTCTTCTTTCTTCTTCCTCCACTCTTCATCCTCATCCCCTTTCTCTCTCTCTTTTCTCACAGTCCAAAATAATTTTGAATTGCTGCGGTCGAAACCGGAGGAGGAGGAGCGGCCGTAGTCGCGGGGTCGAAGAGGTAAACGGAGAGGAGGAAAAGAGAGGCGTCGGCGACGGCGCGCGGGGTGGTGCGAGCGCAGGCGGCGCGGCGAGCGCAGGGGGCGCGGGCGCGGTCCCCCTGCGCCCCCTCTCCCCCCGGGACGCGCCCCCTAGGGGCGCGTGCGCGTGCGCAGGGGGCGCCCCCTGGGGCCGCGTGCGCAGGGGGGGCATGGAGCGCCCCCTGCGCCCCTGGGGGCGCGTGCGCAGGGGGCGCCCCCTGCGCCAGGGGGCGCAGGGAGCGCCCCGTGCGCCCCCGCGCCCGCCCGGGCCCCCGCCCCGGCCCGGTCCCGGGCCCCCCGCCGGCCCCCCCGGGTGGGCGCAGGGTTGCGCCCGCGCCCGGCGCCGCCAGGGGGGCGCGTCCCCTGCGCCCCGCCGGGGCGGGCGCAAGGAGGGGGCCGTTAGGGGACGCGCCCCTGCCGGCTGCGCCCGCGCCCGGCGCCCCGCCGGAGCGCCCGTTTCCGTTTCCGCGCCCGCGCCCGTCGTCGTCGTCCTCCTCCTCCTCCTTTGAGGCTTCCTCTTCGTCGTCGTGCTCCTCCTCCCCGCCTCCCTTCGGATTCCCCCAGAGAGGGAGGTGACCGGATCAAATTTGGTTTGGGAGAAAGAGTGCAAAGAAATAGTGTAACGAGGAGAAATAGTGTAACGAGAAAGAAGAAGAGAAAAAAAAATAGTGTAAAATTTTTTAAATAGTGCAACGTGGGCCTAAAGAGTGCAACTCTTTTTTCAAAGAGTGTAATTTCTGTTTCAAATAATGTAATTTTCATTTAAAACAGTGTAAATTTTTTTAAAACGGTGCAAAACGATGAACAATAGTGCAACCAAGGTCAAAATGGTGCAACTAAGGTGTAAAATAGTGCAACGCAGAGCGGCCGAGATTAGTTGCACCATTTTACACCTTATTTGCACCATTTTACACCTTAGTTGCACCATTTTGATTTTCGTTACACTATTTTTCATCATTTTGCATCTTCATTGCACAATTTTACATATTTGTTGTATTTTTATTTTTCGGCGAGCGGGAGTAACGCGTCGGCGGCGAGGGCGCGGCGGGGCGAAGAGATAAACGGGGGAGAAGGGAGAGGGGAGAAGGGGGAGCACGTCGGCGGCGAGGGGCGCGGCGGGGCGAGGGGCGCGGGGGGCGGTGGCCGCAGGGGACGCGCCCCCTGCGGCCACTGGAGGCGCGGGCGCGGGGCGCAGGGGGCGCCCCCTGCGCCCCGCGCCCGCCCGGGCCCGGGCCTGGGCCCCCGCCCGCCCCCCTGGTGGGCGCAGGGGGCGCATGGTGCGCCCCCTGCGCACGCGCCCCCAGGGGGCGGCGCAGGGGCGTGCGCAGGGGCGCACCATGCGCCCCCTGCGCACGCGGCCCCAGGGGGCGCCCCCTGCGCACGCGCACGCGCCCCTAGGGGGCGCGTCCCGGGGGAAGAGGGGGCGCAGGGGGACCGCGCCCGCGCCCCCTGCGCTCGCCGCGCCGCCTGCGCTCGCACCACCCCGCGCGCCGTCGCCGACGCCTCTCTTTTCCTCCTCTCCGTTTACCTCTTCGACCCCGCGACTACGGCCGCTCCTCCTCCTCCGGTTTCGACCGCAGCAATTCAAAATTATTTTGGACTGTGAGAAAAGAGAGAGAGAAAGGGGATGAGGATGAAGAGTGGAGGAAGAAGAAAGAAGAAGAGGAAGAGAAAGAAATTATGCAATATTATTCTAAATAGTGTAATTTGACCTAAAGAGTGTAAATTTAATCTCAAAAGAGTGTAATTTCTCTCCTAAATAGTGCAACATTCACTAAAACAGTGCAAATATTTTTTTAAACAGTGTAATTTTTTTTAACAGTGTAATTTCATCATCTTCTTCATTTTTCTCTATTTTTTTGTTCTTTTCAGTAGGAAAATAATATTTTTTTTTTTATTAATTTTTTTTACAATTTTTTTTCACGACCCACCGCCCTCGCCGGAGTGTAACTATATTTTTTTCCTCCCTCGCCGGCGTGCTTTTCGGCCCCAAGAAACACTTCTTCTTCGTCGCCGGCGGTGGCGGCGGGGACGGCGGGTGGAGGAGGGTCGGAGAGGGGGAAAAAAAAAAAGTCGCGGTGAGGCGCGGCCTCGGCGTGGTCGGAGGTGAGGCGGGCGAGGGCGAGGGCGTGAGGGGCAAGGCGGGCCGTTTCCACCTCCGCCTCCGCCTCCGCCTCCGCCTCCGCCTCCGCCTCCGCCTCCGCCTCCGCCTCCGCCTCCGCCTCCGCCTCCGCCTCCGCCTCCGCCTCCGCCTCCGCCTCCGCCTCCGCCTCCGCCTCCGCCTCCGCCTCCGCCTCTCCGCCTCCGCCTCCGCCTCCGCCTCCGCCTCCGCCTCCGCCTCCGCCTCCGCCTCCGCCTCCGCCTCCGCCTCCGCCTCCGCCTCCGCCTCCGCCTCCGCCTCCGCCTCCGCCTCCGCCTCCGCCTCCGCCTCCGCCTCCGCCTCCGCCGTTCGGAGAGAAAAAAAAAAGAGCGAGAGAAAAAAAAGAGGAGAGAGAAAAATAAGAGGAGAGAGAAAAAATAACAAGGGCATTTTGGTCAGAAACCTGAAAATCCGGACCGAATCTGCAAAAACGAAAAATGCGGCCCGATTTTGCAAAAGCCCAAAACCAGTGGATTTTTTTTGCAAAAAGGCCATGTTAGGAAGAGGCACGGAAAATCACTAAAAGGGATATACCACTATTTAAAGGGAAGCTTCAATAGGTCAAAAGTAATAAGGATTAAGGATTAAACTAGCAAGTTAGTTGTGTATTGCATGAGATGATGCAATTAATTCTTGTTTCTTCATCAAAATATACGCAATAGTTTTAAGATTACAGATTTCCTTCCAAATAAAAACATCTTTTTTATAGAAATCTACTGTAGAACTGAAGCTAAAATTTACTTGTATATATACTTGTAATTTGAAAAAAAAAATCAAGATATTATATTGTAATTCGATATTAAGTGTTCTCAAAATAATAGGTATATAGAAGGAGAACCGTAGACATGAGTTCCAACATGAAAAGTTTACCAAAAATATATTGTAATGGGGTTCGTTTGAATAAAGATTGAAAGAAATTCTGATGTAGTGAAAAATAGAAGCAAAACATAGATTTTGAATTTTTTATTTTTTTTGAAAAATGAAAACTCATATCCTACTGTTGACACTATTTCGAAAAGCCGAGACGCGAGAGAATCAAAGTGAGACATGTGGAACAACCGAAAAAGGAGTTTGGCGAAGGGATGCAGCTTTGACAAAATGGATAGAATGGGCTGAAGTCCAAAAACAAGCTATGAGACCAGCTAAAATTTGAAATTAGGATTGCGGCGAGCCAAAATATTCGAGATGGACGTGATATTTAAAGAAAGTAGTGAAAAAAGGCGAAAATGAACTGCGAGAATATCCTTACCTATAGTTGTCGTAGATTAGGTCCGGGGTTATAAAAATGAGAGAAAGGAGTACAAGAAGAGGACCCCTAATTCTACAATCCATATTTTCTACCTTTTACCTTAGGAGTGGGAGTAGGCAATTTTGCTTTGAGTAGTGATAACTTAAAAACCCTGTCTTAGAAAAATCTCCCTCTCGGATATTGATCACTTTTGACGATCTAGACCATCGCTAAACCACCTCGTCCCTTATCGATGAATGCCTATTTGTGTGCAATACTTTGTTTTGGGAACCATTCAAACTAATGGACTCCATTGTACAACCTCGACCCGGATCAATGGCCATAATTGGAAGGCCAAACGCACTTTGGTTCGACTTATGTCTAAAAATCTCAGTAGACTCTTCAGGGCTGTGTAATAACCTGAGAATAGAAGGAGGTAGCAAAGGTTCAGTTTAGTAGATTAACAGAAGGGAAGTGGGAATAAAGGAGCAAACTTGGAATTTTGGGCTCAGCCATGGCTAAAGGGGAATCCTCGAGAGGAAGAAGGGTGATCCCACAGGATCTATGAAGTGGAGAAAGTTGAGGGAAGTTGAGGGATCTAGATCTTTAGCGGATCGGGTTGTCCGAGCTGAAGGGCCGCTCCATTTCTTAGCCATCCAGGGTTATGTGCCCGAACCCAACTGAAGCCCACAAACTCCATAGAATTAGGCCCAGATGACCCATTTAACCTTTTATTACCTTTTACACTTTAGTCCAGTATCTTTACTATTTTTACATTGTAGTACGAGTTAAGAGTAATATATATAGTAGCTGTAAACAGTGAGAGAGGAACATGAAAATGAATTAAACTGTTACCTTCTTCCCCAATCTCTCATCTTCTTCTTTCTCCTCTACTCTCAACCCCTCTTCATTTCTCTTCCCATTCCTTCCCCCTCTCTAATCTGATCTCTCTCTCTCTTTATCTTTCCCCTATTTTCACTCAATTACCTCAATTCCCCAATTCGATCCGACCATCATCCTCATAGCCATCCACGCCTCGGCAAATTCTCGTCATCGGCGGGTTGCGACGAGTCCGGGACATTACAAATTGGTATCAGAGCGGTTAGATCCCAGGGATGGTGCAGTTATTCGCAAGCTGATTCCAATCCTTCGGATTGTAGAATTGGCATAGCGATTAAGTTCCGAGCTGCGAGATTCGGCGTAGGTTGGATCTCGACAAAGGGACTGCTGCTGAGACCATGCAAGGCTCAGATCCACGGACCAGAGGAGCGCAGATTGCTACCGGAATCTGAGGGACCCCATCCTGGAGTCATCCCAATCTGCTGGGAGCTTATGCACAAGAGAACCGAGCTGCGACAAACAATAGAAGGTAGAGCCATTGGCCACTCGGTTACGAATCTGATAAGTAAAGGCTAGTAGCTTCCTCATTAGATTGTGCATTTATCTGCATCATAAAATCCCAACTAGTGGCAATGTACCAAGGCAGGAAAAGAATTAGTTACTGTTCCATTGATAGGAGCAGCATCTAAGCCTCAGATAGCATCACAGGCAGCCTTGGAGTTATTGTAGGCGGTATTGTAAAAAAAAAAAAAAGAAAAAAAAAAAGAAAAAAAAGATTCAACTATACATCGACCAAAACACTAAGAGGAGAAGAGCCAAGGAGTAGAATAGCAATTGTGAGCTGTAGAGAGCAAAAAGGAGTCTGCAAAAGAGAGAAGGCCTGCAGCGAATTTCATCGAACACAATGTGAGCAATAGGTGCCATGGAGTAAGAAGGAACAAGGCAAATCTGAAACCAACAAGTGATAGAGCAGCGAGGCAAATCTACAAATAGGTTGCATACAGTGGTTAGAAGCCACCCCGAAGCAAACACAAGAGGTAGAGCGGCCAAGCCTTTCATCAAACAGCCTGGATGCAAGGTAACCAGCACTAGCGACTCACTTTTAGCATTAGTTTACGCTGTCAATTCCTATATTGCATATGTTGAGGAATATACCAGGGTTGGGAAGGTATCGAGTCACTGTTCCATTAGTTGAATCAGCGACTTAACCTTAAGGTGGCATCATTGGCAACATTGATGTACTAATAGCAAATAGATGGATAGCTCACAACATACATGGCAGCAGAAGTATGAAGCTCTACGAATGGAAGAAGTCTCGAGCTATGAAAAATTGCGGCAAGCGAATGCTAGAATGCATCAACAGCTGCTAGAGCTACTAACCGCTTTATTGCCAAGCTCACAGTCAGTCAATAGCCCCTTGATGAGCAGTGAGGATCAACCATCAGCACAAAACAAGCACAATAGTAGCACTCCTGTGATACATCAGAGCCCCAGAGAAAAAGAGTTAGGAATACGAGTTCCTATAGAGCAGAAACAGCAGCAACATCATATGCCTTATCCAAAGTTTGGCCTCCCAGATTTTACTGGAGAAGATCCAGAAGCATGGCTTGAGAGTTGCAAAGAATATTTCAGCACTAATCAAATACCCAAGCAACAGTGGTTAGGCATTGCCATGAAGCACATAATTGGAAAAGCAAGCATTTGGAAACAAGCTTACCTCATCAACAGACCTGGGATCGGTTGGGATGAGTTTTCCGAGGCCATTTGTAAAAGGTTTACAAAGGTGGAACTGAGGTATCCAATCCAAGGATTTAGTACTTACAAGCAATCCGGCTCTGTAGAGAGGTACCGAGAGAATATCGAAGCTGTTAAAAGGCACGAACTCATGATGTGGGAGGATACCCATAGATACGAGAGACCCCTAGAATTGCTTAGGGGCCAATCTGTGCATGCTAGAGAACAAATGGTAATAGTGCAAACACCAGTAGAAGGGAACAAGCTAATACCCATAGCCACATCCACGGAAAAAAGAGTTGGCTTATTAATTCATTCTGAAACCTACCAAATAGCTGCAGTGAAGGATGCGGAGCCAAAGCACCAAATGAATCTACAGATTAAGGCCAATAGGAAGCATGAAGTGAAGTCGCAGGACAGTGTTAGCAAGCCAGGGGAGCTGCTAAAGCTGCTCGCAGCACAGCCACCTCCACCCAAGCAAGCCCACACTAATTCTGTAAAAGTTGAAAGGACTGGTGTTGTTGAAAATATAGTTCACAGTTCAGAGAAGGTTGCCAATTATAATTCTATAGGGAAGACTACAATAGGTGAGCAAAATAAATCACAAGGCTTACTTGACAAAGGTGAGGAGAAATTCTTCTCTGATCATGAGAGAAAGCATAGGGCTCTCAATACACTAGAAGTTGGGAGCGCAGTGGATGAGGTTATAGAATTAGAAGAAGAAGAAGGAGGAGGAGGAGGAGAAGAAGAAGAAGATAAGGAATCTACCACTGCTGCTCCATTGAATATGACAATGACCAATAGATATAAAGTGCTAAGCCAATACTCCAACTCACATTTTTCAGGTGTAAGGCAAGGTCACATTTTTTGGGCCAAACTAAGAGAAGTGAGGCTTGAAGGATTTAATCTAGTGCCTAGACTTGACTGCTTGATGACCTATAAGCTAGTGCTAATTGATCCTGAACAAAAGAAGGTAACAATTCATAGTATTGAAGAAAGAGCTTCTCACAGGTTTGTCATCACAAATGAGCTACCAATGGTAATCAAGCAGAGAGCACAAATAATAGTAGCTCGGCTCTATCAAATTAAATCTGGAGCAAGAAGGGAGGAGATGCTTGCTTGTATACAAAAGCCACCTAGAGAAATTGAAGATTCCACTCATGAGAAAGAATTCATTGCAATTCTGTGGAAAGTGAGCAATCAGTTTCATGCCAATTCCTTTCCGAAGATGGAATTTCTTATTTTCTTTGGAACTAACCCTCGAAATTGGATTAGGGGTTATGAGAAATACTTGGAGATACACCAGATCAGCGATCAACAAGAGGTGAGAATTGCAGCAATGTTGAGGCAGCAGGAGAGATCAGAGGACTTAAGGGCTCAAATGCTAAGTCCAACCAGTAGTCCGACAGAAGCTTGCCTCATATCAGCATTTGTTTAGTGGATGTAAGAGGGAGCTAGAAGCAATAATTAAAATGCCTCATCCTTGTTCACTATCATTGGCCTACGAACTAGCCAAACTAAAGGAATCTAACGGAGCATTGGGTATCACGCCACAGACAAAAGGCAAATGCAAAACAATTACCACTGTTATTCCAGAGATGACACAAGAACTGCAGAATGTTACGGAGCAAAACTCTCAGGTCAAGAAAAATTATCACACAACTATTGGTGTGTGGAGTTTCTAAACCCAACCATACCACCAAGCATGCCAGTATAGCTCCAACGAGAAATCTGAAGCTTATATCTAAGACCTATGGGCCACTGAAGGTAATAGAGGGAGCAACTATGCAGTACACGGTTGGAAAAAGGATGCACCTAAACAGGCAACTATCGCGGCAGATCAACATAGCCACATCGCCAAATGGCAACTTGACAGACTTACCTCACAAAATCAACGGCCAGTTGAAATTCTGGAGCAAAAAGAACCTAAGCAATGGTCGTACAAGTTACGACTTCATGAAGGCTGCAAAGGGCATACCCTCGCTTCAACAGGTGTCGCCGTCCATTCCATTGTGCCCAGAGAGAGCGGGGCGATCGATGGGACAACTGGAAAGCCCTCCTGGTGGACGAAGCATGTTTAAGCACGAAATTGAGAGACCCAAGTATGGGAAAGGAAGGGTAATCGGAAGACAAAAGACGCTACTTTGGAGAGCGACTAGTATACCAACCAAACCCACCTTCCTGAGCCACATCCTTGAGGACAAGGATGGATTTAAGGAGGGGGGAATTGTAATAACCTGAGAATAGAAGGAGGTAGCAAAGGTTCAGTTTAGTAGATTAACAGAAGGGAAGTGGGAATAAAGGAGCAAACTTGGAATTTTGGGCTCAGCCATGGCTAATGGGGAATCCTCGAGAGGGAGAAGGGTGATCCCACAGGATCTATGAAGTGGAGAAAGTTGAGGGAAGTTGAGGGATCTAGATCTTTAGCGGATCGGGTTGTCCGAGCTGAAGGGCCGCTCCATTTCTTAGCCATCCAGGGTTATGTGCCCGAACCCAACTGAAGCCCACAAACTCCATAGAATTAGGCCCAGATGACCCATTTAACCTTTTATTACCTTTTACACTTTAGTCCAGTATCTTTACTATTTTTACATTGTAGTACGAGTTAAGAGTAATATATATAGTAGCTGTAAACAGTGAGAGAGGAACATGAAAATGAATTAAACTGTTACCTTCTTCCCCAATCTCTCTCTCATCTTCTTCTTTCTCCTCTACTCTCTCTCCCCTCTTCATTTCTCTTCCCATTCCTTCCCCCTCTCTAATCTGATCTCTCTCTCTCTTTATCTTTCCCCTCTTTTCACTCAATTACCTCAATTCCCCAATTCGATCCGACCATCATCCTCATAGCCATCCACGCCTCGGCAAATTCTCGTCATCGGCGGGTTGCGACGAGTCCGGGACATTACAGGCTGGACCTACTTAAGGTTAGAGGAAAACTCGATTGGACCATTCCCTTTTTGATCTACACCTAAGACAATCAAATCCTACCTTCAATAGGAGGGACGTCAAGAGACGGACCAATTAGAACACGACGACGTGTCTCGGCACTCCTTGATGGGACCGGTCAAGGTAACATTTACAATTTTCGAACGTGCTTACTGATGGTCCTAATGAACTGTACCTACAGAGTAGAATCATCCTCAGGACGGGTTTAGACGAATAATCAGGCTCCATGATACCACCAAGAACCGATCATGAGGCTCAAATAAAAGTCCCTTTGGCAGCGAAGCTATAGTGTTCCTGGGGCTTAGCTATCGGAATGACCACAGTATTAGTGACTGGTCGACACATATGTAGAATGTCGGGACGAGTCAGAGTCGTTTTGGCACGAAATAGACGCGGAAACGGACTCGCACACTCAAATAAGCTAAAACTGGAGTTCTGGCAGTTTAGGGCGCCCAGAAGTTGTGATTAGGGCGCCCAAATTCGGAGCGCTATTGATATATGTTGCTAAAGTCATTTCAGACCCAGTTTAGGGCATCCAGAAATGAGTCAGAATTGGGTTGGTAGCCTCCCTCGTGAATATCGATTGTCTTGACACGTGGCAGGTGATAGCTTATGGGTGCTGGACCATGATAGCATTCCGGACCCTCATTTGGACATCCGCTTCATTGGGGGATGCAGTGGCGAGCTATTTAGGGTGCCTAGTTCTGGGTTCAGGGCGCCCGAATTCTAGATTTTTTGCAGTAACAGGTTTAGTTCCTGTTTTTCCTGGGGTTCATTTTACCCTTCCAACACCTCTATAAAAGTAGGTGGACGTCCTCATCGAGCCCTTTTCTCCTTTCCTTCTCAGGGAACTCCTTTCTCCCAGCCAAAACCCCTCTAAATTAACTCAAATTCACTCTTTCTCCCTGGAGCATAGTTGCATTAGCAAGATTTCAGCCTGCCGCAGCAGCAAACTTGGATTTTTAGGACTTTTCTTGCATGAGGCTATGGAGGCGCAATTCGTGGATTATAGACTTGAAGGGGAGTGTGTTAACTACTTCCCTCGTCTTTAATTCCAGGTTAGTGTGATCAATTTCTTGAAATTGACTCGAATTGGAGTTTTTAAGCTGAAATTGAGATTTTGTTGGATTTCTTGGACCTGATTCTTGTTGTAGTAGGATTCTTGATGCTGGAATTGGTCCTCCATCCTTCCTCCCTGGTTTAGAAGTTTTCCCTCACCAGGAATTTTAGATTTGAAGGTGCTTTCATGCTGAATTGGAGCAATATGAGCTTTTCGTGCAGCTTTGCTGATTTTTGATGGATTCTTAAGACTTTTGAATTCAGATTTTAGTGGAAGAGTTTTTGTTGGGTTGTGAGAGGATCCACCCTTCATTCCTACTATTTTGGATCCATTTCCACTGAAAATTCAGGTTAGAAATCCATATTTTAACTCGAATCTGATGTAGAATTGTGTCAGTGCTGGAATCTGGATGCTGATTTGGGCCTCCCTTCTTGAATCCGAATTCAGTTTGAGGGATTTTGTTGCTATTTTGAGTTGAGAGTTGTGGGAGCAACTTGGAGTTTTTATTTCTGACTAGAGGTGAGACTGATTTGAGTTTTAGATTATCTCAATTCTAGCTTTTTGATTTGCTAAGACAAACTTGAGCTAATGCTATTTTGGGTCGCTATGTTGCTGAACTGGGCTCAGATTTGGGAGCCCAGAACTTGCGATTTGGGGATCCAGCAGTGAGGCTAATTTGCGAAGGAGTTAATTTGGGCTTGTTGATCGTGGTGTTTCTTTTCATAGTTGGATTAGCTCTTCAAAGTGGATTAATGTCTACCGAATTCTTCAAAATTCCTCCTAAGTTTTGTAAATTTCAGCATGTCTTATCATGTATGACTCATCATATTTAGTAGCTCAAATTGTAGGTTTGCATATTAATATATGAAATCTGAATTTGGAGTATAATTTAGATATTTTAAATGATTACTATATGCTGAATTGAGAATTGACGTAGGAGAAAACCTACACATTGAACTTGTCATTTATTTGCTCAGATTTAGCTTCAGGAGCTGTTCTTACCATTGTATCGCTGCTATTAGTCCGTCGCGGATACTCAGAGTGGTGTAGGTTAAGATTACGCTCGTGCTGAGATGCCAAATGAATTTTTACAGTAGTGTTTAGGCTGTGTCGTGTTGTCGGGTGTCGTCTGGACTGACGGTGGACATAAATCTTTATTTTTTGCATCAGATTATGCCGAAGGCATGTGAGCTTTGGTTCTTCGATCCGTTTGAGCATTTGTATCGACTACAACCTGCGTGAGCCTGATTGAGCTCAACAGAGTACGCTCTTTTGCTCGGCTGGGTAGCTCCTCCGAGTGCCGCTCCGGAGTGAGGCCTTTTCACGTTCTTATCGCAACAGCCCTTTTGGGCATTCTACTTAGATCGGCCACCTCCACGGGTGGTGCTCGGAGTAGCTTAGGCACAGGCTGGACTGGCTGGTTGGCGGTCCCTTTGGATTGAGTCAGTTGTGACTGTTTCGTAGCTAGTGATGCATATATACACAGAGCACATGACATGAGTAGTGGTAGTGTAGTGGCATCTTAGCTTTAGAGTTTCTTCCAGCTTACCGTATTGTTCTTTTACCTATCAGCTATATTGTTAGTCTCGTAGACTTAGTGGGTAGGCCGTTAGGGTCGGTGACGGTACCCACTGAGGACTACTTTGTATTACGGTAGTTCCCACACCCATTGTTACCACTTTTTCTTGTAGAGTCGTCGACTACTACTGCTGCTTCTGATCGAGATAAGAAAGTCGCGAGCTAGATCCCGATCTACCCCAGTCATTGTGCTAGAGGAGTACCCCATTTTGGAGTAATTATCTCTGTCACAGTCATGTACATATGGTTGTATTTATTTTTTTGTTCAGAGTTGAGAGTTGATGATGATATACTTTTGGATATTTTGTACACATTGGACTACATGTATGTACAGATGACTAGTTACTTCTATTTTTAGTAGTTATATTACTCTCTAGTAGTGATTCTTGTGCAGGTACTGCTATCGCTTAGTGTACACAAGGCTACCTGTGTATGCGGCAGATTTGTTGGCGAGCCCGAGTAGTGTTGGAACCCGGGGCGTGACAGAAGCAGGCCTCCGCAGCTGCCTCAGTCGAGTTGGCAGCAATAGTGGCTTAGCTTGTAGCCTTGATAGATCACATGGACCAAGGGTAAGCATAGAAGGGCCAGAGAGTCTGGGAGTGAATTGAGTAGCATTCTCAGTTCAATCCGAGAGCACCTTGGAACCCAAAAAGAACTCCTAGAACACTCAAACTAAGAGAATATTTTCATGCTAGAGGCAAAACTCCCAGGTCCAAAAAGAGTTGGGCCTACAATGACCCAGTTCTACTTGATTAGCGGCGGCTATGACTAGTCAGCCTCTAGCTACTTATATAGATGGAGCAAACAGATTTTTCGTCCAAGTGGGAGGCCTTGCTTAGGGCCAAAGTCTTATCATACCTATTAATAGTGCTAGCGTGAATGTGACAAACTTGATACTTGTGACGTGGGCAGCAATCACTTGCCCGCGGCCTATAACGACCAGCAAATGGCCACGATTGGCTTGAATATGTTCCTATCTTCAAACTGGCTTTTGCCACCCAGGTGCCAGAGTAGGCCTTTAGAAAGGCAGCTCGGGATTCGCCTCCAATGTCAACCCTGGTACAAGACATGGGCTTTGGTCAGTACCACAAGTACAACCAAGAGCAAGTTAACAATCTATATACAAAAATGGAGAGCGTGCACGGAATGTGCCGCTATCTCGCAACAAACCCCAGGATCTCCGACAATAAGTTGAGAAAATCTTACCAACAAAGTTTAGCCAGATGATAAGCACTCCTACGTAGCCTACATTGACCAGCTCAAATCGCCATGAGATTTCAAAGTGCCGGAGATCTCCACCTTTCTAGGGGATGATAACCAATTCTCCATCAAGCATATAGCTCGATTCACTATTCAGTGTGGCGAAGTCATTGTTTGTTCAGCCCTAAAGCTATGGCTATTCTGCCTTTCGCTAAATAGGGCTTCATTCATGTGGTACACTAGCCTACCCTCAAACTTGGCTTGAGACTAAGATGAAATGAAATGAAAGTTCCATAAATAGTTCGATCGAGTGCAGTCAGAGGTCTTGAATGCTGATATCGTGCCTGTAAAGCAGTTGCCGAATGAACCTATCAATACATATTTCGCTTAGTTCAAGGTGGCTCGAAGCCGCAACTATCTAAGTATCTCAAAGGTGTAGTATACCAAGCTACCTTTTAGTGGCCTCCAATTTTAGCTAAGAGACCACTTTGAGGGAATCAAATTCTCCAAACTTTTCCGGCTCAGACTACAAGTCGCTCAATATAAGCAGTTCTTTAGGGAAAGAGAGAAAGATCAAGGTTCGAAAGGCCGAAGGCCAATAAGAAAAATGATATAACGTATTTCAAGTACGAGGAGGTCCAAGAAGAGTTGACTAAGAATGAGGCCTCCGAAGAAGGCAAGTAGGACATGTGCATAGCTAAGCTGCTAAAAGGGCCACGCTAAAAATATTCAGTCCTAAGCCTTCAAAGTCGAAGAAGGTAAAGGCTTCGAAGAAATCCTACTTTTTTGACAATACAAAGGCTAATATGACTTTTGACTTGTCAATTGTATGTCTTAGGAGCCAAGACACATAATATTAGGGATATAACATATACTTTTTATTAATAATTAACAAAGGACAAAATTTTCATTCATGATTGTGTTTTTGTGTAGTGTTCTGGAGCTCAGTAACAGGGTCCGGGTACAGTTGAGATAGTTGGTCGAGATATCTGTAGAGTGTCGGGCCTAGCTGGAGCTGTTTTAGTACGAAATGGATGCAAAAACAGACTAAAAATGTCGAAAACTGTTGGCACTAAAGTTTTTGGCATTATCGGGTGCCCAGAAGATATATTGGTCACCCGAAAACACTGCAACAGTTTGATGTGATTTCGGACCCTACCTCCCCGGACGCCATTTTCTACTGTAGTAGTCCGTTTGAGTTGATAAGATCTAACCGTTGGATCGCCTTGTGTACAGTGACTCATCACAGATTCGGACGTAGGGTTCCGGATGCCCAAAACATTCAGATGGAATTAAGAAGGGTTTGTACCCCCCCTTTGGGCGCTGATGAGCCATTTTGGATAGTGCACAGTAGATTCGGATGCTTGGAAGAGTAATTCGGGCGCGCGAAAAGTTTTGTTTCTGCAGCAATAGGTAAAATTTTATTTCTTTGGGACTCCTTTGTAATTGTTGTTTTCTTGTAAATAGAATATGAGGGCTTCCTACTTCTCCTTTTCTCACTCTTGACATCAAGAGACTCCTCTATTCCACCTTTTATTCTTTTCTTCTCTTTTTTTTCCTTCTTTGCTAGTGGAGAGTACCCGAGCAATAACAACAGCTGCTGGAGCTCGTGAATCACGGTGCAGCGGCGTGTCTAAAAGCGAAATTGAGCTTTGTTCATGATTTAAGAGCGGACGAGAGCTTTTTTTTTGTTTCTACCCAGCTAGATTATGAGGTAGGTTGGTTGAATTTGGGATTTAATTGGATATTAAAATGGGAATTAGATTTTCGTTAAGTTTTAAACTTTGATTTCCTAGGCAAAGTTTATTGTTGGATTTTGTGGATCATTGGAGTCCTCTGTTGTTCTAGAGCAGTGAGGAGGTCCTCTGGGAGCATCTTTCCCTTTCGTTGTCGGATTTGCATTTGAGGTGAGTTAAAATTGCCGAAAATAACCAATTCCTCATTATGTCTAGTTATCATATATGCTTCATGTTTTTAGTTATTGTAATCTGAAATCCGCAGAATAGCATAAGTATTTCTTGCTCTCTATTTCATACCACCACGAGATTTTATTCTTAGCATGTAGAAGATGGATGGTGGGTCCGAAAACTAGACTATGTTCATATAATCTACACTATACAGTTTCGTTAATCCCGTTGACTCATTTATCATTAGCATTAGTTTTGCATGCTTTATACCCTGATTAGTAGGTAGGTATTATTTGGGATATTGTAGGATTATTTTATGCCTAGGCTGTGGGCCGAGAACTTATAGTATATCAGTTGGTAGACTAATTAGTATTTTATTTTGTCGTGGGTGATATGACGGTTCTGTATCGTTGGGTTATACTCCGGATTGCGCCGATGGCACGTGGATACTATGATTTATGATCTGATTTATCATTTGCATTGACTATAGCCTGTATGAGCCGTATTGAGCTCGACAAAGATATACACTATATACTCGGTGGGGTCGCTCTCCTCAAGTGCCACTTCGGAGTCTGGCTATGGTGTTAATGTTGCAGTAGCCCTGGTGGATGACCTATATATTGACAGGCTACATGCAAAAGTGGTGACATGACAGTAGGTAAGCGCAGGTTTGACCGAACTCTCGAGTCGGTCAGGAAGATTGGGTTATAATTGTGAGCACCTGATAGTTAGTTGATGCATATATATATATATATATATATATATAGAGAGAGAGAGAGAGAGAGAGAGCTAGGCTGGTATACTATTGGTAGCACGGAGGCCTCCGTGCTACCAAGTTGTTTTCAATGATGCGGCTTCCAAATCGACGATCGGCTCCACTAGACTTGATCTACACTATTGAAAGTATTTGGAAACTAAATTTCATAATTTTTTGATATTATTTGGCTAGTGATTAAAAGGTCTCAAAATTGACAATTTTAATGGTAGATGAGATGCGTTTGTGAATTTAACGGTGTAAAACAATCCAAATCTAATGAAATTTTTATAAAAAATTCTTTGAACTATTTAGAGTAAGATCAGTACATCTGATCTTAAATTTAAGTCTTTTATCATCATTTTTTATGAGATTTTTATTTTCAGCCGTTCATTTTTCGACTACTCGTTTGATAGGTAAATGATATCGAAAAATTATGAAATTTAGTTTCCAAATACTTTCAATAGTGTAGATCAAGTCTAACGGAGCCGATCGTCGATTTGGAAGCCGCATCATTGAAAACAACTTGGTAGCACGGAGGCCTCCGTGCTACCGATAGTATACCAGCCGGACTCTATATATATATATATATATATATATGTGTGTGTGTGTGTGTGTGTGTGTGTTATATATGTATGTATATATGTATGTATATGTACATGTATATACATGTATATGTACATGTATATATATATACATGTACATGTACATGTATATATATATATATATACATGTATATGTACATGTATATATATATATGTATGTATGTACATATACATATACATGTATATGTACATACATATACATGTATATGTATGTACATATACATATACATGTATATGTATGTACATATACATATACATGTATATGTATGTACATATACATGTATATGTATGTACATATACATGTATATGTACATACATATACATATATATATATATATATATATGTCTGCCACCACGAATGACTCACCTTGCACGGTTGATCTTTTTTTGGATTCTCGTGGGATAGTATTCATAATTCAGATTAGTATTTAAATATATGTGAATATCATGTATTGTGTATTCATAACTTTCAATAGACGCAAGAATCTACTGTTAATTACCCCCTAAAAATTGGGGCACCTTCGATGAAGAGACCTTAATAAGGAGGATAGAATGAATTATATCTTAATAATTGATCAAATCCTAAGTATATGTATTAGAATTCAGCGGAATTTGAAGTTGACTAGGTCCTAAGTATATGTATTAAGACCTGGTCGATATTAAACTCTAAGTATATGTATTCAGACCTGGTCGATATTAAACTCTAATTATATGTATTAGAGTTTAATTGGCTCTAAATATATACTTCAGAGTCTAATTATATTTGATTTCACCTCAGTTATATGTTCCAAGATGAAGATGTGACCAAACCCCAAGTATATATACTGAGATGGGTCAGATTTGATATTACCAGAGGGTAGAAAGTGGCTCATTCCTGGATATATGTATCAGGATTAGCCGAATTTGATATATTTTTCACTCTAGTTATATATGCTAGAGTGAGTATGTGACTAAGCCTTAAGATATTGCATTAGGGTTCGTCGGATTTGGTTTGAATGAACTTTAAGTATATGTATTAGAGCTCAATTGAATATGGGTTTCACTCTAGATAGATGTGCTAGAGCAAAAGGTTGACTAGACCCTAAGTATATGTATTAGGGTTAGTCGAATTTGGTTTGACTTCTACTCTAGGTATATGTGCTACAACAAAAGGTTGACTAAACCCTAAGTATATGCGTTAGGGTTAGTCGGATTTGATTCAACTTTCACTCTAGCTATATGTGCTAGAGCAAAAGATTGACTAAACCTTAAGTATATGTGTTAGGATTAGTCGGATTTGGTTTGAATGTCTAAGTATATGTATTAGAGCTCGATTGGACTTGATTCGATTAAGTTTTAAGTATATGATTTAGAACTCTGTTGGTTTGGAGATGATTTTGCCTTAGCTATATGCGCTAAGGCGGTGGGGTTGACTAAGCTCTAAGTATATGTATTAGGATTAGTTGATTTTGCATTTGATTTTTACTCTAGGTATATGGGCTAGAGCAAAAGGTCGAGATTCATGACGAAGTTGGATTCAGTTTATGAACTTAGCTCATGGTAGAGTTGGGTTCAGATTATGAACTTGGCCAATGGTAGAGTTGGGTTTAGTTTATGAACTTGGCCTATGGTAGAGTTGGACTCATGATAGAACTCCACATATTGTTTATTTTGGTTCATGATAGAATGTCATATGAACTTGGTATATGGTTTATGAAAGTTGGGTATGATTTGGTTCATAAACTTGGTGTATGGTTTATGAGATTTGAGTATGATTTGGTTCATGAACTTGGGTGAGATTTGGGTATGATTTGGTTCATGAACTTGGTGTATGGTTCATGAGATTTGGGTATGATTTGGTTCTTGAACTTGGTGTATAATTCATGAGATTTGGGTATGATTTGATTCATAAACTTGGTGTCTTGTTCACAAGATTTGGATATGGTTTGGTTCATGAACTTGGTGTATGATTCATGAGATTTGGGTATGATTTGGTTCATGAGATTTGGATATAGTTCAAGAGATTTGGGTATGGTTCATGAGATTTGGGGTATGATTCATGAGATTTGGGTATGATTTGGTTCATAAATCTGGTGTATGATTAATGAGATTTGTGTATAATTCATAAGATTTGGGCATAATTTGGTTCATGAATCTAGCGTATGATTTATGAGACTTGGGTACGATTCATGAGATTTGGATATGGTTCATAAGATTTGGGTATGTTTTGATTCATAAATCTGGTGTATGGTTTGGTTCATGAACTTGGTATATGGTTCATAAGATTTGAGTATGATTTTGTACATGAGTTTGATGTATGGTTCATGAGATTTGGTATGGTTCATAATAGCCCATGTTTAGTTCATGATGAAAACCCATTTTCGATTCATAGTGAAAGCACATTTTTGATTCACGTGACTTTAATATGACCATGTTTGAAGTTGGGTTTGGGTTTTAGGCATTTGGATGATATGAATTTGATAGCGGCCTCATGCTCTTGGGTTTTGATGGTTTTATAGGCTAGATTTTATTCATATACTAGATTTGGTTGGATTTTTATTGTCAACTAGATTGCGTTGGGTTTTTATTGTGGACTAGATTGGGTTGGATTTTTATTATGGACTTGATTGGTTGGGATTTTATTGTGGACTAGATTGGGTTAGATTTTTATTGTAGACTTGATTGGGTTGGGGTTTTATTTTGGACTAGCATGATTATGAATTTTTATTGTGGACTAAAATGGACTTTGAGTTTTTTGGGTTTTGGGCCCGAATTTGGTTTGCAATAGGTTTGGGGATTTATTTATATGTGGACCGAATTTTAAGTCTAAATCTGGTTCTGGGCCCATATGCATACTGGGCCTACATTTACATGTGAACTAGATTTGGGCATGTATGTTGACTGGGCTTTATTTTAATGTGGACTGGGCTGTGGATATGTAAACTGCGTTCTGGATTTACATATGGACTGGATTCTGGAGCCGTATATTGATTGGGCCTAATTTTCATGTGGATTGGGTTCACATGTAGACTGTATTAATTTTAGTTTATTTGTGGGCATGCTCCTTTGAAGCCTCTTTAAACTTATTGTAATTTGAATTTGGGGTCCGAAGAAATATCATTTCTAAATTTATTGTAATTTGATTTGGGGTCCGAAGAATCCCCCTTTTGAATTTATTTCAATCTGATTCGGGGTCCAAAGAAAGCCCCTTTTTAAATTTATTTTAATTTGACTTGGGATCCGAAGAAATCACTTTTGAATTTATTGCAATTGCATTTGGGGTCTGAAAAATTCTCTTTTTTAAGTTTATTGCAATTTGATTTGGGGTCCGAATAAATTTTCTTTTTTAAAATTTATTGCAATTTGATTTAGGGGTCCGAAGAAATCCTCTTTTTAATTAAACCGAAATCCGGATGTCCAAGGAAATCACCCGAATCGGTTTGGATCAAAACGAAGGAAGTGGAGCTCGGATGTCCGAAGAAATCATCCGAGACAGTTTTATTGAATTTCTGTGGTTTTCTCTCTTTTTCCTTTTTTTATTGCGGCGGCGGGTTTGATTCAATGTTCTCGAAAGGAGTTGAGGGGTCTGAAGATGTCACGCCCCGGGTTACCTCTTCCCAGGCACATGACAAGATCCGCCGCATACACAGTATCTCTACCATGTATACGAAGCGAAAACAACAACAACCACACAGAGCTAAAGGTATCAACAGAGCTGCTATATAAATATATCAAAGGATCACTGTACATACATACATCATCCATAACCATAATATACAACACTGATAATATCCAACTCACTGTATGTACAGACTCATAGCCATCTACCAAAATGGGGTATACCTCTAGCCAAGTATCTGGGGATTAACTCTACCCGACGGTCTCCTTTCCGCGCTCAGTATGCACAACTAGGGAAGAAGACTCTGCAAAAAGGTGTCAACAACGGGTGTGAGAACTACTATCAAACAAGTAGTCCTCAGTGGGTACCGCCACCAGCCTCAGCGGTCTGCCCACTAAGTCCTCAATCTTAAGAGATATATATAGAGCAATAAAAAAAATAGGAGATATAATACCACTACTATGCACAATGCTCAACTGTCAGTATGAATACCGATGAACTGAATATACCAAATGAGGACTATCATGAATCCATACACAATACAATACCTGCGGCCTGATCATGCTCAACACTACAGGGAGCCTGCTAGTACAGGAAATCCGTCTGTCCCTAGCCCCTCGTACAAACCCTCTGTACGGAACATGCCAACTCCGGAGCGGTACTCGTGGGAGCGACTCAACCGAGTATAGTAACACATATCAGCGCCAAGCACCCACAGGTATATGATCGACACGACTGGGTCAACTGATCTCACAAAAGGAATCACGTGCCCTCGGCACCTCAAAGGATAATCAACAACAAGTATGACCCAATCAATGCTCCAGTGCTCATAATCAAACTCAACTCTACCACAGAGGAGGTACAACAACATAGCACGAGCCACAACATGATCACCTACACTAGTATATACAACAACTGGTACAAGGGGTATCAACAGGATAGGTGTAGGTCAAATCATGCATCAAGGATATAAGGGAAATCAAGCATGCTCACATATATATCATTAGCATATCATGCACATGCAAATCTCAACCTAACAGGTCATATCTAACATAATCTCAGCATGTCATGCTATCATAATCCCAATAGTATCATACTATTATAATCCAATATCATCATATCATGCTAACATAATCCAACACTATCATATCATGCTAACATGAGAGTAAACACATAGGAGGAAGTCCACTGAATCTGGCAAACATCAACCCACATCTAGAGCTAATCCAACCACGGTGGAAAAAATAGTATCCTCAGATCCAACCCTCCAAGATAACCAAGCTCCAGCAGCACTTCGATCTGAATATCTCCAAAAAGGCTGCTAACTCCGACAGAACAACAGCTCAGCACCAGATCAGATCAACAGAATAGAGGAGAGCAAGCTAGGTTACAACTAATGCTAACACATGGCCCTAAACCCAACTTTCTCTCTCTAGAAATGGGTCACACGAAGTGGAAATGAGCTTAAGTGACTAGGGACTCACCTATTTATAGGCTCCCAAAAAACTCAACATTCGGGCGCCCGAATCCAACTTCCGGGCGTCCGGAAACCCTGCAATCCAAGTGTCAGCTGGCGGCCAAGCGGTCGGTCGTCGGTCGGCAGGCGGTGGGGCGGCGTGTCTCCGGCGGTCGACACGTGTCCTGCGTCGCGACACATGGCTCTCCACGTCATCAGCTCAATCCGGATCCACAACTGGGCGTCCGGAACCTGCGTCCAAAACTCAAATCAGTCGGCTACTTCCGGACCATCCGGAACGTGCACTGGCTCCAGAACATTCGGGCGTCCACTTCCTCACATCCGGGCGCCCGAAATCTGCCAAGTCCAGAAACCCTCAAAATCCTCAAAAATCCAAGTATGACAGAAGAAATAGGGAACTAATGGTTCTCCTCCCGTCTTCCTTCAAAGATGTTAAACCAAAGTTGGGGATGAGTGCGACGATGTGACGCGTAAACCAACTATTCCATTAATTAACGACTTCGAATGGGGGTGGAGAGGTCCGAAGAAACAGAGATTATTGATCCTCCTCCCCTCTCCCATCAAAGACGTCAAAATGGAATTTAGTGGTGGCGACGTAGATGGCGACGACAGCATAACCCGCATGCGGAACAAGAGAAAGAAAGAGAGAAAAAAAAAAACAAAGAAATTTTTTTTTTAATTTTTTAATTATTTTTACTTATCATTTTTTTTTGCAAGAAGGAAAGGGGGGAGAGACCTCCCTCTCCCCCTTCTAGTCGTACGACCAAAGGGAGAGGGAGAGAGAGCTTCTTGTTTTTTTTAATTTGATGATCAGATTGGAGGAGAAAGCCGGACAACGGACAAGATGAAGTGGTGCAGTGGGAAGATCTCTCCTTTCTTTTTCTTTGAATTTTTTTTGTACGTAGAAGGGCATATAATTATGGTGGTATCGTGTTTGTATCGTGTGTGTATCTTCTTCTTTTTTTTTGTACGCTATTTATAATAGAACCGAAGGTTTATGGGAGAAATTTGAGGAATCGTTGAGGAATCTGTGGAGTTAGATGTGGTTAGTTGAGAGATATTTTGAAAGTCGGTTAGGGATTCAAAATTCAAAATCAAATTCTGAATGAGTTTGTTAGGAAAAGAGATTTTTTCTAGTTGGTTGGGAATTTAAAAATTAAAAATTCAAAATTGAATTTGATTTTTTTAAAAAATTCAGAATTGAATTTTGGGATGTGAAGTGGGCTGTCATCCAATGGGTTAGACTGAGTCCAAATCGATTGGGCCTA
Source organism: Puya raimondii (assembly GCA_016920855.1). NCBI lineage: Eukaryota > Viridiplantae > Streptophyta > Magnoliopsida > Poales > Bromeliaceae > Puya > Puya raimondii. Next base: position 6,606,510 of record JABWPP010000047.1, read on the forward strand.
CTTTGATAAAGCCTGTTGGGCACAAATAGTAATATTCGTTGGGCTAAAATGAGGCCCGAATTATTGGGTGGACTCAAAAGTTCAGTGGGCTTTCATGAGGCCCACAGGCTTGTGTTCACATATAGGGCCTATTGAATGGGCTTGAATTATTGATAAGATTTTTGTTGGGCTAAAAAATTCTAGGCTCATATGAGACCTATTAAAATTAGGATTATATGGACCATAATTTATTCCAGATAAAATCCAAGAATTTGGATAAGCCCAAATCAATATTACAGGTCAATCATAATCTTTTTTCTTTATTATTTTTAATTATTATTATTAAATTTTTTTACCCAACAATATATATATATATATATATATATATATATATATATATATATATATATATATATATATATATATATATATATATTCAGCAGTTTTATCTCGAGCATTTGTAGTATATAGGTATAGTAGCTGTAGAGTTTCATTTCAGCTTATATCTATATCCTGTTATATAGTCGATCATTGTTTACTTTTATACCTCTAGTACATCTAGTGGGTAGGTCGTTCTCATCTGTGACGATATCCACTGGGAACTACTTTTACAATAGTTCTTATGCCCTTTCATGTTGCTTTTTTTCATTTAGAGCCCTTCGTACTGATTGCTGCTTCTGACCTGATATAAGGGAATCACGGGTTAGTGATTGTCTCCTTCCTATGTCGACTGTGCTAGTGGAGGACCCGATAGAGGCTGATTTTTGGAAGAGCATAGTGTACGTACTGAGACTTGCAAGGCTAGTTTTATTATATTTTATTTATAGTTCTAGAAGATGCAGACGTAGTTATGGTTGTGATGTATGTCCAGTATATCTTCATTTTTGTTTGTTGCTTTTATTCTAGCTCTGAAACTACTAGTTATATTTCTAGGACTGCTTTTACAGGTTCTTGGCGCTTCATGTGCATGAGGTTTCTCGTGTATGCGATGAATCTGTTGGCGTGCCTAGATTTTCGCTGTAACCCGGAGGATGACAGATAAAGTTGGTATTAGAGTCTAGAAATAGGTTATCTGGATTTAGAAAATCGTAGGCCTTTGGCAGACCCTAGAAGGCAAGATGTGAGAGACGTGACTTGCTGCAAAAGTTGGTGATTGATTTGTTTGTAAACTTTTTCGGAAGAGTGAAGAGTGATCGAAATAGATGTGTCTTTTTCTGCCGGATGATTATATCTGTTATAGATGACATAATGTCATGGAAAAAAAGGGATATCCTTCTAGACTTTCGCTTGATTAGGTCGATTGTTGTGCTTCAGTATGTAACCGACTTATGTTCTATTGCAGTGATCAGAATGCTGTGCAGGGTCGACCATCAGCGCGGGCCACACCTGCACTACCTACGTAGCCGGAGCAAGAGGGACCGAGTGAGCCGCAGGATTTGCGGGGACAGTTGGCTAGTTTCGCTAAGGCTATCCGACAGCAGAGAGTGCTTTTGCAGAGAATGTGTGATATGTGGGCGCAGCAGCCCGATGTTACATAGCGAGCTCCTGAGCCTCAAGCGCCACTGCCGACTATACTAGTAGATGCCCCAATAGTGGCTACACCTCTGCCGGCGACAGTTTCGGCAGTACTGACACCGAGTGTGGAGAGGTCGAGGGCAGGTGGTTAGTTGTCAGCGACCAACCAGGAGCGAGTAAGGGCGAGGTTGGCAGATTTTTGTTGATTCGGTCCTAAGGTTTGCAGGCCAAAGCATCGAGCCCTGGATAGTGGAGGCTTGTGTGGGAGACATGAATAAACTGTTTAAGGATCTCTTCATCTTCGAGAGTGACAAGTACATATGGCGGTTCGCTGTTTAGAGAGGGATGCGTATGCATGGTGGAAGAGGATCCAGTCGACTTGATCACAAAGTACACTGCAGTTGATTTGGACTGATTTTCGTGGGTTGCTGTTAGGATCTATCTCTTGAATAGTGTAAAGCAGAAACTTGAGGACGATTTGAAGAACCTGCAGTAAAGTGATGGGACGGTCCAAGAGTATGCTAGGGAATTCAACTATCTATTGAACTGTGTACTGTTTGCGGTAAGAGACGAGGTGCACGAGGCATACCCGTTTGAGCGAGGGTTGTGGCTGGAGATCTATCTGTTGGTACAAGCACAGTATTTGTAGACACCTGATGACGTGACCGAGTAGGCTCTATGGGTGGAACGTGGTGCCATAGTTATGAGAGAGCAGTCTGCAGTGGTAGAGCAGGGTCAGGATAGGAAGCGCCCAATACTAGACGATGGGAGATAGACCAGTGTTAGGAGACCCCCGATTCCTCCATGATCTCGCTCTAAGTGTCGTGGATCCTCCGCGAGTCAGAGGTCTAGTGGATCCCAGAGGCAACAACAATAGAGGCGACAAGATAGGTGCATTATCTATGGAAGACTACACCAGCCGCGAATGGGCTAGCACCGGGAGGGGCGATGTTTCAGACGTAGGCAGTCAGGGCATATGCAGTCATCATGTCCCCAAGCAGCATCACCAACACGGTCAGCAGCATCGGCTCCTTTTCCCTGTTGCATATGTCGGGCGCTCCACATGCATATACTCAAGCAGACCGTGCTTCAGTTCCACGCCCGACAGAGTAGTGGGAGCAAACACAGAGCGGCCGAGTGTATGCAACTTAGGTTGAGGATTCCACAGCTGCCAATAATATAGTGGCAGGTATCATTTTAGTTAATGACATTAGAGTTCGTACAATATTTGATACCGGTGCATCACATTCATTCATTATCCGAGCATTTGCATCCCAGCATAGACTAGAAAAAGGACCATTATTACATGTACGAGAGGTACAGATATTAGATCATGTATTATATGTGGAGGAGTGTTGTTAGTCGTGTCCAGTGTAGTTAGGCCAGTAGATCATGCCTGCAGACCTACTAGTTTTGAGGCGGTTACCGAATTTTGATGTAGTACTCGGAATGGACTGACTCGCATAGTATTTCGCGACGATTGACTGTTGAGCAAGTACAGTGATCTTCCGCGAGCCAGGACAGGAGGAGTTTGTCTATAGGGGCTGCAGGAGCACGTTGTTTGCTACTTTGATCTCCGTATCAAGGGCACGGTAGATAATGAGTCGTGAATGTGTAGCTTTTCTGGCGATTGAAGTAGAGGTGCCTACGGCAGTGCTAAGACTCAAGGATATCGCTATAGTCTGAGAGTTCCTGGATGTATTTTTTTTTTGAGTTGACGAGTATGCCGCCAGATAAGAAGGTTGAGTTTATGATTGACGTGGTCCCTAGAATCGCGCCAATCTCGAAGACACCCTATAGAATAGCACCAGCTGAGCTAGAGAGCTTAAGGCTCAGCTTTAGGATTTGATGGAGAAAGAGTTTGTGAGACCAAGTGTATTATCTTGAAGAGCGCCGGTGTTATTCGTGAAAAAGAAGGATGGTTCATTGAGACTATATATTGATTATACGGAACTGAACAAAGTGACTATCAAAAATAAATATCCTTTGCCGTGTACTTATGATCTATTCGATCAGCTGCAAAGATCTTATATTTTCTCGAAAATAGATCGATAGTCGGCTTACCACCAATCGAAGGTAAAGGCCGAGGACAGACCCCAAGACAATGTTTAGGACTCAATCGGGCATTATGAGTTCACCGTTGTATCGTTTGGATTAACGAATACCCCTGTCGCATTTATGGATTTAATGAACAGAGTGTTCAAACCGTACTTGGATATGTTTGTGGTGGTGTTCAACGATGAAGCAATTTGAACTAGAGGTCGTATCCCCTGAAATTTATGCAAAATTTATGTCTATAGTCTTACAACCCACTCTGTTAGACCAGATCAGGAACATACAGAGTATAGACTCACACCTGATGAGGATTCAAGCAGATGTTGAGAGCGGACAGGCAGGAGATTTTAGCATTGATGCCTCAGGAGCACTGCGGTTCAGAGACTAGCTGTGTGTGCTAGGGAATTTAGATCTCCACGAGAAGATTTTGAGATAGGCTCATTGTTCTCCCTATATTATACATCCTGATGGAACTAAGATGTTTAAGAACTTGAAGGCACACTGCTGGTGGAATGGAATGAAGTGGGATATTAGAAGATATGTATTTCAGTGTCTGGCTTGTCAGCAAGTAAAGACTGAGTATCATGTACCTAACTGGCAAGCTTCAAAATCTTCCACTTTTGGAGAGGAAATGGAACCAGATTACTGTAGTACACTGAATTTCAGTGCATCGTACTGAACTTCTACAAATTGTAGAGTTCTAGTGAGAAAATGGCATAAGAGGCTATGTGTGAGGCTTCGACCAAGTTTAGGACTTATGCGAAGTGTTTTCGGCGCAAAAGAGGCGTGAAAACGGACCTCGATAAGTTAAAACTGCAGAATTGGTAAAGTCTGCACTGGATTCCGGTATGTGAACTCCAATACCGGAATTGGAGCTTGGTATACCGGTATGTGAGGAGGGTATACCGGAATGCCAGGAGAAACCGAGAAACCCAACTCTCGGGTTTGCGGGATTCCTTGAGGGTATACCGGTATGCGAAAATGGGATACCGGTATGTGATGTTCGAAACAGTGAGCCTTGCTCTCGGGTTTTGCGGAATCCCTGAGGCATACCGGAATGTGTACCCGTATACCGGTATGCAAAATGCACATACCGGTATACAATGCCCAGAGTGGGCTGGGTGTTGTGTTTTGATTGGAGAAGGGCATTTAGGTCTTTTCACATGCCATGGGGTATTTGAAAGGCAGGGAACACTCCCCCTTTCACAGGACCTTCTTCTCCACACTCCCCTCCCTCTCCTCTCACTTTCTCTCTCTAGAGATCTCTCCAAAAGCTTGGAGAAGTGGTGGATTGATCTTGGAAAAGGCTTCCAAAGGAGAAAAGAAGCTTCTTGGTGCAAGAAGGAGCTTGGGGATTTCGTGATTAAGCTTGGGTTGAAGCAAGAACTCCAAGCTTGGACACTTAGGAGCTTGAAGAACACAAGATTTGGAAGCTCTTGAGGTGGGTTTTATGGTTACCGAAGTGATTAGGTCACTTCCATGTCTAGGGTAATTATCCATTTAAGAACAAAATGGTATATGTATGTGAACCCTAGGACTTGCATGTTGGCAATGGTAGAAATCATGATGGGTAGAACAATGAACTCCTATTGCATGATATGAATATTCAAGTATAATTCAATTATCTATACTTGTTTTATGGTTGCATGTGAGAATCTAACCTAATGTTGTTGAACATAGGTTGGAATATGTATGATTAAACCTAGTGTCATTGAACATAGGTTGGAACAAGTGACATTTAACCTAGTGTCATTGAACATAGGTTGGAATGTGTGAGAACTTAACCTAATGTTATTGAATATAGGTTGGAACATGTGAGACGTAAACCTAGTGTCATTGAACATAGGTTGGACATGTGATTGGAACCTAGAGTCATGGAACCTAGGTTGGTAAATGAGAAAGTAAGCCTAGTATTATCAAACATAGGCGAGGCTTAGTGACTTGAACCTAAGATCATGAGATTTAGGTTGGCAAGTGAGAAATGTGAACGACGGGATGTGTGACGATTTTGCTATCCCGGGTAGGCGACGATTTCGCTACCATGCCATGAGTTGGCCATATTGAGACGGGATGTGTGACGATTTTGCTATCCCGGGTATGCGACGATTTCGCTACCATGCCACGAGTTGGCGGTGCCGACATGGATGTGCGACGATTTTGCTATCCCCGGGGGTGTGCGACGATTTCGCTACCGCGCCATGGATTGGCGGTGTCGAAGGGGGTATGCGACGATTTCGCTATCCCGAGTATGCGACGATTTCGCTACTCGAATAGGAGGTGACGATTTCACTCCTCGAATGTTGAAACAACTATGGTGCGACGGCCATTCCGCAACCATAAGTAAATGATAAGTAAAAGAACTTAGTCAATGTGGAATATAGGATGAACCTAGGAGAGAATGATAAATTATGTTTCATTTTGGTTGCATCCTTTATGTTTATTTACTAAGCATGTAAATTTGTTGCATAGTTATATATGATCTAACTTATGCATGTGGTGTTTCTTTGGACCTGGTGGGTCGAGCTTCTCTCTTGGGTGGCCTTACCCACTGGGAACTATGTTATAGTTCTCACCCCCCATTTTCCCAGGTCCTTCCGCGAGTGAGGCGGCGGAGCGAGGCAAGGGTTTGGCTTTGTAGATAGCGACCCTTCCATTTTGGTGATACATAGAGTTGTACCCCGAGCTTTGGACTATGATAGCATAGGAGATTTGTATTACATGTATAAACTTTGTATATTCCATATTTTGGAACATGTTGTATGGAATGAAAAGAAAAAGTTAGCATGTATAATTGTGGAATGTGATGTAATAGATGTTGATGCTTTCCTTGTGCAACTCTTGTACTCCGTTCCTAGTTGGAACATTGTGGATAAGCTTGTGTTGTGACGCCTTGGGCGGGTAGAAAGGACTCTATCCGTTCGGCGGGTCTGGGGCATGCGCCCGTGCGGTTATCCTTTCCACCTATTTGGTGTTAAAGGGCCGGCGGGGCGTGACAATTACGATAGGTTTCATCATTGGATTGTCTAGAACTCAGGGCAGATTAGATACATTATGGGTGACAATAGATGGACTGACCAAATCTGCTCACTTCCTATCAGTGCAGATTACTTGGTCCTAGGAGCGATTCACACAATTGTACTTAGACAAGATAGTGAGATTACATGAAGTATGTACTTCAATAGTATCAGATCGTGACCCGAGGTTCGTCTCACATTTCTATAGAAGCCTACAGGTAGCTTTGGATATTTAGTTACACTTTAGTATAGTCTTTCATCTATAGATCAATGGACAGTCGAAGAGGACTATTCAGATCTTGGAGAATACTTTGAAGGCTAGTGTCCTGAATTTTGAAGGAGGACAGCATTGACATTTGAGACTGGCTGAGTTTGCATATAACAACAGCTGTCAAGTGAGCATTCAGATGGTTCTATTTGAAGCGTTGTATGGACGAAAGTGTCGATCACCCTTGCATTGAAGTGAAGTGGGTGAAAGAAAGACTTTGGTCCCTGATATTCTGTTGGAGACAGAGGAAAAGGTCAGGATTACTCGACAACATTTAGTGACCGCCCAAAGTCGACAGAAGAGTTGTACTGATACTTGGCGACGAGACATGGAGTTTTAGGTTGGAGACTATGTGTTTTGAAAGTCTCGTCGTCTAGAGGGATTCAAAGATTTGAAATTTGTGGAAAGCTCTGTCCACGATATATCGGCCCTTTTGAGGTACTAAAGCGAGTTGGGCCTGTGGCCTACAGTGTTGAACTACCGCCACAGTTAGCTGGTGCTGCATTTTCAATTGGCTTTCCAATTCCAACATTTAACAAGCTTTCTAGGAGTAATTTCTAACCTTTTCATTTCCAGCATTTAACAGCTTTCTAGGAGTAGTTGCTACCTATTAGATTTTAGTTAGTCTTTAATTTTCCTGCAATCCTTGTAGATCCTTGTTATTAGTGAAATATAATTAGTTTGGCTCTCTCAGCCGAGTCTATTCTGTTAAGCTCCAAGTTCAGTTCCTTTTTACAAATTGAGGAAGAACCCGATTGAGCCGATCCCTCCTCAACCGAATCGCTTGATCTCGGTGCATTCAAGGGTCAATCCGAGAACTGATCTGCAATTCGAAGGAAACTTTGACTCGGTCAACTAGTCCAAAGAATTTAGTTTGCTATCAAACAATTTTTGGCTAGCCAACTAGGCTTAGAGACCGAAAACGATGTCAATTGCAAAGATTTACCCAAAATTGGAAACAGAAACATGATAGCGGTCCGATTTTGGTTCATTTTGTGTCGATTAGCACTAAATCAGCCCTATAGGATTTTTGTGTCTCAGATAACTAGTTCGGACATCAAAAAATGATAGTTAATGCTCCCTAACACTTTCCACAATGTGGAAAGCATTGAAATACTCGATTCACACCATAATTGCGTAAATATCAATAATTCAGTAATAAAAAAAATTTCAAGCTTATTACCGAACTTTCGTGTTTCGAAAGCCAAACATCCGAACAAGGAGTTTGCTGACATGCCTCTGGTTGCAATGGACCAGCAAATGCGCTCTCAGCGATGATCGGAGAGAAAGAAATGTTCGCGCGGGAAAACTTGGGTACATGACGATTGCGTGGAGTGTAATAAACTAGACCTACTAGACCTTCGCAAATTGGCAAGATCGCAATATAGAATATGACTAGTACTCCTTAGAGAGTTTTGGAGGATTTTTTTTGTGCTGGGTCTTTTTCGGGCAAAAATGGACACGAAAACGGAGTCATCATCTATAGAAACTAGAGTTTCTATGCACTTTCAGACGCCCGGAAGAGGATGGGGGCGCCCGAAGATGCTATGCTGTGGGGTTCTACTGTTTCAAAATCCGGATTGCCTTGTGGACACCCGAAAAATTTCGGGCGTAGTTTCAAACATTGGAAGGTTACAAATGCTTAACCTGAGAAATGAGGTTACTATTCACGTGATGCTTAGGATGCCCGGAATCCCCTGTGGACACCCGAAAGTGGTATACAGCTGGCGCATCAATTAGGTTTCGGACACCCGAAAGTTGGTCTAGGTGCCCGAAACCTATTGCTGGCTGAGTGATTGAATATGAATTTTTTTTTTGGAATTGCGGGGTTTATTTGCATTTGTTACGTTCCTATTAGATGCCCCTCACCCCCAGCTACTAATTCTTCATTTCCCAGCTACGAAAACCAAATTAATTTTCTTTTTGCTTCCATCTTTTCCATTTTTTTCTCGCCAGTTCTTGATCCCTATAGCCCTAAAGTGGATTCTACATCTTCCTAGTGATATCTAATCCCTTCAAAGCTGAGTTTTGGATTGAAGAGTAAGGAGGAGAGCTCTTGGAGGAATCCATTTCATGCTCCAACCATTTAGAGCATAGTAAAGGTGACATTTGTAGATTTGGAGGCTTGAGTAACGATTTTTTGAGGTGATTGTCCTAGTAGTTATAGTGTTGTTATGAATTTTAAAGATGATTATGTTAGAATGGATATTTGGCCGAGATTTGATGTAGGAATTACTTTGTGTAGGGCTGTTTGGAGATCAACGAGGCTGAAGCTAGAGGTCGCTATACGTGAAAAAGTGAATTGGTAGGTATTTGTTGCTAAAATGGATGAACTAACCTTTATATCTATTTATTTTTATTCCTAGCTGAAATTGCACTACTCTAATGACATGATATTCATGTTAGTAGGTTGCTTTTCATCATATCTTGCTTTAGAGTGTATGCAAGAAAGATTGGCACTTGAATTGTGAGCTATATTGACATATTGAAAACCTACTTGTTTTTTTTGTTTGAGAGAGAGAAAGGTAGCATACTATTCGCTTCGTTTATTTCTTTTGAAAATAAACTTAGCTGAAAACGTGAAGCTAGGTTTCGAACTTGGGACTTTGAGTAACAACCACCAAGCCCTTTGCCACTGGTGCTAGGGACGGTCAGTATTGAAAACCTACTTATTAGTACCTATCATATACCATTTCCTTGAGATCATTGCTATGTCATGATACATGTGAAAGTGATGTGAGACTAATGAATAAAAGCTTATGTGAAAGTGAAATGAGACTAATATGAATATGAGGCTATATAAATGTGACATGTGAAAAGGAAAGATCGTGAGATCTTGTTGATCATGGCATATAAATACAGCCCATAAGAGTCAAATTGAGCTCAACTACTTATGTGTCCTCATGCGGGGTCGCTCCTTAGTAGGATGGCCCTCCAGAGGTGGAGCCATACAGCTATGCGATTGTTTAAACTGCTTTAGTTGAGAGCCTTAGTGGTCCATATGCGATTGTTTGATATTCCACTAGGCACGGCGCAAGTTTGACCATACTTATAAGTTGATCGTTGCGATTGGGTGACACGGTATTTGGTATCAATTATCACACTTGATGTATGATGAGATATGATTTTTTTGTTTCTAGTATTTTCATTTTATTAAGGCATGATAGTAGTATAGTAGTTGACAGCTTAGTATATCTCGTTGCCATTCACTTTATTTATAGTTTATACTATTGATGCTTCGAGAAGACCTGATAGTTTAGGTCGTCGCTATTATTGACTGCCCACTAGGAACTATTTTCAATTGTTTTCACACCATCCTGTTGTTGTTTTCTTTTAGAGCCCTCATCGTCGGCTGCCTATTGTTGGTTTTCTTTCAGAGCCCTCGGTGTCGGCCGGTGATCGTGATAAGGGAATTGCGAGCTAGATAACATCTTCTACCTTGAGTTTATTCTAGTGGAGGACCCTATGATATTGGACATATTATGTAGTATATAGAGAGACAAAGAATGTATATATTAGTTTGGGTTGATCGGCGGTGGTTTGTACAGTTGTAGGTGTGGTAGCATAGTTGTACCTATACTCTGATATATGCTTTTCATATATATATATATATAGAGTTTTGCTAGAATACTATCGGTAGTAAACCGAGCGGTTTACTACCGATTTGTTTTCGATGTTGGAGCTTCCAAATCGACGATCGGCACCGTTGAACATGATCTAGACCATTCAAACTATCTGGAAAGCAAATTTCACGCTTTTTCGATATTCTTCTCTTGTCCATCAAGCGAACAGAAAATGAATGGCTGAAAATGAATATCCTATAAAAAGTGATGATAGAAGTCTTGTAATCAAGATCAAGAGTACAAATCTTATTTTAAATAGTTCAAAAAATTTTCTAACAAAAATTTAGTTGATTTGGATTCTTCTATACCGTTAAACGAGCAAACACACCATATCGGCCATTAAAATTACAGATTTTGTAACCCTTTGATCGTTCGGTTAATGATATCAAAAAAGTATGAAATTTGATTTCTAGATAGTTTAAATGGTCTAGATCATGTTCAACGGTGCCGATCGTCAATTTGGAAGCTCCAGCATCGAAAACAAATCGGTAGTAAACGGGGCGGTTTACTACCGATAGTAGCCCAGTCAAGCTCTATATATATATATATATATATATATATATATATATATATATAGAGTCCGGCTATGGTGCTTGTGAAAGTACCAAGCACTTGGTGCTTGTAAGTTTTCTGCCGTTAGATTCACCCCTTTGATCAATTCCATCCGTTAGATTATACTATTCAACCAACCACCCACTCAACCCTAGGGGGCCCACATCATCCTAACCGTCCATCTCTTAATCCAAGGGTTAAAAACCTACAAGCACCAATTGCTTGGTGCTTTTAAAAGCATAGGAGCTCAATTATATATATATATATATATATATATATATATATATATATATATATATATATATATATATATATATATATATATATATATATAGAGAGCTAGTCTCCTATACTATCTATAGTACCGGGGCTCCGGTACTATAGTCGCTTTTTCGATCTTAGGGTGTTCAAATCAACGATCCATACCGTTGAAACTGATCTAGGATATTTGAAGTTCTTAGGAATAAAATTTTATAATTTTTCGACGTAGTTTACTTTGTGATCAAACAGTTTCAAAATTGTCAAATTTCAATGGTTATTATGACGAGTTTGTAGTTTAACGGTGGAGAAGAATCTAAATTTATTCAAATTTTGATAGAAAATACTTTAAACTACATAGATGAAGGTCAACATCCTTGATCTTGAATTCGAAACTCCTATACTCAAATTTTAAGGATTATTCAATTTTCACCGTTCATTTTGACATAATTTATTTACCAAGTAAACGATATCGAAAAAAACTAAAATTTTATTCCTAAGAACTTTACATACCCTAGATCAGTTTCAACGGTGTGGATCGTTGATTTGAACACCCTAAGATTAAAAAAGCAACAACAGTACCGGAGCCCCGGTACTATAGATAGTATAGTAGCCTCATTCTATATATATATATATATATAGAATGAGGCTACTATACTATCGTTTACTTAGTAATAAATCATGTCAAAATGAACGGTAGAAATTGAATAATTCTTAAAATTTGAGTATAGGAGTTTCGAATATAAGATCAAGGATGTTGACCTTCATCTATGTAGTTTAAAATATTTTCTATCAAAATTTGAATAAATTTAGATTCTTCTCCACCGTTAAACTACAAACTCGCCATAATAACCATTGAAATTTGACAATTTTGAAACGGTTTGATCACAAAGTAAACTACGTCGAAAAATTATAAAATTTTATTCCTAAGAACTTCAAATATCCTAGATCAGTTTCAACGGTGTGGATCGTTGATTTGAACACCCTAAGATCGAAAAAGCGACTATAGTACCGGAGCCCCGGTACTATAGATAGTATAGGAGACTAGCTCTATATATATATATATATATATATATATATAGTAGGGCTATTGTGCTATTAATAGCACAATAGCCCTTGTGCTATAAAGTTTTTAGCCACCCATCAATTTTGATGGGTGGTTGGAATTAAAGAGAGGAGAGAAATTGGTGAAAAATTCAAAGAGAAGAGAAATTGAGACATCTAATTTATCACCAATTTTTCTCCTCTCTCTAATCCCAACCACCCATCAAAATTGATGGGTGGCTAAAAACTTTATAGCACAAGGGCTATTGTGCTATTAATAGCAGGCTACTGTGCTATTAATAGCACAATAGCCCTACTCATATATATATATATATATATATATACACACATCATATGTATGTGATATTTGCAGGTTAGTTGTCTTATAAGCTTCATATGTGCGGGGATGTCCCTGTGCATACAACAGATCTGTTAGCATGCCCGGGGGCTATTGCTGTAATCCTAAGCGTCACACGGAGCCAGGGTTATTCGGAGAGCGCCAACAAGGTGAGCATCATGTCGGTGATGGCCAAAGGATCGCCGTGCTCCCAAGAACGAAAGTCGCCAGCAATGTGGTTGATCGAAAAAGCAAACTCAACCACAGGGCATTTGCTCGAGCACCAAGCGGGCAACAGTGAAAATAGTCATATCTAGGCGAATCCGGCCATACCTCAGAGGAGCACGTGAACATGTGGCTAGTGGAGAGTTCCATGCTCGTGGAAAGAAGCAGCTGGCTGGAGAAGGAAACTGCTGCCACCACGAAGTCGTTGAAGCAGCAGTAGCAGCAGCAACTGAAAAGAATAGTTGGCCGACCTTGGGGTGGCCAAGGGTGGTCAACCGGACAAGGAGGGGTGCTAAGGAGGCAGCGGCTGCAGCAACTACCGCCTAAGAGAGAGAGAGAGAGAGAGAGAGAGAGAGAGAGAGATGGAAAAGGAGCTTGGCTAGGGGCTTTGCCGGCCGGAGCTAGGGGAAGCCAAGAGTGGGAAAGAAAGAGAAAAAAAATAGAGACAGATAGAAGAGAAAAGAGAGTGAGAGAGAGCTCCGGTTTGGGGGCTCACAGGCAAGGGGGTGGTCAGCCGGAGCACGAGGAGGATGCTGTTGGCTAGGGGTGCAAACGAGCGGAACACGAGCGAGCGCGGCCTTGCTCGAATTCGGCTCGTATTAGATTCTAGCCGAATTCGAGCTGGCTCGAATTAATTTCGAGCCAGAATAAGGCCTGTTCGAGTTCGGCTCGAAATTTAAATCGAGCCGAATTCGAGCGACTCGAAATAGTTTTTTTTTGTTTTTGAGCTAATTTCAAGCCATGTTCAAATTTGGCTCGAAATTGTTCGATTCTGAGCCGGCTCGTTTATAGCTCGGAATTCTATGTGGAGTTTGGTCCGTGTCTATGCGGTACATAGAAAATGCATTAAAAAGTGTATTTCAATTAAAATATTTAATAAAAAATATTTAATATATATTATTAATAATATTAATATTTTATATTTTTAATTATATATATATATATATATTCGAACTATTTCGAGCCGAACACGAACGAGCAGAGACCTGCTCGTTCTCGAATTGAAATTATTTTCGAGCGAAAAAATTCAGCTTGTTTTATATTTGAAATTAATTTCGAACGAACCATTTTCGAGCCTATTTCGAATCGAACGCGAGCTAGACTTGCGGCGCTAGTGGTGGTGGCTGTAGGGTTAAGGGAAAGGGGTAGAGAGAGAGAGGAAAAGAGAGAAACCTATTTTTTTTTTCCTTTTTCTTTTCTTAGTTGAAACAATTGTAGAAGAGTCCCTGCATTGCCTCTCCTTGCTCATTACAGCTCTCTTTCGGTCCTCTTCGCATAGAAGTCCTCTGTTTCAAAAAATTCTCTTTTCACACATGAAATGATAATTTTTTCTCAGATTGCTCCATTTTTTATTTTGTTAAAATTGTATCTTAGTCTCTTTGGTTTACTCAAAACTCACCTGCATGTATGTTCTGTATATAAGTCGCTCCCACTGTGAAATCTTGTAATTTGATGAAGAAAATATCGCCCTTTTTTAATGTGACTCTTTTTTATCAATTTTTCTCTCAACTATTTTTATTTTCAAAACATCACTTTATCTTGCGAAACTGTACAAAAGTCCCTCTCATGACTTCCAATACTATCATACCTCGAAAGTGGGGATTTTATTCCATTGAAAACTATCCAATTACAGAATAGTCCGCCATTTTTACGAAAATTACCGTAACGAAACTTTGAATTTTACATTTGAGTTGTAATGAATTATTAGAAACATTCTTTTCTTTGTATGATAATTTACAATAATTAACTTCAAAGTTCACACTGTTTAATTTACAATCAAAGTTTACATTATTAAAAATGTAAAATCTTATGTCAGAAATGAACAACTTGAAATCTTCTCTTTCTAATTCATGTTTACTCTTAAAACTTAAGTCCTTAAAGACGAAGATGCTTTACTAAAATCTCAACTTGAGACTTCTACAAGTGTTTCTCAGGAATCAAACATTGTTAAAAAAAAAGAAAAAAGAAAAAAAGAATCTTTGAAGAAAGAAAACTCGTTGCTTAAATCTGAGCTTGATAGTTTGAAAATGAGCTTAAATTTGAGCTTAATAGTTTGAAAATTAATCTTTGTAAAGTACAAATTAAACAAATTTTTTTAGCGACTTAAAATGCTAAATTAAAATTAGAGCTTGATGATCTAATAAAAGAGTTGGAACTAATTGATAAAACATTTAAAAGTCTCATTGTGGAGAACGAAGTACTAAAAATGAAGATTAAAATTCTCAATTAGAGACATCTTGCAAAAAAGAGCAAAGACTTAAGAGAGCCTTTTATAAACGGAAAAAAAAAACTCAAAAAGAACTTAAATTAATTTAAGAGAAACTCTTGAGAAATTTATTGGTGGAACCAAACATTTAAATATAATGTTTGATAATAAACTAATTAGTTATAGAAAGTTTTTATTGACTATACTCCAAATCCAAATGATGTAAAGTTAGTGAAGCTATAATATCAAAAGAAAATATTTGTTAGAGTTTCAAATCAAAACCCGTCCTTATATTGCACATGTTGTAATAAAAATGGTCACCATGTGTCAAAATGCAAATGTAGAAAAGTTTCTAAATTTAATTAAAAGAGTGGGTGGTGAAAAGTATCTCTAATCCGAGAGTACCATGTCTCACTCGGGTATTAAAATCAAAAACTTGATTTTGGCTTTTTAGATCAATCCAATGCTTTAAGTCATTCAAAAACTAGAGTAGTTGAATTATGACATTAGGAAAATGAGAAAGAAATGGCTCATTGCTTTTGACACCATTGGTATATGTTAAACATGCTAAACGAATAATGGCAAGGAAGAAACGGTCAACATGTGAAGGAAATAAATCACCACCACAAAATAATACTATCATATAAAGAGTATGATCAAACCACTACCACAAAACTTCTACCTATCTTAATTGTAAAGCTTTGGTCTCTCAAAAATTTTATCTTTCCTTACCATAAGATTTTAAGATCCTTATAGCTATAGAGAGGTTAGTCACAGAGAACCATCAACGAGCTAAACACGAGTGAGATGAGGACAGCTTAAGATCGGCTCGGAAATGTTAGTGGTCGGTTTGTGCTTGGCGCAAGCTCGGCACGAGCTGGAAGAGCCTAGCTCATGATCAGATTACAATTTAACGAGGTAGCTTGTGTTCTGCTTGTTAGCTCGATTAGTTTACGGGGCTTAGCTATCTCATATATAGCTCGAACTAGTTACAACTCAGAATGTCAATCTCATACTGATAATTTTAAAAATTATCATTTTTTTCCGTGAAAAATTTAGTCTAAAAGGCTTCCATATGAAATAGAACCTACAAGTTCTACTTCTATCCATTAGTTCTTGATTTAATGGTTGAAATCTTAGAATAAACGGGTCTTGTTACATCTGGGTTGGGTCACAATAAAAATACTAGAAATTTTTATATATAATTGTATATATAAATATAATATAGACAAAGTATATTCAATATAAGGGAAATGTATTCTAGGTATATCGAGCCAAACATGAGCGAGTTGAATCCCAGCTCGTGTTTGGCTTGTTAAGATATTGAACTAAAAAATTCAACCCGTGTTCAAATCATTTATTAAATGAGCGACTCAATCTTGAGCCTATATTTCAAACCAAATATGAGTTGACTCGCAAACAACGAGCTGGATTGCTAGTCTTGGAGGCTGACTCTTACTTCGGCCGGGCCTTAATGTGCTAGTTTGACTTAGATTACCCTTTTTTTTTGGGTCGATTTCGCCTCCTCTGAGGCTATTGTTGTCTCACTCCTGTAGCTTAGTTCATATTTTCAATGAATGAAGCGGGTAGCATGCTACCTTTTTCTCAAAAAAAAAACTATGAACCATTTGAAAATGACAATTCAATCTTTTAAAAGTTCTAGTTTAACTCCTTCACCTTTCAAATAGTTTGATTTGCCATATTTATATATTTCTAAAAATCATGTAAAAATATATCTTCTTTCAGTTTACCATATCATCTGTAACCAGTCAAACATCTCTTCTTTCAGGATAAAAATACAATAAAAATATATTTTTAAAAATCATGATGGATTGGTGAATCCCATGGATGTAATTTTGATTGGCTGGAGATACCTCGTCTGCAATATGACTGTTATATTCTAGATTTTTTTTTTTTTTCCCCTCGGGAGAGAGTGAAAGAGTGAAAGAGGTTGAGAGAGAGGGCCCACATATATTAGGGCCTACAAGGCCCACGCATGGTCAGAGCATGTGTCAACAACTCAACATAAGGGACATGGGCCTTCGTGAGAGGCCTCACCTGTCAAACTAGGATAAATTTGAACGTAAGTCCCTCCAATATTGAGAAACAAAAACAGTCCAAATTGATTCATATTTAGATCGATTTGATCCCCAAGTTAAAACACAAGATCGTCTCAACCTCGTGATTAGCATCAAAATCTCTGCTTTAGCTTTTAAAAAATATTTATGTTCCAGTTTACATAATATAAGAGTTCGTATTGTTAGGTAGTTCGTATTTCAAAATACTCACGACTATCTCCTAACAAGTTTTGAAATTTCTAGATATCAGCACGCCAACATTTAATTTTGACCAAATTTACCGTAATATGGCTTTATTATCAAAACATAACTTAGTTTAGAGCTTGGTATTACTAGTCCGATGGAGACGAGGATGAAAAAAGGCTTTTTTCACCAAGATGGGGCGCAATCGGCATTGTATTTCCCACTCAGCGAAATCCTCCATTCTTGCTATATAACTTTTCTTTATCTATAAACTTGGTATATTATATGTGTTTATTTTAATATGTAAAATATGTCAGCTTGATTATGAATAATGTTCATGAACTTGATTAATTTGTTAGTTGATTATTAAGTTTGGCGACTGATTCACATATCTTTCTCCTTTTTTTTCCTTTAGGTTTGGGGATTGTTATTTTTATATTTCTTTTTCTCTAGTTTTGGAAATACTTATATTTTCTTCCTTCTTTCTTGATATGGGAATGTGCTAATTTTATTGCCCAAAACTCTGCAATGATGTAATCCAGCTCTACTTTTTTAATAAAATGATTGTAGGCTTTACCCGCCAAAAAAGGGATATTTTTAATAGGACTTTAATTTTAATCATACGTAATTAAAATATATTAGATGATTATATAGCAATTTACTTATATAGGTAAGTGATGTGTTATAGCTAATAAATTATTAATTATAATTAAAGTTTAATTAATAATTTAGAAAATTTGTAGGATTTTTGAGTTGGTAGGAAATTTTGTGTGGATGAAAATGAAAAAAATCTTATTTTGAAAGCATAGGAGAATGGTACTCTATATACTCACAATGACAGAACAGAAAAGCCCATATGTCTTCACCTGTCCCTTCAAGCTGCCATCCCCACCAAGGGACATACGATTGTCAGTGACTACTGATTAGCCAAGGGAGATCAATCTGCTTACATGCACGTATGAGCAAGGATGGGAAATAGCCTTAATAAATAAATTAATTAATATACTGATACTATTTCAAGTTTCTTTTCTTGATGCACTTTCTTTTCTTTTTTTCGTTTTTCTTTTTAGATTTTAATAGTTACCAAACTAATTCTTTCATTAAATTGGTATCTTTTGAGGGAATTTCAATTATTCGACAAGTTCTAAATGAAAAGTGCCCCCTATAAAAATAGTGATGCTAAGAGAAAGCCAGTGTCATTGATGTTTTTTGGCCAAATTACACTTTTAGTCTTCAAACTATGATATGCGTAACACTTCTTCTTAAATTTTAATGTCACGCTCTGCTGCAAAAGCTCGACCGAGCATGCACACGGACTCACCACATGGACAGAAATTCTACCTACGTGCACGGTGTCAGAGCACAAAGCAGCTGTAAAAATGTATAAAGCAACCAAAACTCGAGATTTACTTTTTAAAAAGGTTTATACTTAATTTTTAGAAACATAAATATTTTCAATTACATCCCAAACGTCGTCTGCAAAGCAATTACCATTTTTCATTTTCCAAGAGAAAGTCAAATAGTGATGACTGCCATAGGTATGTCTAACTAGCGCGTGACCCTCACTCTGCATCACGCTCCATCCCGTCCAATGTACCTAATAAATTATAGGATGAGAAACCATAAAATTTCTTAGTGTATACGACAAGCTAAAAAGGGCAAGTTGCACCGACCAGTAACAAGAAAACGACAAGGGTAGCAATGACATAACCGAAAAAAATAGGGGATAAGCAAGCCTATCAATAATAAATTATATAGCTGAAAGGAAGCAATTTTATCTCAGGTAATGTATATTTTGTACCACTATGTATCAATTCGACATGTATGTCATCAATCCATAATCCAATTCATTATCTTGACATTTCAATCTCGTGCATGGCCCTGATCTTTTCGGTCTCGAATCTCTAATACTTGATTGCGATGATTTTTCGGTCCCGAGCATCGGTTGAATCATGACCACTCTTCCAAAAGAGCTCATGCTACCATGAGGTTGATCAGACCACCGAGATGGTGATAGGGGAGCATAGCATCTGTCCACTAATCACTATGCACTATATTCAGCAACAACAGTAGTAATAAGGAACCAAGTACTATGTTCACAACATACCATGACGGCTGCTATGGCCAACACAAGAATCACTACTACTAGTAATCCATATGTCCTCATGTGAGACCCCAGGTAGTCCTATATATAAGATATAATAGGGCTAAACTCTTAATCCGGCTTAAGTATTTTAGGCGGTGACTAGGCCCAAGAGGTTAAGAGAGTTAAGCGTGCTAGGACGGGAGTAGTCCTAGAATGGGTGACCTCCTGAAAAGTTGGGGCGCCACACATCATGTCCATGCTTAACTTTATCTGCCATGCTTTCTAATTGCAAGAACTAGAATAGCAAAATAATTTATACAACATGGGTCAACTAAGCATACTACTATCAAAATCTACCATGAATAGATAAGCAATGAAATGCACAAGCATATGTTGCAACAAGTTTACCAATGGCTATCTATCATATGGTCTAAAAAATAATCGATAAGTCAAGAAAAAGGGGTGAGAAGATGGAACCATTCACTAGGGTATCACTATACCCATGTCAGATTGAGCACATGCCTCAAGTAACTCACTTAGCGATTACAATTCGTTTGCAACTCCCCATTCTTTGCTCAAGCCTAAAAAGAGCATAAATAGGTCATACACTAAGTTAGGACGCGATTCCTGACAAAAGAACTGATAACAACTATTTTTTGAAGTTTCTAAAAGTTCTGAGGTTCCAAAACATGGCACTAGGTTCCGGAAGCCTAGATAGGTTCTACAGAACTAGTGCCACCATGCATTATATAATTAGGCAAGTTTTGGAACGCGATCTCTGGATCCGAAACTTAAACCCATGTTGAGCTCTCAGTTGATGCTAACCTCACAAAATCCACGTAGTTTTGATATTGATTCAACTAGAATCAACTCAACATATCTTGAGCTACGGCAAGGTGAGAGAAAAATGGGAGAACTAATCTCTTAGATCAATTTCTAATGTTCAAATGCTAAAATTAAAAATGACAGGTTTCTCCAAAAATCTTCCAAGAAAATTTCCATAAGTCATTTAGAAGGCTTTAAGGAGGCGAGGATAGCCTCAAGCAAGCATAAAAGCTTGGCCATTTGGGAATTCATACAAGAATAGCCTGAAAATTTGTGGGTTTCAACCCATTTTCTAAAAATCACTCTGAAAACTCCACTACGAACGCAAAACTCATGAAAAACCCAAGGGATTATAAAACTATCTCAATTAGGTCAAGAATCAAGCTACACTCACCTTGATCTCGGAGTTTTCTCCTAACCAAGAGGCTCACAAGGTCAAGGTTGAAATGAAGCTCCAACTCGATCTCTCGTCGTAGGGGCTCGAGAATGAGGAGGAAGAAGAAGCTCCCACACACTCTAAGGTTAGGAGAAAGAGGCGTTGGCTGAGGAGGAGGGATGAGAGAGTGAGGAAGTGTGAAAGAAAGGCTTAGGTCACAAGCTTGGGTATTTATAGATTAGGGAGGAGAAAGAATTACAAGAGTGCCATTATTCCATTGGGTAGGTGGAGCTTGGTTTCGGAACCATGAACCCATATTCTGGAACACAACTAGGTTCTAAGACGTCCAACAGAGTTTGCAAAAATCGAACCCCCTAGCCACATAGTTTCCTCGCTTAGGTTTTGGAAGTTCCTAAGCATGTTCCGAAACCTGACACCCAAAATGAACTCTTGATGAGTTTCCAAAACTTGTGGTATTATATCATCTTCCTCTAAAAAGAAGTTGTCTCCAAAATTTAAGCACATATCTCGCTACTCGAGGAACAAATGTAGAAACCATTCCTGCATATCTGACTCCAACTCCCATGCAACTTCTCTCTTCTCACAAGACTTTCGATTTTGCAGCTTTTTTTCTTGCCGAGCTAGTATCCTTTGTTGGGCCTCGTCATAGCTTAAGTCCTCCCGAATGGACCGAAGTTTAGTGAAATCACGTGTTTGGTCAGGGATATACTTCCGATGCATCGAAACGTGAAAGAAATCATGCACGCGCTCTAAGATTGACGTAAGAGTGAGTTGATAAGTGAGAGGACCTATGTGCTCCTAAACATTAAAGGGTCCAATGTAATAAGGGCCCAGTTTGGCCTTAAGCCTTCTCTTTATCTTTTTCGATGGTGATAGCTTGAAACATACATGGTCATCTACTTAAAACTCAAAATTGTGGTTGTGCTGGTCAGCGTAGATCTTTTGTTGGCTCTAGGCAGTCGAAAGTTGTTGTCGTGCGATCCTAATCTTCTCCTCAGTGTCCTCTACTAGGTATAGCCCAAGTATCATTCTCTCGACGACATTGTCCTAACATATGATATCGGCGATCGGCACGTTCGCCCATACAGGGCCTCATATGGTGCCATCCCAATATTCGATTGGAAATTATTGTTATAGGTGAACTCCACTAGAGGAAGTTACTTATACCATCCAATATTGTAGTACTCAAGTGTGCATGTTTGAAGCATATCTGTGAGTATCTAACTAACCTGCTACATTTGGCCATAACTCTACTAGTGAAAAGTTGAACTAAAGTTGAGTCGGGTGCCGAGGATCTTGTGAAGACTCTTCTAGAATTGTGATACATAGCAGGTGTCCCGATCAAATACAATTGACACTAGCACTCCATGGAGCCTTACAATCTCGTCGATGTAAAGCTGCACCAACATGTCCCTCATCCAAGTCAATGTGAACTGGCAAGAAGTATATCAACTTTGTCAACCAATCCTCGATCACTAAGACTACATCGTGCCCTCTCAGTGATCGCAGCAAGCCGGTAATAAAATCCATAGAGATCTACTTCCAGTTCCACACTGGCATCAATAAGCTTTGCAATTTTCCCGCTGGTCACTGATACTCTGCCTTTATTTACTAACAAATTAAACATTGAGCGACATACTATGCCATATCGCCCTTCAATCCATGTGACCAATAGTGTTGCTTCTGATCAATGTACATCTTTGTGCCATCTAGATGAATAAGGCCAATGTGCCTCCTTTAGGATCTCTTCCTTGTTCTCGGGGTTGTTACGCACACACAATTGATCCTGAAACCGAAGGGAACTATCAGTATTTACATCAAAATCACTCACCTTCCCGTTGTCAAGTTGAGAACAGACTTTTTGCATATGCGAGTCGGCTCTCTCATCTTCTTTAATCTCTCCACCAAGGTAGGTTGCACCACAAAGGTCAAGATGCGAGCACTAGTGCCGGGAAGCACTACATGTAGTGCCCTAATAGTCCAACATTGGATGGGAAAGAGATTATGATTTGAAAAATAGGAATTAGGGACTCTAAAACTAATAACTAAGCATAAGAATTTTACGCCAATGGTTTGGGCCCAATGAGTTATTAGTAGTATTCAATTAGATTGTTACATTTGGTATTAGAGCGGAATACCAGCCTAAGCTGGGCCGTTATATTTGGTATCAAAGCCACGCGTTTGGTGCTATGCAGGACAAAATGCTACACCACGAGTTTGGTGGGAGTCACCTCTTGAATGTTCAAGACTCATCTCTTGAATCTTTAGGAGTCATCTCTAAAATTTCACATTACATGGTAATCCTGATCTATGTGTGTGATTGCATGGCATGATGAGGACGTCAAGGTCTAAATTTGGAGAGTCTATACTGCCCTAATAGTCCCACATCGACTGAAAAAAGAATTATGATTGAAAATATAAGAATCGTGGACCCTAATACTAATAACTGAGTTTAAGCATTTTGGTCTAGGGCCCTGATTCTTATACTTCCAATCATAACCCCTTTTTTTTTTTTTCTGATGTGAGACAATTGAAGCATTACACTACCTCTAACTCCAATTAATGTATCTCTTAAACCAAGCGGGATTGCTTAATGATTATCATAGATAGGTTAGTGGAGGAATGGTTCTGGCTCAATGCGTCAGCTGCTGCATTTGCTTTACCTAGGTGATATAGAACAGAGAGTTCATAGTCCTTCAAAAGTTCTAACCACTGTCACTGTCATAGATTCAACTCTTTTTGAGTAAACAGATACTTGAGATTTTTGTGGTTGGTATACACCTTATAGTGGACTCCGTATAAGTAGTGTCTCTATAGCTTCAGAGTGAAGACTACTGCGACTAGCTCTAAGTCCTGTATCAGATAGTTTTGTTCATAACTCTTCAGTTGCCATTACCTGTAGGCGATGACCATCCCATTTTGCATTAACAGACACCTAACTCTAATATAGGAGGTGCCGTTGAATACCACAAGATCCTTGCCCAAAACTAGCGAGGCCAAAATTTGGGCCTTGATCAACCTTCCCGTTAGTTCCTAGAAACTTAGCTCTAGACAAATTTCTCTCATTTCCAAAGGAGACAATTAAGTGGAGTGACTATTTTGGAAAATCCCTCCACGAAATGTCATAATAGCTCGCCAACTCGAGTGAACTGTGCACTTCAATCATATTAGTCGGTCGGGTCCAATTCACTATGACTTTCCCCTTCATTGGGTCCACTAATATCTAGGCCTCAGCGATGACATGTCCCAAGAAGGCCACCTCTCAGAGCCAGAACTCGTATTTCCTTTGTTCTGCATAGAGCTTGTTCTCCTAAAGGACTAGCAGGATTAGCCTCAAATGTTGTTCATGTTTTTTGTCACTCCGAGAGTAAATCAAAATATCGTCAATGAAGACCGCAACAAACTAATCAATGAAGGGTTTGAACACCCGATTCATCAAGTCCATAGAGGCCATCGATACATTGGTGAGTCCGAAGGGCATCCCTGAACTCATAATGCCCATACTACAACCTTAATGCAATCTTAGGCACAACTCAACTCTGATATTCAATTGGTGATGTTAGAAATTCGGAACGACGAAAAATAGATCCAGAAAAATAATAGATGCGGAAAAGAGAAAAGATAAGAAAAGAGCACACCGAGATTACGTGGTTCGGCCAACGGCCTACGTCCACGGGCGAAGACGGAGCAAATACTTTATTAATATCGAAAAGGCGGATTACAAAGAAGATCTCTCAAAAGAACCAAAACTTAATTAGATCCGAAATACCGAAATTCGCATCCGTACAAGCGACTCCAAAATTGGCTCAGCTTAATTGATGCTATAACTCCTCATGTGCCGTACAAGAACACCTGAGGCTCGGATCGGCTCACCACAAGAAGATCATGCGGACCGCCTCAGTTGGCTCGGCGCAACCCGTACGGACCACCCAGCAACTTAGAATTAATTAGTGCATGGCCTCTTCACCGGCGTCGTTAGCATGGTCATGCATATATATAATGCATGAATCTTAATTAGAGTTTGATTAGAACTCTAATCTAATTGGATTTCTAAAGATAAGTTTAATTCTAATTAGAATTAGAATTAAACTCCTAGTCGTAATCTATATATGCCAAATTAAATCTAAATTATATATTATCCTAATTAGATTAGGATTTAACTTAAATTTAGATAACTACAAATCTAAACCAAATAATAACAGGTGATAGCCTGATTGTATATCGATTTTGGTCTACAACTGTGACCCGTTTTGTTAGTGAAAAAAATCCTCAATCCGGAGCCGTGGGTATTTATTCTTGATTGTCACCTCGTGGAGTTCATTGTAGTCGATGTAAAGGCAAAGGATATCATCCTTTTTTTTATGAATAGGACCAATCTCCCAAGAGTGACACACAGGGCAGAAAGCCCTTATCTAAGAAGTCTTGCACATGGACCCTTAACTCTTTCAGCCGTGCATATGCCATCCTATAGGGTGCCTAGGGTGGTGTCGGGAGCCAATTTGACGACAAACTTGATCTTCCAGCCCGAGGCATTCCGAGCAACTAAATGGGAAAGACATGGGAAACTGTCGACCACCGGAATCTTCCTAATTTCTGGAGTGACACGACGGACATTATCTGTGTAAGCCAAATAAGCAGCGCACCTGCTGCTAATCAAGTGTCGTTCTCATGACATAGAGATCATCTAGGCAAAGCTTGAACTCTTGCACCTGGTGTCGATGAGCCCATCTTGCCCGGGTGTAGAGAAGGGCATCGTCCTCGACATTTAGTCGTTGGTGGCATTGTGATCTAGGTTGCTCACATAGATAGTTATTGCCAGTTCACGCATAAGAATGTCATGCACAAATGCAATTGATTGGGATATAGATGAATTGATGCACTTGGGTCACTTAGTGTCCTAGTGTGGATACTAAGGAGATTATACCTACAACCACATTAGGTCATGTATTGTCATCATGTCGGATTGTGGAATAGACCCGACCATGCACTGCAGGTCGAGAGTCCTCAGACTAGTATGAGAATGAGGTGTGTCTGGGAGATATAACAAGTGAGGAGGCCCCCATACTCTAATGAGACAGTAGTGGAAAAAGGGGCGCAGAAATCCTATTGGGGCATTCAAACTTCATATGGTCTGCCCCTCCACACTTGTATCATCTTCCCGTGTAGCAGGGACATTAAGGTGGCTTATCGGGGCCATCGCAAATCACACACACTCTCCGGGGTCTTGCGAACCTCGCGCCCCAGATTGCGATTGGGTATACTAGGGTGGCTTCTTAGGACCAGATGGCCCATCCCGAGTCTTATAGATAAAAAAAATAATCTAAAGTTAACCATATAATACATTTAAAATAGTTTTAACAAAATAAATTGGCTAGCCCACAATCGTAGAGAGAGCGAGAGAAGATAGCAACTTTTTATTTTATAGATATAAGAGCAAGCGTTCATTTTACTCCACCGTTACATAATTTTGTGGTCTTACTTGGATTTTTTTTTAACTTTAACCCTTTAAAATTTTATAATTTGTCAAATAACTCTATGAAAAATTTATTTGGCCATATAATCCTATTTTGTCCAACTTAGTGGTGAGGTGGAAAAATAGTTGGGAGACGGTGAATCGTTTACTTCCTGTAGCAAAGAAAACGGTGAATAATTTATCGTTTCTTTTTATTTTCTATATATAATCTTAACAAACATATAAAAAATTTCAATGAATCACATACAATTTTAACAATCTAAAAAAACCTAACAACCTACCATGTCATTCTAACAATCAAATAAAAATTCTAATAATTTACATACAATCCTAACAACCTAATAAAAATCCTCACAATCTATACAAAAGATAATAACAATCTGAAAACGATGAATGATTCACCGCTTTCTAAAAGGAGTGAATGATTCACTGTATTCGCAATTTTTATCCAATATGATGATGAGTTGGCAAAAAAAGAGTCAATTGACCAAATAAAATTTTGAAAGGGCCACCTGATAAATTAGAAATTTTTATACGTTTATTGTAAAAAGTAAGTCCTTTTACTTAGGTATTTAAAACTACAAAAAAAGACATCCAAACATCATCTTGTAAAAAATTACTCCAAAATGCTAAAATACTTTGTTTATTTCCAATACTCTGTTTTTACACACTCCCAAACAGGCCTTATTGTTGGCTTTTAATATTAAAAAATGGATTAACAGTAAAAAAAATAGTAATTTTGAATGAGCGAAATGTAAAATATATATTAACTCTATTTAGGGTCAGTTTGGCAAAAAATAGTTATTTTTTAACGAGCAAAATGTAAGATGTATATTGATTTTATTTAGGCTTAGTTTGGTAATTTGGTGGCTAAAAGCACTATTTTTATATTATCGAAGATCTAAAATTTCAAAAGCACTTTTAATTTTTTTTCTTTTTAATATTTATAGCAGCAATAAAAGTTGAGAACCAAAATATCACACGCTTTATAGTTCTAGCTAGAAATTGCAACTAATTAAAGTTTAAGGACTAAAATGTTACGTGCCTCATAGTTTGCGCCAGAAAATATAATACATTAAAGTTCGAGGACTAAAGTGTCACGCGTTTTATAGTTTGAGGACCAAAACCATAAATCTTTTTATGTTTATTTTTATTCCAGATAAAGACAGAGCTGAGCATCGATCAATTTCGTTCAATTAGTAATTTCATTCGATGAACTGTTAAATCATCTAATAAATTTTAGAATGCCTAATTATTAAAATTAAAAGTCGACCAATCATATTTTAAATATTATAAAAGATTTTAAATATGAAGTTGATCGCTCATCAGACTATAAATATTGCGTTGAAGTTTGAATTAAAATCAAAATAAAAATATAGAGATATTTTCTAAACTATGAACTATTTTAATTTAGCTATCCAACCTTTTAGAATTTTGTTTTTACTATCCAACCTTTTAATATATTAAATTTGAGTCAGTCAATGTTACTTTGACTTCAAAAATTTAAATGCGTTGTTTAGCTTTACAGATTTAGTTGGTATACTTTAGGCAATTCTTGCAAATAAATTTATTAAAACAAGTAATTAACTTAAATTCTATCAATCTCTCTCTTTCATATTTTATTGTACAATTTATATCTAAGTAATCAATATTATAAAATCAAAATTTATATTAATACATATAATCTAAACTATTTAAAAATTATGTGTAAAATATTATATATTTCAAAATTTTAAAATGAGAAAGATAAAAATTAAATTAGATTAAAAGAATTGGGCCCAATCCCACCGTCCAAATTAGTGGAGAGAGAGTGAGGAGAGATAGTATGTTATTAAATTAGGTCCTGTAGTTGTACATGTAATATTACTGTGCAACAAAGTGTAATGGACCAAGCCCGAACATTGGTATAGTACAAGCATGCTACCCTCTGAGTGCAGAAGCATGATCAACCGTCGGATCTTGGATCATTGTCTTTGTTGTAGCAGCAGCAGCAGCAGCAGCAGCAGCAGGCATCTAGTCTAGGGCAAGCATTTCCTGGTACGAGTTCCACTGACTGACACCTGCACCGTCTTTCCCCCTTTGGTGCGCTTCTATTTGCTTTGCACTCTGCTTGCATTCAAAAAAAAGAAAAAAAAAAAGAAAAAAGAAAAAACCCTATTTCGCATTCACCCCCGAGGAGAATGGAGGAGTGAAATACTAATATCTCTCTGCAGCTCCAACGAAGCCTCGACAACATCGAACCCTAATCGTCATACGAGGGCTCCGTTGAAGGTACAACTCCATCTCTCTTCGGTTTCGCACCATTTTTGTGGGTTCGCCATGTTTTGAGACCACTCCAAGCACCTCTCTAATGATGCTCTAATTTGGGTTTCCTAATGAAGTTATCGCTGTTCGATCGATTTAGAGGTAGGAAGGAGACTGGTTTGTAAAACTTGTGCAAATGCTGCTGCTACCTTTTTCGTGGTTAAGCTACACGTCTAGTTTCTATGTAATACTAACAGAGGCTGCAATTGGGAGTAATCTTAGGGCAGCAGCGGCACTTACTATCAGAGCGTTTGACGTAACCAGAAGCTCCGATTTGCTAAGGAAAGAAGCTGTTGGGGGTATTTTGATATAATGCTTCTTGTACTAGTGCTTAACTTACACAATGCTTTGTCAAACAGCACTATATCCTAAAGCAAGTGTAAGTTGTCTTATGCTTATTGATGGTGGAAAACTTATGGTTTAGCTTTGGAAATAAGGGGCAGTTCTTACTAATGCTGGTTTTATAGAGGAGAACAAGTAAGAGAAAAGAAACACAACTTTTGCAAAATTTTTTTGTAAATGACCCTATCAACTTTTATAATTACAAAAAGAGTTTTCAACAAAAATTAATTGTAAAGTAGGTCTCTAGTATGCCACATAGGTGGCGAATTATTTGCCACTTATGAAAGTGGCAAATGGTTAACCGCTTTCAAGAGAATTCCATCTATTTTGTTCTGTTTAAAAACCAAAAACACGGTGAACTAACCGCTTTAAAATGCGGTGAATGATTCACCGCTTTTATATGCGGTGAATGATATACCGCTTTTGTAAGAAGTTAACGATCCACCGGATTCCATTCTTTAACCCTACAGCCCTCCCGCTTGATCTCTTCCCTCTCTTTTGCTCTCTCTATTTCACTCTCTCTCTATCTCACTCCTCTCGCACAGTGTGCCGCCGCTGTTGCTAGAGGTGCGCTCCTCCCTCTCTCTCTCTCTCTCATTGTTCTCTCTTCACAGTGGTGCCGCACCATCTCCATTGCCATCGCCGTCGCCTCGCCGTCGCCGTCGCCAGAGGTGAGCTCCTCCCTCTCTCTTTCTCTCTCTCTTTGTCACAGTGGTGCCGCACCACTGCCGTCGTCGTCGCAGCAAGCCGTCACAGTGGTGGGCTTCTCCCTCTCTCGCCCCCTCTCTTCTTCTGTACATCTATTGCTCTCTCACAGTTATCTCTCTCTGTCACAGTGCTATTAACTACTGCAGGCTTCACCGTCACTACACCATCGCCACCGCTGCAGTCACTACTGTTGGCTTTGTAGTTGTCGTCGTCGCCGTCGCCTCTGCTGTCACCATACATCGAAGGTTCCCCTCTATTTCTTTGTCTCTTTCGTTGTGTTTCCCTTCCCCCTTTCCTCTCTCTCAGCTTGTGTGTGGTGCCCATGTGTATGAATGTATGTGAAAATAGCCATATCTAAATATATATGTATGTGTATGGGAAATGGGGATGTGGATAGGGTAATATTTATGTATGTGTGTGGACCCTCCTTTCATATGGGATGGTCCCTCCGTTTGTCTTTATTTGCATGTATTTTTGTCATATGTAGGAATTTTTTTCATCTCTCCACGTATTGTGTATATGTTAGCTTACAAATATTATTTTTTATATTTTTTGAAGTTAGGATGACAAATAATAAAGTGGCTATTAGTGTTCACTGGAATGGACGAGTTGTTACGCATAATAACAATCCACGGTATATTGGTGGTCGTAAGAAGTTAATCGGCATCCCAATGGACATTACATTTCGTGAATTCGAGAGAAAAATGTATAGATTGACCGATATAAGAAGAGATGAGCATCGTCTAGGTATCAAAGTCCGATGTCTGACCGGAGAAAATCATTACGATGTTTACGAAGTTACGGACGATGACTCATTGTTTGGTATGATGGCGTTATCTCGGAGCTGTGCCTGTTTGATAATCTACATTGAAAAGCAGATGGTTGTATCACAGGGTTATTCAAGAATATTAAACAGTGACTTATACGTGGATGTATTGTCTTCTGGGGCCGAAAGAGAAACTTTTCGTGTTAACATCGGAGGTAGAGCAAATACATCTAGGTTAGTAGTACAAATAGTATCTTCATATAGTTATTTAGATATTACATTTTTAGGTTGATTCATTATTCATTTGCAGAGAGTATGAAGTTTCGAATGTTGCGGTCGGTCCTTCCCTCCCGCTTACTACTGCACATACGATGACATCAAGTTCCCACGCCCGACTGGGTGGAGAACAAGGCAATATATACGAAGAAAGGTTAGAATACATTACAACTATTTACGTCATATAATTTTTTATATCGCTAGGTAATAATTATTTACCAAAATAATGCAGAATTCCTACATCTCACAATGGGCATGACTTTGGATCCTTTCCATTGGAAACCGAGTTTGATGGGTTACAAAATCAGCCGGCGGTGCAACAGAAAGTAGATGAAGAACAAAACAATACTGATCATGAGGGTGTTGAACATGAATCTCCGAATCTGGCGATAAATGATGATGTAATCGAGGAAGGCCACTACTTAGATGCGGACCATGGCAGCAGATTCCCCATCCTTGCAAATATTATGTACACTGAGGTCGATGATCCAATCGCCAATAATGAATATGTTGATGATTCAGATGAAGGCGTAGAGTTCATAGATCACCCAGAGCAGTTTATAGAGGATGACGAATGGATGGGCCAGTTTGTGGTCAATAACACTGAGTTTGATCGTCCGCAGATTGAACAGGGCCCTCCAAGCATTGCTGGCTTATGGGTTGGTCGAATATTTCATGATAAATCAAGCTTATTGCACGCTCTTGAGGAATGGCATATTGCTCACAACGTGCAAATGAAGATTCTAAAATCGACTACGAAAGTTTATACGGTGAGATGCACAGTCGGTTCGTGTCCTTGGAGACTACATGCATCGGTACCAAAGGATGCAAGTTATTTTAGAGTCAAGACATATGCTGGGCAGCATACATGTTTAGTTCCGGTGCTTAACACTATACATCAAAACTGTACATCATCTTTTATATGGCAACGCATTCTCCTATTATTGAGATGTAAGCCTACTTTGACGCCGACAGAAATAAAAGAAAAAGTGTTTTCTGAATTACATGTAGTCATACCATATTCAAAAGCGTGGCAGGCTAGAAATAAAGCACTGCATATCATTTATGATGGTTGGGAGCAATCGTACGCCAATCTTGATCGTTTTTTATCCGTATTGCAACATGCGAATCCTGGTACTCAGTGGCGTCTTGATCCTAAAACCCTGCCAAATGGAGTTAGGCAGTTTGAACGAGTATTTTGGGCATTCGGGCCTTCGATTCACGGGTTTGCTTATTGTCGACCATTGTTGAGCATCGATGGCACTCATATGTATGGAAAGTATCAGGGTCATGCATTGATTGCGACGGGTGTAGATGCAAATAATGGGTTATACCTATTGGCTTTTGCTATCTGTGAAGGAGAGAATGCTAGCAGTTGGCGTTGGTTTTTACAACATTTAAAGGTCTTGGTGACACGTGATCGATCTATTTGTCTTATTTCAGGCTGTCTTCTTGGGTTAAAAGAAATTGTCGCTGAGGAGTTTCCCAGAAGCGAGGGTCATGCTCACCGTTGGTGCCTCCGCCATTTGAAGGCTAACATGAAAAAAGCCGGATTTAAAAACGAAAATGTGCTCAGTAAATTTTATACAGACATAGGATGTGCTGCTACTGCACGAGAATATTATGAGCATAAGGATCAGTTGCGAGATCTAGATTCAGCAGCTTGGCTTTGGGTGCACGAGCTTCATGAAGAAAGGGAATATTGGGCGAGGGCATTTGATGGAGGTCGGCGTTTTGGGGTGATGACGACAAATCGGTCAGAGAGTTTAAATGGAGTGCTTAAAGGTGTACGTGGTTTGCCAATTATGGCATTTGTGGCAACTACATTTTATAAGATGAATAGCTACTTTGTTGAGCGTCGTGAGAAAAGTGAGACATATTCTACCGTGTTGGTACCAAAACAGGAGGCCGAAGTTAGGAATGCTATGATAATCGCTAGAGGACACCTTGTGCGACGCTTGGGACTGAACAAATTTGAAGTTAACACCGGAGATGTATTATATGAAGTGATTCTTAACGAGAGATGCTCAACT
Source organism: Puya raimondii (assembly GCA_016920855.1). Taxonomy (NCBI): domain Eukaryota; kingdom Viridiplantae; phylum Streptophyta; class Magnoliopsida; order Poales; family Bromeliaceae; genus Puya; species Puya raimondii. The sequence continues at coordinate 6,639,057 of JABWPP010000047.1, forward strand.
TGTTCGTGTCGAGAGTTTGAGCTCACTAGGTTACCATGCTCACATCTTTTAGCAGTTTGCAGTAATGGACCAATGAACATTGACTATCATAGTCTGTGTTCTGAATGGTATACAAGTGAGTATTATCGCGGTGCTTATGCCCCACATTTCCACCCTTTCCCTGACAAAAGAAGCTGGCCACGACCTCAAGGACCACCATTGCAGCCCCCACCTATCAGAAGAAAGAAAGGTCGTCCGAGATCAACACGTATTCGAAATGCTATGGATGAAAGATAAAGGTATGTGTAGTGTGTTCTCTTGAAAGCGGTGAATGGTAGCCTACTTTGGTGAGCCATTCACCCCTTTTAAAGGACTGTTGCAAATTTTTTCGAAGCGGTGAATCGTTCACTGCTTTAATAAAAGCAGTGAATGGTTCACCGTGTTTCTTGTTGTTCCCTCCATGCTAGCACCCACGTGGCTAATTGAATCCTAGATTTACAATTAGAAGTTTGAGAGGTCTAATTTTAGAATGAAATTTTTGGAGAGGGCTAGTGGACTAAAATCCCTCAACTTTTGCTATCTACATTTCTTATTCCTAGTCTTTAATCGCTTAATACATATAAATTGTGCATTGAAATGGTATCCTTATTTGGGATATTTGGTCTAGCATTTTTGTTGTTGGACTCGGAAGGCCAAGCGTCTACTGCTAATTGAACATCCTGGTAGCTTAGGCGAAAATGTACTTTCTGGCCAAAAAAATTGCATGTCTTTTACTACCTTATTCACCTATCTACTTTGTACAGAAACAGGTCAGGAGAGAGACTTGTTGGAGTCGTCCATGGAAGAGGAAAAATCACCTAATTTATCGGACATGAGATGAATTTTATACCTGAGGATAACGGAAAGGGAGAATGTTCTACTTCTGAACCTATGTCTATTGATTACCCCTCGAGTAGCATGGAAAATCTTCTTGCAGATGAAAGTGGAAGTTCGGGTTCAGATCAGCAACACTATGTTCTTCTTGCAAATTCTTCCTTTTTTTTCTTTTTTTCTTTTGGGTTTGTCACACCTTCTAGTTTAACTGTACGTTTGATATTTCATTTAACTCTATTCGGCTGCAGACATGTACTAAACATATTGTGTTCTTGTGGAGAAACAGTGATGCATCTGCATGCGCTTGCCATGGGTTCTTATGATACTTTGATCACTATTCAAAGATTGAACTCCTTTGTAAAGTTTTTTGTATCTGCACATTTTTTCTATTGTGGGATCGTTTGGAAGAAGGCGAAACCTCCATCTAGGTTTAGTTTACTTAGAATCCTAGGATTTTATTATGTCAGGTTAATCATGCTAATTATTTTGATATATCATTGTACAAAAGCTTGGCATCAGGGAACGGATGCCCCGAGGACCTATATTCTAATATCAAGGATTTTGGTGAAATTTGACAGCAAACATTAAGTATTTTTTTTAAAAAAATATTGGGAATTGTATGTTAGCCTGAAAATTTATTAATTTTTTCATTTTGCTCATCTTTTATTCCAATTTATAGCTGTCGCCTGCAAGAACCCATATTATTATTTGCGCTTTCCTTACATGGTATTGTATTTTGCAGTACAAATATTTCCTATGATAGTGGATTGTAATTTTTTTTTTACCCCCCTTTTCAGTTCTCATTAATTTAAGGTGTGCATTTTGCCGGGCATGATATTATTATGGCTTTTTTGACATTCTGTATTAGGAGGCATTATTTATAGAGGTCTATTCACATGAGAAAGGTGATAAAGCCAAGTCCGGGGAGGACCAATCCGTTCACAAGAGGGTGTGGGCTGATGAAAAGAAGGAGATTATCATAGGAAGGTTGCCTGTAATGGTGAGATCAAATCTTTGTTGGCTGTCCACACTTGGGAAAAGTGACTGCCTTTTTTATTCTTGTGGCTGCTTTTTGATCAAAGGAATGGAGAAGGTACTGTAGTAACAGTTCTCTGCTATCAACAGCCTGCTTGCCAGATTGATGATTACTTCCTTTGCATTATCTTGTCATGCTTCCTTCTTAGGTCATTACTTATGCTCATTAAAGGTTTATATTTTCTGTTTTCTTCTTATTTGACAGTTGGGACAGGATTTGCATCTCCACTTTATCTTCGTTTGGAATCAGACTGCTTGTTAATTTATCTCCTTAGCTCAATTTAAAGATTACTAGTTCTTCTATAATGTTGGCAGTCAATACATGGAATAATTACTTATGCTCACTTTTTCTTTTCTAATTTTAAAAGGTGCTCCTCCGCATCATGATTCTGTCAGTAAAATCATAAAAAAAATATAAGAACGTTTTTTTAACCAAATTTCACTATTTGGAAACTTGCTTTTTCCTAATATTAAAAGGGAGCTCTTTTGCATCAAGATTCTGTCTGTGAAATCGTCAGAACATGCTATAACCAGATTTCGCTACTTTGAAGTCATTGACAGAAAAAGGAAAAAGGAAGGAGTTGCAGGGATTGGAGGCATATTGGATTTTGCTCTTCTTTATTGGTTTAGTCAGCATGGGCTCTAGTAATTTAGACTGAAGAGAAAAGAATATTTATCGTAGGGAATACAGATGGCATTTGTATTATCAAGAAGTACGATTTAGTCAAGTACCAAAGATTCCTATTATATGAAAATTAAGCATGTTTATTTTCCGGTAATCAGATGGTCTTCTTGCATGTTTCTCCATCCTGATGCACTGTGCAAACGGAGCTAATTCCGGTCATTTACCTTTGCTACTCTGCAGACCTTTATTGCTCAGGAGCAGAGATGTTTAACAAGGCTCTGGGTAACTGATAGGCCAGTCTGGACGGCGTCACATAGTTCTGAAATAAAAAGAAAAAGAATCTATAATAAGCTTCTTGAGTCACCAAAGGCTGAAGGTTCCAATGGTCGGAGAGTTATCAGCTTATATTTTTTGTATGCAACAATGCCTATATATGGTTAATGTTCTTTGCTCTCGGTGCATCATCCGATAAGGAGATTTTCGAAATGATCGATCTTGAAGACTGTAGTGCTTCTATTGTAAGCATACTTCTAGCAACAATAAAAGAAATGGATGAGCAATTTGAAGGCTTCCGCAAAGGAGACACAGCTAGTGAATACATAAATGAGCAGATAAAAAATGCAAAATTTCTCCCGTCTGAATCGTTCGACGAATATGTTTCTAAGTACCTATTTCCTGGTATTAGTGGGCATCACCAGCAATTGCTTTTCCTGGGAGACATGGTGAAATGCCTGTTAATTGCCTTTTCTGGAAAAAGAAAGTGTGGCAACCAGGACGATTTCAGGAACAAGAGATTGGATTTAGCTGGTGAACTGCTTGCCAGAGAATTGAGGGCACATATTAGACATGCTGAGAGGTGAATGGTTCAGGCAATGCAGAGAGATTTATATGGAGCGACTTGCAATTGATTGAACGTTATTGGGATGCCTCGATTATCACGAATGGCATAAACCGGCCTTTTCAACTGGTGCATGGTGTCATCTATTTAAGAAAACCGAAAGGATCTCACGGATTGTCGCCACTCTTAGGGGAACAAATCCCCTTCAAATGATGTCTGATTTGAGGAAAACATGCCAACAGGTTGCTTATGCAGGGAAGGCTGGAGATGTTAGATACCCGTAAGTTGTTTTCTGTTTTTTTTTTTTTTCTTTTAATTCAAAATTGGGTTTTGTATTTATTTAGAGCAAATTATCGCGGTACTACCATTCCTTCATTGCTATTTCTGATTGTTTTTCCCTATACTTGGTTCATTTACATGAAATGATAGAATCAGTGTCATCCATGTAAGGTTCTATTATTTGGTTTACATTGATATAAGATGTATTCTAGTTAATAATTTGTAATTTTAATGAAATTGATCGGTGAAAAATGACTCTGCAGAAACCTGTCCTACTGGGGGGATTTGTACTGTGTAATTTTTGACAACTCCACAATTTTCACCCCAGATGGTGAAAATTGTGGACTTGTCGAAACTTTGGCTGTCACTGCTATTGTTAGCTCAAAATAACGGCACCGATCTCGGATAAATTGGTTTCTTGCGGAACGGAGAAATTGGATGAAAGTCCTATATCATCGACAAACCAAAATGGATTAAGTCTTCCTGAATGGGGGGACTGGATGGGAGTTTGTGCAGACCCAAGTTCATTTGTTGAAAGCTTCAGATGCATCCGCCGCAACAAAGTAATTCATCCACAGGTTGGTCTTGCTTTCTTCATGTAGCTTGAAATCTCTTATAGTTGTGTAAGTGGAGTATAAGTTAGATATTTCACTTTGCTTAGACTTCCAATAACTGATTGTGGGATCTGTATGTAGAAACTTGGTGATGTGATAGATTATTGCTTTTAAAAAAACAGCTCTTGGATGTAATTTCTGATACTATCCAGTAGTATAAAAAAATGTTGATTTCTCTCACAAATTTAATTTAGGTGGAAATCAAGAGGGACAAGCACCTAAAAGAAGTGCGAATCTTTTCTTATGTGGGAAGGATAATGAGGCCCCTTCTAGTGGTTGATAATCTGAAAAGAATAAAAAATCTCAAAGGAGGAGCATACTCTGTCCAGTATCTTATGGATCAAGAAATCATAGAACTCATCGGTATTGAAGAAGAGGAAGACGTGCAAATTGCCTGGGAAGTTGGGGAACTTTTCGTAGGAGACAAAGGACGGCCTCTTCCTAGATAATCGCATAGTGAACTTGAATTACTCTTTTTATTGGGATTAAGTTGTGGAATTATTCCTTTTCCTAACCACAATTTTTACTCGAAGGGTTCTATATCAATCTGAGAAGCACTCTCAGCAGGCTATCAGCTTCTCTACAGACCAACTAATCCTAACATCAGAGTTGACACTTGTTGCATCAGCTTTATTATCCACAGACCCCTGTTCAGAACAGTAATAGCCGATTGCCTTGGTAAGACTGATTATAATCTTAGGCGTAAAAATGATGTTGCTGGGCCTGAATATTTCAATGGCCAGAATGCAATTGTAGCAGTCAACGTTCATCAGGGATACAACCAAGAGGATTCTTTGGTCATGAATAGGACCTCACTAGGGCAGTATGTTCCGCACTGAACATTTCACTAGCGACAAATCTGAGGTTGAAAACAAGGATCTCACAAATTGGCTGAAGCCTAAGGATAAGGTTGACTTCGGCAAAAATCAAAGTGAGAAAGGGCTGGTTGACAGTTTAGATGACGATGGCTTACCATACATCAGTGCTACTCTCCAGAGTGATGACATTGTTATAGGAAAGGTTGCCGAATCAGGAGAAGATCACAGTATAAAACTAAAACATACAGAAAAAGGGATGGTTCAGAAAAAAGTTCTTTCTGCCAATGATGAAGGGAGAAACTTTGCAGCTGTATCTCTGGGACAGGTAATCTCTTAAATGGTCGCAGCAAATTTTCAGATTATATACATTTTCATGCTATCAAATAGGATATACTCTCATAATGAGAGTTTCTGTTTCAGCTTCAGTTTAGTTTGTTCATTATATCTTGTTTCTAGTGATGTTGCTTCCTTAGTAATAATAATATTATTTTGAATCTTATGTTCTCATTTAGATGTGAAATCGTGGCAAGTGTCCTACAATTATTGATTTTCCGCTGAATTAGCATTAGCATTCAAAAGCCTCAGAGGCAGAAACATGTGGATGAAACGAGTTAGAGGGTAACCAACAGCCTCGGTTGTAGACGCATTTAGGGTGTGTTTGGTTGCCTGTAAAACTACTCCGAAATTTCTATTTTCGCCTGAAAAGTGGTTTTCCGTTGTTTGGTTGCTCGTAAAAAATTTTGCTGGAAAAAAATTTATACGGATTCTCTGAAAAAACTAAGTTTTCATTTTCCGCCCACCGCCGGCGAAAAACGAAAACTTCCTCCCAAAATCGCGGCTTTCTCTTCCTCCCAAAATTGCGGCTACGAGAAAGCCTGGTTCTCGTGGACCCCGTGAGTGGTCCAATGACCCACTCTCTCTCTCTCTCTCTCTCTCTCATATATATATATATATATATATATATATATATATATATATATATATATATATATATATATATATATATATATCTATATATATATATATCTATATATATAGATATATATCTATATATATATATATATATATATAGATATATATCTATATATATATATATAGATATATATCTATATATATATATATATATAGATATATATCTATATATATGTATATATATATATATAGATATATATCTATATATATATAGGGGTATTCAAATTAACGATCCACGCCATCAAAACTTATCTAAGGTATTTGAAGTTTTTAGAAATAAAATTTTATATTTTTTCGACATAGTTTACTTTATGATCAAATCATTTCAAAATTATTAATTTTCAATGGCTACTATGGCGAGTTTGTAGTTTAACGGTGTAGAAGAATCTAAATTTATTCAAATTTTGATAGAAAATACTTTAAGCTATCCAGATCAAGGTTAGCATCTTTGATCTTGAATCCAAAAGTCTTATTCTCAAATTTTAAAGATTGTTCAATTTCCACCGTTTATTTTGACACGATTTACTTACTAAGTAAACGATGTCGAAAAAATTAAAATTTTATTCCTAAGAACTTCATATACCTTATATCATATTTAACGGTGTGGATTGTTGATTTGAACATCCTAAGATCGAAAACGAGACTATAGTACCGGAGCTCCGGTATTATAGATAGTGTAGTAACCTCATTCTATATGCATATATATATATATATATATATATATATATATATATATATATATATATATATATATATATATATATATATATATTTATATAGATATATATATTTATATATATGAAAGGGTGATAAATTATTATACATATTTTATATTTTTATTTATAAATATTATAATAGAAATATATATATATATATATATATATATATATATATATATATATATATATATATATATATATATATAGAGAGAGAGCTAGTCTCCTATACTATCTATAGTACCGGGGCTTCGGTACTATAGTTGCTTTTTCGATCTTAGGGTATTCAAATCAACGATACACACCGTTGAAATTGATCTAGGATATTTGAAGTTCTTAGAAATAAAATTTTATATTTTTTCGACGTAGTTTACTTTGTGATCAAACCGTTTCAAAATTATCAAATTTCAATGGTTATTATGGCGAGTTTGTAGTTTAACGGTGGAGAAGAATCTAAATTTATTCAAATTTTGATAGAAAATACTTTAAACTACATAGATGAAGGTCGACATTCTTGATCTTGAATTTGAAACTCCTATACTCAAATTTTAAGGATTATTCAATTTTCACCGTTCATTCTGACATGATTTATTTACTAAGTAAACGATATCGAAAAAAACTAAAATTTTATTCCTAAGAACTTCATATACCCTAGATCAGTTTCAACGGTGTGGATCGTTGATTTGAATACCCTAAGATCGAAAAATTAAAAAAAGTAACTATAGTACCGGAGCCCCGGTACTATAGATAGTATAGTAGCCTCATTCATTATATATATATATATATATATATATATATATATATATATATATATATATATATATATATATAAATGAGAGGGTAAAAAATTAGTATACATATTTTATATTTTTATATATTTCTATTTTATAGTATTGTATGCATATTATTACATATATTATATTATGTGCTTATCAATTTATCATATTATATAATTTTAATATGTTTAATTCATAAAATATAAGTTATAATAATAATAATAATAATAATAATAATAATAATATAGCTTAATAATTAATATAAATAAATAATATATAGTATATATAATAATTTTTTTTTCTTTCAACCAAACAAGTGTGGTTGAAAAGTTTTTTCTTTTCCTACGAACCAAACACTACAAGCCGTAAAAAAAAAATTTCACGAAAAACTTTTTTCTATCGATTTTTTTTCCCCCAGTTTTACGTAGAACCAAACAGGCCCTTAGGGTAAACTTCAAATATTTTTTCTGTGGTTTAGTGCTTTCTCACTTTAATATTCTGTGGTTTAAAGTGTATTATTTTAGTACCCTACGATTTTGTTTTTCTCATTCCGTCGGTATTTCCATTAACTCTTCATTAACTCTCCACTAGAATACATAATTTTTTTTCTTCAGATACCGTCTTTATGGTTTATCGAATTTTTAATTTAATACCCTAATGTTTTAACTATCTTATTGATTTAATAAAAAAATTAATGGAGAGGATAACGAAAAGAGAAAAACGAAGCCACAAGATACTAAAATGATACACTTTAAACCACAAGATATTGAAGTAAAATAGTAGATATAGTATTTGAAGTTTTTCATAAGCTCTAGCATTAAATAAAAATAAAACTATATGTATAACCTATACCTACTACTAGGAAATCCAAAACTTTTAAGCTCGAAGCCATGTTACTTAACTAAAATTAAGTATATTTTTATGACAAATGGACGGAGTGATGCCGTGCCACATTTTTCTTAAAAAAAAAGTTTATAGTCACTGACATGCTCTCTCTTTCTTTTTTTTTCTTTTTTTTGGAATAAGATGCCATCTCTCTAGCTAGTCGGGGCAGATCTCCATGAAGATGCCATCTCTCGGAGAGTGCAAATATATAATATTTAACAAATAGCTAGATTGAAGTGTATTTGCTCATACGAATATCGTGAGGCACAAAGCAATAGCTCATAGTCTAAACAAGTACGAGATGAGATAAATATACTGGCCCTTTTGATGAATCAATAGCTAAGAGATCAAGTTTTGTTCCTAGTCCAAAACCACCATGTTTGTTTGATTTACAATATAGTTACAACTGTCTAAATACAATGTTTGATTCGATACATTTAAAATTCAAATATTGTAGCCAGAATGGTACGAAAGGTGCTTAACTGCAACAGATAAAACTACGTCCAAATTAGTCGCAGCAGCAATTAGAGAGCTAAATTCTAAAGAAAAAGTAAGTTTACTTTAAGAATCACTTTTTCAATAAAAAATTGTATTTTCTGTACTTAGTTAATCTCACAATTTCATATATAATATGATAAAATTTATAAATACAGTTTCCAAAGTATCGGTTTAAAGAAGTATTTTATTTTTTTATTTTTTAAAAAAATAAAAAAATTAGTGGGCCGTACCAAGAACGGCCCGTGACATCCGGGTGGCGGGCTGTGCTGGGCCGCGAATCCAAGAAATCTACTCCAGTAAACGGCCGACATTACACCACCATTACTCTATCCTTATTAATTATTCTAAACTAATTCTCTGCGTATCGAGATCAGCAGCATGCAACCCAAAAGCAGCCCGTGATTAGACCAAATGTTTTGAGACAGCAATTGAAGGAAAAATTTAAGAATGCAATACTTATATTGCTGATGTGGTGTTCCTAACTAATCAAAAACTTCCTCTGGAGTTCATTCATCCCAATCATGATTGTTAAAAAAATATTTTTATTATACTTTTCTTTCAAAAAGAAAGATGTGATTGGCTGGGGATAGATGATGTGGTGTAAGTGTTATAGAGTAGACTTCCTCCACTTAAAGTGTATTCACCATAAATTGAAAGGCTGCCGAAATTTAGAGCTGTATAAATGTCAAAATAAGGTACCCAATAATATTTTATTTTATATAAGAATTTTTTTATTGTGATTAGAAAGTAGAAGTATGGCTGAAGGCCATATTTTAGGAAATAAAATAAATCACCTCTCTCAAATTAGAAATGGTAAGATCTTTTACGGAGTAAAAATTAAACTTCTATCTTTCAATTAAACAAGAAAACCATAATTATGACATCTATATAAGTCTTAACTTCTGTCTTAACATATGAACATCTTATTCGGTATGTCTCTCTCAAAGCATGTAACATTTGTTGAATAAGAATTGTGATTAAATATTTAGATTTAAAATTATTTTTCGAATAAGATAAATCACCTTGTAGAGTGATTGATAGATATCTTATTACAACATTCAAATAGCCTCTTTTTGGTTCGGGAACAAGGATATAATAAAAGGTCTTATTCCCTTGTTCTGCAAAATGGCGTGGGGAGCTATAGTAATTCTATCATTTTCCCTCCTTTTTAACCCTATAAATATTAAGTAATTAAAATAATATTGTTAATTAATGTATAATATTATACCTTATTTACTAACTAGCTGACAAATTAACCCCTTAACGTATTAAATTAATTAATATTTAGGTAACAACTTGAGAAATTAATTTATCATCCATAGTTAACTGGCTAATTAAATAATTAATCATCTCGTGGTCCCATCCATTATCTACTATTTATATTAAGTTTATTTAATATTTTTGCTAATCCAATTAATTATAACTAATTAAATAATTAAGTAGTTAATTAATTAACTTATCCACTTATTTTCATGTTTACTAAGTAATTAAGGTGTTTTGCTGTTATCTTATACACTGTCATAATTAGTCAATCAACATATTTAATTATCATTTGATTAATATTTTGATGGTTATTAATTAGTTAAAATATTTATATTTTTTAAAAATAATAATCTCGCATTCTCACTAAGGGCATGTTTTGTTTATGATTGGAATATGAATGGAAAATAAAATTGGATTGCTTTGGAATGAGAAATGGAACGATGAATCATCTAAAAATGTTTGGTTCATTATTGGAATGGATATCGGAATGAAAATCTAGAATTTTTGAGAAAGCTTTTTGATTAAGAGAGAGGAGGGGAGGTGTTGGTGAAGGAGGATTTTGAGTAGTTTATTTTAGAATGGACCAATCCGGTATTCAAAGCTGGATTGGGCCATAAATGGATTTGGCCATTCCCATTCCAGAATGGAATGGAAGTCGAAATCCGATTTCTTGAAAACAAACAACAACTATTGGAATCAATAAATTCCATTCCGATTCCGATTCTACAGTCTAAAATAGGTGAACCAAACATGCCCTAAAATTCAATCCAACAATTCAAGCATTGTTGTTCTTGTTCACAAGAATAACTCAACTTGGCTGCAAAGTAAATCTAATTTCTATTTATTCCAAAATATGTTTATAGCTGTACAAGGAATAAGCAAGAAAAGCTGTACATAGGAGTTTGCTCAAATCAATACTCACAGCTCTCACAAGTGGAAGTGGAGATTAGCCAATGATAAGGCTCAAGCCTTGTGCTGACGATAGAAACCACAGACGATTTATTTTCTTGGCCAAGCTTTCATTTTTCCAAGATTATCATCACAAGATGATGAAAGCCACCCTTCTTAGCTTTTGCATATCCTTACTACCCGACCACGCTAAGAAGATCTACTGGGGAGTGGCCAAAAATCATTTGAGGTGTCGCACTGCAGCACTCCGGCAAACACATTTGCAATAAAGCATGCATTGTAATTTAAAATGTTATGGTGAAATTTATAAAAGGTAAGTAGAATTAATGTTTTTAAAGTCGGTTCTGATTTTAGATGTTGATCTACCATGTTCGTCATTGAATATTGTACCTAACAAGCATAAAATCTGTAAACCTTCGTGCAGTGGATCTATTAAAAGTTCACTTGGTCTTTCGCAATGGGACGTGACAGAAACAAATCCAACCAAGTATTGTCTGCGTATTGAAGATGAAGAATTATGAGACAACGTAGTTTTTGACGGATACGGTGAGGAGCCCCAGTCAGTCAGGCCGCGGACTGCATAAGATTCGAACTCGCTTTTAACTTGGCGAAGCTTCAAGAAAATCTGCCAGTGAGTGTTCCACTGTTTCATCAAAATGGAATAATGCAATAAAATTTTCAATATTCGTCCATGAAATAGTAAAATACTCTTCCCATGATAGCAAAAGTGATATATAAACAGAATGCAACAAAATGGAGATTATGTGCGAGAGTCCACAGAATAAAACTTCTCGGTAATCTCAATGCTCACTGGACCCAGCCTGCTCTAACCAAAGAACCATCCAGCAATGACCAGCTGATATGCTCAGATAAAGGAACCGCAAACTGTCATTTTCAATGAAGATTTACAGTATTCAATATAATTTATTAGTGACAAATAGAGAAGGAATATATATATATATATATATATATATATATATATATATATAGAACGAGGCTCCTATACTATCTTTAGTACTTGGGAGTTTCAGTAGTATAGTCTCGTTTTCGATCTTAGAGCGTTTAAATCAACGATCCACACCGTTAAATATGATCCAGGATATATAAAATTTTTAAAAATAAAATTTTAATTTTTTTCAACATCATTTATTTAGTAAGTAAATCATGTCAAATGAACGGTAGAAATTGAACAATCTTTAAAATTTGAGGATATGACTTTGAATTCAAGATCAAGGATGCTCACCTTGATCTAGATAGTTTAAAGTATTTTCTATCAAAATTTGAATAAATTTAGATTTTTCTACACTGTTAAACTACAAACTCGTCATAGTAGCCATTGAAAATTGACAATTTTGAAATAATTTGATCATAAAAGTAAACTATGTGGAAAAAATAAAATAAAATTTTATTCCTTAAAACTTCAAATACTCTAAATCAGTTTTAATAGTGTGGATCGTTGATTTGAACAGCCTAAGATCGAAAACGATACTATAGTACCAGAGCCCCGGTACTATAGATATTATAAAAACCTAGCTCTATATATATATATATATAGAGAGAGAGAGAGAGTTAGGCTGGTATGCTTTTAAAAGAATGGCGCCTCCATGCTTCCAAATCGTTTTCGATGTTGGGACTTTCGAATCGACGATCAGCTCCGTTAGACTTGATCTAAAGTATTTGAAATACCTAGAAACTAAATTTCGCGATTTTTCGATATCATTTGCCTAGTGATCGAAGGGGCTCAAAATCAACAATTGTAATGATCGCGGTGAGCCGTTTGCAAGTTTAACGGTGTAGAAATATTCAAATCACGTAAAATTTTGATAGAAAATTTTTTATACTATATAAAACAAGATCAATATCTTTGATCTAAAATTTTAGTGTCATATCATCACATTTTGCAAGATTTTTATTTTCAGCCGTTGATTTTGAGCTCCTTCGTTCACTAGGTAAATGATATTGAAAGATTATAAAATTTATTTTTTAGGTACTTCAAATACTCTAGATCAAGTCTAACGGAGCCGATCATCGATTCAAAAGTCCCAACATTGAAAACGACTTGGAAGCACGGAGGGCTCCGTACTTCTAAAAGCATACCAGCCTTAGTCTCTCTCTCTCTATATATATAGTAGGTCCTGTGTGCTATTAGGAGCATGGAGGCTTTCGTGGTCCTAAGCCGTTTTCGATGATGGGACTTCCGAATCAACGATCGGCTCCGTTAGACTTGATCTAGAGTATTTGAAGTACCTAAAGAATAAATTTCACAATCTTTCGATATCATTTACCTAGTGAACGAAGGAGCTCAAAATCAACGGCTGAAAATAAAAATCTTGCAAAATGTGATGATATGACACTAAAATTTAGATCAAAGATATTGATCTTATTTTATATAGTATAAAGATTTTTCTATCAAAATTTTACGTGATTTGGATATTTCTACACCGTTAAACTTGCAAACGGCATATGTCAACCATTAAAAATTGTTGATTTTGAATTCTTTCGATCACTAGGTAAATGATATCAAAAATTCGCAAAAATTATTTTCTAAACACTTCAAATACGCTAGATCAAGTCTAACGGAGCCGATCGTCGATTTGAAAGTTCCATCATCGAAAACGGCTTAAAAGCACGAAGGCCTTCGTGCTCCTAATAGCGCACAAGACCTACTCTCTCTCTCTCTCTCTCTCTCTCTCTCTCTCTCTCTCTCTCTCTATATATATATATATATATATATATATATATATATATAATTATGCTATTATCTTGGTGCTATTGAGTTTTCGGCCGTTGGATGAAAGGATGTGCGGCTAGGATGATAGTGGTCCCCTAGGATTGAGTGAGTGGTTGATTGAATAGTATGATCTAACAGGTGGAAATGGTCAAAGGCCCTTTGACCTAACGGCAGAAAACTCGATAGCACCAAGCCCTTCATACTATCGATAGTATAGTAGCCGTATATATATATAGAGTCCGACTGGGATACTATCGATAGCATTTGGGCTCTTTTGCTACCGATTTTTTAGCCATTAGATCTACTTTAGTCAATTCCACCCTTTAAATCATACTATTCAACCAACCACCCACTCAATCCTAGAGTGACCACCATTAAACCCTGGGAGACCACCACTAAACCCTAGGGGACCACTATCATCCTAACCCAATAATTTTTCATCCATGTGTTAAAAACTCGATAGCAAAATAGCCCAAATACTATTAATAGTATTCCAGCCCAATTCTATATATATATCAAGGATTTAAGTACCGTGGCACGGGGTCGTGCCGGAAACTTGCTGGCACGGTACGACACGGTGCGTGCCGGGCGGTGCCGATGCGTGCTGGTCACAAAAAATTCATGTGTGCCGACACATAATAGCATGAAATATTTATTTTCTTTAGCAACAAAATATTTAAATGGTTTATTATGTATTTTTATCAAATCTTTTGAGCTTTATTGAGAAAATTACTTACTAATTTAAAGAATAGGAGGTCTTGAGCTGTGCCATCGGCACGGGGGCTGTATCGTGCCGATATCTTGTTGGCACGATACGGCACGTGCCGATGGGCACTTAAATCCTTGATATATATATAGAGTAGGTCTTGTGTGCTATTAGGAGCACGGAGGCCTCCGTGCTCCTAAGCCGTTTTTGACGATGGGACTTCCGAATCGACGATCGACTCCGTTAGACTTGATCTAGCATATTTGAACTATCTAGAAAATAAATTTTGCGATTTTTCGATATCATTTACCTAATGATCGGAAGGACTCAAAATCAACGGTTGAAAATAAAAAATCTCACAAAAAGTTATGATATAGCACTAAAATTTTTGATCAGAAATATTGATCTTGTTGTAAATAGTATAAAAAAATTTCTATTAAAATTTCATCTGATTTGAATTCTTCTACACCGTTAAACTTGCAAACGGCATACATCAACCATTAAAATTATTGATTTTGAATCTTTTCGATCACTAGGTAAATGATATCGAAAATCCGTAAAAATTATTTTCTAGATACTTCAAATACGCTAAATCAAGTCTAATAGAGCCAATCGTCGATTCGGAAGTTCCATCGTCAAAAACGGCTTAGGAGCACGGAGGCCTCCGTGTTAGGCCTCCGTGCTCCTAACAGCACACAAGACCTACTCTATATATATATATCATATTTTATAAAATAAAGCAACAAAACTGGGGAAAAAAGGAACCATACAGCTTAAACCACCAGTTGAAGCAACGCAAACTGTTAGAGCTATACAGTCAGCAACTCCTGAAAATAGAAGTATATACATATAAAAGCTGAAAAAGTGAAAGAAGTAAAGGATGCAATAGAGCAAGGACTGCCAAGCCATCGGCATGGCAAGGCACAGCAGCACGTCCTATGCCAATGTCAGCAAAGCCCTCTATGCCAGTGGCGCGCTAGTGGCACACTGGCATGGCCTATTCTATCAAACATTTATGAAAAATAGCATTTTATATTGTACCAGTGTTTCTAATTGATATTAAATAGGCTCAAATAGCATATCTCACACAATTTAGTAAGAATAAAGTAATAAACATCTTAACAACTAGGAAGATGATGCTATATATGTTATGAGGCACAAGCATGCAACCTAATTGAAGTTACAAGTGGGTAAAAATTCATGGGAAGGCACTAACATGAGTACAGTCACTAGATCTGAAATGATAAAAAAGATACTAGGGAAAATCTACATATATGTATTTTCCAACTAAAATTTAGTCACACTATGCAATGAAACTCATTAATTAGACATGGGGTTTCCCAGCCATCATGATTAATAGCACTAACTAGACATGGGGTTTTGGCTACCCAGTCTTCCAGTACCCATTTTATTACAATAAAAGAAACACGATCAGCTAAGTGGGAAAAATAAAAATTACTTAAGTTTCAGCAAAAACACCAATCCTTCATTTCATTTGCGACCGATAGTGGGACTGAGTAATGTGTTGCTTCTTTATGTAGATGTAAATCTGTAGATGTAAATCTCATCTAATTGATTGGAAAAGGAAATAATGAAACCAATGTTTCAAATTCTATTGTGGTTTAGTTGTCACCGTGTTTAGGAATTAGGGTACCAATGTAACCTACTATCCCATGGCCAAGAATTTAAGTGACGTGACACGGGATTGTGCCAAAAACTTGCCGGCACGATACGTGCCGAGCCGTGCCGATGCGTGTCGGTCACAAAAAATACATGTGTGCCGACACATAATGGTATGAAATATTTATTTTCTTTATCAACAAAATATTCTAATTATTTATTATGAATCTTTATCAAATCTTTTGAACTTTATTGAGTAAATTACTTACTAATTTACAAAAAAAAAAGAGTTTTGAGCTGTGTCATCTGCACGGAGGCTGTATCGTGCCGATATTTTGTTGACAGGGTACGGCATGGTAGATACGGCCAATGTCAATAGGCACTTAAATCCTTGCCGCTGACATGATCCAAATCTAGCACAGGTTATCAAGCTTTGGTAGAAAAACTTGATCTGTTCAAAAGCTAAATCAGCCCAATCCATTTTGATGTAAAAAATCATTGTTTTGAACCCAAACCAACCCAAATCCAAAGTAATCCAAACACTAGGTGACAGAAATGAAGGATAGGTGACAGAAATCGAAACGTAACAATCTGAAACTCAAATGAGTTGAACACAGCTTAAAAGAAGTATAGACTTATAGGATTTATAACACTAAAAGATAGATGATTTGTAATACTAAATCTTAAAAGAAAAATATACCTATAGCATTAAAAAAAAATTTAAATATCAACCATTTTAAGAGTTCTATGAAGTTAACTTAGTAGTGAATATCAATGTTTGATTTGAAATATAACTATTTAATAGTCAATAATAATTGCTAAGCTAGTTTACAGCTACTAATCAGTTGGAACTAAGATTTCTGATTTCCCTACATTGCATAACGTACAGTAGTATTTTATGAATTTTATCTTACTAATATGTGAAATAATATCTCACTCTTAACAATTTTGGATATTACTTTAAAGAAAGATCAACTCAATAGCCTATATAAATGTGACCAAATCAAAATAGAAAAATTTGGACCCTATAGCGGGTCGAAACTAGAAAGATTGACCGGTTTACTCAATAATAAACCTTGTCAAGACCCAAATAACCTGAAGCACAATAAACCCAAAAGAAACTGGAATCCAAAACAACCCAAATCCACACAAACCGCCGCCCGAGAAGCCCGAACCTGAACAAAGCAAAAGCCCAAAGGCCCAAAATGACCCCAAACTAAATGGCCCAAAACGAGAAGCATTAATAGCTTATTGGCTTCCAGTTTAGATCTCATATGAGCTATGATCTGATCTATTACAATCTTGAGATACAAAATTGTGGTTTCAAGGAAACTGTTATGCAAGACTTATCTTTTGTTAAAATTAACATTTGTCCCCAATCGGCTAACAGAATTGTGAATTAAAATTAGCACTTACTAACATCTAGTGGACTTTAATTTTAGTGAGATCTCCTATTCAACTTGAGGGCCCTATCTCAAAATGGTCTATAGTTGGAAGATTCTCTGCACATTTTTACCTACACTAAATAAGGGAAGTCCCAAGAAGCCAAACGTTCTTTCTATAGGTGGACTTTGAAACTTATGAGCAGGTACCCTCATTAAAATCAACTATTTGAAAGCAATGCCATCAATGACTTGGAAACAAAACATGCATAATGAATAATTTCCCAGAGCCAAAAGGGACGTCCAGCATGTCTCATTGGAGCATTAAGTTCATATATAGTGTTCTGCAAATAGGCCTTCAATCTAGTCCCCAACTAGAACGGCCGTAATTTTAAGTCCAAATACTTTTGTCGTTTAATAATATATGGTTTAGCTAAACCTACATATTTTTTTTAAACTACTATGTGATAAATAATGTAACGAATTTTACATGTGCGTGCCTATTCCTTGTAACGGGACATTTACTTGGGAAAAAAGAAGAAGAAGAGATTTGTAACTGACTAAAATATCAAATATAAAATGTGAAAAAAGAAAGAACATAAAGCTTAGAAAATTTTCGATCTTTATCACTTTTAAAGTATCGCTACGCACAGGATGACAATTGGTTACAGACAATAGCACAGTGAAGGCATCTTGGAAATATTGTGGACCATAAAGATATGTATGTGGACAGTATCAACACAATAAAGCTAATTAACAGAATGTATTTCTTAATCTTACTAGTAATTTTCCATTGATCAACAATTGAAACAAGAAGGGAAAGTAGAAACAAATTAAAGCTAAATATGAGACAATTGCTATACAATAATTTTCAATACGAACATCTAGGATTTCCAAAAGCAGTACTGGAGAAAATAGAATTTGCTATTCTGAACTTCTAGAAATGCAGCTATGGCATCCGTAAAAGTTATTATCATGATAGAGACTGTGGCGACTAAAGCCTGAAGGGAGATAAGTAGTGCCAATATCAGGAGATAAGAGTGATTATTTGTAATCTCTTTTTATGTTTACCTTGGAAAAACAAAAATTGAACGAAAAATTTGAACAACCTGCCTGTATCACGAGCCTAATGAGCCTACTGACCTACTATGCGCATAATGCAAATTTTCCAAGTATTCTCCTATAAAAGATGTAAACACATTGCAGCTATATAGAGTTTTTAAGTGAGACACCAATGTATTTTGAAAACCATAAAGATAATCATAGGAATCCAAATCTTCTTTGCTCAAATTGGTAGGATCACCAAAACCCTAGATAGGAAGGATTTTAATAATTGAGATGTCCATCTACAAGTAACAGTGTTGTTCAATTAGTATTGTACTCAGAACTGAAGATAGAAGTTAGTTCTAGAGAAAACGTAGCGAAAATAAGACTACTACATGTTTATGAGAGAGATTCCAGTGTCCTTTCTCCAAACAGGAGAACATGTTTATGGAAAAGCAGAGTATGTAATCTACACGACTGTATAAGGCAGTTCAATATACCTTTTCCTTCTGTTTTTGCATAGAGTCAATCTTTTTCATGTACCCATCAGTCAGTTTCTGCAAATAGTGAGAAAACATATTACAGTTCCAGGTTCACAAATTAGTTGTGCATCACTATTAGCTTAGGTGCAAAATGAAGTAATTATAGACAATGCATGGCAGCATAAAGGGCAATTCAGTAACTATCACCTGCAGATCACTTGATAAATCTTTGACATTATCTTCAGAAAGTTTCTTTTCCTGTGAAAGCAAAAAAAAGAAAAAAAAAGTAGAAGATAAATGGGACTCAGAAATTAGAAAAATCCTGCCAGAAATTGCACAACTTAAAGTGCAAACCTTCTCAAGTTTCTCATAGGCTTTAATCGCATCTCTCCTTATGTTTCTTATGGCAACCTGTGAACAGCAAATCACAAGCATGTTATTTTATTGACAAACTATATCGAGATAAAGTGCTTTAACAGAAAAGGCAATTTATTCTGACAAGACGAATTGCGTCCAACAGCATGCCACAAACTGGAACGTGAATAGCAACTATTCAAAATCTAATACCTGAGGAGCTCTTGTGATCAACAAAGACTACTAAAACTCAAAGTCTGTACTAATATCTTCATGATAACAGCAGTATCATTCGCAGACATGATATACACAAAGATGTTAACCAAAAATACCACAAGCATATGCATGTGCTGTTTCTCATGCCCATTCACATGTGCGTGCAAAGATATGCGAGAGAGGGAGCGAGGGGGTAAGTAGTATGCAGTTTTATGGTGCATGAAGATCAGAGAACATCTCTCGCCTTCACGATCCATGTAGTTTATCAAAGAGAAACTTGATGAATGAATGGGTCCCCTGAAAGTGTATTCACATAGTTTTCAAGTAATGTTCTTTTCTAATAATATCATTTGTGAATGACATAAGCATTAGCAATTACAATAGAAAAAAGAAAATGAAAAGTGCAGCATCTTAAGAAATACTAGAATGGTCAGATTTTACCTTTCCTTCCTCAGCTAGTTTTGCGACGACTTTTGATAACTCCTGCATCAGAAGACCTAGTGTTAGATACTGATATAATTCTGACAACAGCTTTCTGAATGTTCTGCCCTACCATATTATTATACACCTAATTTCCGCATGTTGGTATAATTGATTCACCCCAAAACCGGATTAGCAGAAGTCTTAGAAAAGGCACCCATCAAACATCAGTGATAATAAGGATTCAGCTACTATGCATGCAGATGGCAAGACAAAAAAAAGAATCCTTAAACAAATAGCTAGACTAATGACCAAGGTTTAAAGTGCCGCCCCGTGCCGTACGGCACGGGGCGGCACGTACCGTGCCCCCAAGAAAGGGGCACTGTACAGGGGGGGTCTCGGACCCCCCGCCGTGCCGTGGCACACCCCCGCGTATCGCGCGAGACAGCGCGATACGCAGGGGGGTGCCGCGGCACTCTGTCGTGCCGGCACAGTTTTTTCTTTTTTTTTGCTTTTTGCTTTTTTTTGCTTTTTTTTTCTTTTGGGATACCCATAGCATCCTGAGTACCCCACACCCCCCCAAAGACATTGCAAATCGAAGGTCTACTTGTTAGGTAAGTCAAACAAATGGATGTCTCCACTTCCACCACAGACATCCATTTTTTCTTCACAAATTATTTTATCAATATTTGTTGCACCGCGAAACTTTTGGCGAATTAGGGGAACAAAATCGAACTCAATAAACAAATTTTGAGGCACATCATGCGTTTAGAAGATTGAAAATACTGATAAAATTAAACGCTAAAGATCTAATAATTTTTTAAAAAAATTAATTAAAAAATAATTTTTTCAAATACTTTTTAAAATAATTTTTTCAAATAATTTTTAAAATAATTTTACAAATAATTTTTGTGTTTTATAAAAGAAAGACTCTAATAAGGTCAAAAGAAAGAAAGAAAGAAAGAAAGATATCTTTGCATTTTAAAAATTCTAACATGTAAAAATTTCTATTCGGCATCAGGTATAATTGTACTTTACATACAAAAAAGCTTAATGTTAATTGATGAGTATAGTAAGCTATACATAGCAAATATTCATAATTATTTGATTAAATCTTTCAAAATAATATTATAAGAGCTTATTGGAACCAAAAAAACTGAAATAAGTCCGTGCCAAAACGTGCCAGTAGGAGGTCCTGCGTATCCATCGGCACGCAAGCGATGTGTCGGCACGGAAGCGTGCCGGTGCCGTAACATGCCAGGAAAACAACGGCACGCCCCCGTGCCACGACACTTTAAACCTTGCTAATGACTAACACAACTTAAACCTAACCCACCTAAATAAGATGGTAATTTAAACCCTAAACCCTAAACATCATGTCGACCACCAGATCTATTAAAATCATTCTTTCAATAAGATCATGCTGAAGTCGTTCGCTGATTTAATTCAAATTTTCCTCTCAAATTCATGATGATTTCAAAATACAACAAGCTATATTTTTCTTGAATTGTTGAAGTGCCCTAACAGTGAGATAATTCCTACGGCGTTCTTAAGATTAATGAAGAGAGGTGAGCCTCTTAGAATGCTGAAAAGTTGCTTGAACATTCTCATTTTAACTTATCTATAGAATATATAAATTCGCAATACCATCACATCAATAAAATAGCACTATATTGATCCACATATGTTTTTAATGATTGAGCCAATAGGAGCATGCAAATTGTTTACAAGAAATTTTAGATGCACCAAGTGCATTGTAGACGCTGTAAACTAATTCTAAAATATACATTAAAAATAAATTTGCATAGCATAAAAAAATATTTGAATATTTTATATTATATATATTATATATCATATAATATTTTACAGTACTAATCATCAGATATTGTACAATCATTGAATATGTTGTAAAAGTGTATGGAGCATTATTGTACACTAGGTGCGACGAAGATTTTCCTCTCTCTTTGACATCAAGGAAGTGGGTCCATTGAGCCACATAAGTATTTAACGGTTGAGCCAATGGACGCATGCAAAATATTCACAAGAAATTTTAGATGTGCCAAGTGCACCGTAAACCAACTCTAAAATATACATTAAAGCAAGGATTTAAGTGCCGTGGCACGGGGTCGTGCCGGAAACTTGCCGGCACGGTACGGCACGGTGCGTGCCGAGCCATGCCGATGCGTGCCGGTCAAAAAAATTCTTGTGTGCCGACACATAATAGCATGAAATATTTATTTTCTTTAGCAACAAAATATTCTAACTATTTATTATGTCTTTTTATCACATCTTTTGAACTTTATTGAGAAAATTACTTACTAATTTAAAGAATAGAGGGTTTTGAGCTGTGCCATCGGCACGGGGTCTGTATCGTGCCGGTATCTTGTTGGCACGGTACGGCACGGTAGATACGGCCCGTGCCGATGGGCACTTAAATCCTTGCATTAAAGATAAAATCCTATAGTACAAAAAATTATTTAAATATTTTATATTATATTATATTATATCATATCATATTTCATAGTACTAATCATCAGATGTTCCACAATCATCGAATATGCTATACGATGTATGGAGCATTAATATACACTAGGTGCGACAAAGATTATTTCTTTCTCTCTTGAATTTTGAATGCATGCTATGAACCATTCTCTGGACCGGGCGTATACATGGGCGTACACCAATACCTAAAATCAATTAATAACGATTTGAAAATCTAATTTATTAAACATAATTTAAATCTTTAGACATTATAGATCAGATATATTTAATTAAATTTTGGTATTATAATGTTAGTCATTTAATATAAATTGCGGTGTATAAAATGTTAGTATGCACTAGACACATGTAATAATTTTTTTTCCTCCAATCAATTTTAACGAGGTAAACACACCATCACTTACTAGCTAGGCGTCACAGACACTGACACGGGACACGGGACACGGCACGACTCGGACACGGTGACTCGGCAGCTTTCAAAAAATTAGGACACGGACACGGCATGGACACCGCTAATAAAATATAATATTATTGATATAATAATATATATTTATTATATATAAAATATTAATTTTGGTAAAATATTGTTATATTTCTCATACGAATGAAAATTAGTAAAATTTTCATTGATAGTTCATATATTTTAAGAAAAAAAATTCTCCACCATACATAATTTATTTGTATTGTCAAAAACAATTTGTATGCATTCATCAAAAAGCTAAAATATTTATCTTCTTACATTATATATGCAAAAAAAAAAAAAAAAAAAATATGTATATATATTTTTTAATTGTTTGCGCTATGGATCGGCATTACACGCGCGTCCAAGAAATGTCCACGTGTCCGACACGGACACGCGAGTGTCCGACACGGACACGCGAGGCTTATAGAAGTGTCTGTGATACATAGCTTACTAGGCAATTTGAAATACGTTTTTTAACTTTAACTTTTTAGTTCAAAATTTTATTAATAGAATAGCTAACAACACTATAAAATTTGATTAAATTATAAAAATAAAATTATTAGAATAAGTTAATTCTATAAACACCGAAAGTTAAGAAATTATTAGTTAAAAAAAAATTAACATTGAGAGAGTTATTTGAAAATAACCTATCTAACTTTGCTTTTCCTCCTCTCAAATTAAGATTTATATATATTATATATTAGAAGGGTTTTTTTTGCATTTCGCCCCCTTAGAAATTTTTTCTACAAATAGCGCCACAAAATTTATATTTGCAAGATTGGCCCTATCCCCGCCACGCGAGCGCCACGTGAGCAGCAGACTAGATTAAGTTGAACACGATGAATCATTCACCATGTTTGGACACGGTGAATGGTTCACCGTGTTCTTCCTAAATCCTAAACCCCAAATATTATGTAATATTTGGGGTTTATGGTATTACGTAATATTTGGGGTTTAGGATTTAGAAAGAACTATGTAATATTTGGGGTTTAGGGTTTAGGATATTACGTAATATTTAGGGTTTAAGGTTTAGGAAGAACTACGTAATATTTGGGGTTTAGGGTTTAGGGTATTACGTAATATTTAGGATTTAGGAAGAACACGGTGAACCATTCACCGTGTCCAAACACGGTGAACCATTCACCAGTATCAAGTTTTCTTAAATTGTTTAGGTCTAATGCAACTAAAGGCTAGCAATTACATAAATAATGTTTTTTTCCCCCTGGCAGTCTTTCATGTTATTAAGATATAACAGGCAAAAATTACAACTAATGCACTGATACTTATATTCTCACATAAATGATCGTTGATATCATTATATTTTGTTCCAACTTATGCGGATGGAATGAAACCAATTTCCGTAAACTTTAACCCTCAAGTTCATCAAAAGTATCATTCAAATACATTTGAAGAAAAATAACAAGTTAAGAACATTCAAAGGATCACAAGATCTCATCAGATGAAAAAAAAAAAAAAGGAAAAAAAGGAAAACGAATCATGCCATTGGCTAAGTATTAGTGGCAGTGCCAAAATTGGGTCGGCAAAGGAAATCCTTCTCCATGCTTATAGCTATAAATGTACCATTAACTTATCGTTGGGAATATTAGGGCTTTTAAATTGACTAAGCACCGAAAAGCTTTTGGAAAAACACTGGCAGATTAATAAATATGACCAAAAACTATTTTAGTTTATATAGAGAAACAGCCTGGGTCAGAGTCATCCTTCTTACAATAGTATTTTCCCCCTTTACGTGCCGAACTGTGAATCTCAATGGTAGATTGATCAACAAATAAAATTGACCTTTACCCTCCTAATTCTCTTCATTAGCACAAGGATTGGAAAAGTCTTAATGATGAATTGTGCTTGCTTGTAGAATATCGTAAATAGGAAAAATGAAATATTGATGAAATGGGATGCTAAGCATACTAGAAGAGAAAAAGAAATTTCCCTATCAAAATGAGCATCATAGCAAATAAGAGAATTTTCTCCCTCCACTTCAACGATTTTACATATAAATAAAGCAGTAAGGTGGGAATGGTAGCTTCCAACAATCCATCTCATGTTTCACCCACAACCACGGAGGATAAGGATAGTTAAAAATGGGTTTTTGGGCTACTAATCTTAAAGAGTTTTTTAATTGTAAGAATTTTATTTATAAAGTTGGACCTATATGGTGAATGATTTACCGCTTTTAGATTCACCACATTCCAAGAGCAGTTGATCATTCACCACTTTCACCAAACTTATATATTTTCTATATCCGAACTCCGAAGGATGTATAGCATTGAACATTAAAAATAATTTTAACGCTTGGAGAAAGCGGTAAACGATTTACCACAATTAGAAAGCGGTGAATCATTCACCGCATAAGACTAGTTCTGTAAATAAACTTTTTGAAGGACTATATTTATAGTTATAATATTTTTTAAGCCTACTAATAAAAAAAGATCGTTAAAAATAGTAGGTTAGTTTGAGGGTGCACCAGCAAGTAATTGATATGTAGAACATCTAATTACAAATTTGAAATCACCATTGTAACTATGGGAACAACTTAACAGAATATAGATGTTTGCAGATTCAATGCATATAAGAATGGTAAGAAGAAAAAGAGAGAGGACGAAAAAAAGAAGAAGCAACAAGACCACCAATTGGCTACACAATTAACAGAATATAGATGTTTGCAGATTCAATGCATATAAGAATGGTAAGAAGAAAAAGAGAGAGGACGAAAAAAAGAAGAATGGGAACAACTTAACAGAATATAGATGTTTGCAGATTCAATGCATATAAGAATGGTAAGAAGAAAAAGAGAGAGGACGAAAAAAAGAAGAAGCAACAAGACCACCAATTGGCTACACAATTAAGTGCCGAAATTATTAAAATATAATATCTAATGAGTAATATTAAAGCTAAAACCATAGCACTCCAACTTCCACTAAATTATGTGAAAGAGAATATTTGCAGTTTAATTAGATATATCAGGTCCTAGATGAAGGAAGATTGTATTTAAATTAGACTTTGGGGACTCTACTCAACAACATTCACCCATAGATTTGTAATATTTTTGAAAATAAGTTTGCAATTACATGCATTTCTTTTCAAAGGAAAGAGTAAGGTAGCAAAAGACAAACCTTCCTTCGCTCAGATGTCAGTTGTGGGATGCTCAATCTTATTACCTCTCCATCATTGTTTGGTGTCAAACCAATGTCAGAGTTGACTATCGCCTTTTCAATGGCTTTGAGACTGAAATCATATGGAGTAAAAAAAAACAGAACAGCATATCACATATGAAAGCTGTACTAATACAGGTAGAATTTTACCAAGACTTATCATATGGCTGAACAAGAAGGGAACTTCCATCTGGAGTGCTGATCTGTGCAATGCTCTTTAGGCTTACTGGACTTCCATAATATTCAACCTGGAAAGAATAAATATCAACAGTTGAAAACCAATAAAAGAATAAATATCAACAGTTGAAAACCAATTGTGAGGATTGCAACTACATGCAGCTTTTCAAGGAGCAGTTTTAGCTCTAGAATAAATAGATGGAGTAATTAGCATAGTTTTACTGGCAAAAAGACAAAAATCTTATGTCTATCGATTAAGAAAACTCGACTAATATTCACAAATTGAAAATTAGCTCACAGAGCAGTACGAATAAACAGAATATGTTAGAAGAATAGCTAAAATCAATGTTCCAAATTAACTGTTGTAGGAGAATCTCGCAATATTGTAAATCTACATTATTGCATGGTATGATGGCATAACTATCACATATTTACCCATATCTAGTCTAGTCAAAATTATCAATGAAAGGGCAATTCTCACCTACATAAACAAATTTAAGCTACACATAAAATTGCACATTTAAAAAAAATTTGGGCACTACAAATTTTTTATTGAAGTGGTGAGAAGCTGTACCCAATTACCCAGAAGTGTTAGAAAGAGACAGAATGCAGAGGCATTGAAAACAGAAGGTGCTGGTTCAGCAAGATTGTATTACCATCAATAATTTCTAGTTTATGCAGGAAAGCTATAGTTCTTTTCTTTTGACCAACCAATGTAATAGACAATGAGGAGCAACATCTGTATACTATCAGCCCCACCAGGAAAAAAAAGAAAAGAAAAGAAAAGAAAAAAAGTCAGTTTGAGATAAGCACAATTATTCGAGCTATTTCAATAATTTCTTCTTCCCAAAGTTGTGTATTAAAGAGAAGCCACTGAAATCCGTAGAGGTAACCCGAAAAATCATTTAGACCCTGGGTTCAACATTTAAATAATGTCCCCATTATAAGCACAATTAAACCACAAGCAAACCCACTATTACGCCTTTAGTAGTGATAATAACTGATTGCCACTATTACGCCTTTAGTAGTGATAATAACTTATTGCCTGTATTTCATATAACCGCCTTCTTAATGTGAAATGAAAATCTCAAATAAAAGACATACCGCATGCTGGATACTTAAATTTTAATCATTTCACTGGAAGCTACAGGAGATGTACAATCTCTAATGAAAAATTAATGAAGGGAGAACATAAAACTAACAGGCCATATTAGGGAGGATGGTTTGCAGTAACAAAGTAATTACATGGTGGCAAACAACTCTGGAGCAATATGTAAGAGGATATGTAAATTTTCGCTTTTGGCATTTTATATATGCTAACCAAAGTTGCCAGACAACCAATTCAAAATACTAAAACTTAAAAGAGTACATGAATAGCAACAAAAATTCTGTCTCGTACCTCAATTCTGTCAAGCATAGCTGGGTTTGCTCGCCCAGTCCTCACTGCATTAAAACTACCTCGAACGGTTTCAATGGTCTTTTCCATCCTTTCTTTCTAAAGGCAATTAAGTCAGTAATGTGCAACCAGGTAATGTACCAATTATACTAAACAACCATATATGGTACTAACCACATCCCTCTCAATCACAGACTTCTCTGCCTCAATTTCTTCAATGGTTGCACATCTCAAGAATCCTGATCTGGGAGTCAGATAAAAGCATGCTTATGGAAGGAGTTGCATATGAAGTTTCCACTAAAGGACAAAACAGTTGAAACCAAAGCACATGCCTCTTTTTTCCATTTTTAGTATCCGAAGGCTTTAGAAAGAATGCAGCTGATCCCTCCTGTAGTCGGACATAGTTAGCAGTAGAGCTCCAACAAACTACATTTGGTGAGAGACAAAGGCATCCAGAGCGACTCTTTCCTGTTCAATAATAACAAGATAATTGCTCATTCTTTTGCCATAATGGAATGGGCAAACTAGATATTGTGAGAATTCAGCACTGAGCATTCTGGGTATATTACTACAAGACTTCCTTTCTCACTCAATTAGGAGAGAGATTTACAGTTGTCATTGTATTGAAATCTTTATAGTTAAATTGCACGAAATTTGATAACTGCTTAGTAGCAAACTTTCATCATATAGGACAGAGATTAACATGCCAATATATGGTTGCAGATAAAAAATAAAGCGAAATATAATTAGAAAAAGAAAACCTAGAAGAGCCCCTGAATCTAAGCGGGCACCATAATGCCATCCTATTTCAACAAGATTCTGTCTAATTTCTTTCTTGTTCTTTTGTTTTTTTTTTTAACCTACTTTTTTTATCCCATCAGCCAGACATAGGGAACTTAACAGGATGACAAACAATTAAGACAAGAAGAAAAGAAAATAGAGCGTGAAACATATCATGAAAAATACAAATATTGAAACCAACAAACTAAAAATAGTGTAACGTAGGTTTACTTTAGACGAACAATATGGTTGACAATCTTGACAAATTTGTAAACCTCATTAAGAGTGTAGTCAACGATATCAAACGTAACAGCTTGGTGCCAAATGTCTACGTATCATTCTAATATATGCAAAAAGTTGAAATTCATAAGACATGGTTTTCATTGTGATAATGATATATGAAGGTTAAAACAAGCAATTATGGATTTAAAGCACCATATGTATTATACTACTATGTCCCAATTTTGCAAATAAATGAAAAAAGAGTATGCACGCGCTTGTACCATGAGCCAAAGAACACAATGGGCACTATTACTGTATTACACAATAAAGTAGTTACTTTATGTTGTTAACATGCATACTTGCTACCTTGTAAATTAAGTTTTCCTTTTGAGTTGTGACACAATTCTGATTATGGATGCCAGGTATGTCAAGCATCTGGAAAACAAGACTATAGGGAGATGAGAGAGGGTTTGGAAGTGGTGTCAACGGGGTACCCACGGACGGATGATGATATGCAAGTCACATTTTGATAGAGCTTTCACATCATCGTATTCATCATATCAACATGGGTTTTATGGAGAGAGATGCAATGTTACTACATGCTCTATGTTGGACTCTTCCGCTGCATCAATTCATAGCACTGATGATCAGTCTCAATGCATCTAGTATCAGTTGGTGCAGCAGTAGTCCGGTCACTATCCATCCGTAATGTCATATAGTAGAAGTTCGTACAGCCACTCCATGTCCACTGATTCATACGAGCATAGTGAATATACTGTCTACCCACATTATGGTGCTTCTATTCCATACCATACTTATCCTAATGAGTTTCAACCCGCATGCCGGTACAGGTGATTGTTGTCCATTATGTCCACGATCTGAAAGCATATGCTGATTACCAATGATTTAAGTGCCCATCAGCACGGGCCGTATCTACCGTGCCGTATCGTGCCAGTAAGATATCGGCACGATACAGCCCTCGTGCCGATGGCACAGCTGAAAATCCTCTATTCTTTAAATTACTAAGTAATTTTCTCAATAAAGTTCAAAAGATTTGATAAAAATACATAATAAACAGTTAGAATATTTTGTTGCTAAAGATAACAAATATTTCATGCTACTATGTGTCAGCACACATGAATTTTTTGTGATCGGCACGCATCGGCACTAGCCAGCACGCGCCGTGCCGTACCGTGCCGACAAGTTTCCGGCACGACCTCGTGCCACGGCACTTAAATCTTTGCTGATTACATACAACGATACAATGCTGTGTACTGGTAATATATAACCTTTTTGCAGTACAAGCAATATATACACCAAAATTGTCATGTCAATTTTGTGTCTGCAGATGACTTGTAACACCACATTTTATTTCTTTTGTTTGGACCCCAATTCTTTTGAATTGGACCTTTTTGTAAATATTAAAAGTTGAGGGGCTTGGCGGCTTTTTGTGTTAATTAAATCCCTAATTTTCTTCTCTTTCTCCTATTCATATCACAGCCACCCTGTCTCTCATTCTCTCTCCCCCTCCCATGATCCTTTCTTCTCTCTCGCACCGTACGGGCATCTCGCACGCGCACACGCGACGCCCGCTGAATCGCCTCCGTCCTCCGTCGCCGTCGCCGCCATCCGCCGCCGCCCTTCTAAAGCACGGTTGACATCTTTGGTTTGCCGTTGACGGCATCTTGTCATCGTTGTTTCCGTCTTTGGAAAGGTTCTTTCCTCTCATCTCTTTTGTCTCTTTTATCAAATCTTGAGAACATCCAACCTCCTTGTTCATGGTTATGTGATTATTTTTTAATATATATCTCTTAATGATTGGAATTAAAACTATTAAAGTCTGATTTGTATTGATCTAAATTAATGTTGATTGTACTGTTATTTTTATCTTGTATTCTCCATCTAATTTAGTTGTGTAATTTCTCTACATTTTATATGCCATTCGGACTGCCCTCTAGGTGTTTGACAAAATGCATAGGAGAAAGCAAATGTCGTTTTTGTTTCTAATTCTGATCTCATCTGATTTCAGGTTGTAAACATATGTTTCAACATTTGAAAACCATCTTTGCGAACACTAGAACCTTTGTTTAATATTTAGAATTCCATTCATGTTATCCAGCTCCTTTGAATAGTTTAATCCTTAGAATTCTCCATCCTTGATTGATAGTTGAGTTTCGTTGAGTTATTATTCTAAATCTCCTTCGTGCTCTATCTCAACCTATTTGCATGTGTTTGTAACCGACCTTGTCAACCTATGTGAGCCTATATGAATTCGATTGTTTGTATAAGCATTTCTTTCTAAATACTTATGTCATCTTTATAATTTTATTTTTAGTAGCTTATAGAGAATCGTAATTCTTAATTTAGATTCCGATACTTGACTCCCTATGCATTTTTGACTGGATAGCTTTTTAGGTTAGAAGCTGCTTTTAAGGTAACGATCAAACACCCATTAGTTTTTTGCAAAATAATTTAGGAAAAAATTCTGATTGTGCGAAAGTCTTTATTTTGTAGATTTTAAAATTAAGGTTTAAGCGTATTATTAAATATTTCTGAAAAATAAGTTTCAATTTTGATTGACAGGTTTCTTATTAAAGGATTTTTATTATTGAAATTTGATAATTTATTCTATAAATTAGTGGCTGGGTAAACATTTTTAAATTATAATGCCTCTTAGTATTCTACTATGCTAATGTTGGCCATGTCGACGTATACTCTGTTATAGAAGCTAGCTTCGTTTCTATATTGCGCCTTCGGGTGCCTGTGCCAATCCGCGCCGCTGTTCTGTATTTACACTTTCGAGCGCCTCTGTTCTATATATGCACCTTCGAGTGCTTCTGTTCCGTATCTGCACCTAGGGGTGCCTCTACATCTCGCCAACGGATCACATTATATAGTTAGTTACCAGAAACTTAATTTTTATTTCGTTTATTTGCTTAAAGAAAAATACTTTGTTAATTTATAGTCTCTATTTGATATGAATTTTAAATTCTGATAATCTCTGTTTTCTAAAATTTTGCAAATGAAAGACCAGTAGCTTAAATTAATTTATGTACGAAAATTTTACATCAAAACTTTTTGTTATTTGTTTCTTTATATGCTGAATGCCTTAATCCGACTAATGTGGTGTATGATTGCTTACCTAGGTTTCGAGATTGTTTTGCTAGGCGGGAACGGAACTGAGTGAATGCTAGATATAATCATTGTTTGAGATCATTTTCTTTTGTTTTTATGTCTGATGTAGCTAAATGTTATTAATTGAACTTTATAAACTATCATCTGGTTTTATTTTTCTTCTGTTTCGTTGTTCTTCTCTGTTCCTTGCATAATTGTTATTTGTGGTATCCGTTGGACCAAATTTTTGGTTGTGTTTCATAGTAAACTTTAGTTTTATATATGTGAGAATGTATTTTGATTCTAGTTGAAATTTAGTTGTTAATCTCATATCTTTGATTCTTTGAATTTAGTGGAATTTTTGTGATCTTCGTTTTGCCTATTTTCTGTTTGGTTCTGTATTTGCTACTTTAGCAGGTATGCGGCGTCTGGTACGCCTCGGATTTGGGGCGTGACATGACTATATACCATATGATCCACATCACCTCTCAAACTTTCAATCTAAAATTTTCCTTCTCTCAAGTTTACTTTACAAAACTTTTTGATTTTTTTCAACAAATCTTCCTACAAAATCTCTCCACAACCTCTCCATACAATCTCTCAATCTCAAGACAAAATTTAATCTCTCAGATTTTGGTTTTATAATTTTTGAAATATTTTTAATTAATTATTGTTTAGTATTTCTTGTATTATTTTTTATAATAGTGTCAGGCGAATTTTTCCATATAGATTTTTCTTGTAGTAATTATACTCCTGAGTATTATGTCAGCAATCAATCAGAAACTGTAGTCGGTGATTCTACACGGTAGTTACAATTTGCAACCTCCACGAAATTTGGATGCAAGCTCTAAAAAATGTCTAAACGAAGAACAAGCAAATGTGAAAGTATGTCAACATCAAAAAAATTGAAGGGCATGGTTCGCGAGCAGTTTGTACCAAGTTTTAAGTGCCCATCGGCACGGGCCGTATCTATCGTACCATATCGTGCCAATAAGATATCGGCATAATACAGCCCCCGTGCCGATGGCACAGCTCAAAATCCTCTATTCTTTAAATTAGTCTGTAATCTTCTCAATAAAGTTCAAAATATTTGATAAAAATACATAATAAACAGTTAGAATATTTTGTTGCTAAAGAAAATAAATATTTCATGCTGTTATGTGTAGGCACACATGAATTTTTTTGTGACCGATACGCATCGGCACGGCCCGGCACGCACCGTGCGGCACAACCCCGTGCCAGCAAGTTTCCGGCACGGCACTTAAATCCTTGGTTTGTACAATATAGGAGACTCACTATTCTTGTGATAGTTCTGGCGAAACTGATCATCTTAACTGACATATCCAGAAACATCTGGCAAAAGAAGGTAAAGAAACAAAACTATCATAACATGCTTTTACTTCTAGTAGAGTAAGTATGTTTTAATATTCATATGAACATAATAGAATAGACTTGCATTGTATATGTAGGAGCTGAGCAACTATATATATTTGCTAAGTGTCCATATTTTGAACATTATGTGAAAACCGCTTTGAATCTCGTGTACAAAAAAATTCTCGAAATACTAGCTGTAAAGATTCAATAAAAGCATTTCATGAAAATAGACAATTTGATTTCTATTTTAGAAAATTTGAATTCCAAAATTTTACTGACTACTGATATTTGGACATCAAGAAATGAATGTAGTTTTATATGTGTTACTGTACATTGGATTGATTCTAGCTGGATATTTCAAAAACAAATTACCAGTTTTCAAGAACTTAAGTTTCCACACATAGTATTCATATTGCCCAAGCCATTGAAAGTATTTTGCAAATTTCAAAAATTAATCAAAAAAATTCAATTAGTTTTGATACTGCTAGCAATAATAGAACAACGGTTCAAATTTCGAAAAATAATTTGCATCCTATTTTCGATGGAAAACTTTTCCATAATAAATGTGCTTGTCATATTATAATTTGTGTGTACATGAGGGCTTAAACATAATTAGTCCACAAATAAAAAAAATAAAAGATTGTATTATGTTTATTCACAATTCTGGTCCAAAAAATAAGATTTTAAAAGTTTATGTAGACAATTGGGCCAAAAGCACTATTTTTGATGTTCAACACAAGTGGAATTCTACATATAAAATGTTACAATATTGTTATGAGTAGAGAAATATTTTTTATATTTTTTGAAATAAGAAAATGCAACATAATCCCATAACTTATGAAGAATGGGAAATTGGTCAAATTCTTATGGCTTTTTTGCAACCATTCTATGAGTCAACCAAACTTTTTTTTAGGTGTGTATTATCCTACTTCATGTCATTTTCTTAATCAAATTACTTATGAGTAATCATTTTGCGGAATATAGAAATTATTTTTTTATAGCTCAAATTGTTTTTATGATGGAATCCAAATTTAAGGAATATTGGAAAGAAATTTCCATTGTATCACTGTTGGCCCCTGTAGTGAATCCTAGAATTAAATTAAATGGAATAGAAAATGCTCTTACAAAATATGATGAATTTTTAGAAATTAATTCAACAAATTATTCAAGTAGGAAAAATATTTTTCAAATAGTAAATAATTCTTTATATCAAATGTATAGTATTTATGCAGCTGCTTCGAGTAGTAATTGCAAAGTAGCAGTAGCAGTAGTAGTAAAACTAGTAAAAAATTACTTTTTTCTTTGCTGAGAAAACAAAAATAAACTAATTTTACAACAACTTCTTTCAACGAATTTCAGTTTTACTTGCAAACGATTTTTCAAATTTTTTTCACCAAAAAAAAAATCAGATAATTTAGATATTTTAGCTTGGTGAAAGACATATTAAAATACATATCCTGTGCTTTCTACCATGGTACATGATCTACGAACCGTATAGATTTCGACGGTGGCATCAAAGTCTGCTTTTAGTGCAGTGAAAGAATACTAAATGATTATAGAACCCGGCTCAAGAAGGATACAGTCAAGATATTGATCTGCTTCAAAGATTGGCGAGCTACAGAATTAAGAATACAGGACAAAAGAGGTCATGAGTCTTCATCTTCAGATGAAACAGAATCAACTGCTTAAAAGTATGCCAGCACTTGCAACATGCCAGAGTGCAACCTCCCCGACCTCCTTGCTGCTGCCTATTACCCGCTGCGCCTCTCTTTTTTTATTTAGTGCCTTTCTTTATTAGATGCCTCTCTTTTCTTAAGTAAAAATGATGTAGTGAAGAGGAAATAGTGTTGGGTTTTCCTTTTTTCTGCTCTAGTATTTGCTAGTTGGTTGTGTAAAACTGTAAATCATTTCATTTCATGTAAACATATTTCTTGATTTTCAAATTTTTTTTTTTTGCAATTGTAGTTTTTTTTTGTAAAATATCAGTTCTCTTAAATAACATAAAAAGTTATTTAAAAAAACTAAGATTAAATTTAAACTAAAGTTGGTTGTAGGACCAAAGAAATGTAAGTTAAAAAGTTTATATTAAAAATCTATATAATATTAAAATTTTAAATTGGTCTTTTAGTTTTTGTAAAAGTTTACAAAATTTCTAAAAGAGATTCAGAAAAGTTGGATATAATTGCATAAAGTAAAAACTATAAAGTCAAAAAGTTACAATTTAAAGGCTAGATGTCTCTTTTTCCAAAAAAAGAAAAATAAAATAAAATAAAAAATTGTTTATCTTAAAAGGTATTGAAAAAAAGAAGCTAGAAACTAGAAAGAAATTAAAAAAAAGGCGCGTGTTGCCTATTACTGGGATTGCAAAAAGCCCGGCCCGACTCGGCCCGTGCTAGGCAAGCCGAGGGGCCGAGCCTTGGTCTTTGAAAAACTGGGCCAGCATGGCCCTACCCGATTTCCGAGAGCTGGCCAGGAGACGGGAGCCAGGCCTTGGCCTTTGAAAAACCAAGCCAGCACGGCCCAGGCTCGATTTTCAACTAGGTCAGGCTGGGCTGACAACCCTAGACATGAATCGGCCCAGATTATGTGGGTCGTGCCAGCCCGACACGGCTCACATTACATACTTATGCGTACCCATCGACAAGTAACCGTGCCCTATGTCGGTAGGCAAGCACGCTCGTACCATACTGTGCCAGATATTGCTCGGCATGCCCCGGTGCCATGATACTTTAAAACTTACATAAAATGTTGAACTGTTGTCGTGCTGCATTCTCTTAATATAGAATATTGTCGACATTGGTAGCATCAATTAGGGATGTAAATGGATATGATACCCGAATTTTATCCGAATCCCGAACGGAGCGGATTTTACCCGATGTAAATGGATATGGATTTGGATATGGATATTAAAAAAAAAAAATCCGACGAATTCGGGTTCGGGTATGGATATTTTAAAAAAACCCGAACCCGAACCCGAACAAATTTAATATGATATAATATATAAAAAAATTCAAACCATTAGATCTGAATCTAAAGGCCCAAAAAACCTGGCACTTTTATAACCCAAACCAAAATACATATATTTTTATAACCCAAACCCTAATATTCAAAACCTTCCCAACTCCCAAGCCCTCCCCATTCCCCAAACCCTAATAGTTAAAGCCTCAAAAGAGAACTAGAGAAATGGTAGTAGTCTCCTCTTAATTCCTCTCCAAGAGGCCAAGAGGGTACTTTGGCTTGTTGCTTCCTCCCCAAGAACCATAAACTCAAACCTAAGAGAAAAAAAGGTGAGAATTTTTTTAAAAGAAATTTGAGAATTAATGTTGCTTTGAGAATTAATGTTGCTTTTTTTTATGTGGGTTTTTTTGATTCTTCATATCTATATTCTTTTTTCTTATTTTTTAAGTTTAGTCTTTTAGGCTACGTTTGGCAATGGAATTATGTCGCATGGGATAAATTTTTTTATCCTTGATATATCTCAATATTCTAGAATAGAGAGGAATACCAACAATTTTTTGTTTGGATTGATATTAACTTATACTAGGATATAAGCAATATGATGTTTGGTTAATTTCTTGAAAGAAGAGAAGAATAGTGAAAAAAGTTATTTGAATTTTTCTTAAATGCCAACTTTGTCCTTATGAATGTCTCACATTCATGAGACATTCATACCATATGTTATAGAATATATAGCACATGAAAAAATGTAAAATATATTTTTAATAATTGTAAAAAATAATTTATTAATCAAATGATTAAGAAATAATATTTATTATATATACAGTATAATATATATGTAAGTATCATCACAGTAATTAAATTTATACTAATGATATATATACTAGTAAATACTATACAGAGAAAAGGGATGGGAGGATGAAGTAAAGTGGGGGTGCGGGGCTCGAGGCGTCGTAAATAGAGGGGTGCGGGGGTCGAGGCATCATAATGAGAAGGAAAAAAATCATTTGTTTTATGGCCTCACCCCAGAATTCGCCTAGGATAAATTTTATTCAAGGGGTGGGGAAGAATATAATTAACGGGTTATTCCAGGATTAACTGGAATAACCCGCTTTGACTGGAATAAATTATACCTAACAAATTTTATTTTGTTTGGGAGAATAATAAGGATAAAAAGTGTTATTCCTTAGATATTCCGTTACCAAACGGAGCCTTAGTTCTTGTGGGTTGTTGGACAATGGAACAATTTTTTCTTTTTTAACTTTTTAAAAAAATTTGTTTTATTTTTCTCTTGATTAGTATTTTTAACTTGCTCTCTTAGTTCTTGTGGGTTGTTGGGCAAATGGAACAACCTTTTTTTTTTACTTTTCAGAAATCTTTTTGTTTGATTTTTCTCTTAATTAGTATTTTTACTTTAGTTTCTTAGTCTTATGGATTTTTGGGCAATGGAACTATTTTTTTTTCAATTTTTTTTAACATTTTTTATTTTGTTTTTCTCTTAATTAGTAATTTCTTAGTTCTTATGGGTTGTTGGGCTATGAATATGTATTTTGAATGGCATGAATGTTTGATATTGTGTTTGAATGTGTATTTTGAAACTTTAGTTTTTTGTATACTATGTTTGGAAATTTGGTAAATATTATTTTCAGGTTCGGGTTTTCAGGTTCGGGTTCGGGTTTCGGGTTTTTGGTCAGGGTCGAGTTTGTTCCGGATTCGGGTTCGGGTTTTCGGGTTCGGGTTCGGGTTTCGGATTTTTGGTCGGGTTCGGGTTTGGATATGAATTTTTAAAATCCGTCGGGTTCGGGTTCGGGTTCGGGTTCGGGTTTTGGATTTGGTACTCGGGTTCAGGTTCGGGTTTTTAAAAGCCCGCCCCGAACCCGACCCGTTGACATCCCTAGCATCAATTGTTTATACTATGCTCCTTTCCCATCTCCTTTATTTGTATTAATGTTCTTATTCTATTTCCTTTGTCAGACCAACTGGTACAATTTGCCTCCATCAACTCATTATACCCACGAGGAAACATGTAATATTTCCTCACTGGTTGTAGGTAATATCTTTTAGGTACGCCTACTAGCAGGGACGGTCGTGACATAGCATGAGGCTACATGTTGAGATAGATAGTACTTATCTTTCAGTGGAATAAAACTTAGGTTGCCAAATGTCAAGGGCGTCGAACCCCCGACTGGCCGGACCGCGGCTACGTAGTTCGTAGCCGTCGGCCGTCTTCTTCGGTGAGGTTATTCCCCTCAACCGCAGGCTTAACGGAGAGAGAGAGAGAGATTAGAGATATAATTCTTGCTTAATTGATTGTTCCGCGATCACAAGCATATATGGCCAATGGCCCAACCTAAATGGAGAAGGCTCTCCTTGATTCTAGGAATTTCCAAAACAACTTACCTAAATGGAGAAGGCTCTCCTTGATTCTAGGAATTTCCAAAACAACTTACCTAAATCTAAGTTTCTATCTTTAGCCACTAGAGGCTAACCCATGCAGCGCCTGCCCAACGTGCTCAGCGCGCTCAGCCGGTCCGCGCCTGGCATATGTGCGTCCGCACATGACATCTCTCCCCGCCTCGAAGGTCAGCTCGTCCTCGAGCTGAAAGGAAGGGAACCGAGCACGGAGGTCGTCCAGATCCTCTCCCATGTAGCCGACGCAGGCGGTTGTCCTTGCCATTCAACGAGCACCTGGCGCACTCCCCGGGCCAGCCGCGCTCGAGTCACCCGGGCAGGTGCAGGCACCACAGCACCGTGCAGGAGCGGAGGCAGCAGCGGTGGAACGGCCGGCGGGTTACCGACAAACTTCTTGAGGACGCCGACATGGAACACATCATGAAGGCGAGCGCCGGGAGGAAGCTGTAGCCGCACAGCCACCTCGTTGATGAGCTCCGCCACCTGGTACGGCCCGATGTATCGCGGTTTGAGCTTCCCTGTTGCCGTGCGTGAGAGGGATGCTGCTGCCCGCTGCCGAAGGCGAAGAAGAGCCCAATCGCCGACCTGGAAGGACACCGGCCTGTGGTGTTGGTCGTAGACGCGCTTCTGGACCGCCTGTGCCTGTTCAAGGCGATAGCGGATGTCGTCGAGGAAGGCAGCGCGCTCCTCCATCTCCTGGGCGACCGCTGCGACGCGGGTCTCGCCGGGCTCATAGGAGCGGATGGTCGGGGGTTCCCTGCCATAGACCACACGAAACGGAGTTTCGCGGAGCGATGACTGATAGGCGGTGTTGTAGGTGTACTCTGCCCATGGCAGCCACCGGAGCCACTGCCGGGGACGGTCGCCGGTGAAGCAGCGCAAGTACATGACGATGACCCGGTTGGCGGCCTCGGTCTGGGCCGTCCGTCTGCGGGTGAAAGGCGGACGACATGTAGAGCTTCGTCCCAGTGAGCCGCATAAGCTCCTGCCAGAACGTCGAGGTGAACACTGGATCGCGGTCCGAGACGATGGACTGCGGAACGCCATGGAGGCGAACGATGTCGGCGAAGAAGGCGTGAGCGACGGACTCGGCGGTGTAGGGGTGCGCCAGGGGGATGAAATGGCAGTACTTGCTGAAGCGATCCACGACGGATAGAATGACCGTCTTGCCTTGCACCTTGGGCAGCGCCTCGATGAAGTCGATGCCGATGTCAGCCCACACAGCAGTCGGAACCGGCAGTGGCTGCAGCAGACCGGCCGGCCTGAGGTGGTCGGACTTGTACTGTTGACAGGTGACGCAGGCCTTCACGAAATCCTGCACCAAGCGACGCATGTTGGGAAAATGAAAATCCCGCCGGAGCCTGTGGAGGGTGCGGTGGATGCCCTCATGGCCGTCGTTGTGGACCGCGGCCAAGATCTCCTGCAGCAGCGGCGACGCTGGGGGAATGTATAGGCGGCCGGCGAAGGCGACCATGCCGGCCACCAGCGCCCACGGAGCGGTGCGGGTGGCAGCCCGGACCTCATCGTGGATGGTGACCAGGGCCGGATCAGTGGCCTGGGCGTGGCGGAGGCGCTCGATGAAGTCAAAGCGGGGTGCCGAAATAGCCATCACCTCCCCGTCGTCACTGTCGCGACGGGAGAGGGCGTCGGCGACGACGTTTGTGGCGCCCGACCGGTACTCCACCGAGAAATCGAATCCCAGGAGCTTGCCGACCCAGTGGTGCTGAGGGATCGTGGCGAGGCGCTGATCGAGGAGGTACTTCAGGCTGTAGTGGTCGGTCTTGACGATGAAGCGCCGCCCCCAGAGATACGGGCGCCAATGCCGTACCGCCTGGACGAGGCCGATGAGCTCGCGCTCGTAGGCGGCTAGCGAGCGGTGGCGAGGCGCCACAGGCCTGCTGAAGAAAGCGACCGGATGGCCCTCCTGGATCAGGACCGCGCCGAAGCCGAACGTGGACGCGTCGCACTCGACGGTGAACAGCTTGGCGAAGTCGGGCATGGCGAGGACGGGGGCGGACGTGACGGCGGCCTTGAGCGTTGTGAATGCCGCGGCCGTCGCGTCGTCCCAGGAGAAGCCCTCCTTCTTGAGTAGGGCCGTCAGTGGTGCAGCGATCGCCCCGTAGTTGTGGACGAACTTGCGGTAGTACCCGGCGAGGCCGAGGAAACCGCGCACAGTCCGGGGCGAACGTGGAGCCGGCCAATCATGGATCGCCTGCACCTTGGCCGGGTCCATGGCCACCCCCGCTGCGGATATGACATGGCCTAGGTAGGCGACGGAGGAAGCACCAAACGAGCACTTGGAGCGCTTGACGAAGAGTTGGTGGCGGCGTAGTTCGTCGAGGACGGCCCGGAGGTGGCGAAGATGATCAGCCCACGTCTTGCTGTAAATCAGAATATCGTCAAAAAATACCAGGACGAAGCGGCGCAGGAACGGGCGTAGCACGTCGTTCATCAAGGCCTGGAATGTCGCCGGGGCGTTGCACAGCCCGAACGCCATCACCAAGAACTCGTACAGGCCGTCGTGGGTGCGGAACGCCGTCTTGTGCACGTCCTCCGGGCGCATGCGCACCTGGTGGTACCCGGACCGGAGGTCCAGCTTGGTGAAGAACTTGGCGCCATGGAGCTCGTCGAGGAGCTCGTCGACCACCGGGATCGGGAAGGCATCCTTGACGGTGAGCGCGTTCAGCGCCCGGGTAGTCGACGCAGAAGCGCCACGAACCATCGGGCTTCTTGACGAGGAGGACGGGCGACGAG
Organism: Puya raimondii; assembly: GCA_016920855.1. Classification (NCBI taxonomy): domain Eukaryota; kingdom Viridiplantae; phylum Streptophyta; class Magnoliopsida; order Poales; family Bromeliaceae; genus Puya; species Puya raimondii. Next base: position 6,680,411 of record JABWPP010000047.1, read on the forward strand.
AACGGTGAGTCGCTGCGGCGGACGATCCCTTGAGCAATCATTGCGGCACACTGCCGCTCCAACTCGTCCTTGTGCGCCGCGGGGTACCGGTAAGGGCGGACGGCGACCGGCTGGGCGTCGGGCTTGAGAACAATGCGGTGGTCGTGCGCACGCTTGGGGGGGGCAGACCGACGGGGTCCGCGAAGAGCCCCCCAAACGAGAGCAGCAGCGCCTCCAGGATGGAACCGGCCTCTGTTGTTGCGCCCAGGGCCGGCACGGAGGGGCTGGCCACGCCGGTCCAGGAGACGGAGCGCCCCCGGCGCTGGAAGGACATGCGCCGGCGGCCGAGGTCCCAAACAATGGGCCCCAACTCGCCGAGCCACCGGGTGCCGAGGACGACGTCGTACCCGGCCAGTGGCATGACGTAGAGGTCGGCCGGGAACGAATCGCCGTCGATGAGCAGGGGCGCGTCGCGGATGACGCCGGCGCAGGTGACCCGCTCGCCATTGGCGACCAAGGCTGTGAGGCGGGGGCGTTTGCGGAGGGGCAGACCGGAGCGCCGCGCCGCCTCCTCCGAGATGAAGTTGTGCGTGCTGCCGGAGTCGAGGAGGGCGACGAGGGACGCGGAGCCGAGTGCCACGGCGATCTGCATGGTGCCCGCCATGGGAACCCCAGCCACGGCCTGCAGGGAAAAAAAAAACAGGGCGCCTCGGCGTCGTGCTCCGCGTCGCCCGCGGCGTCCGCGGCGTCCTCGATCTCCACGCCTTCAAGGAAGAAGATGCGCCGGCAAAATCTGTTATGGCCACGGGTATATTTTTCATTGCAATTAAAACAGAGGCCCAGACGGCGCCGTTCCGCCATCTCGTCCGGGGTGAGGCGCCTCTGGTTGCCCTCGTCGCGACCCTGCTGGGCGGCCACCGGAGGAGCCGGGAGCGCCAGCGGCTGCTGTGGCACCGGAAGCGCTGGCCGGGGCGCGGGGGCGGAAAGGAGGCCGCGCGGGGGCGCCCGAGGGGGAGGCTGCACCGGGCGGTCGATCGCCATCAACTCCACCTGTCGCGCCAGGCTCATGGCGGCTGCGAGCGTCTCCGGGTTGTGGATGCGGACGGCGTGGCTGAGCGGCGGCAGGAGTCCGCCGGTGAAGAGCTGGACGCGCTGAGCCTCATCAAGGCGGCCCGCGCGAGGCAGGAGGGCCTGGAAGCGATTGGAGTACTCCTCCACGGTCCCTGTACGCCGGCACTCGGCGAGCTCGAACAGCGGAGCCGAGCGGAGGGGAGGCCCAAACCGCAAGGTCAGGAGCTCCTTGAATCGCCCCCACGACGGCGTGCCCTCGTCCTCCTGGAGTTGGATGTACCAGAGTTGCGCGACGTCCTCCAAATTGTACGAGGCCATCCACACGCGCTCCTCCGCCATGGTGCGCTGTTGGCGAAAATAGGATGCGCACTTGTTGATGAAGAGCATCGGATCGGTCTTTCCGTCGTAGCGGGGAAAATCCAATTTGTGGAATTTTGGGGGGGGGGCGATCAAGATCGCGCGGCCCCTCCGGGCGGCCGCCGGCGCCGCTGTCCGACGACGAGGCCGACTTCTCCTTCATAGCCGCCATGTCGGCCTTCATGGTTGTCATCTCCGTGGTGATGGATTTCAACATCTCCATCACATCGGCGATGGTGGGATTGCTCATGGCTGCTGGCTGCGGGGCGGCAGTGGTGGAGGACTGCGGCGATGGTGGAGGGCTAGGGTGGTGGGCGGCGGCTGGGGAAGAATGGGTGGAGCGGGTGGGAGAGGACCGACGTGTCGCTGATACCAGGTTGTCAAGGGCGTCGAACCCCCGACTGGCCGGACCGCGGCTACGTAGTTCGTAGCCGTCGGCCGTCTTCTTCGGTGAGGTTATTCCCCTCAACCGCAGGCTTAACGGAGAGAGAGAGAGAGATTAGAGATATAATTCTTGCTTAATTGATTGTTCCGCGATCACAAGCATATATGGCCAATGGCCCAACCTAAATGGAGAAGGCTCTCCTTGATTCTAGGAATTTCCAAAACAACTTACCTAAATGGAGAAGGCTCTCCTTGATTCTAGGAATTTCCAAAACAACTTACCTAAATCTAAGTTTCTATCTTTAGCCACTAGAGGCTAACCCATGCAGCGCCTGCCCAACGTGCTCAGCGCGCTCAGCCGGTCCGCGCCTGGCATATGTGCGTCCGCACATGACACCAAACATTTGGAAATAACTGTATTGATTTAAGAAACCTTCATTTGTGAAGTCAATTTGATATTTATCAGCTTAGTGGTGTCATGGTTGAGTATTTGATTTTTAGGGTTAATTTCATACAGGTCCCTGCAAAGGTATCAGACAGCAAAGATATCCCTACAAAACTTAAGTTATCAGATTTGTGCCTTCAAAAATTCTCTGGTTTGCAAATATATCCTCCCAAAAGTTCTAGTTTGTTCATATATGTCCCTGCCGTTTGATTCACCGTTAATTTTTTAATGGTGGGTGCATAAAATGACTATTTTGCCGTTACAAATTTGGCTCTACAAAAAGCTATTTTTCTTTCTCTCTCTCTCCTTCCCTTCGCCACGGCACGTGCGGCGTACCTCATTTTTGCCGCGATTGAGGGCCTCGCCTTCAACGTTGCCGCCGCCGTAGGTTTCGCCGTTGCCATGGATAAAGAGGAGAGAGTGAGAAAGATGACAGGATTGAACATTGGAATGCAAATTATATATATAAAAGAAAAAAGGGCATTTTACCATTAACAAACTCTGGTTAGCTTTATTAACTCATAGTTATCGAAATTTTGGTAACATAAGGATATATTTGCAGATAGAAGGATTTTTGGAGGGATAAATATGGTAACTTAAGTTTTGTAAGGATATATTTGCTATTTGATACTTTTGCAACGAGTCATATGCAATTATCCTTTGATTTTATATCAAATTATTATTTTAAGTAATCAACTAGGCAATTTGTTCTAACACCGTGCAAGCATAAGGATCTGCAACCATATGTTTGCAGCAGTCTGTCATGCATCTAGCTATGCTTTTGAGCCGAGTCATGACAATAAACATCCTATTTAAAGCAATTTGCTAGCACCATCAATAAGAAGTAGCTATAGGTACAATCGTACAATTTCTTTCCATGTTGAACTCTGGGATTATTCAAACACTTCTAAACATGGTACAACCATTTATGCACATCTCATAAGGGAAGTTAAAAATGTTTTAAGATGTTTATCTTAAGATGAGTTGTGTTAAGATAGACTATGACCTATTCCAAGGTTGGTGGTAAATTACTATTGGAACTTTGATCTCGGTTTCTATAAAACCCTCGGGGTTTCAGTTCTATAAATATATTATTCAAAGTTTATCCCATATAATAATTAAGTCCTTCTGTTATACTACCTTCAAAAAATTATGTGACGTTGACATCACCGCTACGGTTTGCTGTCAAGGAAGTTTTCTGAGGTTGGCCTTAACATGCAATGATGCAAATGCCACATTTTATTAGATGGAATACTATCTAAAGAACTTATTACGCAAAATAAACTTAAAAAGTTAATTTGTTTTCTGAGCACATAATTGAAATTGAGAGTACTGAATTTGTAAATAATCCTGCAATCCATCTTATTTTTTACGCTTAAATCACAATATAGGTCAATGACCTCAAATCTAAGAAGTTATCTTCTTCTTCACTAGACGAACTTCCTTACACATGAGGATACCAACCAAGTGGTAAACCTGTGTACCATAAAGGTGGACAAACTAATATTCCATCTCATTAATTGTCTAGTATAAATTTTAATTGTAACATATAGTCTCACATTAGGGCTGCATTCGTATGCTACAATTATGACAACAACTGGTAAGTCAATTGGAAGTGCAAAGAAGTGACACTAATGCTCTACCTTGCCGCTGGCAATGAAGCAGAGCCACAAGATGAGTATATTTGAATACTAACTCATACCTTGATCATAAGGTCAATTTTAAGAAGAGGGTAGTTGTTATGAACACTCTTGAACAACCTTGACAAAAATCTAGCAGTTGAGTAGCAAACCAGGGCAATGAGAATTATGCTCTCAAGACAGGCTCAAGTCAAAGAAGCTCAAGCCAAAAAGCAAAATAAATCACATTAGTATTTTGATCGGTCGGGATCATTATTTTCAACCAATCAACGTTTGCAACATGGTTGGATTTCCTAATAAACTTATTTCCTATGTTAAACTTATTTTCCATAGTAAAGACTTTTTGTTGCATTCATTGTTTAACTTGGATTATAAAAGAGATTTTTTTTTTGTGTGTGTGTGCATCAGGCTCGAGAATCAAGTTATCACAGTTATCCATTTTATATAGAATTTTAGAATAGAAAAGGAAGCTACCACCATCGAAGAGAAGCAAATAGAGGCATCTAGGCCCTACCAAAAGTAGCACACACATTAGATAGTTGCCAAATCCTAACAGTTTCAACCAAGGATTTAAGTGCCGTGGCACATGGTCGCGCCGTAAACTTGCCGGCACGGTGCATGCCGGACGGTGCCGATGTGTACCGGTCACAAAAAATACACGTGTGCCGACACATAATGGCATAAAATATTTATTTTCTTTAGCAACAACATACTCTAATTGCTAATTATGTATCTTTATCAAATCTTTTGAATTTTATTGAAAAATTACAGACTAATTTAAAGAATATGAATATAGAGTTTTAAGTTGTGCCATCGATACGGGGGCTGTATCGTGCCGATCTTTTGTTGGCACGATACGGCGCGATGGATACGGCCCATGCCGATGGGTACTTAAATCCTTGGTTTCTTCCACTGCAGGATATACAAAATTACACGTTGTAGCAACCAAAGGTCTTCTGAAAGCAAACAAGCTACCCTAAAACTCTACAAATCTTCTTGGAAAATAGAGCAAAATTCGTTACTATGGCTGACGCACTGTTCTGGCTGCCCATCATGATTTGCAATGAAATCTCATACAATTGACATGTGAAAATCACATAACATGTTAAGATTTTCAAAAATAGAGATTTTGATTGCTTAATCTGTAGGAATGTCAGCCACGAGGTACGAGCGAAATCAGTACATATAAATTATGGCAGATGGAACACAGAGGGGATCCAAAGTTCCCCCTATTTAAATAAGTGTATTTGATCTCTCATGCAAAGCAAGAAGGGATCGACTTCTTTTGCTGGTACACATTCAAACACTCCACACTAATGGTGATGAAAGAAAATTCTAAGTTGCAATCGATTCTTGATGCCAATCTCATGCCAAAAGGCAAGGAAATATGTTCTCAATTCAAAAGATAAGTTCCAATCTTCCTAGACCCCCGAACAGTGATAACTAACCTAATAATTTTATCCAGGGATATGATAAAGAAAGCACTTGAAGAAGTAACTAATTGAAGGTTCGAGGAGTAAATGTAAAGAGAAAAGGTTACCTGCTCGCTGGGAGAAGAGGAAAGAGGAAGGGGACAGTCGAGACCGAGCGGCGGCGGGCGATAAGGATTGAAACGCCATTTGGGGACGTCAGAATCTTGTGCGGAAGGGTCGGATGTGGGTAGCAAGGAAAGGGAGACGGACGAGAAGAGCGTGGCAGCCCGCAGAGCGGATAAGGGTGGGATGGGAGGACGCCCTCCAGAACTCCGCACGCGCAATTCACGTGGCAAGTGAAAATGGAATCGGACCGTCCAGGGTCGTTTTTGAGTAAACTCCGTTGAAAGTCACTGAAAGTTACACCGAACGTCCGTACAATAGTGTTGTGTACATTCTATATTTTTTTGATTAAAGAATTGGTAAAATTTCTTTGATTCTTTGATATTTTAGTAAAAAAAATAATAATAAACTGTAACAAATCTGACCCTTTAGCAACCACTAATAGAATGTTGGAAGGCTATTGGGAATGATGGGAATCCAATACCTGATCTTGTTTTCCCACTCTGACCACCAATGCTGAGGGGTGTTGGAGAGGGAGATGATGGGAATCCAATCTTAATTCCAGCAATTTGGAGTAGTCGGATGCAGGGGAAAATTGAGTAGAGGGAAGGGGGAAAGGAAGAAATGAGAAGGGGGGAGGAGGAGGAGAGGAGAAAGGAAGAAAAGAGAAGAGAACTAAGGGAGAATTGGAATTTTATTATCTTATGGCTTGAATATTACAGGTATGAGTTAGCTATTTATACTTCTACTATTTTGGGGACCAATATGTGAGAGTTACAATGGCAGAATGTTTGCTTGCAGGTGGGCCTTCTCGGGTCGTCTTTAGGTGTGGAGTGGATCTACAATGCTCCAGCTCGACTCTTTCAAGGTTGGACCTTCTTGTCACTTCGGGTCCATCTCAAACAGGAAGTTGGTAACGGGTTCGAATGGACGGCCTGAATTGGCAACCTTCAAACCCGTCTCTCGACAGCCCGACCTGCTACTTTAGATTTCTCCGTCGTCTTTATCAAATCCACCTTGGTTCCCCCTTCGCCTCATCCTGTCACTCCGACTCTTCTATCTAACCCTAGTGCCATCTCTGCCTCCTCTATTATAGGCTCTCTATGACAATCCCTCCCACTTGGAAATATCCTTGTCCTCAAGGATGAAATGCTGGGGATTGCGACTTAAGAAATCAGTAATCTTTCCAAGTCGCAGATTCCTTTAGCAAATTGCTCCATTTTACCAGAACTTGAGTAACTGCCTGGTGACCTCGCCGAACCATCCTTCAATCTAGAATTTGCTCTGGCTCTGCCAAGAGCTGCTCTCCATCGCCAGTAACGGGTACAAAGGGGGAGACAGAACTTCCTTCAGCAGGGCTTCGTTTAAGAAGGGATACATGGAAAATCGGGTGGATCTTCGATCCCTCAAGAAGTCGCAAGTGGCAGGCTACAGAGTCAATCCTCTCCACTATCTCGAATGGCCCATAATATCGCGACGTGAGCTTAACATTCTTCCTCACAGCGATGGTAAGCTGTCGGTAAGGTTGCAACTTGAGGTAAACAAAGTTGCCGACTTTGAACTCGCGGTCCACTCTACGTTTGCCAAGGAACTGTTTTATCCTATTCTGGGCCTTTTGTAGTTGATCCCATAAGTCCCTGGTTACCCTTTCTCTCTCTTTACCCCATTCCTGAAGTGGTTCTATAGTATCCAATCTCAGATTTGCCACCAGATGATTAGAGGGTGATTGGACATAGAGAGCTTGGTATGATGTTGTACCTAAAGAGGTGTAGTAGTTAGTATTATACCACCACTCCACGTGTGTCAACCATCTATGCCATTTATGGGGATGTTGGAAGCATAAACATCTTAGGTAGGTTTCCAGGCACCTGTTGAGTCACTCTGTCTGTCCGTCGGATTGTGGGTGATAAGCGAAACTCATGTGTAGCTTCGTTCCTAGTATCTAAAAGAGTTTCTGCTACATTTGACTCAATACCCTGTCCCGATCTAGCACTATAATCTCCGATAGCTCATGTAGCCTATAGATTGTGTCAAAAAGGCACAAGCCGCCTCTTTGATAGTATAAGAATGAGTCAGTGTAATGAAGTGGCTGCACTTCGAGAGTCTATCAATCACCACCAAGATCGAATCAGTTCCTTCCGATTTGGGTAACCCTTCAGTAAAATCTATGCTTATCTCTTTCCAAAATTACGTGGAGCTATAGCAATCCGGCGTAGAGTGTATTATCACCTTATTTTTTATACATACTGCACAATTTCTTACCCTTTTTTTGACATCTGATTTTAAACCAGGCCTATAAAGCATTTGTTTCACTCTTTTGTAAGTGTGTCGCTGTCCAGAATGACCTCCCAATGAGGAATCATGCATCTGGGCCAATATTTTCTTTCTTAGGTCCCTCTCAAATCGAATGTACAAACGGTCTTTATACTTGATTAGTTCTCGATTATAAGTATAAGGCTCTTTGCATGTGGGTTGTAGGATGAGACTGGTGATGAGTTTCTTGCATTCCTCGTCTTCTTAGTAGCTCTTAGCCACCTCTGTTATCCACTCTGGGACTGCCCCAAAAAGGGCCTAAATGGCTCTATCCTCAAATCCTCTCCTCGATAATGCGTCGGCAGTGCTGTTTTCCTTCCTCTTTTTGTAGTGAATGACGTGGTCCATCCCCATGAGTTTAAGCATCCCCTTTTGTTGAATTGCTATGGTAATCTTTTGTTCTAACAAATATTTTAAACTTTCGTGGTCGATTTTAATGATGAACGATTTTGGGCTGAGATAATACCTCCATTTGGATATTGCCATCAATATCGCGAGAAACTCCTTCTCATAGGTTGATAGCCCATGGTTCTTTTGCCTGATTGTCTTACTTATATACGCATTGGTCTTCTTCCTTGAGTGAGTACTACTCCTATACCCTGGTTGCACGCATCAGCATCAATCTCAAAAGGCTTAGTATAATCTGGCATTGCTAGCACTGGTGCTTCAGTCATGGCCTTCTTTAACCTCTCAAAAGCCTTGTATGCCTTCTCAGTCCATTGAAAACTATTCTTCTTCAATAGCTCCGTGAGAGGTTTGCTAATCGCTCCATACCTTTTTATGAATTCTCGATAATATCCTGTGAGCCCGAGGAAGCCCCTCACCCCTCTGACTGACTTGGAATTGGCCAATGCAATATAGATTCTATCTTACTCAGATTTGTAGATAACCCCCCGTTCTGTGATAACATACCCCAAATAGTCCACTTGCCTGTGACCAAAGAAACATTTGGTTCTCTTAGCATAGAGCTTGTTGGCTCTCAATATTCCTAGCACCTTCTCCAAGTGCTCAGCATGCTCTTTGAGTGTCCTACTATACACCAAGATATCATCTAAAAATACTAGGAATACTTTCTGAGTAGTCGGGCAAATACCTCATTCATGAGAGCTTGAAAGGTGGCCGGTGCGTTGGTAAGCCCGAATAGCATGACTCGGAATTCATAGTGCCCTACATGAGTTCTAAATGCCGTCTTTTGTATGTCGCTAGAGTACATTCGAATTTGGTGATACCCGGATCTCAGATCAATCTTGGAAAAGTACTTGGCTCCCCCTAATTCGTCCAATAGGTCGTCAATGATTGGAATTGGATTTTTGTCTTTGATTGTGAGTTTATTTAGTTAACGATAGTTAATGCAAAATCGCCAACTCTCGTCCTTTTTCTTTACCAAAAGCATCGACGATGCGTAAAGACTGTGACTGGGCTGAATCACCCATATCTCCAACATCTCTTTAATCTGTCTTTCCATCTCATTCTTCTGCTCATGGATATATTTGGATGGCTGGACATTAATGGGCTGTGAGCTTGATCGTAGTGGTATTCGATGGTTTTGAGCTCTTGTTGGTGGTAATTCCCTCGGTTCCCAAAATATATCAGCATATTTCTGAAACACCCCTTTCACGAGTTTGGGTATGTTCTCTTTCCTTCTTCTATCAGAATCTATTGAGCTATGGCACAACAACTTCCCTCATCAAGTTCCTTCTGCAGCTGCTTGGCCGTGATATTCCTCAATTTCGCCTTATTTGTCATTCCCTTAAGGTGAATCTTCTTGTCTCCCTTGGTGATGGTGACTGTATTACTATCATAGTCAAATGTGATAGGACCATGAGCCTTCGACCAGTCAATCCCACGGATCATGCTGGAGCCTTCAAGCCTTATAATGTGCAAATCAGTAGTGTACTTCTCTCCTTGCATCTCCCAGACATAGTTTGTGCACTTTAACTTACTCAGCACCTTCTATCCGTTCGCCACTGTTACCAGCAGTGGCTTTATGGTCGAAATATTAGCCTTCGTTTCCTTCTCCACCTCAATGTCTATAAAATTACGAGTATTCTCCCTAAATCTTTATGTTGTTTTGAGTACTCTCTGCACTCAAGGCGTGTACACAATCCGGTTTCTTTTTCTTCCCCATTTTCAATTTCCTCTTCTTCTTCCATCTCCTGTATATTGGTTCCATCAAAAATCTCAGTCACTTCCTGGGATGCATGTATGGTATTTACTGTCTGCTACTACAGTGATGATTTGGACTGTACTTGTCCCCACACTTGAAGCAAAGCCCTGCAGCTTTTCTCTGTTCAATTAGCTGTCGGTTAGGGAACGTCTTCCCCGTAGTGAACTTGAATTAACTCCCGATGGCGTTAGGACCCTTCCCTAATGTTGCTGAGCCAATTCCCTTATAACTGCCTTAAAAGTTAGTTCTCCCTTGTGCTTGGAATATCTGTTTGCTTCTCTTCATCATGGCAGTGATCGTTTGTTCTTGCAATTTAGCTTGCTCATAGGCCTGCACCAATGTCCTGGGTTGCATCATCTTGACTGCTGATCTGATCTCTTCCTTTAGCCCACTCATGAAGCTGGAAAGAAAATACTCAGGGGTAAATTGTGACTTGGTTGTCAGCAGTCTAGCTCGCAGATCTTCAAACTACTCCTGGTATTCTTCTACTATCTCACTTTGCACCAGCTTGTTGAACTCTTCCACCATATCATTAAGCCCTTTACTATCAAATAGTTTACACAACTCCTCGAAAAATAAAATTCTATCTGACAGTCTCATTTTCCACCAGGAATCCTTGAAACCAAATATCAGCTTTACATTCTAGATGCAATGCTACCAGCTCTAACTTTTCTTGCTCCTTTATACCATATACCTCAAAGTATTTCTCGCATCTCCTGTACCAATTTGGGGCTTTCACCCATAAATGTTGGAAAATCTAATATTGACAGGGGTAATTGAGAATTCGATCTATGTGGCATGGTATAAATTCTATTATCTTCTGTTGAGTGATGAATTGGTGGAGTGGGAAGTATACCGCTCTCCTCATGGCTGATTGATGATAAAGCTCCCTTAAACAGTGTTGATTGAGGGGTGTTCATCAAAAGATCCATAATTTGCTCCAACTTCTTCAAGGTATTGGCAATTTCCTTACATAATGCATCATAATGTGCTTACCCTTCGGTGCAAATGGCTTCTATACGCCCATTTCTTGCCTCGAATCTCTTCCCATACCCCACGGTTAATTCCTAGAGCTGCTGCTCCAGCGCGTGGACATGCTCATCTAGCATTTTTTGGGTTCCTTAGGCCATGGTTTTACTGATAAATTTGAATCGATTACCTCTTGTTGACCCAATCTTGTTGTGCTCTAAATTGCAGGATTTACTTGCTTAAGTTACGTGGAAACTCAAGCAGATGGACAGGAGTTTATCCTCCTGGGATCTGCGAGTTCAAGAGCCAGGATGGTTCTTGCAGTGGCCCCCTTCGTCGAGATCCAACCAAAGCTGATTCTCACAGCGTGGGTAGCTGCGTCGCTGTTTGACTCTACAATTTCAGAAAGTTAGAATCAATTGTGACAACACGGCACCGATCCTAGGATCTAACAGCTCTGATACCAATCTGTAATAAACCTGACCCTTTAGCAACCACTAATACAATGTTGGAAGGCTATTGGGGATGATGGGAATCCAACACCTGATCATGTTTTCCCACTCCGATGAAGCCGCCAATGCTGAGGGGTGTTGGAGAGGGAGATGATGGGAATCCAATCTTAATTCCAACAATTTGGAGTAGTCGGATGCAGGGAAAAGTTGAGTGGAGGGAAGGGGGAAAGGAAGAAATGAGAAATGGGAAGGAGGAGGAGAGGAGAAAGGAAGAGAAGAGAAGAGAATTAAGGGAGAAATAGAATTTTATTATCTTCTTGCTTGAGTATTACAGGTATGAGTTAGCTATTTATACTTCTACTATTTTGAGGACCAATATGTGAGAGTTACAATGGCAGGATGTTTGCTGTAAAGGAATTATTGCAGGTGGGCCTTTTCTAGTCGTCTTCAGGTGTGGATTGGATCTGCGATGCTCCAGCTCGACTCCTTCAAGGTTGGACTTTCCTATCGCTTCGGGTCCATCCCAAATAGGAAGTTGTTAACGGGTTCGGATGGACGGCCTGAATTGGCAACCTCCGAACCCGTCTCCCGACAGCCCGACCCGCTACTTTAGATTTTTCTATCGCTTTTGTCAACTTCACCTTATACCCCCCTTCGCCTCATCCTGTCACTCTGACTTGTCTATTTAACCCTAGTGCCATCTCTGCCTCCTCTATTGTGGCCTCTCCATGACATAAACCAAGTGAGTTAATATATATCATATGAAGATTAGGGTGTAAGGTTTACATTTATACTATACATGCATAGATAACATTGCTCAATTTCAATTTGCAAATATGTGGTTTAGCGTATTTTCATTTTGCCACTATGTGGTTTAAAAATTACACTTAGGGTCCATTTGGTTCAATGTAAAACCGTGATAAATAGTTTTCCGTGAAAAAAAAAATTTGGTGGAAAAAAAGTTTTTTGTTTTTTAGTGTTTTGTTTGTAAGGAAAAAAAAAGTTTTCTATCAACATTCGATTGGTTGAAAAGAAAAAAAATCACATTTATTTGGTTCGATGGGAAAAAAATGAATGAAAAAGTTTTCCGCCAAAAAATAGCTAAAAAGAAAACTTCAATTTTCTTCAAAGCTGTACAAATACTTTTACGGAAATATATTTTTACATCGAACCAAAGAAGTGGAAAAATATTTTCATACTAAAAATAATTTTTCGGTTTGTTTTCCGCCAAACCAAACGCCCATTAACTATGTTATAATTTATTTTTGTTTTACGAAAAGATATGTCATTGTTGGCGCCATAAAAATGGCGCCACGTGGTAAGTTGACCCACACCACGTGGAAGGTTTCCAAAGCCAAACGTGGAGCAGCATGTGGTGCGCCAGGATCTGGGAAGAACGCGCCCAAAGCCGAAAATTGGTTGTGCGAGATGCGGTTGAGATCGCCAGGAGTGGCTCGCAGAAGCAGGGATATGGCCGAGATACACCCCATAATGGGGAAATAACTGAATAACCACAGGTGGGACTATAAATAAACAGAATGCGCCTGGCAAAGGGGTCTTTTTCCCTTGCGAACAAAAAGACCATTCTATTTCTAGCATTTTTCTGTTTTCTAGGAGTAGCCTACTTGTAATCTTCACTTCTCTTGCATTTTTTGCTTTCCTAGGTGTAGTTCTTCTAAGTTAGATTTCCCTTGTAGTTATTTCCTAGCAAGTTAGCAGTAGAACTCATAACCCTGTGATCCTCCTTCCTTTTGGAATATATTGAAGAACTCGGCTCATATCAGCCGAATATATTTTGAAGTGTACGAACTCGGCTGAGCGGATCCCTCATCAGCCGATCACTTAATTCTGTCTGTGGCGCACTTCGAGGGTCACCAACAGGGGCCACCTCATCTCTCGGTTCACCTCCCGAGGTAGAATTTGACGAGTCCACGATCTAGGAATTCGGCACCCAACAAATTTACGCATTCAGGTAATTCCCAATCTTGTTTATTTTTTATATTATGGCTGACGATAACGCTATGAATCTCCGAAACAGAGTCATTCCCAGACCTTCAGGGGATGACCAAACCAGTAGTGCCGGAAATGCCAACGAGCATCAGGCAGTGTTACCAGTCAGAGATGAGACTAGCAGACATTCGGCTCATTAAGAGCCGAGTTTAACTCAGACACTCAGCCAGATGACCCGAGTCTTGCAAACTTTAGACCAAAATAGTCATCAAAGTACTGCTTAACTTGATGCGGTGCTGGCCGCTATCACGGCCTCCAATAAAAATATTGCCCGAATCGGGCAACTATTAGCTCGAAACGAGCAAACTTATGGAGGTCCGTAAGGACCCCTAACTGCGCCGGTGCCACAAAATCCTGTTACGCCGACAATCACACAAGCACAGCCTCAAATAACACCATTCCAAGCTGCAAACAGACCGGCGAATATGAACGCCGGTCAACAGCCGGAGATTGCGTGGGGTCTACCTCCTCTACCACCTTTACCGGCCTATTAGCCCCAGAACGTGGGCGTGAGGGCTGGGGGGCAGGGCCCCGCTGGGGGGCAAGGCCCCAATGTGTTACAGGGACTCAACCCTGTAATACAAAACTACCGGCCTCCTCCAAGGCCAAATCTGGCTCCGGTTCCGGTTCCTGCTCCAGAAGTAGGAAACAATGAGCTATATGCTTAGATAGAGGAGGCGATCCGAGATACTTTCGGTGTAGGGGCAAGGCCGGCAATGCGACCCGTATTTAGATCCCTTTACCCCGCAAACATCGATACGGAACATCCATATCTGGCAAACTGAAAAATACCGAAGTTTGATAAGTTCTCGGGCGATGAGACCGAGAATACGGTTGAATATGTAGTTCGGTTCACGGCCCAGTATAGAGAAGCAGTCGCAGACCTATTCTTAAAACTCCGATTATTTAATATGTAGCTAACCAAAACGACGTTCACCTGGTATACAAGTTTATCAGCCAATTCCGCCCGAGAATGGAATGAATTGGAAAGGAAATTCCATGAGCAATTTTACAAGTCGGAACCAAAGTTATCGGTGGCCGATTTGGCTCTATACTGGCAAAAGCCGGGTGAAACGGTTGAAGAGTATTTGAACCGTTTCAAGACGGCAAGGAGCCGATGTTTCGTAAGAATGCCGGAGTTAGAATTCGCCAAAATGGCATTCAATGGTCTTTAATCCAAGATAAATGACCATTTCGAAGATAAATACTTTACGAATTTATTCGATTTGGGCGTCCGAGTTGCCCAATATGAACAATTCAGGAAAGAAAAAAAAGTGAGGATCGGCCACGATGGAGCCAAAACAAAGAGTGGAATAAAGGAAAAGAGAAGAATGTCTCTTTTATTGAGGAAACTTCAGTTCAAAATGATCTGATTACCTCAAGTGAAACAGAAGACTCGGCTGATGAAGCTGAGGTATACGCGGCGGAAATGGTGAAAAATCGCCAACCTTATAAGTGTGTGCTGCTTAAGCCAGCAAAGGCTAGCGAGGCTAAAGCGCGAGTGATGGCATATACTTATTCTTTCGACATCGCCAAGACTGATAAGATATTCGATCAGTTACTAAAAGATGAAAGAATTAAACTCTAGGAAGGGCAAACAATATCTTCTGGAGAGGAATTAAAAAGAAGAAAATATTACAAGTGGCACCACTCATAGAGCCACAGAACTAATGAGTGCACAGCCTTCAAGAGGCAGATTCAAAAAGAAATAAGTGAAGCTCAGGTAGTATTTGCCGACCAAGAAAACAAAAGTGGTATGAAAGTTGACCAAAATTCATTTCCTTCTCAGGTCAACATAGTGGACATTAAGGGTAAGAAGCCACTTGAAGAAAGGATCCAGGAAGACATTGCCAGTACGAAGAGAGCGCTTCGACTCTGCATCAGATGCAAGGCCGAGATGACACGTCGAGATTGGGAAGCCATAATTCAAGAGAAGAAGTTGTATGCAGAGTGGAAAGAATTCATGACTTTTTCGGAAGAATGGAAAGACTTACCAGAGGCCGATGGCAATCCGGACGAATGTTCGGAATAGGCTTCAAACGAGTATGAAGAAGAGGTAGAATTCAAGAAAGACAAAAGGGATATTTTGATCCGAAAAGTCTTAAACGATACTACCATTTAAGAGAGAGAACGAGCTGAGAGGATTACCGAAAATAATCCTTCGGCGTCCAGCAGAGGCACCCGGGATATCGGCCCACATGGCACCAGCAGCCTAGGCCGAGATACGAACCAGAGTTTGAGGAAATGACCGACGGGGATATAAAATTTCTCGGTTGCAGGTTAGTGAACGAACGCGGCATTCAGCCGTGGCTGAGACCTTGGGAAAGAAGAGAAATCTTGAGGGAACACCTCAGGACAGTAAATGTACCAGCCAACATGCCGACCGACCAATGGATCACGGCGAAGGCACTGGCCAGGTGGCATGGGCCAACGTTAATAAGGATACAAAAGCGCCGGCAGCAAAGAATGCAAGCCGAAGCGAGAAATCACTAGAAAGAGGCAAAAGGGATAAGATCGAACACATGGAGGCGGCCTGAGCAGCGGCCGCCTTATCGGCCCATGAAACATGACAACGAAGCGGGCGGTTCAAACCCCGTACCATGGTTGAAGTCTAAAATTGAACAGTCGGCTCCAGCAGAGCCGACGAAGAAGGTCACTCGAAAAGAATTAGAAGAGAAGATTGCTTCTCTTGAAACCATCATTAAGCGAGATAGATGGCCTCCTAAGGAAAGAAAAATTCGGCCGGAGAGCGATTCTTCAGCCGAATTAGTAAGAGAGTTTGAGGAGAAGAAATAGAAAACTTAGGAAGCAGCAGCCGAAGGGAGTTCGACTGACATGAGCATGGTGTACGCTTTGCCATGCTCATTCAAAGTAGAGTCAGCAGAGGTTGAAGAACATCCTCAATATGGAGAGGAGCTGGCGGTGGCCCAGCTCCAACTTGAAGATTTCAGGATGGCCGATGTAGATGGTATTCGAAAAACCATCGACCTTGCAAATCAGATTTGTTCGACCCTTGTACATCAAGACGTTGATAGAAGGACGGCCCGTGGGCCGAGTAATGATCGACGGTGGGGCTATGGTCAACGTCATGCCCACATTATTTTTTAAGAAGTTGGGTAAGAGTGAGGACGAACTCAAACCCACGAATACAACCATGATCGACTTCACGGGAAGCGGTCAGCAGGCGCGGGGGGTGTTGACAACAGAATTGACGGTCGGATCCGAGACCCTTCGAACAACTTTCTTCGTGGTGGATGCTAGCAGCCACTACAATCTTCAACTAGGGCGTGATTGAATCCACGCCAATGAATGTGTACTTTCGATCCTGCACGAAAAATTGTTGAAGTGGGTCGGAGAACGTGTCGAAGAAGTCGCGGCCGAAGGAAGGCGGCAGATGGTAGATGTGAACGTAGAGGATGTCGGCCATATATGGAGTACATTGAATTTTAGTGCGTCGTACCGAACTTCTACAAATCATGGAGTTCCGATGGAAAAGTAGCATGAGAGGCTACGTGAGCGGCTTCGTCCAAGTTTGGGACTTGTGCGAAGTATTTTAGACGCAAATGAGGCGCGAAAACGAACTTCGAAAAGTTAAAACTGCTGAACTTGTGAAGTCTGCAGTGGATTCCGGTATGAAGATGTCCATACCGGTACTGAAGTGATTAGTACCGGTATGGAGTGTGGTATACCGGAATGTGAGGGCTGAATCCGAGAACCCAGCTCTCGGGTTTTGCAGAATTTCCCGTGGTATACCGGAACTAACACTCGTATACCGGTATGCCAGTGCGAATACCGATACGCAGTGTGCGAAATGCCAGCTTTGGCTGGTTGTTAGTGTTGAATGGTGAGAGGGGAAAAATGGTCTTTTCACATTCGAGGGAGTGTTAGAAAGGCAGGGACACCCCTCCTTTCTCAGTCTTTTTCCTCCTCTACTTCTCCTCTCCATCTCTCTCACTTTCTCTCTCTAGAGATCTCTCTAAAGCTTGGAGAAAATGGTGGATTGAGCTTGGAAAAGACTTCCAAAGGGGAGAAGAGGCTTCTTGGTGCAAGTAGAAGCTTGGGGAACTCGTGGCTAAGATGAGTTCCTCATGTTTTGGGTTCAAACCTTGGAATTGATCTAGTATTTTGAGGTTTTTGGAAACCCTTGGTAATCTAAACCACAAAACGTGGAGATTGGTCAAGAGATTTTGAGGTTCTACATGCATGCATGTGAAACCTAGGTAAAATGAGGGTTTTTGCCATGGGAGGTTCTAAAAGTATTTGGACCTTCGGGAATTGCAATTGAGGCATAGGAAATCATGTTAGAACAAATGATTTCAAGTATTGAGTTTGTTTATGGGTTCGTAATGAGTAACGAACCATTTTCTTGTAGAAGCTTGGGTTGAAGCAAGAACTCAAGGCTTGGAGACTTAGGAGCTCAAAGAATTCAAGGAATTGGAAGCTCTTGAGGTGGGTTTGTGTTTACCGAAGTGATTAGGTCACTACCATGTCTAGGGTAAATAACTATTTAAAGATAAAATGGTGTGTAATGTGAAACCCTAGAACTTGCATGTTGGCAAAATGAGAATCATGATAGGTAGAGCCATGAGCTCCTCTTGCATGTTAAAGAATTCAAGTATATTTCTATTATCTATACTTATTATGTGATTGCATGTATGAAATGGAACCTAGTGTCATTGAACATAGGTTGGAACATGAGAATGGAACCTAGTGTCATGGAACATAGGTTGGAACATGAGAATTGGAACCTAGTGTCATGGAACCTAGGTTGAGAAGGTAAAGTGAACCTAGTGTCATTGAACATAGGCGAGACTTAATGACTTGAACCTATGGCCATTGGACTTGGGTTGGCAAGTGTAAAATGAGAACAATGGGATATGCGACGATTTTGCTATCCCGGGTATGCGACGATTTCGCTACCCGTGCCATGAGTTGGCGGTGACGGATTGGGATGTGCGATGATTTCGCTATTCCGGGTATGCGACGATTTCGCTACCCGTGCCATGAGTTGGCGGTGACGGATTGGGATGTGCGACGATTTTGCTATCCCGGGTATGCGACGATTTCGCTACCCGTGCCATGAGTTGGCGGTGATGAATTGGGATATGCGACGATTTTGCTATCCCGGGTATGCGACGATTTCGCTACCCGTGCCATGAGTTGGCGGTGATGAATTGGGATATGCGACGATTTCGCTATCCCGTGTATGCGACGACTTCGCTACCCATGCCACGTGATGGCGGTGTTGAAATGGGGTATGCGACGATTTCGCTATCCCGGGTATGCGACGATTTCGCTACCCGAAGACGGTGGTGACGATTTCACTCCTTGGACTTTGGAACTATTATGGTGATGCGGCGATTCCGAAACCATAAGTTAATGACAAGTGGTTGAACTTGGTCAATGTGAAATATAGGATGAACCTAGGAGAAAATGAAAATGGACATTTTATTTGGTTGCATCTTTTATGTTTATTTACAAGCATGTAAATATTTGTTGCATAGTTATTTGTGATCTAACTTATACATATGGTGTTTCTTTGGACCTGGTGGGTCGAGCTTCTCTCTTGGGTGGCCTTACCCACTGGGAATTATGTTTATAGTTCTCACCCCACGTTTTTCAGGTCCTTCCGCGAGTGAGGCGGCGGAGCGAGGCAAGGGTTTGGGTCTCTAGATAGCGGACCTTCCATTTTGGTGATACATAGAGTTGTACCCCTAGTCTTGGACATTGATAGTATAGGGGCTTTCATTAAATGTATGCAACTTGTATATTCCATAGTTTTGGAACATGATGTATGGAATGGAAATGAAAGAAAAGAAATTTTGGGCATGTATAAATGTGTAAATGTGTTGTAATAGAAGTAGAACTTCTTTATGTTGATGCTTTCCTTGTGCAACTCTTGTACTCCGTTCCTAGTTGGAACATCGTGGATATGCTTGTGTTGTGACGCCTTGGGCGGGTAGAAGAGACTCTATCCGTTCGACGGGTCTGGGGCATGCGCCCGTGCGGTTATCCTTTCCACCTAGTTGGTGTTAAAGCCCGACGGGGCGTGACAGACTGATGTGGTATCAGAGCGTAGAAACGGTCTAGGTGGACCTAAGAAACCCAAGGATGGAAAAGACCCTAGGAGTGTAGGCTCGTGAGTGACGAGATCTTTGATTGTGGAGAAAGATAAGTGATTGGGTTATGTCCTTATGCCTCTAGTTGGAAGTAGAGGTAGATTCGAGGTGTGTCTTATTCTTCACCAAGAGTGTTCGTGTTGGCGGCCGACAACATGAAACCAAGTGAGGGGAATAAGAACCCTTGTGTGACTTTCGCCTAGATTGGGTTCACGTTTATTTTCGTGAAATGTTATGTTGCAAATGACTTTGAATGTCACGAAATGACCAAAGTCGTTGTGTTTTCAGGAGATAATGGTACGTGGACGGCCTCCTACGAGGGCTGGGCTCGGAGGATCGAGCGCGGCTCTCGAAAAACTCGGGGAGGACGAGAACTCGGGTCTTCATGATCAGTTGACCGAGTTGATGGGCGTGGTTCGGCGAAAGGCCGAAGCCATGCAGCGACAAGAGGAGCAAATTAAAAAGCTCCAAGATAGATGGCGCAGCAAGCGGCTGCGATTAGGGAGGAAAGATTGGGAGCGCCTCCGGCCTCTGCTTCGGCACCGGCCGAGGGAGTGACACCGGCGCCGGCATCGATGCCATGGAGACGCTCTTCAATGATCTATATACCTTGGAGAGGGACAAAGTGCACCTCGCCGCTCATTGTTTAGAGCGATCGGCGAAGGTGTGGTGGAAGGGAGTTAGGCGTGATCGACTCTCTAGCCTTCCGCCACCGACGTGGGAAGAGTTTCGGGGAATGGTGTTCGCCGCCTACTTCCCCGATAGTGAGAAAAGGAAACTCCAAGAAAGGTTCCGAAAGTTGAAGCAAGGGAACCGCACTGTGCGTGAGTACGAGAGGGAGTTCTCGTACATCATTAACTGTGTACCGCACGTTGTCCGCGGAGAGTTGGACAAGGTCGACTGCTTCGTGCGCGGGCTTCGACCGGAGATCTTTCGGGCGGTTCACGCCTTCAAGCTACAGACCTTTGCGGAGGTCTTGGACCGTGCTCTTTGGGTGGAGCACGGGAATGCATGTGCGCGCGAGGAGCGCGAGTCTTGGGAGAGAGAGAAGGAAAAGGATAAGGAAAAGGGAAAGAAACGACCGGCGGGTGGCTCGGGTGGTCAGTCTAGCTCTAACCGACCCCCGAAGCACTCGCAGTCGCAGAACCAGTCGCGATGGTCCCAGCAGAATCGACCCTCGAGCCGGTGCCCGATTTGTAGCGGCCCCCACAACCCTCAATAGTGTGACTACCGTGAGGGCCGGTGTTACAAATGCGGACAGCCGGGACATATGCGGTTCAATTGTCCGATGGATGATGGCCGGACACCGTCGTCAGCATCGGCATTTGCATCGCCGAGGCAGCTTGCGGGCATCCCACCCGCGGCGATGTCGGTAGGCCGTACACCACCGCCGAGACCAGTTGAGGGCCAGCAGCCGGCGCCCAGTGGACGGGTGTTCGCCTCACAGGTGGAGGAGCCTTCTGCCCAGGAGGATGTCGTGGCAGGTATTGTGTTGATTAATAGCATTCGATGTAGAGCTTTGTTTGATATCGGAGCATCGCATTCATTCATTGCTCGATCATTTGCTATTGCACATGGAATAAAAATTATAGAAGCCACGCATACAAGAACTTTGCAAGTACCTGAACACACCTTTTGTGTACATCACGCGTGTGTAGATTGTCCAGTGATAATTAAAAACTGGATCATGCCAGCTGATTTGCTGGTGTTAAACCGAATGAATGAGTATGATTTAATCCTAGAAATGGATTGGCTCTCTAGATATCACGCTACCATTGATTGTGAGAGCCGGATAGTGAGGTTTAGAGAACCCGGGCACAAGGAGTTTGTGTACCGTGGGTGCAAGAGTTCGTTCTTTGCGTCAATGGTGTCCATGTCGCAAGCAAGAAAGCTTATTGCTAGTGGTTGTATTGCCTACTTAGCGACGGTAGTGGATGACCGAAAGGAGGTGTTGGGACTCGAGGACATTCCTGTAGTCCAAGAGTTCCCAGATGTATTTTCGACGGAGTTACCCGGAATGCCACCGGATCGGGAAATAGAATTCGTGATCGATTTGCTCCCGGGTACGGCACCGATTTCTAAGGCCCCGTACAGGATGGCACCCGCGGAGCTAAAGGAATTGAAAGCACAATTACAGGACTTGATGGACAAGGGTTTCGTAAAGCCAAGTTTGTCACCTTGGGGAGCCCATGTTCTATTTGTGCGGAAGAAGGACGGTTCACTGCGGTTATGTGTGGATTACCGTGAGTTGAACAAAGTGACTGTCAAGAATAAGTACCCGTTACCCCGAATTGATGACTTATTCGATCAGTTGCAAGGGTCTCGGGTGTATTCAAAGATTGATTTGTAATTTGGTTATCACCAATTGAAGATTAAACCGGAGGATGCACATAAGACCGCGTTTAGGACGCGGTATGGACACTATGAATTCACGGTTTTGCCTTTCGGGCTTACCAATGCCCCGGCAGCGTTCATGGATTTAATGAACCGTGTGTTCAAACCACTATTGGATCGATTTGTGGTGGTGTTCATAGATGATATTTTTGTCTACTCTCGGAGTGAAGAGGAACATAAAGAGCACCTAAGGATTGTGCTTCAGGTTCTTCGGGAGAACAAGTTGTTCGCCAAGTTAAAGAAGTGCGAATTTTGGATTCGTGAGGTCGCGTTCTTGGGTCATGTGATTTCCACGGGAGGAGTATCGGTGGACCCTATGAAAGTTGAGGCAATCAAGGATTGGCCTCGCCCGACCAATGTCACGGAAGTACGAAGCTTTTTGGGTCTTGTGGGGTATTATTGGCGGTTCGTGGAGGGATTTTCAAAAATCTTCGGTCCACTAACGAGTCTTACCCGTAAGGGGGCCAAATATGTTTGGAGCGAGGAATGCGATCAAAGCTTTAAGGAGCTAAAGGAAAGGTTGACTTCGGCTCCAGTTCTCGCCTTGCCGGTTGCAGGGGAGGGCTTTGTGGTGTATAGTGATGCATCATGGCGTGGTCTTGGGTGTGTGCTTATGCAAAGAGGACAGGTGATAGCATATGCCTCTCGTCAGCTGAAGAGCTATGAGCAGAATTACCCCACCTACGACCTAGAGCTAGTAGCGGTGGTCTTCGCGCTTAAGTTGTGGAGACACTATCTGTACGGGGAACATTGTGAGGTGTACACGGATCATAAAAGCTTAAAGTATTTGTTCACTCAAAAGGAGTTAAATTTAAGGCAGCGGAGATGGTTGGAGTTGATAAAAGATTACGACTTGACCATATTGTACCACCCCGGTAGAGCCAATGTGGTGGCCGATGCGCTCAGTAGGAAATCCGTGGAGAACTTCGCAATTGAGATGACGGGACAAATGCCGTTGATCAAGGAAATGGGCCGATTTGACTTGGAAGTCGTGGCCCCGGGCATCCCCGCTAAACTCATGAGTCTCGAGGTGTGGCCGACCTTGTTGGAGCAAATAAAAGAAAAGCAATCCGGAGATCCGGAACTCCAAAAGGTGCAGGGTGCTATCGAGAGCGGGCGCGCCGGTGATTTTTATATGGATTCGAAGGGCACCATTCGATTCCGAAATCGATTGTGCGTGCCTAAAGTCGAAGACATTCGTAGGGAGATCTTGAAAGAAGCTCACACTTCTCGCTATGCGATTCACCCGGGCGGCACCAAAATGTACAAGGATCTTAAATTGCATTATTGGTGGCCGGGGATGAAACTTGATGTTGGACGCTTCGTGGCACAATGTCTAGTATGCCAACAGGTGAAGGCCGAGCGTCGCTTTCCAGCAGGGAAGTTGCAAGGGTTGCCCATTCCAGTTTGGAAGTGGGAGAATATAGCAATGGACTTTGTTGTGGGCCTACCTTTATCGCTTGGTGGCCACGACGCGATTTGGGTGGTGGTGGATCGTTTGATGAAGTCGGCACACTTTTTGCCAATCCACACCACTTGGTCGGGAGACAAGTTAGCACAAGTCTACCTGGACGAGATTATGCGGTTGCACGAGGTCCCGACCTCGATAGTTTCAGATCGAGATCTCCGTTTTACATCGTATTTTTGGAAAAGCTTGCAAGAAGCTTTGGGTACACAGCTCGATTTCAGTTCAGCATTTCATCCTCAAACTGACGGTCAATCGGAAAGGACAATTCAGATTTTGGAGGATATGCTACGAGCGTGCGTGTTGGACTTCAAAGGTGCATGGCCTGCACATTTGCCGATGGCTGAGTTCGCTTATAATAATAGCTATCAATCTAGCATCGGTATGGCACCGTTTGAGGCCTTGTACGGAAGAAAATGCCGTTCTCCTATCCATTGGAGCGAGGTCGGCGAAAGAAGGGTCTTAGGACCGGATGTTTTGCGTGAAGCGGAGGAAAAGGTCCGCTTGGCACGTGAATGCTTATCGACGGCGCAATCCAGGCAAAAGAGCTATGCGGATAGACGTCGACGAGATTTGGAATTCGCGGTAGGAGACCGCGTCTTCTTGAAAGTATCGCCCATGAGAGGGGTAAAGCGATTTGGTGTTCGGGGTAAGTTGAGTCCCCGTTACATTGGACCTTATGAGGTTTTGGAGCGTGTGGGATCCTTGGCATATCGGCTAGCCTTGCCGCCAAAACTTGCGGGGATACACAATGTGTTTCATGTATCGACGCTCCGTAAGTACGTGTATGATCCAGCGCACGTCCTCGAGTATGTGCCTATGGAGTTTCATGAGGATATGACTTACGAGGAATTTCCCTTGTGTATCATGGATCGCGAGGTGAAAAATTTGAGGAACCGTGAAATTTCTTATGTAAAGGTACAATGGACGAATCACGGTGAGCGCGAAGCTACGTGGGAATTGGAAAGCTCAATGAAAGAGCGGTTTCCTTACCTCTTCGCTGAGTCCAGCTGAGGTATGATTTAGTTTCGCGATCGAAACTCTCTTTAAGGGGGGAGGAATATAGTACACTGAATTTCAGTGCGTCGTACCGAACTTCTACAAATCATGGAGTTCCGGTGGAAAAGTAGCATGAGAGGCTACGTGAGCGGCTTCGGCCAAGTTTGGGACTTGTGCGAAGTGTTTTCGGCGCAAATGAGGCGCGAAAATGAACTTCGAAAAGTTAAAACTGCTGAACTTGTGAAGTCTGCAGTGGATTCCGGTATGAAGATGTCCATACCGGTACTGAAGTGATTAGTACCGGTATGGAGTGTGGTATACCGGAATGTGAGGGCTGAATCCGAGAACCCAGCTCTCGGGTTTTGCGGAATTTCTCGTGGTATACTGAAACTAACACCCGTATACCGGTATGCCAGTGCGAATACCGGTACGCAGTGTGCGAAATGCCAGCTTTGGCTGGTTGTTAGTGTTGAATGGTGAGAGGGGCAAAATGGTTTTTTCACATTCGAGGGAGTGTTAGAAAGGCAGGGACACCCCTCCTTTCTCAGTCTTCTTTCTCCTCTACTTCTCCTCTCCATCTCTCTCACTTTCTCTCTCTAGAGAACTCTCCAAAGCTTGGAGAAAATGGTGGATTGAGCTTGGAAAAGGCTTCCAAAGGGGAGAAGAGGCTTCTTGGTGCAAGTAGAAGCTTGAGGAACTCGTGGCTAAGGTGAGTTCCTCATGTTTTGGGTTCAAACCTTGGAATTGATCTAGTATTTTGAGGTTTTTGAAAACCCTAGGCAATCTAAACCACAAAACGTGGAGATTGGCCAAGAGATTTTGAGGTTCTACATGCATGCATGTGAAACCTAGGTGAAATGAGGGTTTTTGCCATGGGAGGTTCTAAAAGTATTTGGACCTTCGGGAATTGCAATTGAGGCATAGGAAATCATGTTAGAACAAATGATTTCAAGTATTGAGTTGGTTTATGGGTTCATAATGAGTAACGAACTATTTTCTTATAGAAGCTTGGGTTGAAGCAAGAACTCAAGGCTTGGAGACTTAGGAGTTCAAAAAATTCAAGGAATTGGAAGCTCTTGAGGTGGGTTTGTGTTTACCGAAGTGAGTAGGTCACTTCCATGTCTAGGATAAATAACCATTTAAAGATAAAATGGTGTGTAATGTGAAACCCTAGAACTTGCATGTTGGCAAAATGAGAATCATGATAGGTAGAGCCATGAGCTCCTCATGCATGTTAAAGAATTCAAGTATATTTCTATTATCTATACTTGTTATGTGATTGCATGTATGAAATTGAACCTAGTGTCATTGAACATAGGTTGGAACATGAGAATGGAACCTAGTGTCATGGAACATAGGTTGGAACATGAGAATTGGAACCTAGTGTCCTGGAACCTAGGTTAAGAAGGTAAAGTGAACCTAGTGTCATTGAACATAGGCGAGACTTAGTGACTTGAACCTAGGGCCATTGGACTTGGGTTGGCAAGTGTAAAATGAGAACAATGGGATATGCGACGATTTCGCTATCCCGGGTATGCGACGATTTCGCTATCCCGGGTATGCGACAATTTTGCTACCCGTGCCATGAGTTGGCGGTGACGGATTGGGATGTGCGACGATTTCGCTATCCCGGGTATGCGACGATTTCGCTACCCGTGCCATGAGTTGGCGGTGACGGATTGGGATGTGCGACGATTTCGCTATCCCGGGTATGCGACGATTTCGCTACCCGTGCCATGAGTTGGCGGTGACGGATTGGGATGTGCGACGATTTCGCTATCCCGTGTATGCGACGATTTCGCTACCCGTGCCATGAGTTGGCGATGATGAATTGGGATGTGCGACGATTTCACTATCCCGGGTATGCAACAATTTCGCTACCCGTGCCATGAGTTGGCGGTGATGAATTGGGATATGCGACGATTTCGCTATCCCGGGTATGCGACGATTTCGCTACCCGTGCCATGAGTTGGCGGTGATGAATTGGGATATGCGACGATTTCGCTATCCCGTGTATGCGACGACTTCGCTACCCGTGCCATGAGTTGGCGGTGAAGAATTGGGATATGTGACGATTTCGCTATCCCATGTATGCGACGACTTCGCTACCCGTGCCACGTGATGGCGGTGTTGAAATGGGGTATGCGACGATTTCGCTATCCCCGGTATGCGACGATTTCGCTACCCGAAGACGGTGGTGACGATTTCACTCCTTGGACGTTGGAACTATTATGGTGATGCGGCGATTCCGAAACCATAAGTTAATGACAAGTAGTTGAACTTGGTTAATGTGAAATATAGGATGAACCTAGGAGAAAATGAAAATGGACATTTTATTTGGTTGCATCCTTTATGTTTATTTACAAGCATGTAAATATTTGTTGCATAGTTATTTGTGATCTAACTTATGCATATGGTGTTTCTTTGGACCTGGTGGGTCGAGCTTCTCTCTTGGGTGGCCTTACCCACTGGGAACTATGTTTATAGTTCTCACTCCACGTTTTTCAGGTCCTTCCGCGAGTGAGGCGGCGGAGCGAGGCAAGGGTTTGGGTCTCTAGATAGCGGCCCTTCCATTTTGGTGATACATAGAGTTGTACCCCTAGTCTTGGACATTGATAGTATAGGGGCTTTCATTAAATATATGCAAGTTGTATATTCCATAGTTTTGGAACATGATGTATGGAATGGAAATGAAAGAAAAGAAAATTTGGGCATGTATAAATGTGCAAATGTGTTGTAATAGAAGTAGAACTTCTTTATGTTGATGCTTTCCTTGTGCAACTCTTGTACTCCGTTCCTAGTTGGAACATCGTGGATATACTTGTGTTGTGACGCCTTGGGCGGGTAGAAGAGACTCTATCCGTTCGGCGGGTCTGGGGCATGCGCCCGTGCGGTTATCCTTTCCACCTAGTTGGTGTTAAAGGCCCGACGGGGCGTGACAGATTGAGGTGGTATCAGAGCGTAGAAACGGTCTAGGTGGACCTAAGAAACCCTAGGATGGAAAAGACTTTAGGAGTGTAGGCTCGTGAGTGACGAGATCTTTGATTGTGGCGAAAGATAAGTGATTGGGTTATGTCCTTATGCCTCTAGTTGGAAGTATAGGTAGATTCGAGGTGTGTCTTATTCTTCACCAAGAGAGTTCGTGTTGGCGGCCGACAACATGAAACCAAGTGAGGGGAATAAGAACCCTTGTGTGACTTTCGCCTAGATTGGGTTCACGTTTATTTTCGTGAAATGTTATGTTGCAAATGACTTTGAATGTCACGAAATGACCAAAGTCGTTGTGTTTTCAGGAGATAATGGTACGTGGACGGCCTCCTACGAGGGCTGGGCTCGGAGGATCGAGCGCGGCTCCCGAAAAACTCGGGGAGGGCGAGAACTCGGGTCTTCATGATCAGTTGACCGAGTTGATGGGCGTGGTTCGGCGACAGGCCGAAGCCATGCAGCGACAAGAGGAGCAAATTAAAAAGCTCCAAGACGAGATGGCGCAGCAAGCGGCTGCGATTAGGGAGGAAAGATTGGGAGCGCCTACGGCCTCTGCTTCGGCACCGGCCGAGGGAGTGATACCGGCGCCGGCTATGGCGCCACCGGCACCACCGACTGTGGCCGATGGGTCGGGTGCTCCTATGCCCGACTCTGCGGTGGAGGATGCGGAGCGAGAGCGCGCACTTGCGGCTCTCATGACGTTTAAGAAGTTCAACCCGCCTATCTTTAACGGGGAGAACGTGGATCCATGGGACGTGGAGACGTGGATCGATGCCATGGAGACGCTCTTCGAGGATCTATATACCTTGGAGAGGGACAAAGTGCACCTCGCCGCTCATTGTTTAGAGCGATCGGCGAAGGTGTGGTGGAAGGGAGTTAGGCGTGATCGACTCTCTAGCCTTCCGCCACCGACGTGGGAAGAGTTTCGGGGAATGGTGTTCGCCGCCTACTTCCCCGATAGTGAGAAAAAAAACTCCAAGAAAGGTTCCGGAAGTTGAAGCAAGGGAACCGCACCGTGCGTGAGTACGAGAGGGAGTTCTCGTACATCATTAACTGTGTACCGCACGTTGTCCGCAAAGAGTTGTACAAGGTCAACTGCTTCGTGCGCGGGCTTCGACTGGAGATCTTTTGGGCGGTTCACGCCTTCAAGCTACAGACCTTTGCGGAGGTCTTGGACCGTGCTCTTTGGGTAGAGCACGGGAATGCCTGTGCGCGCGAGGAGCGCGAGTCTTGGGAGAGAGAGAAGGAAAAGGATAAGGAAAAGGGAAAGAAACGAGGGTAGCTCGGGTGGTCAGTCTAGCTCTAAGCGACCCCCGAAGCACTCGCAGTCGCAGAACCAATCGCGAGGGTCCCAGCGGAATCGACCCTCGAGCTGGTGCCCGATTTGTAGCGGCCCCCACAACCCTCAACAGTGTGACTACCGTGAGGGCCGGTGCTACAAATACGGACAGCCGGGACATATGCGGTTCAATTGCCCGATGGATGATGGCTGGACACCGTCGTCAGCATCGGCATTTGCATCGCCGAGGCAGCTTGCGGGCATCCCACCCGCGACGATGTCGGTAGGCCGTACACCACCGCCGAGACCAGTTGAGGGCCACTGGCCGGCGCCCAGTGGACGGGTGTTCGCCTCACAGGTGGAGGAGCCTTCTGCCCAGGAGGATGTCGTGGCAGGTATTGTGTTGATTAATAGCATTCGATGTAGAGTTTTGTTTGATACCGGAACATCGCATTCATTCATTGCTCGATCATTTGCTATTGCACATGGAATAAAAATTATAGAAGCCACGCATACAAGAACTGTGCAAGTACCTGAACACACCTTTTGCGTACATCACGCGTGTGTAGATTTGTCCAGTGAGAATTGAAAACTGGATCATGCCAGCTGATTTGCTGGTGTTAAACCGAATGAATGAGTATGATTTAATCCTAGGAATGGATTGGCTCTCTAGATATCACGCTACTATTGATTGTGAGAGCCGGATAGCGAGGTTTAGAGAACCCGGGCATAAGGAGTTTGTGTACCGTGGGTGCAAGAGTTCGTTCTTTGCGTCAATGGTGTACATGTCGCAAGCAAGAAAGCTTATTGCTAGTGGTTGTATTGCCTACTTAGCGACGGTAGTGGATGACCGAAAGGAGGTGTTGGGACTCGAGGACATTCCTGTAGTCCAAGAGTTCCCAGATGTATTTTCGACGGAGTTACCCGGAATGCCACCGGATCGGGAAATAGAATTCGTGATCGATTTGCTCCCGGGTACGGCGCCGATTTCTAAGGCCCCGTACAGGATGGCACCCGCGGAGCTAAAGGAATTGAAAGCACAATTACAGGACTTGATGGACAAGGATTTCGTAAAGCCAAGTTTGTCACCTTGGGGAGCCCATGTTCTATTTGTGCGGAAGAAGGACGGTTCACTGCGGTTATGTGTGGATTACCGTGAGTTGAACAAAGTGACTGTCAAGAATAAGTACCCGTTACCCCGAATTGATGACTTATTCGATCAGTTGCAAGGGTCTCGGGTGTATTCAAAGATTGATTTGCAATTCGGTTATCACCAATTGAAGATTAAACCGGAGGATGCACATAAGACCGCGTTTAGGACGCGGTATGGACACTATGAATTCACGGTTTTGCCTTTCGGGCTTACCAATGCCCCGGCAGCGTTCATGGATTTAATGAACCGTGTGTTCAAACCACTATTGGATCGATTTGTGGTGGTGTTCATAGATGATATTCTTGTCCACTCTCGGAGTGAAGAGGAACATAAAGAGCACCTAAGGATTGTGCTTCAGGTTCTTCGGGAGAACAAGTTGTTCGCAAAGTTAAAGAAGTGCGAATTTTGGATTCGTGAGGTCGTGAGTATTGTATTGCAGATCAAAAATAAAATTGAAAATATTTTAAGAGCCGAATTTATTAGAGCGGCTCATTATGTCGACTGGGTGTCCAATATAGTTCCGGCGCGAAAAAAGAGTGACAAAATTAGAGTTTGCATTGATTTTAGAAATTTGAATTCAGCTACACTCAAAGACGAAAACCCGATACCCATAGCTGACATGCTAGTGGACGCGGTAGCCGGACATGAAATTCTGTCCTTTATGGATGGTCACGCTGGCTACAATCAGATTTTTATTGCCGAAGAAGATGTAGTAAAAATGACTTTTAGATGCCCGGGGTCCATTGGGACTTTCAAGTGGATAGTGTGATGCCTTTCGGTTTGAAGAATGCCGGGGCTACTTATCAGTGAGCAATGAATTTCATTTTTCATGATTTGATCGGTAAAATGTTGAAAGTTTACATCGACGATATCGTCATAAAATTCAAGTCTCAAACCGATCACTGGGTTGATTTGAAGTTAGCCTTCGAACGTATGAGAAAATATAATTTGAAAATGAATCCTCTGAAATGCACATTTGGAGTATCGGCTGGAAATTTTCCCAGATTCCTAGTCCATCGAAAAGGAATCGAGATAGACAAAAATAAGGCAAGGGCGATTATTGAGTTGCCACCGCCGAAGACTAAAAAAGAGTTACAAAGCCTATTGAAAAAGATAAATTATTTAAGGCGTTTCATATATCGAACTTAGCCGGCAGAATAAGAGTCTTCACTCCACTACTTCAGCTAAAGAATCAAGAAGAGTTCGTGTGGACAGAGAAAAAACAGGAGGCATTTGAGAATATCAAAAAATATTTAGTGAACCCTCCAGTACTCATTTCTCCTCGGTAAGGACAGCTGACGAAATTGTATATATCAGCTGCAAAGAAGAATTTGGGATGTCTATTGGCCCAAGAAAATAATTAGAAAGAAGAACAGACCATTTATTATCTCAGCCGACACTTGCTAGATGCCGAGCAACATTATTCAGCGATAGAAAAACTATGCTTAGCATTATATTATGCTTGTACTAAGCTGAGATACTACATTCTACCAGTGAAAGTGTCGGTTGTTTGTAAAACCGACCTGATAAAATATATGTTATCAAAATCAGTTTTAAGAGGAATAATTGGACGATGGATGCTAGTTTTGTCAGAATTTTCTCTCAGCTATGTCTCGGCAAAGGTTGTTAAAGGGCAGGCAATAGCCGACTTTCTACCCAGTCATCCGTGCATTAAGATCGAAGAGCCGATGCAAAGCTTCGTCGGTTTCCGACCATGGACGCTTTATTTTGACGGGTCGAGAACTGCCGATTCGGCGAGAGCCGGAATAGTCATACAATCTCCCGAAGGCGAAACTTTCCAGTTTGCCTTCAAACTAGACTTCGGCTGCTCCAACAATCAAGCCGAATATGAGGCTTTAATAATTGGCCTTGAAGTTCTTGAGGAGTTAGGAGCACGATCTGTAATAGCCATCGGTGATTCGCAGCTAGTGATAAAGCAAGCGGTCGGAGAATACCAATGTGAAAGCCCTGATCTGCAAAATTATTTGAATAAAATAATAGAACTACTTAGTAGATTCGGAGAAGTAGAATTCATGCACCTATCAAGAGAAGAAAATGAGCAAGTGAACGAATTGGCTCAGACGGCATCAGGGTATAAGGAGTCGAGAAGAATTAGCCAAGCAGAATGGAAAAAAGGCTGCTACCATCAGTTTATACACGAGAACCGATAATGATCGCCCCCGTCGAAATATAGGATGATTGGAGAACACCCCTAGTGGAGTTTCTCAACAATCCGAGTAGACGAGCCAGTTATCAGCTACGAAAGAAAGCGCTTGGCTATTGTCTATTAAACGGACAATTCTATAAAAGAACGGCCGAAGAAGTACTCCTGAAATGTTTAGGAACTGACGAAGCCCTGATAGTCATAGGTGAAGTCCATGAAGGATTGTGTGGGGCACATCTGGTCGAAAAAAGATTGAGGTGGACAATTCGGTACTTGGGATATTATTGGGCGACCATGCACGAAGATTGCATAAGATATGTGTCACGCCCCGCCGTGCCTTAACACCAACTAGGTGGAAGGACAAACCGCACGAGCGCGTGCCCCAGACCCGCCAAACGGATAGAGTCTCCCCTATCCGCCCAAGGCGTCACAACACAAGCATATCCACAAAGTTCCAACTAGGAACAGAGTACAAGAGTTGCACAAGGAAAGTATCAACATAAAGAAGTTCTACTTCTATTACAACACATTTGCACATTTATACATGCCCAAATTTTCTTTTCTTTCATTTCCATTCCATACATCAAGTTCCAAAATCATGGAATATACGAGTTGCATATAATCAATAAAAACCCCTATACTATCAATGTCCAAGACTAGGGGTACAACTCTATGTATCACCAAAATAGAAGGGCTGCTATCTAGAGAGCCAAACCCTTGCCTCGCTCCGCCGCCTCACTCGCGGAAGGACCTGAAAAACGTGGGGTGAGAACTATAAACATAGTTCCCAATGGGTAAGGCCACCCAAGAGAGAAGTTCGACCCACCAGGTCCAAAGAAACACCATATGCATAAGTTAGATCACAAATAACTATGCAACAATTATTTACATGCTTGTAAATAAACATAAATGATGCAACCAAATAAAATGTCCATTTTTCATTTTCTCCTAGGTTCATCCTATATTTCACATTGACCAAGTTCAACTACTTGTCATAAACTTATGGTTTCGGAATCGCCGCATCACCATAATAGTTCCAACATCCAAGGAGTGAAATCGTCACCTCCGTGTTCGAGTAGCGAAATCGTCGCATACTCGGGATAGCGAAACCGTCGCATACCCCACCTCAACACCGCCATCACATGGCATGGGTAGCGAACTAGTCGCATACCCGGGATAGCAACCTCGTCGCGCATCCCATCTCAACACCGCCATCACATGGCATGGGTAGCGAAATCGTCGCATACCCGGGATAGCAACCTCGTTGCACATCCCATCTCAACACCGCCATCACATGGCATGGGTAGCGAACTCGTCGCAAACCCGGGATAGCAACCTCGTTGCACATCCCATCTCAACACCGCCATCACATGGCATGGGTAGCGAACTCGTCGCATACCCGGGATAGCAACCTCGTTGCACATCCCATCTCAACACCGCCATCACATGGCATGGGTAGAGAACTCGTCGCATATCCGGGATAGCAACCTCGTTGCACATCCCAATCTATCACATTTCACACTTGCCAACCTAAGTCTCATGACCCTAGGTTCAAGTCACTAAGTCTCACCTATGTTCAATGACACTAGGTTTACTTTCTCGTTCTCAACCTAGGTTCCATGACTCTAGGTTCTATTCTCATGTTCCAACCTATGTTCAATGACTCTAGGTTCCAATCACACATGTTCCAACCTATGTTCTCAACACTAGGTTCCAATCACACATGTAATCACATAACAAGTATAGATAATAGAAATATACTCGAATTCTATAACATGCAATAGGAGCTCATGGCTCTACCTATCATGATTTTCATTTTTGCCAACATGCAAGTCCTAGGGTTCACAATACATATAATTTTATCTTTAAATGGATATTTACCCTAGACATGGAAGTGACCTAATCACTTCGGTAAACACAAACCCACCTCAAGAGCTTCCAAGTTCTTAAATCCTTTGAGCTCCTAAGTCTCCAAGCCTTGAGTTCTTGCTTCAACCCAAGCTTCTACAAGAAAATGGTTCGTTACTCATTACGAACCCTATAATTAACTCGATACATGAAATCAAGTGTTCTAACATGATTTCCCTTGCCTCAATTGTAATTCCTGAAGGTTCAAATATTTTTAGAACCTCCCATGGCAAAAGCCCCAAATCTACCTAGGGTTTGCATGCATGCAAGCCAAACCCTAGATTTCATGGCCAATCTTCCACCATTTGTGGTTGAGATTGTCTAGGGTTTCCAAAAACCTCATCTTAAAGGATTAAATCCAAGGTTTAAACCCTAAATCACAAGAACTCACCTCAAAGCCCTAGCTCCCAAGCTTCTTCTTGTACTAAGAAGCTCCAAATCCACCTTAGAAGCTTTTTCCAAGGTCAAATCCTACACTTCTCCAAACTTTGGAGAGATCTCTAGAGAGAGAAAGTGAGGGAGAGGGAGAGGGAATGTGAGGAGAGTGGAGGAGTAATGAGGAGAGAGATACCTCAGCCCCTATACATAGCCCTCCACCATGAAATTACTAAAATACCCCTCATTGAGCATTCTGCCTCAGCTGGGTCCGGACCTTGCAAGTGGGGTCCGGACCCCACACAGGTGACAGTCCACCGCGCAGGCCGGGTCCGGACCTTGGTGTCCGGGTCCGGAACCCGTACGCACCCCAACTCGGAAGCCAGCTCGGGTCCGGACCGTGACATCCTGGTCCGGACCGTAGCTGTCCGCGGACTTCATTGTCCGGACCCCAGCTTCTAGGGTCCGGACCCCGTGAGCAGTTTTGCTCCACTTGGTCCCTTTTTCATAATTTTCGATTTTCGGGTTTCCACTCGCACCCACAATGTTCCGAAACCTTCGGAACCCAATTCCACACCAGCCATTATCGGCTTCCATCGAACTTTATCAAATTTAGTAAAGTTCGCTACAACGCACCGAAATTCAGAGTGCTACATTCCTCCCCCCTTAAAGAGAGTTTCGACCGCGAAACTAAATCATACCTCAGCTGGACTCAGCGAAGAGGTAAGAAAACCGCTCCTTCATTGAGCTTTCCAATTCCCACGTAGCTTCTCGCTCCCCGTGATTCGTCCATTGTACCTTTACATAAGGAATTTCACGGTTCCTTAAACTTTTCACCTCGCGATCCATGATACACAAGGGAAACTCCTCATAAGTCATATCCTCATGCAGTTCCATAGGCACATACTCGAGGACGTGCGCCGGATCATACACGTACTTACGGAGTGTCGATACGTGAAACACATTGTGTATCCCCGTAAGATTTGGCGGCAAGGCTAGCCAATATGCCAAGGATCCCACACGCTCCAAAACCTCATAGGGTCCAATGTAACGGGGGCTCAACTTACCCAGAACACCAAATCGCTTCACCCCTCTCATGGGTGATACTTTCAAGAAGACGCGGTCTCCTACCACAAATTCCAAATCTCGTCGACGTCGATCCGCATAACTCTTTTGTCTGGATTGCGCCGTCGATAAACGTTCACGTGCCAAGCGGAACTTTTCCTCCGCTTCACGCAACACATCCGGTCCTAAGACCCATCTCTCGCCGACCTCGCTCCAATGGATAGGAGAGCGGCATTTTCTTCCATACAAGGCCTCAAACGGTGCCATACCGATGCTAGATTGATAGCTATTATTGTAAGCAAATTCAGCCATCGGTAAATGAGTAGGCCATGCACCCTTGAAGTCCAACACGCACGCTCACAGCATATCCTCCAAAATCTGAATTGTCCTTTCTGATTGACCGTCAGTTTGAGGATGAAATGCTGAACTGAAATCGAGCCGTGTACCCAAAGCTTCTTGCAAGCTTTTCCAAAAATGCGATGTAAATCGGGGATCTCGATCTGAAACTATCGAGGTCGGGACCCCGTGCAACCGCATAATCTCGTCCAAGTAGACTTGTGCTAACTTGTCTCCCGACCAAGTGATGTGGATTGGCAAAAAGTGTGCCGACTTTGACAAACGATCCACCACCACCCAAATCGCGTCGTGGCCACCTTGCGATCGAGGTAGGCCCACAACGAAGTCCATTGCTATGTTCTCCCACTTTCAAACTGGAATGGGCAACCCTTGCAATTTCCCTGCTGGAAAGCGACGCTCGGCCTTCTCCTGTTGGCATACTAAACATTGTGCCACAAAGCATCCAAAATCAAGTTTCATCCCCGGCCACCAATAATGCAATTTAAGATCCTTATACATTTTGGTGCCGCCCGGGTGAATCGCATAGGGAGAAGTGTGAGCTTCTTTCAAGATCTCCCTACGAATGTCCTCGACTTTAGGCACGCACAATCGATTTCGAAATCGAATGGCGCCCTTCGAGTCCACATGAAAATCACCGGCGCGCCCACTCTCGATAGCACTCCGCACCTTTTGGAGTTCCGGATCACCGGATTGTTTTTCTTTTATTTGCTCCAACAAGGTCGGCCACACTTTGAGATTCATGAGTTTAGCGGGGACGCCCGGGGCCACGACTTCCAAGTCAAACCGGCCCATTTCCTTGATTAACGGCATTTGTCCCGTCATCTCAATTACGAAGTTCTCCACGGATTTTCTACTGAGCGCATCGGCCACCACATTGGCTCTACCGGGGTGGTACAAGATGGTTAAGTCGTAATCCTTTATCAATTCCAACCATCTCCGCTGCCTCAAATTCAACTCCTTTTGAGTGAATAAGTACTTTAAGCTTTTGTGATCCGTGTACACATCACAATGTTCTCCGTACAAATAGTGTCTCCACAACTTAAGTGCGAAGACCACTGCTGCAATCTCTAGGTCGTGGGTGGGATAATTCTGCTCATAGCTCTTCAGCTGTCGAGAGGCATATGCTATCACTTGTCCTCTTTGCATAAGCACACACCCAAGACCACGCCGTGATGCATCACTATACACCACAAAGCCCTCCCCCGCAATCGGCAAGGCGAGAACCGGAGCCGAAGTCAACCTTTCCTTTAGCTCCTTAAAGCTTTGGTCGCATTCCTCGCTCCAAACATATTTGGCCCCCTTGCGGGTAAGACGCGTTAGTGGACCGGAGATTTTTGAAAATCCCTCCACGAACCGCCGATAGTATCCCGCAAGACCCAAAAAGCTTCGTATTTTCGTGACATTGGTCGGGCGAGGCCAATCCTTGATTGCCTCAACTTTCATAGGGTCCACCGATACTTTTTCCGCGGAAATCACATGACCCAAGAAAGCGACCTCACGAATCCAAAATTCGCACTTCTTCAACTTGGCGAATAACTTGTTCTCTCGAAGAACTTGAAGCACAATCCTTAGGTGCTCATTATGTTCCTCTTCACTCCGAGAGTAGACAAGAATATCATCTATGAACACCACCACAAATTGATTCAACAGTGGTTTGAACACACGGTTCATTAAATCCATGAGCGCTGCCGGGGCATTGGTAAGCCCGAAAGGCATAACCGTGAATTCATAATGTCCATACCGCGTCCTAAACGCGGTCTTATGCACATCCTCCGGTTTAATCTTCAATTGGTGATAACCGGATTGCAAGTCAATCTTTGAATACACCCGAGACCCTTTCAACTGATCGAATAAGTCATCAATTCGAGGCAACGGGTACTTATTCTTGACGGTCACTTTGTTCAACTCACGGTAATCCACACATAACCGCAGTGAACCGTCCTTTTTCCGCACAAATAGAACAGGGGCTCCCCAAGGTGACACACTTGGCTTTACGAAACCCTTGTCCATCAAATCTTGTAATTGTGCTTTCAATTCTTTTAGCTCCGCGGGTGCCATCCTGTACGGGGCCTTAGAAATCGGCGCAGTACCCGGGAGCAAATCGATCACGAATTCTATTTCCCGATCCGGTGGCATTCCGGGTAACTCTATCGGGAATACATCCGGAAACTCTTGGACTACAGGAATGTCCTCGAGCCTCAACACTTCCTTTCGGCTATCCACTACCGTCGCTAGGTAAGCAATGCAACCACTAGCAATGAGTTTTCTTGCTTGCGACGTGGACACCATTGACGCAAAGAGCGAACTCTTGCACCCACGATACACAAACTCTTTGTGCCCTGGTTCTTTAAACCTTACTATCCGGCTCTCACAATCAATAGTAGCGTGATATTTTGAGAGCTAATCCATTCTTAGGATTAAGTCATACTCATTCATTCGACTTAACACCAGCAAATCAGTTGGCATGATCCAGTTTTCAACCCTCACTGGACAACCTACACACGCGTGATGTACACAAAAGGTGTGTTCAGGTACTTGCACAGTTCTTGCATGCGTGGCTTCTACAATTTCTATTCCATGTGCTATAGCAAATGATCGAGCAATGAATGAATGCGATGCTCCAGTATCAAACAAAGCTCTACATCGAATGACTTTAATTAACACAATACCTGCCACGACATCCTCCTGGGCAGAAGGCTCCTCCACCTGCGAGGCGAACACCCATCCACTGGGCACCGGCCGCTGGCCCTCAGCTGGTCTCAGCGGCTGTGTACGGCCTGCCGACATCGCCGCGGGTGGGATGCCCGCAAGCTGTCTCGGCGATGCAAATGCCGATGCCGATGACGGCGCCCGGCCATCATCCATCGGACAATTGTACTGCATATGTCCCGGCTGTCCGCACTTGTAGCACCGGCCCTCACGGTAATCACATTGCTGAGGGTTGTGGGGGCCGCTACAAATCGGACACCGGGTCGAGGGTCTATTCCGCCGGGACCCTCGCGACTGGTTCTCCGACTGCGAGTGCTTCGGGGGCCGCTTAGAACTAGATTGCCTACCCGAGCCACCCGCCGGTCGTTTCCTTCCCTTTTCTTTATCCTTTTCCTTCTCTCTTTCCCAAGACTCGCGCTCCTCGCGCGCACATGCATTCCCGTGCTCCACCCAAAGAGCACGGTCCAAGACCTCCGCAAAGGTCTGTAGCTTGAAGGCGTGCACCGCCCGAAAGATTTCCGGTCGAAGCCCGCGCACGAAGTAGTCGACCTTGTCCAGCTCTCCGCGGACAACGTGCGGTACGCAATTAATGATGTACGAGAACTCCCTCTCATACTCACGCACGGTGCGGTTCCCTTGCTTCAACTTTTGAAACTTTTCTTGAAGTTTCCTTTTCTCACTATCGAGGAAGTAGGCGGCGAACACCATACCCCGAAACTCCTCCCATGTCGGTGGCGGAAGGCTAGAGAGTCGATCACGCCGGACTCCCTTCCACCACACCTTCGCTGATCGCTCTAAACAATGAGCGGCGAGGTGCACTTTATCCCTCTCCAAGGTATATAGGTCCTCGAAGAGCATTTCTATGGCATCTATCCACGTCTCCACGTCCCCTGGATCTACGTTCTCCCCGTTAAAGATAGACGCGTTGAACTTCTTAAACCTCATGAGAGCCGCAAGTGCGCGCTCTCACTCCGCATCCTCCATCGCGGAGTCGGGCATAGGAGCACCCGACCCACCGGCTACAATCGGTGATGCCGGTGGCGCCACAGTCGGCGCCGGTGTCACCTCCTCGGCCGGTGCCGAAGCAGAGGCCGGAGGCGCTCCTGTTCTCTCCTCCCTAACCGCAGCCGCTTGCTGCGCCATTTCGTCCTGGAGCTTTTTAATTTGCTCCTCCTGTCGCTGCATGGCTTCGGCCTGCCGCCGAACCGCGCTCATCAACTCGGTCAACTGATCACGAAGACCCGAGTTCTCGCCCTCCCCGAGTTGTTCGGGGGCCGCGCTCGATCCTCCGAGCCCAGCCCTCGTAGGAGGCCGTCCACGTACCATTATCTCCTGAAAACACAACGACTTTGGTCATTTCGTGACATTCAAAGTCATTCCAACATAACGTTTCACGAACATAAACATGAACCCAATCTAGGCGAAAGTTACACAAGGGTCCTTATTCCCCTCACTTGGTTTCATGTTGTCGGCCGCCAACACGAACACACTTGGTGAAGAATAAGACACACCTCGAATCTATCTCTATTTCCAACTAGAGGTATAAGGACATAACCCAATCACTTATCTTTCGCCACAATCAAAGATCTCGTCACTCACGAGCCTACACTCCTAGGGTCTTTTCCATCCTAAGGTTTCTTAGGTCCACCTAGACCGTTTCTACTCTATGATACCACCTCAGTCTGTCACGTCCCGCCGTGCCTTAACACCAACTAGGTGGAAGGACAAACCGCACGAGCGCGTGCCCCAGACCCGCCAAACGGATAGAGTCTCCCCTATCCGCCCAAGGCGTCACAACACAAGCATATCCACAAGGTTCCAACTAGGAACGGAGTACAAGAGTTGCACAAGGAAAGTATCAACATAAAGAAGTTCTACTTCTATTACAACACATTTCCACATTTATACATGCCCAAATTTTCTTTTCTTTCATTTCCATTCCATACATCAAGTTCCAAAATCATGGAATATACGAGTTGCATATAATCAATGAAAACCTCTATACTATCAATGTCCAAGACTAGGGGTACAACTCTATGTATCACCAAAATGGAAGGGCTGCTATTTAGAGAGCCAAACCCTTGCCTCGCTCCGCCGCCTCACTCGCGGAAGGACCTGAAAAACGTGGGGTGAGAACTATAAACATAGTTCCCAGTGGGTAAGGCCACCCAAGAGAGAAGCTCGACCCACCAGGTCCAAAGAAACACCATATGCATAAGTTAGATCACAAATAACTATGCAATAATTATTTACATGCTTGTAAATAAACATAAAGGATGCAACCAAATAAAATGTCCATTTTTCATTTTCTCCTAGGTTCATCCTATATTTCACATTGACCAAGTTCAACTACTTGTCATAAACTTATGGTTTCGGAATCGCCGCATCACCATAATAGTTCCAACATCCAAGGAGTGAAATCGTCACCTCCGTGTTCGAGTAGCGAAATCGTCGCATACTCGGGATAGCGAAACCGTCGCATACCCCACCTCAACACCGCCATCACATGGCATGGGTAGCGAACTCGTCGCATACCCGGGATAGCAACCTCGTCGCGCATCCCATCTCAACACCGCCATCACATGGCATGGGTAGCGAAATCGTCGCATACCCGGGATAGCAACCTCGTTGCACATCCCATCTCAACACCGCCATCACATGGCATGGGTAGCGAACTCGTCGCATACCCGGGATAGCAACCTCGTTGCACATCCCATCTCAACATCGCCATCACATGGCATGGGTAGCGAACTCGTCGCATACCCGGGATAGTAACCTCGTTGCACATCCCAATCTATCACATTTCACACTTGCCAACCTAAGTCTCATGACCCTAGGTTCAAGTCACTAAGTCTCACCTATGTTCAATGACACTAGGTTTACTTTCTCGTTCTCAACCTAGGTTCCATGACTCTAGGTTCCATTCTCATGTTCCAATCTATGTTCAATGACTCTAGGTTCCAATCACACATGTTCCAACCTATGTTCTCAACACTAGGTTCCAATCACACATGTAATCACATAACAAGTATAGATAATAGAAATATACTTGAATTCTATAACATGCAATAGGAGCTCATGTCTCTACCTATCATGATTTTAATCTTTGCCAACATGCAAGTCTAGGGTTCACAATACATACCATTTTATCTTTAAATGAATATTTACCCTAGACATGGAAGTGACCTAATCACTTCGGTAAACACAAACCCACCTCAAGAGCTTCCAAGTTCTTAAATCCTTTGAGCTCCTAAGTCTCCAAGCCTTGAGTTCTTGCTTCAACCCAAGCTTCTACAAGAAAATGGTTCGTTACTCATTACGAACCCTATAATCAACTCAATACATGAAATCAAGTGTTCTAACATGATTTCCCTTGCCTCAATTGCAATTTCCGAATGTTCAAATATTTTTAGAACCTCCCATGGCAAAAGTCCCAAATCCACCTAGGGTTTGCATGCATGCAAGCCAAACCCTAGATTTCATGGCCAATCTTCCACCATTTGTGGTTGAGATTGTCTAGGGTTTCCAAAAACCTCATCTTAAAGGATTAAATCCAAGGTTTAAACCCTAAATCACAAGAACTCACCTCAAAGCCCTAGCTCCCAAACTTCTTCTTGCACCAAGAAGCTCCAAATCCACCTTAGAAGCTTTTTCCAAGGTCAAATCCTACACTTCTCCAAACTTTGGAGAGATCTCTAGAGAGAGAAAGTGAGGGAGAGGGAGAGGGAATGTGAGGAGAGTGGAGGAGTAATGAGGAGAGAGATACCTCAGCCCCCATACATAGCCCTCCACCATGAAATTACTAAAATACCCCTCACTGGGCATTCTGCCTCAGCCGGGTCCGGACCTTGCAAGTGGGGTCCGGACCCCGCACAGGCGACAGTCCACCGCGCAGGCCGGGTCCGGACCTTGGTGTCCGGGTCCGAACCCGTACGCACCCCAACTCGGAAGCCAGCTCGGGTCCGGACCGTGACATCCGGGTCCGGACCGTAGCTGCCCGCGGACTTCATTGTCCGGACCCCAGCTTCCAGGGTCCGGACCCCGTGAGCAGTTTTGCTCCACTTGGTCCCTTTTTCATAATTTTTCGATTTTCAGATTTCCACTCGCACCCACAATGTTCCGAAACCTTCGGAACCCAATTCCACACCAGCCATTATCGGCTTCCATCGAACTTTATCAAATTTAGTAAAGTTTGCTACAACGCACCGAAATTCAGAGTGCTACAATATGCCAGAGGATGTCAAGAGTGCCAGTTTCACAGCTCGATGCAAAGAGTGCCGGCCTCTGAGATGCACGCAATTATCTAACCTTGGCCCTTCCGTGGTTGGGCTATGGAGAAATTCAGCCGAACTCATCGGCTGGACATAAATTTATAATAGTGACCGTGGATTATTTCACCACGATCATAACCGATCAAGGAACGATGTTCACAGAGGAACAGTTCTCAAGGTTCTTGGAGTCAAAGCAAATTAAACTGCTTCATTCATCGCCTTATTATGCACATGCCAATGGACAGGCCGAAGCGGTAAACAAGGTTATTATAGATCTTATGAAACGGCATATCGAAAAATATCCAAGGAAGTGGAGCGAGAAGCGCTCAGAGGTATTATGGGCATGCCGGACGACCGTCAAGACAGCGACATGAGTCACGCCCTTTCGACTAGTCTAGTCATGAGGCCGTATTACCGGCCGAAATAATGATCCCCTCGCTAAGAGTCGAAGGACAGAAAGAGTTGACGTCAAGAGAATATGAGATCTTGATGTATGAAAATTTGGACGAGATAGACAAGACTCGGCTACCGGTGTTCGACCATTTGAAAGCCTATCAGAGCCGAGTAAATGGTGCATACAATAAGAGAGTCAAGGCTAAATCCTTCATAGTAGAGATTTAGTCCTAAAATTAGTACTATCAATCGACCAAAAAGGCCGAATATATAAAAAGTGGTCTCCAAATTGGGAAGGACCATTCCAAATATATAAAGTTGCCAGAGGCAAAGCGTACTTTCTAAAAACGTTAGAAGGTTCGGAGAATAGCAAGCCGATAAATGAAAAATATTTAAGAAAGTATTACCCTTCGTTATGGGAGTACGAATGAAAATATCATCAATAAAAATAAACAGGATAATTGTCAAAGTATATTACAGCTGATACACAGAAAGCCGAACAAAAATTAAGATAATAAATTCTTAAGTTGATTCCATTCGGCTTCTAAGTTGGACTGAGCTAGATCAGCTGTATGTCTCCTGCGCTTCATCATGGGGTGGAGCCTGTAGAGTTGGAAGAGCTGATTATGGATTGCCGTCCTCTTATCCTTCTTGACTTGGTATTGAGCTTACAGAGAAGCACGCTCTTCAGATGTATGGGCCAAGGATTTCTCGGCCTCGGTGAGTTTCTCTTTAAGATAAGCAATGCGTTGCCGAAGAGCCGATTCTTGATCTTTCAAAATATTATCCCGTTTGTTGAAGTCGGTTAATGGAATTGCTACATCAGTAGCCTTCGCCTTAAAAGAGTCAATTTGTGAGAAATGGGCATCCAAAGCCACATGCTTAGTGGAGAGTGCATATTGCC
The DNA here is from genome assembly GCA_016920855.1 of Puya raimondii. NCBI lineage: Eukaryota > Viridiplantae > Streptophyta > Magnoliopsida > Poales > Bromeliaceae > Puya > Puya raimondii. The sequence continues at coordinate 6,724,273 of JABWPP010000047.1, forward strand.
GAGCCAGAAAAGAAGAGAGATGAGCAGACAAAGTTTCTGCAAAACATCGACCTGAAGGGGGTAGATCAGGCAGATCCAGGAGATCGAGGAGAGCGCTCCGAGTCGATTGAACTGTACTAAGCTCCGAGCCAAAGTAGGAAGACTGCTACTGTACAGTCTCAAACACACGTCCAACTTTTGTTGGGTGTCAGCCGATACAGTGGTAGGGAGGTCTTCTTCTTCATTGGATTTAGGAATCGACGCGGCCAGTTCTTGAAGAGCAACGGCCAGAACATTTGCCGGTCCAAGTGTAGGCGCAACGACTGTAGTGGAAGCCTCAACCGGAGGTTCGCCAAGGGAAGCTGGACCGACTCTCCCCCTCATCCTGGTTTCGTCTTCCGCTCGTTTTCTCTCCTCATCTTCTTTCTTTTTCTTTTCTTCTTCTTTCTTTTTCTCCTCATTTCTTCTTTTCTTCTCTAATTCTTCTTTTCTCCTCTCATTTTCATTTTTCTTATTTTCTTCTTCTTCTTCTTTCTTCGCTTCTTCTTCCCTCTTCTTCTTAGTTTATTCTCCTTTTATTTTTTCTTCCCCTCTATGTTTCTCCGCTTCACTCTTCTTCTTCTCTTCCTTTTCTTTCTTCCTTCCCTCCTCTTTACGTCTTTTCTCCTTCTACTATTTCTTTTCTAAACGAACTTCTCGGCGAACTTGATTCTCACTACCAGAAAGCGCCTTCTCGAGCGCTGAGGCAAATTGAGCACGCGAAATCTGGGTCGAGACCTTACCAGAAGTCGTCTCCTTCAGCTGCTCGACCGACGGAGATAACGGAGGTGATCCGGTTGAAGAGTGAGAAGGAGAAGGAGAATCAATCAAAATAGGCTGAGGATTTACCTTGGCCGATGGAGGAACTTGTTGTGGGGCTTCTTCGGCAGGTATCGGCTCGGTAGAGACCTTCGTCAGGACCGACTCAAGCACCTCCTCGGCTGAAATAGTGGTCTAATCCAGGGATATAGTACCAGTTGTAGGCTTCTTCATAGGCGATTCGCTTTCAGCCGATGCAAGGGGAGGCCGAGAGCGAATCCTGACTGCGACTGATTTTTGCCGCTTTGGCTGTGGCGGAGGAACCGAAGAAATAGATTCAATTAGCCGCTTCTCCGATAGCTTGGCCGGTGGATCGAGGACACGTGCCGGCTAAAAAGTATAAAAGAATGAAAAGAATAAAAACAAGCCAAAAGCACAATAAAAGCAGAAAACGAAAGGGCAAGGCGAGACCTCTAGATCTTTTTCGGAATCCTTGCCTGAATCCTTTGGTTCTGGAGAGTCAGGTGCAATCGTTTTACAAAAAAAATGGCCGACTGAAGCAAACAAAAGAGAATAAAAGAAAGAAAGAAAAGCAAAAGAAGAGAAGAAAGAAATATGAAATTCAATTAAGAAATACCTTCTGTATGAGAGATAGTATGGAGACAGTGAGATAAGATCTTGGAAAAAATGATCTCACAAAAACATTCCCAGACACCCCCGAAAATGGAGATCGGTCAACCCTATATAATTCGGCCGAAAGCTCGACGGGGTAAAAAAGCACCTGAGGTGATTCCCCATAGCCGAAAGCCGATCTGCTTCGGCTGCTCCCTTAGTAGGAGGGCGGCTGCAGGCAGTATTGGCCATGAAGAATTTGGACGAAGCAGGGATGGCTTGGACGAACCCAAATTGGCGCACCACATAATGAGGACAATAAAACTCGGTGCTTGGTGTCAACTTTGGGCGAGTCTTCAAGCCGACATGAAGATCCCGTGGGGCTAAGAAGGAGTACCAGACCTCAGAATGCTCGCTAGCGTTGGAAGAGGCTTGCTGGTGCTGGATGTCCTCGAACTGAGCGATGAACCAAGCCGGGCCAGTTAATCGCTCCCCAAAAGGAGACCGTTTGATATGCTGTCGTTGGCCCTTGCGAAGAAGACTTGAAAATAAGAAGGAAAATCAACAGGTTGACCCGAAGTCAGGGGCTCTGGATAGCCGAGGGCCAATCCCTAGGTGTCAAACTTAGGAGCCAAATCTGGGACAAGAGGGGTTTGGCACAGGGCTGGAAAATAAATTTGTAGACAAAGCTGGAGGAACCAAAGAACACCGCAGCTGGAGCCGATCGCCATGCCATTCTTCGACGGCAAAGGCTTGATCGACTCAAAAATCTCTCGCTAAAGGAATGAAAGGAAATAGGAGCCGAGGGCTAGCTTTTTGCCGTTAGCCAGCTGTCACGCCCCGGGCTAGTTTTAGAAGCGAAAAAACGTGCCAATTTTTTTTTTGAAAGCCTAGCCCGCGCCACGTACAGACCCGCCACAAATACAGGGTCCACTGTACACACGGACAGAGCCTCCCTTGTATTTGCACAGCGTACACAACATACAACAGGATCACAACCACCATTCATTCATCACACAATCACAACAACACAAAAGGATTCATACAGCTAACAGTCCTTAAACCTGTATGAATCTAAGCAAGTCCTTAGGCGAAGGATGATGCGATGCACAAACAACAGATCATTCTAGAAAATTGCTCCTTACCCAGAAGCTTTATTTTGAAACCCTAATCTCAAACATTCAAGAATCATTTGAAAACTGTTCTCCACACGAGAACTCTCTTTTGAAATCCCAAAAGTCGATCGATCGGAAATCCATTTGAAAGCTGTTTCCTACACGAAAACCTTTATTTGAAAACGCTACCACGAGGGGTAGAAATCAAAGATGCGCGATATAAGGCCATAATGAAAGATCTAAAAAGCATCGACAACCAACGAGTCTAAGCATGCAATCTACATATGAATACTAAACCAAATCCACAAGATATAAGCATGCAAGACAAAATATCCAAAAGGTAACTGAACCACAACCACATCTAGCTGATAAAGGATAAGGGTGATAACCAAATCTGGAGAGAGAGGCCTCACAGGTCGGGACCTCTAGTACAACTAACTAGGCGTGCCTCGCTGCGTCCCGACTCTCACCACCCTGCTTACCTAAAAACAACAACGAGGGCGGGGGGTGAGAACATGTAAACATGTCTCCCCTCCCAGTGGGTACCGCAAGCCGACGAAGGCGAGGTGTACACACCGGCACGAGGGTCAACAAAAGATAGATAAGGTAAACAGTAGCACAAGTAAGTATGAGGCTGACATACAACTGAACAACTATGCTACTGTAAGCAACTAGTATATGCATCAACTGTAAGTAACCACCAATATACCCAATCACCACCAGGCCACAGGGACGGATCCCTGGCACTGGCACCACATGCTCAACCATCGGCACATAACCTCCGCAGATGCACGTGCTAAGAGGCTCACGGGTCGGATGCACGCGACCCTTTTCCGGAAAAGAACACCCCCAGGCGGTGGATCAGACCGCTGGTGTACGTGAAGTGCTGGAAGAGCTGTGACGATCGATGCGAATGCTCAATCCACAGAACAGCAAGGAGCCGTGGAGCAACTGATAAACCAATGTACTAGGATCGCTCGGAACGACAGGCGATCACCACCGACCGACTATGTCGTCTCAATAATCATGCAAACCACAACTACTCTACTATCCAAGCACGCATAAGTAGAGTCAACGGGAGTCAAGTGAACTAATAACTAAAATGCAAGAGAAGGGATAGAAAGGTATCACCGTAGTCCACTGAACCGACTCCGGATCGAAGTACCCACCTGTCGAAATGCTAGAGCCTAACACCGACGGCTCTCGGGAACCACGACAGGACCTACGAGAGACTCACAAGGTCAAGGTCCACCAAGTCGACACTAAACACATAGCTCTCACATCCCGAAATCGACGGATCGCCCGGAAACCCACCGGGACGATCCCGAAACCACACTAAGCCCCAGAGGGGTACCCAACAGCCAACCAAGTCTCTCGCTGTCCCCAAACACACAAAACCAAGTGACAGGACAGCGAGCACAAGCTCGGGGTGCCACGAACACAAACGCACTCGAAAAGGCTTCCCGGGTTCCCGAAAAATGCCGATTTGACACCGAAACCCCTCGTCACTCATCCGCTGTCCTCGGAACTTCAGGACAGCGATGAGGAACAGCAAACGAGGCTAAATGACGAAGCCAAGCTACTCGTGAAAATAGCAAGTGAGTCGCACGACTAGAAACACGCGTTTCGCCGACTATTTCATCGAAAAACGCGTCGGAAATGAATCCGAATCTCCGCGAAGGGCGAAGGGGTTGGACAACCAGTCCAAAGGACCTCAAGGACCTTGCCCTTGCTGCCCGCAGCGTCGCAACACTGCCACAATCGCAAAACAAGCAACAACTACAAACATACAAGCAATAAATAAGGCCGTTCGAGCAATCCGTACGTCCGCACGACCTTCCGCAAGCACCAGCGGATAGGTAACGACGTCACGGAGGCCGTGCTCACAGCCCCACTGTGACAGGACCAGTCGCAAGCCCAGAAAACCCATAAAAATAGAAAATACATGCGATAACATAGCTCGGCATCGGCCGAACAGCGAAACGGCTCAACCAAATCGAATTCTAAGGTGAGCATGATGATCAGCGCGTCGCCGCGATCATCGTGCTCACCTTCCCGGGCTTCGGGAGGCAATAGGGAGCTCAAACACCAAAGCGCGGCCAAAAACCACTAAAAAGAAATCCCGACCGGAGCAACCAGCTCCGGCCGGCTGACGGCCGGCATGCACGGCTAGCGGCGGCCAGGGTCGGATGAGGGGGAGGCAAGGAAGAGAGGGCTCACCTCAGCCGACGACGGGAAGCGGCGGCGGCGGCGCGGGGAGATAGCCGACTCTCGGGTTGGCTAGGGCACGGCGGCGCGGCAACGGACGGCGGCGGCGGCCGGCGGCGACGCGAGCACCGGAAAGAGGGGCCCGCCGGACGTCAGTTGGCCGGTGACCGCGACAAAGGAAATCGGCGACGGCGGCGGCGGAGCAAGCTCGGCCTCGGCTGCCCTAGGCGCCTAGCCAAAACCCGCAGCGGCTGCGGCGGCGCTTCGGCGGCACGGCGATGGCCGGGGAGGCAGGGGGCGGCGCCGGAGGACTCGAGGGCGACGGCGCTCACCCTCCCAGGCGTCGGGAGGGCGGCGGCGGCTCGGGCCCACAAGTCTCGGCCCGCAGCTGCCCTAGCAGCAGCTGCATGAGCTCGGCTGCGGCTCTCGGCGGCTCCCGGCGGCGGCGCACGTCGCCGGCGGTCGTGCCACCTCAGGGGGAGCTCAGGCGTGGGTTCCCCTTGGGTGCACACCGCAGGGAAGGAGAAGAAGAAGAAGAAGAAGGAGAAGAAGAAGAAGAAGAAGAAAAGGAGAGAGGAGAGGGTGGCCGGGGTTGCGCCGGCCAGTGGATGGTCGGCGGCGGCCGGCGGAGCTCGGGGAGGGTGGCAGAGGAGCTGGGGGAGAGGAGGCTCTGTGCTGGGAGCTGAGGGAGAAGGAGGGGAAGGCACTCTCTCTCTCTCTCTCTCCAAACACTCACACAACACACACACATATACACAAAAACATATGTATATTTGCACAAACACCCCTCAAACAAAGAAAATAAGCCCTCAGTCCCTCACAACAGGAACAATATGCCCAGACACCCCTCCACAAGCAGTCTCACGCAAAACAGTGCGTGAAACAGGGTCCAGATCGTGAAACCAAAAATATACAATTCGACCTCTCGGTGAAGAACATGGAAGATCTTTTGATCCGTTCGTCGCATGTCAAAACGGATCATGCCATCGCGTTCAGCACTGCCGAGACATCGAATCTATTATTTTGGATCGTCAGATTCGGACTCCGGATTGCGCCGTTAAGCCGTTCTCTCTCCGCAACAAAACTTAAAACCCCAAAAATACACTAAATATACTATATATATACATATATATATATATATACCCATACATATATATATATACATATACAGGTCAAGTACACAGTAACAGGAGAGAGGAACATAGAATTCAAATTTCCAAAAATTCGAATTCTCACATCACTCCCACCTAACAAGAAGTTTCGTCCTCGAAACTTACTCACACACCATCCGCGAACAACTGCGGATGCCTCTCTCGCAAAGCAGACTCCAGCACTCGAGTAGTCTCACGCTCCTCGCGACTCGTCCACTGTACTCTCACATACAGAAAGCTCTGGTTCCTCAACTGCTTCACCTTGCGGGCTAAAAACCTCAAAGGCACCTCACCATAGCTGAGATCCTCCCTCAGCCGAACCGTTGTCGGGCTGATCACATGAGAAGGGTCGGGGATGCACTTCCGAAGCAAGGACACACGGAAGACATTATGCACCCGAGCAAGACTAGGATGAAGAGCTAACCGATAAGCCACCGGACCCACAAGCTCAAGGATCTCGAACGGTCCCACGAAACACGGACTAAGCTTGCTCCGCAATCCGAACCGCTAGATCACTCGAGACGACGAAACCCTGAGCAGCACATGCTCACCGACCTGAAACCCTAGGTCACGTCGTCGCTGGTCCGCGTAGCTTTTCTGCCGGCTCTGCGCAGTCAGCAGCCGTTGCCTCGCACTGCAAATCCTGGCTTCTGCGTCCTCCAACAGGTCAGGCTCGACCACTCGACGCTCACCCACGTCATCCCAACAGATCGGTGATCGACAACGACGTCCATACAGGGCCTCGTACGGTGCCATCTCAATGCTCGCCTGGAAGCTGCAGTTGTAGGCGAACTCCACCAGAGAAAGATACCTGAACCAACCCTCACCAAAATCCAAACGCATGCCCGGAGCATATCCTCGAGAGTCTGGATAACACGCTCTGACTGCCCATCGCTCTGAGGGTGGTAAGCTGAGCTGAAGTTGAGCCTCGTCCCCAGTGCCTGCTGCAAGCTCCACCAAAACTGGGAAACGAAGCGAGAATCCCGATCAGAGATGATCGACACTGACACTCCAAGCAGCTGACGATCTCAACCAAGTAGAGCTGCGCCAGTCGATCCCGAGACTAAGTCGTGTGTACCGGTAGGAAGTGAGCTGCTTTCGTCAATCAGTCCACAAAAACCCAGATCGCAACATGACCTCGCTGAGAACGAGGCAACCCGGTGACGAAATCCATGGTGATCTGCTCCCACTTCCATACTGGTACAGGCAACGGTTGAAGCTTCCCTGCTGGTTGCTGATGCTCAGCCTTCACCTGCTGACAAACCAGTCACTGTGCCACATGCTGAGCCACGTCCATCTTCATGCCAGGCCACCAGAAACTCTGCTTCAAGTCGCGGTACATCTTCGTCCCTCCAGGATGAACGGTGTACGACGACCGGTGTGCCTCAGTCAAAATCTCTCGCCTCAAATCCGGATCACTGGGCACACACCTCCGTCCTCGAAAGCGAAGGGAACCATCAGCATGTAATGTGAAGTCACCATCTCTGCCCTGCTCGGCCTCTGCTCGCACTCTCTGCAAGTGCGGATCCATCAGCTGCCCACCGAAAATTCGATCCGACAAGGTGGGCTGCACCACCAAAGTCAACAACTGTGCGGTAGCTCCATAAGGTAAAATCTCCAACTCTAGTCGACGAAACTCCACCACCAATCGCTCCTGGTCGGTGATCATGAGAGACAGCTCCGCCGAAGGCTGCTTCTGGCTAAAGGCGTCCGCCACGACGTTCGCCTTGCCCGGATGGTACTGGATGGAGATGTCGTAATCCCTCAAAAGCTCAAGCCACCGTCTCTGTTTGAGGTTCAGCTCCTTGAAGAGGTACTTCAGACTCTGATGATCCGTGAATATCTCACAATGCGCTCCATACAGGTAGTGTCTCCAAAGCTTGAGAGTGAACACCACTGCTGCTAACTCGAGATCGAGCGCCAGATAGATCTTCTCGTAGTCCATCAACTGGCGCGAAGCATACGCGATGACCTTCTCTTGCTGCATGAGCACGCACCCCAATCCTATCCAAGACGCATCGCAGTAGACCACAAGATCCTCACCAGGCTGCGGCAATGCTAAGATAGGGGCACAAGCCAAACTGTCCTTCAGCTCCTAGAAGCTCATCTGACAAGCGGGAGTCTACAGAAACCTCACGCCCTTCCTCGTCAGCTTGCTCAAAGGGGCGGCGATCTTTGAGAAACCCTCAATCAACTCGCCGGTAACAACTCATCAAGCCGAGGAAGCTCCTAAACTCCGCCACAGAAGTCGGAACAGGCCAATCTACTACATAGTCCACCTTCCTTGGTTCCACCGCAATACCAGCCTGCGTCACGATGTGAACCAAGAAAGAAACTTCTTGAATAGATCAGTATGTCGTCAAAGAAGACCACGACAAATTGATCCAAGAACTGCCGAAAAACCCAGTTCATCAAATCCAAAAAGCTACCGGGGCGTTCGTCAAACAGACGGTATAACCGTGACCTCGTAACGCCCGTAACGAGTCCGGAGGGCCGTTATCGCAACGTCCTCGGCCTCGATCTTCAGCTAAAGATAACCTGGCTGCAGAACATACTTCGAGAAAATCGAGGCTCCCTGGAGCCGGTCGAAGAGATCGTAGATCTGCGGTAGAGGGTACTAAAACTTCACCGTCATCTCGTCGAGCTCGAACTCACAATCAAACCAATGTAAAACCTTACGAGTCCATCACTCTGGTGCACAGGGTTGCCAATCGCAACAAACGATAAAATCACCAGTGATGGTAAACACCTGTCTCCAAGTGATCGGACACGTGCTCCAAACCAAGACTGCACGAAAGTCGCGACGAAAACCTTGTACGCAAACATAAGCACAGAGACCTCGGAGCCAACAACCAGGCTCCCGTCATCAGGTCACCAAAACACCTGGCAAAAACCGAGATCACCTCGCAAAACAAACCTTTCAGCTGTGAAGGCACAGCTACCGAGCTAAAAGGCAACCAGACTCAACTGGAGTCAAACCATCCGCAGTGATGGCAAATCAATTGCGCAGAACCACTCCAGGATCAGCTCAAGGCTCACTACGTGATCAGGGATGACCGCAACACAGCTTTCCCACAAGACGACGCAGAGAGATTGTCTTGCAAGAGAAAGCACCAACCCAAACTAGACAGTCCCAAAAGGGATAGGATATTTCGTCCTAACTCTTGACACTACGTTGTCTGCGGCCAACGTACTTATCAAAAGAAAACGAAATATCCCAAGATCAAATGTCGACAACCAGTTGGCAACACCACAAAGGCACCAGGTCAACCAACTCAAAAGCTGGACCAAAATCACAGACGAGTCACCGAATTAACGGGAAAAAGAAAACCGACCCACAAAACAAAGTCTGCCCTGAGCCAACTCCCTAGGAGTCTTCGGCTTCCAACAACAAACCGACGGCTACAGGCGACGAAGGGTCGTCAACCACACGAACCAAAGCGAAGGAAGAACAAATCCAGCGTCGACTAACCAACGTCGAACGCGGTGAGACCTCCAACAAGAACCTGGAAGATCTCGAGGCAACATGAAATCCTACAAATACCACCAGAAATCCCAAAACACACCAATTTAGGCGTTAGGATAGCCGCAAACCGTGTAGGCACCAACAAAAACCCGACACCAAACAGTGTCCACTCAGTCTAGTACACGCAGTTCGACGCAAGAACTAGCTAAAGGTCGAAAGACCAACACTGACGATTCTACCAGCAACACGTCAGAGGGGTAGGCTTCACCGCCCTACCCAACAAAATAGAGAGGGTAACACCCAAACTGCGGTCGAAACCGCTCAAAGCACCGTCTCCGTAGAGACGCTCGCAGTGGCCCTCGTGCCCTACACGAAAAGTGGGGCCAGGGCTGAGGATCAAAATGGCAACCTAAGAGGGGGGTGAATTAGGTTTCTAAAATAAAATGTTAAATAATCAAGTAATTTAAAAACTCGAAACAAATAAAGTGAGAGAAAGTGAGGAGTTAGAGAAATGCAAACTCAAGAAGCACACAATCGATTTGTTTCGAGGTTCGGCACTTTGCCTACGTCCCCGCCAACTTCTCAACACAAGAGAACGTTGGATCTCCACTAAACGATGCTTTTGCGGGCAAGCACCAAGCCTTCACACCAACACCTTCTTCTCTCAAGAAGGTTACACTTTCAAGCTTCAACTCTTTTCTTTTCTCTCTTTTACAAGATGATATCTCACTATCAATTACACTCAAGTTTAGAGAGAGGATTGAGGGCTTAAGAGTATTAAAAATACTGAAGTATATAAGCTCAATTGGACTTTGGAATACCTGCTGAGAAAGGCCTCAATACCATTTATTTATAGCCTCAGCACACTTCAGGTCGTTGTACTTTCGGGCGCCCTAACAGTACTTTCGGGCGCCCAGATGTTGAGCACGCGCACTGCAAAACCAGCTGCCTGTCAGGTCCGTGCGCCGCTTTTCTGGATCCGTACATTCGGGCCTCCAGAACTTTGTGGGCGCCCAGATCACGCGCGACAGCTTTCTGACCAGCCAGACCACGCGCGCCGCTTTTCTGGATCCGTACATCAGGGGCTCCAGAAACTTGTGGGCGCCCAGAACATGCGCGTCGACTTTTCTGACACTGTCAGACCACGCGCGCCGTTTTCTCTGAGCAGAACTTTTGGGCCTCCAGAAGTTAACTTGTGGGCGCCCAGATCAGGTGAAGAAGTTTCTGGACCACCCAAACAGCAAACAGACATGATCCACAAAACCTGAGCAGAACTTTTGGGCCTCCAGAAGTCAACTTGTGGGCGCCCACTTTCTCAGGCACGCGCGCCGCCTGCGCAGCGCCGCTGTCAGAACTTTCGGACCGTTGCGTCGTACTGTCCGGAACATCAAATCTGTCAAGTCAAATATTCGGGCGCCCAGAACATACAATTTGGGCGCCCAGATCATAGACCATTCTGGACCACCCAAACATCAAACCGTCAGGATCCAAAATCAACCAAGATTCGGATCCATGTTTAGGGCGCCCAGATCAGAGTCCAAAACACAAACTTGACAGAAAACAGTTTTTGAGAAGTTTTGAATATTGTTTGAAGTCCCATGTGCTTTAGATGATTAAAAAGAGTAAGTTAAAATATAACTTGACATTTCATAATTAAATCTTTAAAGCACAATGTTAAAAAGGTGGAGTAGAGAGAAATTTTATCTACTAGACAATGTAGCTTCAAGTGGTGAAGCTTAGTGCTAGTTGATTGCCCATCTTGAGTCCTTTTGAAGATAGAGAAGTCTAAACACAAAACTCAAGATAAAAGATTAGTTCAATTATTTGTTATCATCAAAATCTAAAGAATGATTAGGGCCACTAGGCCAACAATCTCCCCCCTTTTGATGATGACAAATAATGTGATATAAGATTGAAATAAGTAGAGAGCAATAAGAATAGAATACTCCCCCAAATATATGCATATCTTTGACAATTAATTTTGGCATATATCACAATCATAGGCATAACATTTATCACAATCATAAGTGAAAAATAACCAATTAAGCATATATCTAAGCACATAACATAAGCATATCATAAGTACCAAAATAAAGCATATCACATATCACAAGTTCTCCCCCTTTGTCATCACCAAAAAAAAATAAGGAGACTTAGTAGCAAAAAGCATAAATGAAAGCATAAAAGAGTAATCAATAAAAGCTAGTCATCATCGTCATCCTCTAGATCATCGTCCTCTTGACCCGTAGAAGAGACCGGCGGAGGCACGGTGGAGGAGGAAGGTCGATCACCATAAGGCCCATAAGCGGCATAGAAGGCACTAGAAGGTCCAAAGATAGAGTCCATGTAATCCTTTATGCCGGAAACTTTCGTCTTGATCTCATGCATGCGTTCGTCCATCCTATCAAGCCTATGAAAGACTTGATTTTGAAAATCCATAGGAGGAGGATCATGAGGCGGAGGAACATAGGGCGGTGGCTCAACCGGTGGAGAAGGCTCATGTGGAGGCGGCTCAAAGTGCATAGGCTCATCCTCGGTGTCGTCGCCATCGTTGTCATCACCTTGATCAATCACATTCTTTCTCACCCAATTTCCATAACGATTTTTCTTAAATCCAAGGGTTGAGAAGGTATCCGTACAAATGGCGGTGGGGAATTTCCTTGGCCGTTCATCATGAAGATCAAAAGCAATAAAGTGAAGGACGGCGGAGAGCAAAGAGCCATACGGGAGCGAGCGCGAGGTGTGAGATGCGGCGGTGGCCATGTGGCGAATAACAATGTACCCCAAATTGACCCGAATTCCCTCGAAGAGATGATAAAGGAGAAAAAGATCCATCTTTTGAACGGCGGTGTGGTGACCGTCTCGGGGAAGAATTAACTTAGTGAGAAGAAAATGGGCGAGGCGGTGTGGAAAAGAAAGGTGAGAGCTATCTTCCCTAGAAGTAGAATGCTCACTAAGAAAGCGAGTGCGGAGTTGAGCCTCGGTGAAAGTGCGAAAGTTCCAAACATTGGTTTGGTAGTAGCGAACACCGTCAAAAGGAATGTTTAAAACGGTGTGAAGAAGGGTAGGTGTAATGGAAAAATCACGTCCTCGGATACGGGAAGTGATAGTAACATAATCGGGATCAAAGGAAGCATTTGCATAGAAGATCCTAATTAGGTCGGGATAAAAAGGTTGATGATTTTGAACAAAATGGTCCCAACCTACATTGGTGAGCCTATCTAAAAGTTCAAAGCAATCAAAATTTAGATGATGAATGCTACGACAAGGTTGAACGGGACGACCTAAAAGATATTTATCTTGAGCTTCCCTAGAGATAAAATTAAATGCATCAAAATCGTCATTAGAAGGATCTCTAGGAGGTCCATGAGAGGAGGGGCCACTAGATGCATGTTTAGTTCTAGGCATTTTTTTTTTTTTTTTTTGAAATCTAGGGTTTATGCAAAAGATGAACAAAAACAAGATCTAAGATGAAAAAGGGTGTTAATCTTGGTGGAGAATAAGATTAGAATGCAAAAGGTACAAAAAAATTTTAGGTAGAAAGATCTAGGTTAGGGTTTTACTAAGAATACTAAGAACAAAAAAAATGAAAAGGAGAAGAATATACCACAGATCTGAGGAGAAAAAGAGGAGAAAGGGGAGATCCGGGCACAGGGCAGCGGCGCAGGAAGTGGGCGGCCGGGAAAAGGGCGGCCGGGAAGTGGGCGGCCGGAAGCGGGTGCGGCTGGGAAGTGGGCGGCCGGAGGCGGCAGATCTGAGGAAGTGGATGGCCGATCAGAGGGTGCGGCTGGGAAGTGGGCGGCCGGAGGCGGCAGATCTGAGGAAGTGGATGGCCGATCAGAGCCGGTAGGCGGAGCAGGCGCGGGTTCGGCACAGGGAGTGGGCGACCGGAGTGGGAGGAGGAAGAAGAAGAAAAGAAGAGAAAAAAAAGAAAAAAAAGGGTCGGGCGGCTTGGGGCAACAGGGGGCACCTGGTCGCGGGTGTCGGGCGCGGGTGAGGACCGAAGCGGGCGCCCACGAAAACGGATCCGGAACCCGTTAACCCGTAAGGTAAAAAAATTGAAAAAGACCGGAAAAAAATCGGGCGTCCAAAAACAATTTCCGGGCGTCCGGAAAATGTACGGACAAAATAAAATAAAAAATAAAGAAAAAAATCACAATAAAACAGCAAAAAATAAAAAAATACACATAAAAAAAATCAAGTAATCAACATAGAAGAATCAAGCGTTCAAATCAATAATTCCTAATTCTCTTCTAAGTTGAGTGAATCTATCCTCACTAAGTGGTTTAGTAAAAATGTCCGCTAATTGATGATGGGTATCGACAAAATCTATGGTGACATCTCCCTTTTGAATATGATCTCTAATGAAATGATGTCTAATTTCAATGTGTTTAGTTCTAGAATGTTGAATAGGATTTCTAGATAGGTTGATGGCACTAGTATTATCACATTTGATTGGAACTTGTTTTAGATGCACTCCAAAATCCTCAAGGGTTTGTTTCATCCATAAAACTTGTGCACAACAACAACCCGCCGCAATATATTCGGCTTCGGCGGTTGAAAGTGCAACCGAATTCTGCTTTTTCGAAGACCATGAGACTAAGGAGTGACCAAGAAACTGACAAGTTCCACTTGTACTTTTACGATCAACTTTGCACCCGGCAAAGTCGGCATCCGAAAAGCCAATGAGATTAAAACTAGTGCCCTTGGGATACCATAATCCTAAGTTGAGAGTTTCCTTAACATATCTAAGAATTCTCTTTACGGCCACTAGGTGTGACTCCTTAGGTTGAGCTTGAAACCGAGCACACAAGCAAACACTAAACATGATGTCCGGCCTACTTGCGGTAAGATAAAGTAAACTACCAATCATACCTCGGTAGAGCTTGATATCAACATCTTTGCCTTTTTCGTCCTTATCAAGTTTAGTTGAAGCGCTCATTGGAGTATTTGTCTCTTTTGAGCTTTCTAAGCCAAATCTTTTGATTAGATCCTTTGCGTATTTGGCTTGATTGATGAATATTCCATCATTCGTTTGCTTGACTTGGAGTCCAAGGAAGAAGGAGAGTTCGCCCATCATGCTCATTTCAAACTCATCTGTCATTAACTTAGAGAATTCTTTGCAAAGAGATTCGTTAGTAGCACCAAATATGATATCATCAACATAAATTTGTACAATGAGAAAATCTTTATCCTTTATCTTGATAAATAATGTAGTGTCAACTTTTCCTCTTGAAAAATTATTTGAAATAAGAAAAGTGCTAAGTCTTTCATACCAAGCTCTAGGAGCTTGTTTTAAACCATAAAGTGCTTTTGAAAGTTTAAAGACATGATTGAGAAAATCGTGTTTTACAAAACCGGGTGGTTGCTCAACATAGACTTCTTCGGAAATATATCCATTTAGGAAAGCACTTTTAACGTCCATTTGAAATAACTTGAAGTTCATGTAAGAGACAAAAGCCAAAAGAATTCGAATAGCTTCAAGTCGAGCAACCGGTGCAAAAGTTTCATCAAAATCAATCCCTTCAATTTGGTTGAAACCTTGGGCCACTAGTCTAGCCTTGTTTCGAACCACAACACCAGATTCATCTCGCTTGTTTCGGAAGATCCATTTAGTGCCAATAACTGTATGATCACTTAGTCTTTCCACAAGCGTCCAAACTTGGTTTCGCTCAAATTGATTGAGTTCATCTTGCATCGCAATGAGCCAATTTTCGTCATTACTAGCCTCAACGAAATTTTTAGGTTCAATTTGAGACAAGAAAGCCAAGTGGTCACAAAGTAATCTAAGAGAGGATCTAGTCTTGACTTTTTGACTAGGATCTCCAATGATGGAGTCCTTGGGATGATAAGTAGCAAATTTTCACATTTTAGGTAGAGGAGTGGGTTCATTATCTTTAGAAATGAACTCCTCAACTTCCTTGGATTGAACAACCTCTTGTGGTGTGGAATTTATATGTAACTTATCAAAGTCAAAAAGATCATCTTCAATAGAAGTATCCTTTCCCTTAGATTCTTTAAAGAGAACATGCATACTTTCTTCTATTACCAAAGTTCGTCGATTATATACTCGATAAGCTTTGCTAGTAGAGGAATATCCCAAGAATATTGCTTCATCGGATTTAGCATCAAACTTTCCCAACTTATCTTTTGTGTTCAAGATGAAACATTTACAACCAATAATTTTAAAATAACCAATATTGGGAATTCTATTATGCCATAACTCAAAGGGAGTTTTCTCAAGAATTGGTCGAATTAGAACACGGTTCATGATGTAACAAGCCGTGTTTACGGCTTCGGCCCAAAAATACTTTGGCAACTCCCCCTCAATTAACATAGATCTTGCCATTTCTTGGAGAGATCTATTTTTGCGTTCAACAACCCCATTTTGTTGAGGTGTACGAGGAGTAGCAAACTGATGTTCTATTCCCAATTACTTGCAGAACTCTTCAAAGTTATGGTTTTCGAATTCACCACCATGATCACTTCTAATTTTAGAAATAATACAACATTTTTCATTTTGAACACGAAAGACAAATTCTTTGAAGGATTTAAAAGTGTCATACTTGTGTCTCAAAAACAAGGTCCAAGTATATCTTGAGTAATCATCAACAATTACAAAAACATAGTTACTTCCACCAAGGCTAGAGACATCAATTGGACCAAAGAGATCCATATGGATTAATTCCAAAGGCCTAGATGTAGAAATAACATTTTTGGATTTAAAAGAGGATTTTACTTGTTTTGCTTGAGCACAAGCACTACAAACCTCATCTTTGGCATAGTTAATGTTAGGTAAACCTTTTACAAGTTTTTCCTTGGAAAGTTTTGAAAGAGAATCCATACTAGCATGAGCTAGCCTTTTATGCCAAAGCCAAGATTCGTTAGTTTGAACCGAAAAATATTTTTCACCTTCATGAGAAAGTTTGCTTAGATCAACGGTGTAGACATTCTTGGATCTAAAGCCCATAAAAGCTACCTCATTTGTAGAAGGATCAAGGATGCTACAATGAGATGCTTTGAACTTTACAAAATAGCCTTTGTCACACAATTGACTAATGCTCAATAAATTGTGCTTAAGGCCATCAACTAAAAGAACATTTGAAATATTAACCTTCTCATTTCCGATTGTGCCGGTTCCAATGATCTTTCCTCTAGTGTTGTCTCCAAATGTGACAAAACCTCCATCTTTCTTTTCAAGTGAAATAAACTTGGTATGATCCCAAGTCATATGTCTTGAGCATCCGCTATCTAAGTACCATTTGTCACTAGCACCTTTTGATTGGAGACACACCTACAAGAACAAATCAAGTTTTTAACTTTGGTACCCAAGTGAGATTGGGTCCTTTTGGGTTAGATGAGCCTTTCACAACCCAAATTTGGTTAAGTTTAGGATTTTTCTTATATTTACATGATGATATATGATGTCCTTTAATATTACAATAAGAGCAATGCAAAGTTGGGTCATGATAGGAACTTTTAACAAAAACTTTTCTTTTAGTCTTTGTTAACTTAACATTGTTTGGATTAGGAACATATCCTATCCCAAACTTCTTGAAGTTCATAACTTGACTTCCAAGCATCATATTCAAGTACTTGGTTCCACCAACAAATTTCTCAAGAGTTTTCTTAGATTCACTTAAGCTAACTTTGAGTTGTTGGTTTTCAACTTGAAGTTTTTCAAGTTGATTGCCTTGATGAAGAATTGGCTTAAAATGTTGACCTTCAATTTTCTTCTTTAATGTCTCGTTTTCACAAGTGAGATTACAACATGTCTCATTAGCTTGTTTAAGCTCTTTCATGAGAGAGGAGACTTCATTTTTAAGTATTAAAGAAGGATTTGAAGTCGAAGATTTTAGGTCATTTACTTCCATCTCTAATGAGGCATTTTGCTTCTTGAGAGATGTATACTTGGGACCCAAACTTTGTAGATCATCATATAAAGAAAAGAAAACTTTTAAAAGTTCATCATAACTTAAATTATTTACCTCATCTTCAAGAGCCATGAGACATAGAATAGAGCTTTGTTCCTCAAGGCAAATTTGGGCAACTTCGTTTTCCGATTCGTCACCGCTAGACTCGTCGGGAGTGTCCCAATTTAGAGCATTGAAGGCTTTCTTTTTCTTGTCTTTCTTGAAGGCCTTGCTTGGAAGAGTGCATTCGCTTTTTCAAATGCCCTGGTTTGTTGCAATTGTAGCAAATGATTCCCTTCTTGAATCCCTCACCTTTGAACCCGTCTCGTTTAGGTCTTCTTAAGTTGCGCCTCTTAATTAGTCGGTCGAGCCTTTTTGAAATCATAGCGATTTCTTCGCTTGAGCCTTCTTCGCCATCTTCACTATCGGAAGCTATGACTCCCTTAAGTGCAAGACTTTTCTTTTTCTCGGGAGGCTCTTCGTTGTCATATTCTTTGAGGCGTTGTTCATGCGCCATGAGTAATCCGACAAGTTCGTCAATCTTTACCTTGTCCAAATCATGAGCTTCTTGGATAGCCGTAACCTTAGGTATCCAACTTCTTGGTAGCACACGAAGAAGTTTTCGCACCAAGTCCGATTGAGGAAAATCTTTACCTAAGGCTTTCAAGCTATTTATAATGTTAGTGAATCTTGTGAACATATTTGAAATGGATTCACTTTCTTCCATTTTGAATAGTTCATAACTTGACATAAGCATGCTTATTTTAGATTCCTTCACCCTAGAAGTTCCTTCATGAGTAACTTCTAATTTATCCCAAATCTCTTTAGCCGTTGTGCATATAGAGATTCGATGAAATTCATCTCTACTAAGAGCGCAAAGGAATGAATTAATTGCTTTAGCATTTAATTGAAAACGAAATTTTTCCGCTTCATTCCATTCCGCTCTTGATTTTGATGGAGTGATATAACCACTTTCGATTATGTCCCAAATATCAAAATCTAGAGATTGAAAGAATATCTTCATTCTAATCTTTCAAAAAGGATAATCGGTCCCATCAAAATATGGTGGCCGAACAATAGATTGTCCTTCGATATTCTTTCCCATGGATACCATTCTCACTTAGATTTTAATCTAAATAGTGTGAGACCTCGCTCTGATACCAATTGAGGATCAAAATGGCAACCTAAGAGGGGGGGTGAATTAGGTTTCTAAAATAAAATGTTAAATAATCAAGTAATTTAAAAACTCGAAACAAATAAAGTGAGAGAAAGTGAGGAGTTAGAGAAATGCAAACTCAAGAAGCACACAATCGATTTGTTTCGAGGTTCGGCACTTTGCCTACGTCCCCGCCAACTTCTCAACATAAGAGAACGTTGGATCTCCACTAAACGATGCTTTTGCGGGCAAGCACCAAGCCTTCACACCAACACCTTCTTCTCTCAAGAAGGTTACACTTTCAAGCTTCAACTCTTTTCTTTTCTCTCTTTTACAAGATGATATCTCACTATCAATTACACTCAAGTTTAGAGAGAGGATTGAGGGCTTAAGAGTATTAAAAATACTGAAGTATATAAGCTCAATTGGACTTTGGAATACCTGCTGAGAAAGGCCTCAATACCATTTATTTATAGCCTCAGCCAACTTCAGGTCGTTGTACTTTCGGGCGCCCTAAACAGTACTTTCGGGCGCCCAGATGTTGAGCACGCGCACTGCAAAACCAGCTGCCTGTCAGGCCCGTGCGCCGCTTTTCTGGATCCGTACATTCGGGCCTCCAGAACTTTGTGGGCGCCCAGATCACGCGCGACAGCTTTCTGACCAGCCAGACCACGCGCGCCGCTTTTCTGGATCCGTACATCAGGGGCTCCAGAAACTTGTGGGCGCCCAGAACATGCGCGTCGACTTTTCTGACACTGTCAGACCACGCGCGCCGTTTTCTCTGAGCAGAACTTTTGGGCCTCCAGAAGTTAACTTGTGGGCGCCCAGATCAGGTGAAGAAGTTTCTGGACCACCCAAACAGCAAACAGACATGATCCACAAAACCTGAGCAGAACTTTTGGGCCTCCAGAAGTCAACTTGTGGGCGCCCACTTTCTCAGGCACGCGCGCCGCCTGCGCAGCGCCGCTGTCAGAACTTTCGGACCGTTGCGTCGTACTGTCCGGAACATCAAATCTGTCAAGTCAAATATTCGGGCGCCCAGAACATACAATTTGGGCGCCCAGATCATAGACCATTCTGGACCACCCAAACATCAACCGTCAGGATCCAAAATCAACCAAGATTCGGATCCATGTTTAGGGCGCCCAGATCAGAGTCCAAAACACAAACTTGACAGAAAACAGTTTTTGAGAAGTTTTGAATATTGTTTGAAGTCCCATGTGCTTTAGATGATTAAAAAGAGTAAGTTAAAATATAACTTGACATTTCATAATTAAATCTTTAAAGCACAATGTTAAAAAGGTGGAGTTGAGAGAAATTTTATCTACTAGACAATGTAGCTTCAAGTGGTGAAGCTTAGTGCTAGTTGATTGCCCATCTTGAGTCCTTTTGAAGATAGAGAAGTCTAAACACAAAACTCAAGATAAAAGATTAGTTCAATTATTTGTTATCATCAAAATCTAAAGAATGATTAGGGCCACTAGGCCAACAAGGGCAAGAACTGCCCAAACGACAACACAGATCCACCAAGTGACGTCACCTAGCCCGATAGGGCCACCACCTGCCAACGAGTAGTTACGCAAAGGGGAAAACACCCTGCCACTTGGTATCTGTCTGGTACTCCACCACCACTTCTAGAAGGAGCACGAGTCTGCGAACCAGGGCAGATCAAAACTCAGGAAATCCGCTAAGTGCGCTCGGATGTGGCCACCACCCCCAATCACGGGGTCGGCGTCCACACGCGAAACAACCGACGTAGTCGCTGTCGTCGTCGCGGTCGTCGCGGTGCCACGGGAGGGTCTGCAGTCATCGGGGCACTCGGCGAAGGAGGAGGAGGGGCTGGAGCGGTAGTCGCCGTAGCCTGCTGCTGCAAAAACTACCGGAACAAGCCGGAACATGCCGGAGAGGGTCGTCAGCTGACCCCTCGCCTCGGCCTCAAGCACACAGGGTACGGTCCACATCAGGCTGTCCGCCTCCTGCCAGCTCCTCACTCGAACCAGCCGTAATAGCCCGAGTCTGAACACAAGCAGACGGCTCCGCAGGCACACGCCTACCACCACGACCTAGACGAGGAGGTCTACCATGACCACAAGCCATATGCAAAACACAGAAACCAGCGCAAGAGAAAGGGATCGGCAACTCCCACGAAACACAAGCCGAAAACAAACCCCTCGAACTCGCGCACCTATACATCTTAGGTCTTCCTATGGGTCAGCCTAACCAGTGGTTCAGTTACAAGTTATGAATGAATGAGTGTTTGTACCCTTTACGCTCTGATACCATCTTAATCTGTCACGCCCCGGGCTAGTTTTAGAAGCGGAAAAACATGCCAATTTTTTTTTTGAAAGCCTAGCCCGCGCCACATACAGACCCGCCACAAATACAGGGTCCACTGTACACACGGACAGAGCCTCCCCTGTATTTGCACGGCGTACACAACATACAACAGGATCATAACCACCATTCATTCATCACACAACCACAACAACACAAAAGGATTCATACAGCTAACAGTCCTTAAACCTGTATGAATCTAAGCAAGTCCTTAGGCGAAGGATGATGCGATGCACAAACAACAGATCATTCTAAAATTTTGCTCCTTACCCAGAAGCTTTATTTTGAAATCCTAATCTCAAACATTCAAGAATCATTTGAAAACTGTTCTCCACACGAGAACTCTCTTTTGAAATCCCAAAAGTCGATCGATCGGAAATCCATTTGAAAGCTGTTTCCTACACGAAAACCTTTATTTGAAAACGCTACCACGAGGGGTAGAAATCAAAGATGCGCGATATAAGGCCATAATGAAAGATCTAAAAAGCATCGACAACCAACGAGTCTAAGCATGCAATCCACATATGAATACTAAACCAAATCCACAAGATATAAGCATGCAAGACAAAATATCCAAAAGGTAACTGAACCACAACCACATCTAGCTGATAAAGGATAAGGGTGATAACCAAATCTGGAGAGAGAGGCCTCACAGGTCGGGACCTCTAGTACAACTAACTAGGCGTGCCTCGCTGCGTCCCGACTCTCACCACCCTGCTCACCTGAAAACAACAACGAGGGCGGGGGGTGAGAACATGTAAACATGTCTCCCCTCCCAGTGGGTACCGCAAGCCGACGAAGGCGAGGTGTACACACCGGCACGAGGGTCAACAAAAGATAGATAAGGTAAACAGTAGCACAAGTAAGTATGAGGCTGACATACAACTGAACAACTATGCTACTGTAAGCAACTAGTATATGCATCAACTGTAAGTAACCACCAATATACCCAATCACCACCAGGCCATAGGGACGGATCCCTGGCACTGGCACCACATGCTCAACCGTCGGCACATAACCTCCGCAGATGCACGTGCTAAGAGGCTCACGGGTCGGATGCACGCGACCCTTTTCCGGAAAAGAACACCCCCAGGCGGTGGATCAGACCGCTGGTGTACATGAAGTGCTAGAAGAGCTGTGACGATCGATGCGAATGCTCAATCCACAGAACGGCAAGGAGCCGTGGAGCAACTGATAAACCAATGTACTAGGATCACTCGGAACGACAGGCGATCACCACCGACCGACTAGGTAGTCTCAATAATCATGCAAACCAACACTACTCTACTATCCAAGCACGCATAAGTAGAGTCAACGGGAGTCAAGTGAACTAATAACTGAAATGCAAGAGAAGGGATAGAAAGGTATCACCGTAGTCCACTGAACCGACTCCGGATCGAAGTACCCACCTGTCGAAACGCTAGAGCCTAACACCGACGGCTCTCGGGAACCACAACAGGACCTACGAGAGACTCACAAGGTCAAGGTCCACCAAGTCGACACTAAACACATAGCTCTCACATCCCGAAACCGACGGATCGCCCGAAAACCCACCGGGACGATCCCGAAACCACACTAAGCCCCAGAGGGGTACCCAACAGCCAACCAAGTCTCTCGCTGTCCCCGAACACACAAAACCAAGTGACGGGACAGCGAGCACAAGCTCGGGGTGCCACGAACACAAACGCACCCGAAAAGGCTTCCCGGGTTCCCGAAAAATGCCGATTTGACACCGAAACCCCTAGTCACTCATCCGCTGTCCTCGGAACTTCAGGACAGCGATGAGGAACAGCCAACGAGGCTAAATGACGAAGCCAAGCTACTCGCAAAAATAGCAAGTGAGTCGCACGACTAGAAACACGCGTTTCGCCGACTATTTCATCGAAAAACGCGTCGGAAATGAATCCGAATCTCCGCGAAGGGCGAAGCGGTTGGACAACCAGTCCAAAGGGCCTCAAGGACCTTGCCCTTGCTGCCCGCAGCATCGCAACACTGCCACAATCGCAAAACAAGCAACAACTACAAACATACAAGCAATAAATAAGGCCGTTCGAGCAATCCGTACGTCCGCACGACCTTCCTCAAGCACCAGCGGATAGGTAACGACGTCACGGAGGCCGTGCTCACAGCCCCACTACGACAGGACCAGTCGCAAGCCCAAAAAACCCATAAAAATAGAAAATACATGCGATAACATAGCTCGGCATCGGCCGAACAGCGAAACGGCTCAACCAAATCGAATTCTAAGGTGAGCATGATGATCAGCGCGTCGCCGCGATCATCGTGCTCACCTTTCCTGGCTTCGGGAGGCAACAGGGAGCTCAAACACCAAAGCGCGGCCAAAAACCACTAAAAAGAGACCCCGGCCGGAGAAACCAGCTCCGACCGGCTGTCGGTCGGCATGCACGGCCAGCGGCGGCCAGGGTCGGATGAGGAGGAGGCAAGGAAGAGAGGGCTCACCTCAGCCGACGACGGGAAGCGGCGGCGGCGGCGCGGGGAGATAGCCGACTCTCGGGTTGGCTAGGGCACGGCGGCGCGGCAACGGACGGCGGCGGCGGCCGGCGGCGACACGAGCACCAAAAAGAGGGGCCCGCCGGACGTCGGTTGGCCGGTGACCGCGACAAAGGAAATCGGTGACGGCGGCGGCGGAGCAAGCTCGGCCTCGGCTGCCCTAGGCGCCCAGCCAAAACCCGCGGCGGCTGCGGCGGTGCTCCGGCGGCACGGCACGGCGACGGCCGGGGCGGCAGGGGGCGGCGCCGGAGGACTCGAGGGCGATGGCGCTCACCCTCCCAGGCATCGGAAGGCGGCGGCGGCTCGGGCCCACAAGTCTCGGCCCGCAGCTGCCCTAGCAGCAGCTGCAGCAGCTTGGCTGCGGCTCCCGGCGGCGGCGCACGTCGCCGGCGGTCGTGCCACCTTAGGGGGAGCTCAGGCGTGGGTTCCCCCTGGGTGCACACCGCAGGGAAGGAGAAGAAGAAGAAGAAGAAGAAGAAGGAGAAGAAGAAGAAAAGGAGAGAGGAGAGGGTGGTCGGGGTTGCGCCGGTCAAGGGATGGTCAGCGGCGGCCGGCGGAGCTCGGGGAGGGTGGCAGAGGAGCTGGGGGAGAGGAGGCTCTGTGCTGGGAGCTGAGGGAGAAGGAGGGGAAGGCACTCTCTCTCTCTCTCTCCAAACACTCACACAACACACACACATATACACAAACACACATGTATATTTGCACAAACACCCCTCAAACAAAGAAAATAAGCCCTCAGTCCCTCACAGCAGGACAATATGCCAAGACACCCCTCCACAAGCAGTCTCACGCGAAACGGTGCGTGAAACAGGGTCTAGATCGTGAAACCAAAAATGTACAATTCGACCTCTCGGCGAAGAACATAGAAGATCTTTTGATCCATTCATCGCATGTCGAAACGGATCACGCCATCGCATTCAGCACTGCCGAGACATCGAATCTATTATTTTGGATCGTCAGATTCGGACTCCGGATTGTGCCGTTAAGCCGTTCTCTCTTCGCAACAATACTTGAAACCCAAAAAATACACTAAATATTCTATATATATACATATATATATATATATATACCCATACATATATATATACGTATATAGGTCAAGTACACAGTAACAGGAGAGAGGAACACGGAATTCAAATTTCCAAAAATTCGAATTCTCACACCAGCGCAACGGCAATAGGGACAAAATCCCAATTAATTTTCTGCGAACGAGTGTAGAAAAGGTTCTAGCAGAGCCAGTAGAGGAGGAAGGCAGTGTGTTCCTTCTTGGTGACCGGTGCCGGGGCCTGACCCGCAAATCGTCGCATGAACTTGGTATAAGCGAGGTCCACCTTCGGGTCCAAGTAAGCCTCGAAATCTGCCACTCCATCAGGATTATAGACCATAGATAAAATGACGCCGTGAGGGCGGAGACCGATGATCGCCGCCACGTCAAAAAGGGTCGGGATGAAAGGCCCACCCTGAAGAAAAAGTATTATAAACCGGAGACCAGAAGCATAAAACGTGGCAATAAGGAGGTTGTCGGCTTGAGGAGGAGTCCTCAGGAGCTAGATAGCTTCGTAGATACCGACCTCATGCCAAAGATCAGCGTAAGACCCTTTGATTCGGTCCAACCAGGCTAAGTAGGCATCCGAAACACTAGACTAGGTGCGGAGACTCCTTCCAGATGACTTCTGGAAAGACCAAAAGTGAAGATAGATGACATCGGCCATCAAAGGCAGCCCTTCCGCCGAAAAAGAAAAAGCATCGGCTGGAGGAGGTGCCACAAATGAAGGGCCAAGTACGAGGCGAGAGGGATCCAACTCAACATACTACCTGAGAAAAGTATAGTCAAGAGATGGAAACAAAGGGAGAGAAGCAATCAGAGCCATTGGAAGAAGTTTGGAGTCAAAGAAAAGAAAGGAGGAGGGTTGAAGAAAAGCCCTTGAGAAGGAGAAGGAAGAAGAGGAGTAGTGAAGGAGAAGACGAAATGGCGCAAGAAAGGCGAAGCCGTCGAAGGGAATTTCGAAAAAAGACTATGATGGCGAAGTGATGGCAGCTATTAATGCCCTAATTAATGCCCTAAATGAGACAAAAAGGGCATGAAAAATTATAGCCATCAAAGGACGAAGTCAAGTTGTCACGCCCCGGATTACTCGTTTCCCCGGGCTCGCCAACAGATCCGCCGTATACATAGATTTTTCTATGTATACGAAGCGATAGCTAACCTGTAAACAAACATACAAGCCACTACAAGAGATATATAGAGCTACAATAAAACATACAGATATAACAGAAGTCACATGTACATATAGGATCCAAAATACAACAGTCCCTCCAGAACCAAAATAGGAACAAGTCCACAGTATATGTACATGGCTTAACTCAAAATAAACTATCTCCAGAAGGGTCCTCCTCTAGGAACAACAGGGACAGGTAGGGATCTAGCTCGCGACTCCCTTACCTCGATCCGCGAAAATAGGCGCAGCAGCCGCAACAGAAGAAGGCTCTGCAAGAAAAAGTGGCAACAATGGGTGTGAGAACTACTATCAAAAGAAGTAGTCCTCAGTGGGTACCAATACCGACCTCAACGGTCCACCCACTAAGTCTACGAGACTAACAGTATAGCTGGTAGGTAAACAACAACAAAGTAAGCTGGAATAAACTCTACAGCCGTAATGCCACTACCCTACCACTATCCAAGTCACACTCTCAAGTAAGCATCACCAAAGTGAAAGGTCACCCCTGACCCAATCTAACGGAACCGCCCAAACGGGCTCGTCCAGCCAACTGCCTAGCCACACCGCACACTACCAAAAGGGGTAGCCGGTCCAAATACCAGATCTAACTAATCTGTAGCGACATCAACGCAAAAGAGGCCTCACTCCGGAGCGGCACTCGGGGGAGCTACCCAACCGAGTTAAAATCGTATCTCTGTCGAGCACAAACAGGCTCCGGCAGGCTATAATCAAATGGAAAGGGGTCAAAACGGGTCAAGACTCCAAGCTCACGTGCCCTCAGCACAAACAGAAGCTAAAACAAGAGTCTGGGTCCACCGTCAACCCCGACGGCACCCGAAAACACAAAACAGCCTAACCCTGCTGTAAATACAAGCTCGGCATCCCAGCACAAGCGTAAACTCGTCCTACAACGAACTAAGTATCCACCGCGCACTAACAGCGGTGATACAAGAACAGAAACGGCTCCTAGAGCTAAATCTGATAATAGTTCGAAAAGTGACGGTTGTATGTTCGCGAGTTTTCTCCTAAGTCAATTCCCAGTTCAGCATGTAAAGTCATGTCTATAAATTATCAATTTATGCTCCAAATTCAGATTTCATAATAATACATGCAAATTCATGAATTCGAGCTACTAACATGATTTAACAGATGATAAAACAGCATGCTGCACTCTCTACAACTTAGGAGGAAATCCGGCGATTTCGGTAACATTAACCCACCTCAAAAGCTATCCAACAACGGCTAGGAGTCGAGTGGAAGGCCTCCAAACAACGCCGGCTGAAATCCAGTTCAAAACTGCAACCTCGAGATTCGGACCCACCTGCTCAACGTTCTGGGCGCCCAGAACATCAGCCCAGAACTGCAGCCTGGCAGCACAACCCACATGGATTCAACATGTGATATAATCCAAATTCGAAGTCCAAATGCAGTGAAATTTGGCTCAACTCACCAGTAGGGGCTCAAGAACACACCCTCCAAATTTCAGCCAAAACGGAGTTCGACTCGATGTCCAAAAGGTCCACACACTGAACCGGATTCACTTCTGGACCCTCCTGCACATGGATCCAGAAGTTCCAGCACTTAAGCAAAACTCAAAAACAGCAAGAATTCAGGGATTCCAACGAATCTAGCTCATGGGAAAAGGGTCACAAACCTCCCAAATACAGTGATGGAACAATCCAAAACCTCTCCAAAGATCCTCACAAAGATCTGGATTCAAAAATCCAAGAAATTCCATCAATGACCCAAAAATTCAGCACTTAAGCAATTACTCAAAATCTGAGCTAGAACTCACCTTTGAATCCTCAATTCAGGTGGGAAGAACCTCCAAACCAGTAAGGAATGAGGAAGGACCAATCTTCACTTCGTAATTCCAGCTCCCAAGAGATTGGATCCAAAAGATCAAAGGAAAAACCCAAGTTTCAGCTCAAGAACACAAGGGGTCCAGTGAAACATCAACTGTAGCTTACATACCTGTCCAAATCGTGATTGGAAGGGTTCCACGTCTTCCTCTACGAGTCTTCTATTCAACAAATCAAATTTTGAAGGATTTGGACACTCCCACACTGCACACGATCCAGAACACCACGGGTTGACGATGCAGTTCCAGCAGGAATCCAAGGTCTTCAATGGAGGAAGATGAAATTTGGGAGAGAAGAGAGGGTTTCCTTGCAAAATCCTGGGTTCACCATGAAGAGGGGAGAAAAAGCCTCAGGGGAGGTCGTCCATTTCTCTCATAAACAAAGGATTTCGGTGCAATAAGCCTCAAGAACAGAATTGCTACTAACCTGTCCTCAGCAGGAAAACCCAGATTCGGGCGCCCGAAACCCATGAAGTGGGCGCCCGGTTCTTCAGCCTGCACAAAACTGGAGCATCGGACTCTCCGCCGCGATCCGGTGCGCCCTAACCTGGTCCGGCGGATTTCACCAACCAATCGACACGTGTCAAGCGGATCGATACTCACGAGGTAGGATTTCCGGATCCACTTTCTGGGCGCCCGAAACATAGATCCGAAATGACTTAGCAGTTTCAGGAAACGAGCACTCAACATCTGGGCGCCCAAAACAAGACTTCCGGGCGCCCTAAAGTCCAAAAGCCCAAAACTTCAGTTTTGGCTTACTTCGGTGCTCTGAGTTCGTTCTCGCGTCTATTTGACGCCGAAATGACTCCGACTTGTCTCGACCTTCTCCAGAAGCGTCGAACAGTCAAGGATACTGCAGTCATTCCGTCAGTTAGGCCCCAGGGGTACTACATCCTTCCGCCCTACGAAAAGTTTCGTCCTCGAAACTCAACTCATACCTCAAGAAGGCAGCTCGAAAAGGTAGGGGTAGGATTCCCGCATCACCGTCTCCGGCTCCCAAGTCGCCTCACGCTCCTCATGATTACTCCACTGCACTTTCACGTACGGTATGACTCGGTTGCGCAATTCTTTCGTCTCGCGAGCAAGAATCCGCACCGGTCGCTCCTCGTACTGCAGGTCCTCAGCCATCTCAAGTGGGGTGAAGTCAATCACGTGCGAGGGGTCGAACACATATCTCCTCAGGGCCGAGACATGAAACACATCATGGACTCCAGAGAGTCGCGGTGTTAGGGCGATCCTATATGTTACCGGCCCCACTCGCTCTAACACTTCGAACGGGCCAACAAACCGTGGACTGAGCTTTCCACGAATTCCAAAACGGCGAATTCCTCTGGACGGCGAGACTTTCAGAAACACATGATCTCCAATCTGGAACTCCAAGTCTCGTCTCCTAGTATCCGCATAGCTCCTCTGTCGACTCTGGGCGGTCTCAAGACGTCGTCGAACCATCTTGACCTTCTCTTCCGCTTCCAACAGGATATCGGGACCCAAAGTCTTCCTCTCACCCACATCACTCCAATGCAAGGGCGAACGACACTTGCGTCCATACAATGCCTCAAACGGAGCCATCTGGATGCTCGCTTGATAGCTATTGTTATACGCAAACTCAACCAGTCCTAAGTGTCGATGCCACCCTCCACCAAAGTCTAGGACACATGCCCTCAACATGTCCTCCAGAGTCTGAATGGTCCGCTCAGACTGACCATCTGTCTGTGGATGAAAAGCCGTGCTAAATCGCAGCTGAGTACCCAATGCTGTCTGTAGACTCCTCCAAAACTGTGAGACAAATCGGGTGTCTCGATCAGACACAATCGAGGTAGGCACTCCATGCAGTCTCACTATCTCGTCCAAATATAACTGAGCGAGTCTGTCCCTGGACCAAGTAGTCTGCACTGGTAAGAAGTGGGCAGACTTGGTCAGTCTGTCCACTATCACCCAAATAGCATCGAAACTAGCCTGTGTCCTCGGTAATCCCACGACAAAGTCCATGGCGATCTGGTCCCACTTCCACTCGGGTATTGGGAGACTCTGAAGCTTGCCAGCAGGTACTCGGTGCTCCGCCTTTACCTGTTGACAAGTCAAACACTGAGCCACAAACCTCCCAATATGTCGCTTCATTCCATTCCACCAGAAGTGTGCCTTCAAGTTCTTATACATCTTGGTTCCACCGGGGTGAACCGAATAAGGCGAGTAATGTGCCTCTCTCAAAATCTCCTCTCGGATCTCAGAATCCATAGGCACACACAGTCGGTCCCTGTACCGCAGTACTCCCGAACTGTCAACACCAAAATCCCCTGTCTGCCCGCTGGCAATTTGATCTCGAATCCTCATCAAATAGGGGTCCACACTCTGTTTCTCTCGGATCCTATCCAACAGAGTGGGTTGCAAAACCAAAGACATAAGTTTTGCAGTAACCCCAGGGGATACCACCTCAAGCTCAAGCCGCCTCAACTCCTCAAGTAATGGCGCCTGCTGAGTGATCATCATACTAAGGCTCTGCACTGATCTCCTGCTCAACGCATCTGCCACTACATTCGCCTTGCCGGGGTGATACAGGATGGTAACATCATAATCCTTCAACAACTCTAACCACCGACGTTGCCTCAAATTCAATTCCTTCTGAGTGAACAGATACTTGAGACTTTTGTGATAATCTCACAGTGCTCACCATACAAGTAATGCCGCCACAGCTTCAGTGCAAACACTACAGCTGCCAGCTCCAAATCATGCGTAGGGTAATTTTTCTCATAATCCTTCAGTTGCCGTGAGGCATAGGCAATTATCCTACCATGCTGCATCAACACACATCCCAAGCCACTGTGTGATGCATCACTATAAATCACGAATCCTTCCCCCATAACTGGAAGGGTAAGGATGGGAGCAGACATCAGTCTCTCCTTCAGCTCCTCAAAGCTATGCTGGCACTCAGCACTCCAAACAAATCTAATCCCCTTCCTCGTCAGACGAGTGAGGGGTGTGGAGAGCTTCGCAAAGCCTTCCACAAATCGACGGTAATATCCAGCTAACCCGAGGAAACTCCTCACCTCGGTAACCGTCGTCGGTCTGGGCCAATCTCGCACAGTCTCAATCTTCTGCGGGTCCACCGCCACTCCAGTGGCTGAAATCACATGGCCCAAGAAAGCTACCTCTCGAAGCCAGAATTCGCACTTCTTCAGCTTAGCATACAACTTCTTCTCTCTCAGAAGTTGCAGCACAACCCTCAAGTGCTCCTCATGCTCAGCATCGCTCCGAGAGTAGATCAAGATGTCATCAATAAACACCACCACAAACCGGTCCAAGAACAGCTTAAACACTCGATTCATCAAATCCATAAACGCGGCAGGGGCATTAGTCAATCCAAACGGCATCACCGTAAACTCATAATGCCCGTACCGAGTCCTAAAAGCCGTCTTGGGAATATCCTCGGCTTTCACCTTCAGTTGGTGGTAACCTGACTGCAAGTCAATCTTCGAGAAGACACAAGATCCTTGCAGCTGATCAAACAGATCATCAATGCGCGGCAAAGGATACCTGTTCTTGATGGTCACTTTATTCAACTCTCGGTAATCCACACAAAGTCTAAGTGAACCATCCTTCTTCTTCACGAATAACACCGGCGCTCCCCAAGGCGATACGCTGGGTCTCACAAACCCCTTATCCATCAAATCTTGAAGCTGCGCCTTGAGCTCTCTCAGCTCAGCCGGTGCCATTCGGTAGGGTGTCTTTGAGATTGGCGCAGTTCCTGGGACTACGTCAATCACAAACTCGACCTCCCTGTCTGGTGGCATCTCAGTCAACTCCGGGGGAAACACGTCCGGAAACTCGCGGACTACAGAGATGTCCTCGAGCTCCGGTGCCACAGCAGATACCTCAACAACAGTTGCAAGAAATATGGTACATCCTCGACTCATCATCTGCCTCGCTCGTGCCGACGAAATCCACGTCGCAAACAACGTGCTCCTGCAGCCTCGATACACGTACTTCTCCTGGCCTGGCTCGCGAAACGTCACGGTCCTCTCGCCGCAGTCGATCGTCGCGAAGTAGCGGGCCAGCCAATCCATGCCGAGCACTACATCAAAATCCTGCAATCGCCCCAAGACCAACAGGTCTGCGGGCATCACCCAAGGTCCAAGCTGCACAGGGCAAGCCTGACAACACTTCTCCACAAGCAAAACGTGCTCGGGAATCTGTACCTCTTGTGCACAGGGTAACGGCCCTAACACTAGCCCATGCAAAGATGCAAATGCTCGACTAACAAAAGAATGTGATGCGCCGGTATCAAATAATGCACGAGCTCTAATGCCAGAAATTAAAATGATACCTGCCACCACATGATCAGCCGCCGTGGAGTCCTCCAGTTGAGTCGCGAAGACTCTGCCGCTCTGTGCCTGCTGTCGCCGCTCACCTGGACGGGGTATAGAAGCCAGATCCATCTGGCTATAAGTCGGTGAAGCTCCATAGGTCTGCTGATGAACAGGGGGTGCCGATGCGATCGATGGTACAGGCGACGCTGCTCGGGGACAAGCTGCCCGCAGATGTCCGGACTGACCACACCCAAAACACCGGCCCTCTTGTTGCTCGCACTGCCTAGGCCAGTGTGGTCCTCCGCAGATGACACATCTCGGTGCTCCCCTCTGCTGCCGTCCCTGCTGACGGGATCCACCAGACCTCTGTCGCCCCGAAAACCCACGACCCTGAGAGCGTGATCGTGGAGGTCTCGGCGGGCGTCTGCCGCTGGTCTGTCCTCCGTCGTCTGGAGCCGGGCGCTTCCTATCCAAACCCTGACTCAGAGTGGCCGCCCGCTCACTCGCCGTCAAGGCTCCACGCTCTACCCATAGCGCCTGCTCGATCGACGCATCCAAGGTCTGCAACCTCTGCGCCTGAACTAAGACAAATATCTCATGTCTCAAACCGCGCTCGAACAGATAAACTCTGTGAGCCTCATCTCTCGCAGCAAAAGGAACACAGTTCAGGAGTCTGGTAAACTCCCGGGTATACTCCTGCACTGTGCGATCTCCCTACAGTAACTTCTTCAGATCCTCCTCGAGTTTCTGCTTCACGCTGTTAGGGAAATAAGACCCATACAGCATCCCGCAGAACTCGGCCCAACTCAATCGCAGCGCATCCAGCGACCTGCTCGATCTCGTCCTCGTCCACCAGATGCGTGCATCACCCGTCAAGCAGTGAACTGCCAAGTGAACCCGCTCCCGCTCTGGCACGAAGAGATCCTCAAATAATTTCTCCATCTCGCCTACCCAGGCCTTCACCACCCATGGCTCGGTGTGGCTACCATCAAAACGGGGTGGATCAAACCGGCAGAAACGAGCCAGTCTCTCGGTCATCCGCTCCTGCTCGGCCTCCGACATCTGTCCACCTGACCGGAAAGTGTCGCCAACCGGTGCGGCCGGAACTGCCGCTGCTGGGGGCACGGCTGCAGCTGGGACGTCAGCTGGAATAGCAGGAGGTGGCTCCTGCGACTCCGTCGCTCTAGGTGCTGCACTCCACGTGTGAGTAATG
The DNA here is from genome assembly GCA_016920855.1 of Puya raimondii. Lineage (NCBI taxonomy): Eukaryota > Viridiplantae > Streptophyta > Magnoliopsida > Poales > Bromeliaceae > Puya > Puya raimondii. Next base: position 6,757,113 of record JABWPP010000047.1, read on the forward strand.
GTATCACACATCCTCCGCAAAAGTGCACTCTGCTGCCTAGCTGACTCGGCTAGCGCAGTCAACTGCTCACACACGTCAGGGGGTGCACTAGGCCCCGCCTGCTCAGGCACCACAGAAGGCGCGGGGGTAGCCCGCGTCGGGGGTCGACCTCGGTGTCGGGGAGGCGTCATGCTCACCTGCGCAACACACAGATCAGTCAACACACAAACAACTCAAGACCCAATCAAGCGAAAGTCTAGAAGGTCGTCTCTTTTCCCTCACTGCTTGACGTCGTCTGCAGCCAACGCAAGTTCGCGACAGGAAAGGACACACGCCTTCGATCACTCCCTCCACTTAAGGATGAGTTCAACAGTCAAATCAATGACTTTCGCGGCAAGTCACGTCTCTCACGTCTTGCATTCCTAGGGTCTGCCAAAGCCTAGGGTTTACTAAGTCCCAACGACCTATTCCTAAGCTCTGATACCAACTTAATCTGTCACGCCCCGGATTACTCGTTTCCCCGGGCTCGCCAACAGATCCGCCGTATACATAGATTTTTCTATGTATACGAAGCGATAGCTAACCTGTAAACAAACATACAAGCCACTACAAGAGATATATAGAGCTGCAATAAAACATACAGATATAACAGAAGTCACATGTACATATAGGATCCAAAATACAACAGTCCCTCCAGAACCAAAATAGGAACAAGTCCACAGTATATGTACATGGCTTAACTCAAAATAAACTATCTCCAGAAGGGTCCTCCTCTAGGAACAACAGGGACAGGTAGGGATCTAGCTCGCGACTCCCTTACCTCGATCCGCGGAAACAGGCGCAGCAGCCGCAACAGAAGAAGGCTCTGCAAGAAAAAGTGGCAACAATGGGTGTGAGAACTACTATCAAAAGAAGTAGTCCTCAGTGGGTACCAATACCGACCTCAACGGTCCACCAACTAAGTCTACGAGACTAACAGTATAGCTGGTAGGTAACCAACAACAAAGTAAGCTGGAATAAACTCTACAGCCGTAATGCCACTACCCTACCACTATCCAAGTCACACTCTCAAGTAAGCATCACCAAAGTGAAAGGTCACCCCTGACCCAATCTAACGGAACCGCCCAAACGGGCTCGTCCAGCCAACTGCCTAGCCACACCGCACACTACCAAAAGGGGTAGCCGGTCCAAATACCAGATCTAACTAATCTGTAGCGACATCAACGCAAAAGAGGCCTCACTCCGGAGCGGCACTCGGGGGAGCTACCCAACCGAGTTAAAAGCGTATCTCTGTCGAGCACAAACAGGCTCCGGCAGGCTATAATCAAATGGAAAGGGGTCAAAACGGGTCAAGACTCCAAGCTCACGTGCCCTCAGCACAAACAGAAGCTAAAACAAGAGTCTGGGTCCACCGTCAACCCCGACGGCACCCGAAAATACAAAACAGCCTAACCTTGCTGTAAATACAAGCTCGGCATCCCAGCACAAGCGTAAACTCATCCTACAACGAACTAAGTATCCACCTCGCACTAACAGTGGTGATACAAGAACAGAAACGGCTCCTAGAGCTAAATCTGATAATAGTTCGAAAAGTGACGGTTGTATGTTCGCGAGTTTTCTCCTAAGTCAATTCCCAGTTCAGCATGTAAAGTCATGTCTATAAATTATCAATTTATGCTCCAAATTCAGATTTCATAATAATACATGCAAATTCATGAATTCGAGCTACTAACATGATTTAACAGATGATAAAACAGCATGCTGCACTCTCTACAACTTAGGAGGAAATCCGGCGATTTCGGTAACATTAACCCACCTCAAAAGCTATCCAACAACGGCTAGGAGTCGAGTGGAAGGCCTCCAAACAACGCCGGCTGAAATCGAGTTCAAAACTACAACCTCGAGATTCGGACCCACCTGCTCAACGTTCTGGGCGCCCAGAACATCAGCCCAGAACTGCAGTCTGGCAGCACAACCCACATGGATTCAACATGCGATGTAATCCAAATTCGAAGTCCAAATGCAGTGAAATTTGGCTCAACTCACCAGTAGGGGCTCAAGAACACACCCTCCAAATTTCAGCCAAAACGGAGTTCGACTCGATGTCCAAAAGTTCCACACACTGAACCGGATTCACTTCTGGACCCTCCTGCACATGGACAGAAGTTCCAGCACTTAAGCAAAACTCAAAAACAGCAAGAATTCAAGGATTCCAACGAATCTAGCTCATGGGAAAAGAGTCACAAACCTCCCAAATACAGTGATGGAACAATCCAAAACCTCTCGAAAGATCCTCACAAAGATCTGGATTCAAAAATCCAAGAAATTCCATCAATGACCCAAAAATTTAGCACTTAAGCAATTACTCAAAATCTGAGCTAGAACTCACCTTTGAATCCTCAATTCAGGTGGGAAGAACCTCCAAACCAGTAAGGAATGAGGAAGGACCAATCTTCACTTCGTAATTCCAGCTCCCAAGAGATTGGATCCAAAAGATCAAAGGAAAAACCCAAGTTTCAGCTCAAGAACACAAGGGGTCCAGTGAAACATCAACTGTAGATTACATACCTGTCCAAATCGCGATTGGAAGGGTTCCACGTCTTCCTCTACGAGTCTTCTATCCAACAAACCAAATTTTGAAGGATTTGGACACTCCCACACTGCACACGAGGCAGAACACCACGGGTCGATGATGCAGTTTCAGCAGGAATCCAAGGTCTTCAATGGAGGAAGATAAAATTTGGGAGAGAAGTGAGGGTTTCCTTGCAAAATCCTGGGTTCACCATGAAGAGGGGAGAAAAAGCCTCAGGGGAGGTCGTCCACTTCTCTTATAGACAAAGGATTTCGGTGCAATAAGCCTCAAGAACAGAATTGCTACTAACCTGTCCTCAGCAGGAAAACCCAGATTCGGGCGCCCGAAACCCATGAAGTGGGCGCCCGGTTCTTCAGCCTGCACAAAACTGGAGCATCGGACTCTCCGCCGCGATCCGGTGCGCCCTAACCTGGTCCGGCGGATTTCACCAACCAATCGACACGTGTCAAGCGGATCGATACTCACGAGGTAGGATTTCCGGATCCACTTTCCGGGCGCCCGAAACATAGATCCGAAATGACTTAGCAGTTTCAGGAAATGAGCACTCAACATCTGGGCGCCCAAAACAAGACTTCCGGGCGCCCTAAAGTCCAAAAGCCCAAAACTTCAGTTTTGGCTTACTTCGGTGCTCTGAGTCCGTTCTCGCGTCTTTTTGACGCCGAAACGACTCCGACTTGTCTCGACCTTCTCCAGAAGCGTCGAACAGTCAAGGATACTGCAGTCATTCCGTCAGTTAGGCCCCAGGGGTACTACACAAGTACGAAGGTATGGCTAGATGAAACCGCCAGGAAGAATAGGCGATGCAGCCGTATGGAGCGGTCAATCTCAGCCGTCGAAACAACGACTTTCAATCTTGGCCGTTGAGCAAAATGACACCAGCCACCCGAAACAATCGTTTGGGAAGCCGCCGGGGGGGCATTATTGGCGCCATAAAAATAGCGCCGCGTGGTAAGTCGGCCCACACCACGTGGAGGGTTCCCAAAGCCAAACGTGGAGCGACATGTGGTGTGCCGGGATCTGAGAAAAATGCGCCCAAAATTGAAAACTGGTTGGGCGAGATGCGGTTGAGATTGGCCAGGAGTGGCCCGCAGAAGCAGGGATATGGCCGAGATACACCCCGTAATAGAGAATAACTGAATTACCACAGGCGGGACTATATATAAACAGAATGCGCCTGCCAAAGGGGTTTTTTTCTCCTGCGAACAAAAAGACCATTCTATTTCCAGTATTTTTCTGTTTTATAGTAGTAGCCTACTTGTAATCTTCACTTCCCTTGCATTTCTTGCTTTCCTAGGTGCAGTTCTTCTAAATTAAATTTCTCTTGTAGTTATTTCCTAGCAAGTTAGCAGTAGAACTCATAACCCTGTAATCCTTCTTTCTTTTGAAATATATTGAAGTAACTCGGCTCATATCAGCCGAATATATTTTGGAGTGTACGAACTCGGCTGAGCGGATCCCTCATTAGCCAATTGCTTGATTCTGTCTGTGGCACACTTCGAGGATCACCAACAAGGGCCACCTCATCTCTCGGTTCACCTCCCGAGGCAGAATTTGACTGAGTCCACGGTCCAGGAATTCGGCCCCCAACAGTCGTCAAATAGAATAAAAACATATTTTTTTTAAAAAAAAAACCATACGATGGCACCTTGTTTTAAAATAAATCCTTACAGTGAAAAAAGAATAAAACTATAATGTAGTTGGATATAGCCTTTTGAATCATATGGTGGCAAAGTAAAAAATATAATAAACCATAAAATAGTTAAGTGCAATTTTTTAAAACCACGGGATGGCATAATAAATATTCGTGCGTCCAAATTATCGCGTAAGGGAGCGTGAGCTGATAAATATTCATGCGTCCAAATTATCGTAGGGGCATCTGAAACCCTTTCAGAATGTCTCTCGACTATATATATATATATATATATATATATATATATATATATATATATATATATATATATAGTAGAGCTACTATGCTATCGGAAGCATAAAGGAGTTGATGCTTCTGATTTTTTGGCCCTTGGATCAACCCTTGTGATTATTTTTAACCATTGGATTGATATTTTACCCAATAGAGACTACTCAACCTTAGGGGGATCACTCAATCCTAAGGGGGACCACTATTATCCTAACCGTACAATTCTTGATCTAAGGGCCAAAAAATCAGAAGAACCAATTCCCTTATACTTTCGATAGCATAGTAACTCTACACTATATATATATATATATACATAGAGTAGGGCTACTGTGCTATTAGGAGCACAGCAATCCTTGTGCTCCTAACTTCCTAACCACCCATTTTGATGGGTGGTTAGGAAGAGAGAGAGAAGAGAAATTGAAGAAAAATTCAAAGAGAAAAAAAATTGAGACACCTAATTTCTCCCTAATTTCTCTTATATATATATATATATAAAGAGAGAGTTGAGCTGGAATACTATTAATAGTATTTGGGCCCTTTTGCTATCGATTTTTTAGCCATTAGATCTACACTTTAATCAATTCCACCCTTTAGATCATACTATTCAACCAACCACCCACTCAACCCTAGGGGGACCACTATCATCCTAATCGTACAATTTTTCATCCAAGGATTAAAAACTCGATAGAAAAAGAGCCCAAATACTATCAATAGTATTCCAGCCCAATTATATATATATATATATATATATAGAGAGAGAGAGAGAGAAAGAGAGAGATTAGAGCTCATGTGCTTTTAAAAGCACAGGAGCTCTTGTGTTTGGAATTTTTTCACCATTGGATCGGCTTCGCTTCGAGATCCGTGCGCAGTTAGTGGGTGGAGGTGGATGGCAAGGCAAGAAACGGCGTTAAACCCCCCTCTCTCTTCTCTCTCTGCACGTGAACCCACCCACTCTCTCTCTTTCTTTCTCTGGCAACCCCCCCTCTCTCTCTTTCTCTGGCTCCCCTACCAGATCCATTCTCTCTTTTTCTTTTTCTCCCTCCATGTCTCTTCCTCTCTCCCCCTCTCTCCGATGGTAGTCTCCATCCCTATCCGACGCTCCGACGACGCCACGACACGGGCCGCGCGCACCTCCGCCGACGCCTTTCGGGCCGCGCGCACCTCCGCAGACGCTTTTCGGGCCGCTCGCAACACCGCCTTCCGGGCCGCGCACACCTCCGCCGACGCCTTCCGGGCCGCGCGCATCTCCGCTAACGCCTTCCGGGGCCGCGCGCTACAAGATCAATCTCGGACGCCGTTGTCGGGTGCGCGATATTTTTTAATACCAAAAATTTCTTATATCACAATTTTTTAATAAATAAAACTTAATAAAATTTTGTATTTATTTTTTTATTTTTAATTTTGAGATATTTAAACCGTATGCTACTTGGTAAACTTTTAATTTTTTAATTTTTTAATTTTTTAATTATTTATTTTTTAAATTTTAGATTAAGCTATAAGCGAAATTCTTTAACAGGATCAGTTGCTTGAAGAGACAATTTTCAGTGCCTACTTCTAAAATTTAGATGCTAATTCACATAATTAGAGTTGTCCAACCTATTTGTAGAACATAGTCTTAAATTATCACATAGCTAGAGTTGTCCAACCTAATTCACATAGCCTTAAATTATCACCATGTCAACCTTCAGTTAATCTAGGAGATTAATTGGAGCAAATCGTTCAATAAGTAAAGATGGCTAACCAGTTCATTTGTGAAGACCATTTAATGTGACTGTGATTATATCAGTTCTTTTTTAACTGCAAGGACTTCTCATTTAAGACCAACTAGTTCTAGGAAATGATGCAAAATCAAAAATGTAAAACCTCCTTCGATAGCCTTTTCTTTTGCATGTTCAGGATCAGTTGTAAATGTTTGTTTGCAGATGATACTAAATCACTTTATAAATAATTTAGCGTCATGTCTGTCACTTGATAGCTATCATGAATTTTATTTTCTACTCATTTTGTTATATTTCATATAGTAAGTTATCATTTTTTTCCTATTATTTGAGCTATTTTTATAATATTAATTTGATTATATCTATAGGGGTTAATTAAATGAGGGAATATGGCTCTACAATCGGTTCTTCTGTTTCTTTATGCAATATTGATGTTGAAAATGAGATGAATGAGGAATTGGAACAAATTGCTACTGCTGAACAAATATGTATGAGCACACAACCTATTGAAGAGCCACGTGTTGGTTTGGAATTCAACTCTATAGAAGATGCTAAAAAGTTCTACAATGACTATGCTTTTAAAATGGAGTTTAGTATAAGAAAAACATACCATTATAAGGCAAAGAAACATGATGATGCCATCACATCTGTAACCTATTGTTGCTCCAAAGCAGGTCTTTCTAAATCCCAAACTCACGAGAAAAGTCAATGCCAAAATTTTGAAGGTAGCAATACACCTAAAAAGCAATTTTCTAATCGACGAAGTGGTTGTAAAGCACATATTGTATTGAGGATAGATGATCGAGGAAAATGGGTGATTACGGTGGTGGCGAATGAACATAATCATGAATTAATCGTTAGTCCTTCTAAAAGCTGATTTTTTCGATCGCATCATTCTATTACAAAGGAGCAAAAAGAATTTATTCATAAGTTAATCATCATTTGCAGTCTATATTTTTCGGGTGTGCTCTCATTAGAGATGAGACTGCTAATACATTTGCTTGGTTGTTTGAAACATGGATTAAAGCCAGGTATGGTAGACACCCAAAAGCTATTATCACTAATCAAGATCCTGCTATGAAAAAGGCCATTGAGGAAGTCTTTCCAACCACCGTTCATAGGTGTTGTCAGTGGCATGTGATGAGAAAAGCAAAGAAACATTTTGGTGTGCTTTATAACACTAAGGATGGCTTCAAAAATAATTTGAAAGAATGCATAAATTGTAGTTTAAGTATTGAGGAGTTTGAGGATGCATGGACAGCAATGCTTGATAAGTATGAATTGCATGAAAATAACCATCTTCGGTTGCTATGGAATATTCGACATCAATGGATTCCTGCATATTTTCGGGATACTTTCTTTGCCAATATGTCTACGTCACAACGTAGTGAAAGTATGAATGCCGTGGCAAAAATATGGTCAGATGCGCATACATCAATATTCAAGTTTGTCATGCAATTTGAGAAAATGACACATAATCAATATGAGAGAGAGGATTTAGAGGATTTTATGACAAAGGATGGAGAGCCCAGTTTGTGGTCAGATGATCCAATGGAGAAAGATGCACGCCGCATATACACGAGAAATTTTTTTTCAGAATTCAAGACTCAATTAAGGGCGATGACGGATTATAAGTTGATTGAGTTGGAAAAGGATTCACTATACAAGATCAGCCCTATA